>JBBDGP010000851.1:0-1200000 GCA_037952835.1 Lithobates septentrionalis | reverse complement strand
TTGCTGCAAGAAAAACCTTTTGTTTTCTGCTTTCTTTATGGCTACATGTCCATATTTTTCTTGACTATTTATCCATTGTGTTTGAGTGATTTTATTGGGATTAGTTATATATGATGCTTTAGCTTGCCTCATACTGTCGGCTAGAGTATTTCCCCAGGTTCTAAATTGCTTCTTTTTTTTTTTAGATATGTAAGATAAGGAGGCCTCTAAGATGAGCTTTCTGAGCATCCCCATAAGTTAAGGGTGAAACAGTGGATTTATTTATTTGCTGAAATGTAATGAGCTCTGATTTAATATCCTCTGGGGAAAAAGAGAAATCCAATAAGGATTCACCTTCCATAATCTGTCCCCCTTATTGGTCCTCAACATAAGGGATATACTCAAAGGTGAATGATCTGATATACCTCTGGCCTCATATTTAATCTTACTTAGATATGGCAACAGGGAGTTAGACCCTAGTGCCAGATCTATTCTGAATAAAGTTTTATATTTACTTGAGAAACATGAGAATTGCTTGATTGTTGGATTTCGCAGTCTCCAAAGGTCACGCAACCCCATTTCCGCTATATATTTAGCAAAAGCCGTAGTCCCTTGTGGATATCGCTTATCCAGTGAGGAAAATGTTTTCATTGATGCATCCATGTAGTTAATAACGTCACCAATTACTATACATAAACTAATTTATTGGATATAAAGACAACAAATTCCTTCAGAATTTCCGGAGAGTAAGGTGGAGGGATATAAATATTTGCCAATACACATCTCTGGCCAGCCAGAAGACAGTGCAAAAAGATATATCGGCCCCTGCTATCCCTCTTAACCTGCTTACATTGAAAGTCAATTGTATTGGCTATAAGTATGGATACTCATCGAGAGTATGATGTATATGTTGAATGAAATTGAGTTTTTTTTTTTTTTTTTTTTTTAAACAGTGTAAGGTATGGTAAAGTAAATGAGTTTCCTGGAAGCAGATTATAAAGGGAGATAACGTCAGCAGTGAGGAAAAAATAGCTTGCCGCTTTGACGGAGTACCCAGAACTCTAACATTCCATGAAATTATTACATCTCTCTGAGGGCTCATAGGATTATGTCACCATACATTTTAGCTCTGATTATATTTATCTTATACTCTATATCCATAGCCATGCAATCATAAAATAAGGAGACAAGGAAGTCGGGAGATAAAAGGAGAAGAGTGATGAGAGAGGGGAGGGAGTTTACACTCTATATCCATAGTTTTTATAGGTCCATCCATCATTTGGTACCCACCAAGTCAAGGATAGAAAAGCTAAGGAAAGGGAGGACAGAGAAAAGAAGAGATCTGAAACAGAAGCAAGGAGAAAGAGTTGATAAGCCAATATTTGATGTGAGGTATAGACAAACTAACATGTAGAACAAAGACAAAAAGACAAACACAAATCAAGATACATGAAAGACAGTAACAAACACCAAAAAGAAAGAAACATTCAAGATCTGAAGCGAGAACAAGGCTGTAGGATTAATAAGCCAATATTTAGCCTGAGATGTAGACAAAACAACATATAAAAAACAAAGACAAAGCAAACACAAATAAGGACACATAAAAAACAAAAACACAGATACAGTCATAGGGGTTATATGATGCAAAAGGTCCCAAAAGTAGAACTCACCCTGACCAAGAAAAAAAAAAAAAAAACTCAGAAAAAAAATTAAAAACATTTTTAACTTTCCATATCACATTAGGAGATTGATTGGAATGCATGTAATTATCCAGCCATTGAGACGCGGAGTCTGGTGTTGTAAAAAAAACCGCATTGTCCTGTGTCTTTACTCTTAACCTTGTTGAAATAGCATAGCATAAGACAGTTCCAATTGCCTCAATCGTTGATTTACCTCCACAAATCCTGCCCTTTGGCGCTGTACATTTGCTGAAAAATCAGGAAAGAAACATATCTTTGAACCATCCATACGTATATCAACTAGTTGTCTTGCTCTTTGCAGTATCATGTTTCTATCTTTATAGTTCAAAATCTTCAAAATAAAAGTTCTACGTCTTAATTGCTCTCCCGAAGGCGGAGATCGTCCAGCCACTCTATGTGCCCTTTCCACAGAGAAAAATGAAGAAAAATGTTCTGCTCCCAAAGTCTTTAAGCCATCTTTCAATAAATTCTACTGGTTTATTTCCTTCCGCCCTTTCGGGGAGACCTACAATCCTAATATTGTTTCGTTGAAGGCAATTCTTGAGGTCCTCCAAATGAGAATCGTATAAGGTTAATTGTTGAGTCGTTTTTTTTTTCAGATTTCATAACTTTGTGTAGAGAGTCTTCAAGTGTGCTGATTCTTTCTTCTGCACCCGATATTTTTTCTTTAATTGTATGAATGTCTTTTCTAAACAGATTAATATCTTCCCTCATTCCCTTGAGCTTGTGTGATAAGGAATTCACAGAGCTGTTACATGTATTATTAGCCTTCATTATGTCTGTCAAAGTAATTACATGCTCTGTGATTGAGCTATTTAAAGTGTTTGGAACGTTGGATGATTAGCTGATATATCGTGCAGATCGCTCTCAGAAGCTAAATTACTTGCTATATCTTCCGGCTGGTTACTTGATGTTAACTCTGTATCCATTAACCCCGCTCCATTGGCTTGGCCTTCCATAACTAATCCCTGAGGACCCTGGATTAAATTAGAGATAACAGCTTGTACTTCTTCCTTAGCTATAGTAGGAACATGAGCAAATTTTTCAAGTCGGTCTGTTATATCTTGCTGTTTATGTTGAGATTTGGTTTGATGTTTCTTATCTATAGTGGTCTGTGGAGAGTATTCCTTTATAGTATAATCTTCAACCCCCGTGTCCTTATTTCTATGGGACGTTACTTCGCCCTCTACAACAGGACACCGGATTCCTCGCCCCCGATACAACGCAACACCTGATCCCTCATCAGCTACAAAGCGATGCAATACAATGTACCAACTGGTTCATCATCTGCTACAATGTAACAAACAGTTCTTTATCTGACCCCCCCAGAGATCTCCCACCATTGTCCAGTCACCTCCACAAAGGGAAAGCTGTGATTGGGGGAGAAGAAGACATTCCCTCTGCACACGTGACTTCATGCAAGCTGAAAATTACCCAAACTTTACCTCAGAGTGAAGTCAAAACTGTCTGTGTTGCCTCCTCCCCCATAGCAAAGTCAGAACTGTCTTGTTACTGACCTTATGCCAATTAAACAAAAACCGGAGTTAGACTTACCATTAACTCTTTTTCTAGGAGTCTTCAAAGACAGCCTGTGAGACATAGGGCTCCCCCCTCCGGGACAGGAAACACGGTAACCCAAATTTGTTTAAAGGCGGTCCCCCAGGCCTTCCCTTCAAATTCCACAAGAACCGCTGGAGCTCTCTGAAAGACATAACACACTGACATAACATCAAAATATACCCTTTGCACCAGCTGCAAACAACACTGGGTGGGAAACCAGGCTGTCCTGGAAGACTTCTTGAAAAAGAGTTACCGGTAAGTCTAACTCTGGTTTTCTCCTATTGTTGTCCAGGACAGCCTCTGAGATGATAATGGGGTATACCTTGTTGGGGGGAGGTGCTATCTGCATACCTCGGCACTCTGCCCCGAAAAGACCCCCCTCCGCCTGCTCGTCTGTCCGGGCTGCCGGGTTTTTGGAGGAGTTGGGTTCCTCATCGGGAGTCAGATGTTCCCTTTAAACCTACAAGAGAGAGAAAACACAGAAACAAACACATTTATTTTTTTTCAAAATCTTTTTTTATTTTTATCATGCAAGTTACATACAAAAAGAGAAAGGGAAATTGTTTTAAGGTAATAATAAATTTTTTAGGCTTGAGGCCTGCTTAAACTCAGTCCAATAGAATTAATACTCCTCCGTAGAACTACAGGCCCCAGCACACTGTGGTATGAATCTGAGTGTACCTTAATAACTTTAGGCTGTCCGCCCTCTCACCCAACCAGGCCTGGAAGAATAGGGAATCTCCACTGCGGTTGTCTCAATCTTGCTTCCCGCCAGCTGTCACCGTCACACCACTTCATTCCGCGAGATAAACCGGGACCTTCTGATGGCTCAGACAGGTGCCTCTGGATCCTTCCCGATCCGGTCACATGCCTCTTACAGCAAGCAGGTGTAAGACAGGGTCGCTGGTTGTTCCGCTCTGCACGATGCAGGCTGTGCTTTCTTGAGAACCTCCTCACAGCTCCTTGCAGGCAGGCCACACGTCCAGAAGAAACCCAAGATGGCCACGTGTAGCCTTTTGTAACCTACCCAGCATGCAGTTCAGTCACTGAGTGTTCCTGGGTAAATCAGTTATCATTGTGGGTAGGTCAGTCCAATTCACAAAGTAAACATAAGTCACTTCCTGTAGAACTCTGTGAATCTTTGAGTGCTAAATAAAAGATGTCCATTCACATTTTTCACCACTGGAGGGACCCAAATATAAATGTATGCATTATCTATACTTTTTACATTACACTGTATTAGCAGGCAAAAATATCAGCGCTACATACTCACCCTGCTTTAACTCTTTGGTCCCCAAAGATATTCAAAATCTTAGTTCTACCACACATTTTTGCCTCTAGGCGATTGCATAACACTGACAGAGGAGCCTCCCACCAATTGTCATATGATGGGAGACTATTCTGTGCTCCCACAGCTGACACTATGGTGTCTGGTACAGATGTGTCAAGGGGTGAGAGGGGCTTGTCCCTGTCTGAATTGACATTAGAGGGACCAGGCATCTCAGAATTTCTTTTACTGGTAATTTGAGACACTTCAGAGCATTCACCCAATGCATCGTAAGTCAGTCTTTTTGGTGGGCGAATGTCTCTTTTAGCTCTTTGCCTTTTAGGTGTGGTCTCCACTCTTGGACAAGTTTCATTACTCCACATTTCAGACTCTTGTATGTCAGTGTTATTAGGAGTCGATTGCTCTTCAGAGTGTCAAATGATTGGCACAAACTCTGGGGCTTCTGCCCTGAGAGTCCCATTATCTTCTCCTCTTGTGTGAGGTGAGGGACCAACATCAACTTCTGACATCTCAGATGGCCACAGCCAGCTTATTTCTACTTCTTCACCCCCACTATCTTCCTCTGTTAGGGATCCAAGCTGAGACCTCGTTACTGGTTGGTGTACAGCAGTAGATGTAGTTGGTAGTCTCTCCTGTGAGGTAATCCTGACTGCTTCTGTGAGTGGTAGAATATGGTTCTGACGCCAGGTCTTTAGTGGTCCAGTGCTCCCCTCTGGTCTGATCTCCTGGGAGCCCTGGAAACGTTCTGCATACAACATATGGCTGTGATTTCCAGCGATCAGCCAATTTATGTTTCCCTGGTATGCCCAGATTTCTCAACAAAACTTGGTCACCAGGCTGTAGATCCTGAACCCGTACCTTGAGGTCGAAGTTCCTGTTGTTCCTACTTCCTCTGTTGTCTGACGTGGCTTGAACTTTTTCGTATACAGTCTTTAGACTCCTCCGCAACCTATCCACATACCCCCTATGGGAAGTCTCTGAGATGTGATCCAGGGAAGTTCCGAATGCTAAGACTACTGGTAGTCTGGCTTCTCATCCATACATCAGACGGTATGGTGAGTATCCTGTAGCATCACTCCTGGTGCTGTTGTAAGCATGTACCAAGGCGGTGATGTGTTTACTCCAGTGTGGCTTTTGTTCAGAGGCCAGAGTCCCCAACATGTTGAGAAGAGTCCTGTTAAACCTCTCTGGTGAAACCAAAGGGATAGCTATGAGAGCAAAATTTGCTCCCAGCTACGCTAACCTATTCATGGGCCTCTGGGAAGACAGGCCCATCTGGGCCAATAACCCCTTTAAGGATCAGCTTGCACTTTACACCAGATACATCAATAACATTCTGATCATCTGGAATGGATCGCATACGGATCTCAATAAACTTCTGTAACACTGTAACTCCAATCCCTTTGGCATCGCTTTTACCCACGTGACTGACAATACAACACTTGTTTTCTTGGACCTTGATCTCAAAATCAATGAAGAAGGAATGATTCTATCCAAAACCCATTTCAAACCTAGTGCAGGGAACTCCTACCTTCATGCCAAAAGCCACCATCATCCCAAGTGGATCTGCAACATCCCCTTTGAGCAATTCTGTAGGCTGAAAAAAACCTGCACCAAAAGAAGCGACTACGAAAAGCAAGGGTCCATCCTAAAAAAGAAATTCCTTGAGAAAGGCTATGAAGAACATCTCATTGAACAAGCATTCTCAAAATACTTGACACAGTATGATGAACAACCCTCAGTTACCATGGTAACAGCCTCCAAAAAAACAGAGAGAAACAAGCAGACAATGAACGATTCCATCAGATTTTGCACACAATACAATACCAAAGCTTTTGACATACAGAGAGTCATCCACAAGAACTGGAACATTCTCAAGCAAGATCCCATCCTCAATCCAGTCCTACCATCCAAACTTGTAGTTGTATTCCGGAAAGCAAAAGACCTTAGAAGTCTAATAGCACCAAGCAGAGTACGCAAACCCCCGAACCAAACTGAAACCCCTACAGGCCGTTGGACATCCCTTTTTGACCAGAAGGGTAATTTCAAATGTGGGATTAGAAACTGTGGAGCTTGCCCTTTCATGGCACATAGAAAAAAAGAAGTCACTGGAACAGACGGCCGGAACCACAAAATTGGTCAGTTCATCAATTGTGGCACTTCCCACTTGATCTACGGTCTAATTTGCCCATGCGGGTTACTGTATGTCGGATGCACAACACGTCCTTTGAGGACAAGATTTAGCGAGCACAAATGCAGCATTATCAACAGTAATACACACCATCAGTCCATAAATAATAATAAAAAACGAAACTACTCAGTACCCAGGCATTTTAGAGAACTCCGCAATGGAAACCCAATAGGTCTTAAAGTATTTGGCATTGAAGCCATCAAAAAAGACGATGATATGGGGAGGAGATTCAAGAAACTCTGTAGACAAGAATCCTTCTGGATTTTCTCTCTCGGGTCAATGGTTCCCGATGGAATGAACAAGGACTTGGAAATCCATGGAATTATCTAGATACAAACCAATACCATTATCCATCATCACCTTTCCCCACTCTGAGCACTCCCCACTTGCCCCTGTCCCATCTTGCTTATCCTATCTATTCTAATCTCATTATTTCCAATTCCCATTCATTTTCAATTTCATTTATTCAACATCTCTCATTATATTCTCAATTTCACTTTTATATCTACATTTATTTTTGTTTTCATATATTTTTTATTATTTATTTTTTATTTTTCATCTTCATTTTCATCATCATTCTTCATCTGTGTATGTGTGTATATACACACATCTATGCTTATATCTTTATTTTATTTTATTTAATTTAATTTACCTTATATATTTTTTATATTTATTTTTAATTTCCATTTTTTTTATTTAATTTAAATAAATTTAATTTAATTTAAATTAATTTAATTTATTTTATTTATTTTATTATTTATTTAACTATTGAATTAAGTAATAAAAAATATTTTCCCTTCTCCTTGACAAAATTTCTCCTGCTTTTTGTATGACACCTAGATGGACAGGGACGGTTTACTGTTTCACTGTCTCTAGAGCCCCTTTGCCACCACACAACCCCCCCCCCCCCGATGTACCCGCTGACCAGAGCCGCCTGTGTGTGTGTGTGTGTGTTTTTTCCGTCCTACACGGCACACACCAGACCGGCTCATCCACTGCTAAAGACTCCGCCGGAGCTCCCTTTGTCTCCGGGAGCTGACAGGGACCAGGTCATGTGTATGCCTTTGGAGCGCACAACCACGCCCACTCCTTTGACGACGTGTGTTCCATTGCCGGCCACACCCCCCTCGTCTCCAGCTCATCACATGCATTTGCAGCCCATGCTCAGGCCCGCCCCCAAAACCGGCTTATAACCCACAAGCAGCCATCCTCACTCTGACATCCACCTATGTCTGAGGTGGAGAGACAGCTGCAGACACACAAGGCTGCAGTATCTTTTAAAGAGATTTCCACCCTCCTCCATCCTCCTAGAGTACAGGACAGCGTTCTCCCCTTAGGACGCAGACAGGCTGCAATCTCTCCTCCATCCAGCCCGTGAGACAGGACAGGTATCCAGCCTCTTCATTCACTCTGCATTATGCTATGATTTGACTGCCTACCAGTGTCCTGAGGGATCTCCCCCAGGTCACCTCTCTGGTTTCCCCCTGATTTCTTCAACACTGTGCTTCCTCTGCCCCCCCCTCTTTCAGGTCCACACCACCCCACAGTCCCATTTCAACAATTTAAAGGAGAACACACATACTGTCAACATACCACATAGGTAGGTGTGTTTACACATTTAGTCACCAGTTCGTCATCTCCCTACTTACTTCTTTTACTTACATATACATTTTTAAAAAAAATTCAGTTACATTTTTTTTTTTTTTTGATCTCTGTTCCACCTAGAACGCTTGAACGTGGACTGGTATGGAACACAGAAAAACATACTTTTCATCTCAGGCTACACTTCCCAACTAGCCATTCCTTCTATGTACATATATTGGCCTACCGGCCCATATAGGCTGTGCCCTGGTTCTCAATGGCTCTGATGAAGAGGTTATCCTCGAAACACGTCAGCCGACTCTAAACACTCACCTCAACATGGGCTTATGTTACTTTTAACCTATTTTTAATTTCCATGCTTTACATATTTTGTTACCTGTTTACATGATACGTAGTATTGGTATTATTTATTTGCTTTTATTTTCATATGAATAAATTTTACACTTTTCGATGTGAGCAATTGATCACGCGCCCTTCATCCATCGCTCTCCATATAGTCTTACCCTGACCACCCCGGGGTCAGTTTTTTGGGCAGCAGGACACGCAACACCATCCTTTTCAGCTTCTCTACAGCTCACAATACTACTATTTTGTGATTTCCATCTATCATATTTATTTATTTATTTATTTGAATTTATCATATGTTTCTTGTGTTACATATACTTGCCATGTGCTCCATACTGTATTTATAGTTATAATTCTATCTATATATTTTATACTATATATACATGTGTGTGTATATATATATATATATATATATATATATATATATATATATATATATTTTTTTTATCTCTGTTCCACCTAGAACGCTTGAACGTGGACTGGTATGGAACACAGAAAAACTTACTTTTCATCTCAGGCTACACTTCCCAACTAGCCATTCCTTCTATGTACATATATTGGCCTACCGGCCCATATAGACTGTGCCCTGGTTCTCAAAGGCTCTGATGAAGAGGTTATCCTCGAAACGCGTCAGCCGACTCTAAACACTCACCTCAACATGGGCTTATGTTACTTTTAACCTATTTTTAATTTCCATGCTTTACATATTTTGTTACCTGTTTGCATGATACGTAGTATTGGTATTATTTATTTACTTTTATTTTCATATGAATAAATTTTACACTTTTTGATGTGAGCAATTGATCACGCGCCCTTCATCCATCACTCTCCATATAGTCTTACCCTGACCGCCCCGGGGTCAGTTTTTTGGGCAGCGGGGCACGCAACACCATCCTTTTCAGCTTCTCTACAGCTCACAATACTACTATTTTAAACCTAATACACCCTCACAAGCACAGGAGTAAACTTTCCTTGTCCACAATTTGCATAAACCTCTCTGGTTGCGGGTCTCCTTGTGGGTGATAGGAAGAAGTCCTGGACTTATGAATACCTAGTAGATCCAGCAATCTTCTGATGAGAGTACTCTCAAAGTCTCTTCCCTGGTCTGAGTGGATCCGTTGTGGTAATCCATAGTGGATGAAGGACTTTTCCACTAAAGCCTTTGCCACCGTAGATGCCTGTTGATCTTTGGTAGGAAATGCCTGGGCATAGCGGGTGAAATGATCGGTGACTACTAAGATGTTTCCTTGTCCACTCAGGTCGGATTCCAAACACAGGAAGTCTATGCAGACCAGATCCATTGGCCCTTGGCTCACTAAGTGGCCCATTGAGGCAGCTTGCTGGGGTAAGGTTTTCCTCTGTATGCACCTGAGGCAGGAATGACAATAGCTCTCCACTTCGGTCCTCATGTAGGGCCAGTAGAACCTGTCCCTTGCCAGCTGGAGAGTCCTTTCTGATCCCAGATGGTCATAGTGATCATGCAAGGCGATCAGTACCTTTTCTCTGTGTTTCTCCGGCAGAAACAGTTGCCATTTTTCTTCAGAATCTTCAGAGGGGCCCCTTCGGTAGACCACCCCTTGATGCAGCTGCAACCGGTCCCACTCTTTATATAGCATGCAAGCTTCCTTCTGAGTGCTCTTGAGAAGTAAATTGGGGTGTTGACTCTCCAAGGCCTTCAATACCAAGCTACAGAGTGGATCTTCCTGTTGGTCTGTCCGGAGGTCCTTTCTAGATAGCTTGAGTAGACACTCCTCTATGATCTGGATGACATTACAGTAGCATTTAGGCACTCCTGTGGCAGACACTCCGACTTCTTCAGCTCTGGCTCTGCCTTTTCCTTGCTGTTCTGCCCCTTCGCAGAGAGTTCTTTCTCCTTCAGGGGTAAGTTGGGTCCATTCTTCTGGGTGACCCTGGGAACAGTGGGGTCTTCTTGACAATGCATCCGCATCTCGGTTACCAACCCCTGGTCTGTACTTCAGGCTGAAGGTAAATGCCGAGAGGGCAGCCAACCACCTGTGTCCTGTGGCATCCAGCCTTGCGGTGGTGAGCAAGTATGTGAGGGGGTTGTCCGTCTTGACCACAAACTCCGCACCATACAGGTAATCTTTTACTTTGTCCACTACAGCCCACTTCAAGGCCAGAAATTCAAGTTTGTGAGTGGGGTAGTTCCTCTCAGCAGGGACTTGACTTCGGCTCGCCTTAGATGCCCGTCATGTTCTTGGTAAAGCACTCCGCCCAGCCAGTCTCGGCTGGCATCCACGTGCATTTCGTAGGGTCTGCATAGGCTAAGACCGGAGCAGTGGTAAGGCTCCACTTCAGCTGTCTGAAGGTCTCTTCGCAAGGGGTGTGTTCTTCGGGTACTCTTCCAGGGGAATCTCTCCCTCTTGTCCTCCCACAATACCACACGGTGAGACTGGGGTTGCCTGATTTACCTGTCCCAGCAGCACTCTGGCTGGCACCTTCACAGACGAGGCTGTTGTGTTTCGGACACTGACTGAGATTCTTCCTTTGCTTCTCTTCAGTGCCTTTGTCGACAATACTTCTGGGATTACTTCCAGGTCTTTATCTTCTTTCTGCCTGTCCATCTCAAGGATGATGAATGGGCCAGGCTGTCTCCAACTCAGCTTGATAGAGGCTTTTAGGCAGACTACCTCACCTGGTTGCACCAGCTTTTCACTCCTGTCTAGGCGCCAAATTTTTCCCACTCCTTCTGGTAGGGCCTTCTGCTCCTGTACTAGATCCTTGTACACCTGCGTTAGCATAGGGTGCACACTCGGAGCTGGGGTGCTCTTCTCCTGCACAAGTGTTGTTAGAAGTCTTTGGACCAGGTCAGTGTTGGTCCCAATGATAAGAGAACTTCTATCAGCCCCTGGAGGGCGAGGACACACAACTGCCAAGGTATCAAATGTTTCGGCCTTTCCCGCCACACTCGGGTCGAAGGTAAGCTTGATAGTTAGGTAGCCGTCGTAAGGGAACTTCTGGGTCCCTAGGCCCCATATCTCCAATTCCTCCAGTGGCAGGTGTTTGAGATGTTTCTCATAGAAGTCTCTGTATAACAAAGTCACTTGAGCTCCAGTATCCAACAGGGCTTTAGTGTAGATCCCTTCTACTTGGATGGGGACAATTGGGGAAGGTCCCACTAGCTTGGGAGGGAATCCATGGGGAGTGGCATGTTTGGCCTGTTTGGTGGCTTGTACCTTCACACTTGGCTTCCCTGGACTTCCCTTTTTTTGCTTTGGCTTAGCTGTGGCCCCAGGGGTCTGGTGTGTATGGGTTCGTTTGGAGTTGGCTATTGTAATAGGGTGCCCAGTTAACTCCCTCACTGGGGCCCTCTGAAGTTTTCCGCCGGCTTTTGGCATTTTGTTTCTGCTTTTAGGTTTGGGTATACTCCCCTGTAATGTCCAACCCCTCCACAGTTGAAACAGGACTTGTGTTTTTCCGCAACTGTGGGGCTTACTTGAATTCCTCCATCCAGTGGAATTGTGGGCCCGGCGGCCAACAGAGCCATCATTTCCATCAACTGTGCCACCTGTGTCTGGAGAAGTTCGATCTGAGGGTCGCAATTAGTTGCACTAGCTGTCCTGACTCCAATTACTGATTTTGGCCTTCGGATCTTTTCTTTTTTTCTCTCAAGGATGGCTTCCTCTTCCCGCACAATTCGGATCAGGTCCGGGTACTTCAGGATGCCACCATCTTGACGGGTTCTTAACTGGAGCATAATGGGGTCCAAAGGCTGGGCGCCCCTCAAGACTTGCTTGGCTCGGATTTCATCCACCTTCTGGGGGTCTAGTCCCTTTTTCAACAAAATCTGGCGTATGATCTTGTCCAAACGCCTCATGTACTCTGACAGCTTTTCTCCCTCTTTTTGATAAGTGTGTTCCAATTGATAGATCAAGTCGGAAACCTTCTCTGTTCGCCCAAACACATCCTGTAGGATCTCTAAATAGTCCTGAGCCACGCAGTTTTGCTTGCTAAGCTTCAAGTTTCGGATAGCTTCTGAAGTGGGCCCTCTTAAGCTCTCTGCGATTCTCTGTTTCTTGTGCGCCTCAGGGATGTCCCATTCATCCAGGGCTTGTGTGGTCTGTTCGAACCATTCTTCAAAGCTGCCTTCCTCTGGTGGTACGGGCTGTCTTCCAGAGAAAATGCTGAGTTTCTGGTATGCATTTCCAGGGTATGTGAGGTTGCCCTTCTGGCATTTTGCCACAAAGTTCCCTAAGGCTCTAAAGAGCTCTGGTTCAACTGTGGTCGGACGTGACCTGGAGGGAACTTTTGTTTTTACCGATTTCACCTGTGTGGAGCTGGTAGGGCTTTCACCTGGTCTCTCTGGGTGTGTCAGGCAAAATTTGGTTCTGTCAGATAGTTTCACACTGGTACCTTGGAAATTTTCAGGGACACCTTTCCTCCACTCTAGTAGTGCATAGGTGTTTGAGGTCCCATAATCTGGTCTCACAGCGATCACCTAGGCCTTCCTATCTGGGGACAATGCCTGCACAACTTCATTAACATGTTTTACTTCCCAGTCTTCCCCTTGGAGTTCAATTGCCACGCTTGCTTCTGAGCGAGCACCTTCTGCTTCGCACCACTGGACCACTGTGATGGGGTCCATACTGACGCCAAGGGGTGGCTTTGCTTGCAGTGTAACAGGATTCTGGACGAGCCCCCACGTGTAGCACTGAACCCCGAAGGAGCTGCTGATATTTGATTGTGCCTGTACTCTGCTCTTACACCCCCTATAACTTGGCTCAATCCCCTTGACACAACTGTGGTGCAGTGTTAGTGTAAAACCCAACAATAAAAAGACAATTGAATAATCACAGATTATATGCACTTTACCTGTGTTGGCACCTGGGTATACACTGCTACACCTGTTTGGAGAATGAATAAACCTCACAACAGATTTATTAAACCAAAATATGAGTTTACTAAAACAGGTTCAAATATCAAACACAAGAACCATAATTGGTATACAATTCTGACACAGTAATGAAGCAAGTAGTTGTGAATGACTATCACAAGAAAGTTAACCAGATTGCTCCTGCAGGCGTGTCTCCAAGTGGGACTAATGCTCAGGCAATACAAACTCAGCACTGGACACCTTCCCACTTCCAGCACACTGTGCAGACACTATTAAATTTGTAATAACTGACTTTTAATAAATGGACACTTACCTGTCCCAGGGTCCAGCGATGTCGACAGCCGAAGCCGATCGATCGCTCGTCTCTCGACTGCCCCCACCGCAATCCTCAGTCAGGGAATCAGGAAGTGAAGCGTCGCGGCTTCACTGCCCGGTTCCCTACTGCGCATGCGCAAGTCGCACTGCGCGTCTACACTGGTCCCTGTTGTGTTGTGGGAACTGTGTGTTTCCCAGAACACAATGGGGGGGGGGCAGGCGGGCATTTGCGGCTAGCTGCGGCTAGCTATTACCGGAAGTGGGGGCAGATACCTGTATTATACAATTATCTGCACCCCCCTCCCCCCTGAAAGGTGCCAATTGAGGCACCGGAGGGGGGGAGGAATCCAATGAGCGGAGGTTCCACTTTAGGGTGGAACTTCGCTTTAACTAGGGAGCTCCCCCTGTTTTATAATGCAGTCCATTGTTTTTATTTTAGGATGCAAGGCCTTGCATTAAAGATGTGAGCTTTGGTCTTCTGTCTTCTGCTTGCTATTGTGTGACAGAGATTGTAATCCAAAAGGTTCAACGACAAAGAATGGCTTAGAATAAGAATTGGAACTGTTCTGGTGATGTAGCACATCTAAACTGCCTCCGGTTTAACTGTCTCTAAACCTCACAGTGTTAGTTCTCAGTGGAGTATAGGCTTGAGGCCCGCCTAAACTCAGTCCAATAGAATTAATACTCCTCTCTGTAGAACTATAGGCCTCAGCACACTGTGGTATGAATCTGAGTGTACAAAGTGCGTTAATAACTTTGGACGGTCCGCCCTCTCACCCAACCAGGCCTGGAAGAATAGGTAACCTCGGCTGCGGTTGTCTCAATCTTGCTTCCCTTCAGCTGGCATCGTCACACCGCTCCGTTCCGCGAAATTAACCGGGACATTCCGATGGCTCCGACAGGTGCCTCTGGATCCTTTCCAATCCGGTCACACGCCTCTTCCAGCAAGCAGGTGTAAGACAGGGTCGCTGGTTGTTCCGCTCTGCACAATGCAGGCCGCACTCTCTGGAGAACCTCCCCGCAGCTCCTTGCAGGCAGGCCACGCGTCCAGAAGAGACCCAAGATGGCCGTGCGGAGCCTTTTATAACCTACCCAGCATGCAGTTCAGTCACTGAGTGTTCCTGGGTAAATCAGTTATCATTGTGGGTAGGTCAGTCCAATTCACAAAGTAAACATGTCACTTCCTGTAGAACTCTGTGAATCTTTAAGTGCTAAATAAAATAAGTCCATTCACATTTTTCACCACTGGAGGGACCCAAATATCAATGTATGCATTATCTATACTTTTTAAATTACACTGTATTATTAGGCAAAAATAACAGCGCTACATATCTATGACTTTAAATAAAAAAATATAATATTATATATATGTGTCTAAGTATGTATATATCTATAGATATATAGATATAGCTATCTATCTATAGATAGATAGCTATATCTATATATATATATATATAGATATATCTATATATCTATATATATCTATATATATCTGAAGCTGAACTTAACGTATTAAATAAGGGTTTGGGTTTTTGCCCGAAAGAACGAATGCATGATTTTGTACTTAAACAGAATTTATATAGACTTTATAGGCAATTGAGATTTAAAGCACATTTTTTGGGTGGGTCCATTACCACAAGTAAGGAACCTCTTGCATTATTATTTCAAAACATGGGTCTAAAATCTAAAAGCACTAAAGTACCCCCTACCTCATGTGCTGCAGTAGAGGTATATATAGATAAAGTAGAAAATGACATTAATAAATTTTTAGGTGATAGAAATAAAAGAGACCATATACCCCATAATTTGAATAAAGATGAGATTAAGGCATTAAACTCCTTTTCAGCCCGGCGCGATATCACCATCAAACCGGCTGACAAGGGGGGAGCCATTGTGGTAATGGACACCCCTATGTACGAAAAACAAGTGATGAAACATCTTGGTGATACTCTCACATATAGAAAACTTGACTCTAGTCCAGTTTTTAGGGTACAAAAGTGAATTAAAAAAGTTCTTACCAATGCAGTTAAAGATAAAATCATTGATGACGAAACTATGGAATTTTTGGTGTGTGAATATCCAGTCACACCGGTATTATATATATTACCGAAAATCCATAAAGATCCTAAAAATCCTCCGGGACGTCCCATCGTATCGGGTATGGAATCTGTGACAACCCATTTAGCACAATATTTGGACAAATGTCTAACACCATTATTGTTAAATACTAAATCGTATATCAAAGATACTACAGATTTTTTGACTAAGATGCAGGATATTAAGTCGTCACCAGATTCCATACTGATATCATGGGACGTCTCCAGTCTGTTTACTGTCATCCCCCATAGTTTGGGAATAGAGGCATGTCAACGTTTACTAACACAGTCAGGTATATATAAAAAGGAAAAGATCTCATTTCTTCTTGAATTATTGAAGATCATCTTTGAGGAGAATTATTTTCTTTTCAAGGACACCCATTTTTTGCAACTAAATGGGGCAGCGATGGGATCAAATGTTGCACCCCCATATGCGAACGCTTTTATGAATATGATAGAAACTTCTTTTATCTATGCAAATAAACTATTTCTCCAACATTGTCAATGTTGGTATAGATTTGTGGATGATATTTTCGCTATATGGGATGGCAACATGGAGAGCCTATTTCTGTTCGATCAATATATCAATCACTTAATACCCGGTTTGAAATTTAACATTGAAATCGGTAAAGACAGGATTTCTTTTTTGGACACTATGTTGCAGTTGAGTAATGCACAGATTAGTACTGATCTGTATGTAAAACCCACAGATCGTAACCAGTTATTACACTTCAACAGCTTCCATCCCCCCAATGTTTTCTCACCCATACCAAAAAGTCAAATGTTGAGAGTACAACGGATCGTAAGTGACCCTCTGTGTCGTGATCAGAGACTTAAAGAAATGAAAAATAAACTTATTAATCGAAGATACCCCCGTACCTTAGTTGACACAGAATCTTTTACTGACCATAATGTAACAACTTATAGAAAAACAAAGAGAATTCCCTTTATTATGCAATATCACCCTTTTTCTAAAAATATTTCTAAGATAATTAAAAAACATTGGAATCTTTTGAGAACTAGTTATCCGATGATACAGGAATTCTGGAATCCCCCCATGTCCTCATATAGGAAAGGTAGAACAATACGGGACCGACTAATAAAATTGGACCAACCTATATCTACACCTATTAAACCAACCTTTTTAGGACAAAAAATTTTGGATCGTATCCCTGTTTGTCATGTATACAATGCAATTCCATGATAAAAGGAAAAGCTTTCACACACCCACCTAGGGGCTTTAATATCCCTATACGTGGCTACTACACTTGTAAATCATCATATGTCATATATGCCATAAAATGTCCTTGTGGTTTGGTGTATGTTGGAGAGACTACACAAAAAGTTAAAGACAGGATAACAAGACATAAATACTCAATATGTGATAAATTAACACAATTACCACTAGCTAGACATTTCGTGGAGTATGGACATAAGGTTTCACAACTAAAGTTTACGGTCCTTGAAGGAATAGAGAAAAATAGGAGGGGGGGAAACCGTGAAAAGATTTTAAGAAAAAGAGAAGTATATTGGATACATTTTTTGAATACGATCGCTCCATACGGATTAAATCTTGATTTGGATCTGTATTTATTTGTATGATATTTTTCAGCTATAAGTGACAACACAAAAGATGTAATATGTAAATATGTTTTGAGATAGGGAGGTTAATATATAGGTATACTCATTCTATTTTTATACATATATCTTTCATAGGTTTAATAATGTTTATTTGGAGAATGAAAACGATGAGATAAAAAAGTCGGCCGCTAATTGCTAGATCTTGTGTTTATGGTGTACAAAAAACACGTATCTATTAGATGGTGAATATGTTACGAATTAATCAATTAGCCATATTGCTTCCACATGTGATGTATACTACTAATTTGTATTTAAGGGATTCATTGCAGTGAACCCGTTAGATATGCTCAGACGGATCTTATGAAGGGCGTAAGCATACTAGCCCAAAATGTACGTAATCCATCCATATCTGCATCTATAGGCATTTATATGTCAAGATTATGTCTGGAAAGATTGTACCTGCTTTGTAATTTTTCCATGTGACTACATGAAAATAAAGCAACCAAAAGTTTTTAAGTGCAGCAACCCTCTGGACGTTTTTTTCTATATATAAGGTCGGTGGGAAGACCTGATTGCTGGCACTGAATTGTAAGCTGGGTGCGGTTCTCCTCTACAAATTGAATAGATCTATCTATCTATCTATCTATCTATCTATCTATCTATCTATCTATCTATCTATCTATCTATCTCTTTCTCTCTCACTCTACATAAAGATAGATAAAGATAGATAGATCTCGGGGCGTGGCTTGGCGCGCAATGTGGACGGCCGCACCGTGACAGAGCTCCGGGAGACTGTGAGGCCCGGGACCCGCATAACACCGCACATCAGCCGAATATGTCCAGACAGCTGAGGAGGGCGACACACGGACACACTCTCCGCTCTCTGATCACCCCCAAAAAGAAAATCTCCCCAGGAAACCTCAGCAAATACAGATACAGCGGAGGTGAGAGATCTGCCAAGATGGCGCCGACTAACAGACACAGCATGGAGGAAGACATAGAGGATGACGAGGTGTCCCTGCCAGCATCTGAGGACTCAGCAGGTAACTTTGATAAGGACAAACCTCTGACCTATGCTAGCATGACTGATATAGCTGCAGATATCAAAAGATCCTTTGCATCAGCGATCACTGATATTAAAACAGAGCTATTAAAACTCTCTGAGCAAATGGCTGTGTCTGAGCGCGCTGGGAGGAGGAGGGATAGAGCACTATCCAGATTAGATGACATTACCACTGTACATAATCAGCACCTAATTGACATGAACAGGCACTTAGAAGATGTAGATAACAGGGGAAGAAGACACAATATAAGGGTCCGTGGAATACCAGAATCCATTAACCCAAATCAAATCAAGCCTGCACTGACCTCCATATTCAATGGACTGCTAAACAGGCCGGAACACTCCCCCATAGAGTTTGATAGAGCCCACAGAGCTCTCAGACCCAGAGCCCCTGATGATAATCCTCCCAGGGACATCATATGCTGTCTTCCCAATTTTGGTTTAAAGGAAGAAGTGTTGCAAAAAGCAAGAACCAATGATCAGATCCTGTTCAATGAGAGCACAATACATCTGTTCCAGGATTTATCACCCATAACACTCAAGAATAGAAGAGCACTGACACCCCTTTTGGAGGTTCTAAAAGAAAGGAACATAAACTACAGATGGAAATTCCCTTTTGCTCTCCAAGCATCATACATGGGGAAACAATACACACTTAGAACACCCAATGAGCTGGACAGATTCTGTGAAAACCTTCAAATTGCACCAGTGGATTTGCCTGACTGGTATACGGAGTTTCTACTACCCCCTGAAATCTCCAACCCACCATCCACCGGCGGAACAGACCTATTCCACTCACCATCCCACCAGGGGAAAAGCCGCAGAAACGCCAATAGAAACAGCTATGACTCTCCTTCTTCCTCTAAAAGTGCCAAAAGCCAAAGATTAAAATGATTTTAAATCATTGGATTTAAATAAAATTCATCACCGTGACACTCATCTGGATTTTATCTATGACAGAAACCTGATTGCTCTGCTCGTTCCTTTTATGTCATAGGAAACATTTATTTTTTCTTTTGATTCCTTTCTCCCACTCCCATTTTTATTTTTCTTATCCCCACTCCCTTTTCAGTACTCCTGCCTCAAACCTCACTAACCTGCTTACAAAATCTATAAGCACTAAAAATGTAATAGGTTACCTGCTATTAAGATCCACTAGAGGGCGACTTCGCACAACAATTGACACTACAATATTACTTCTAAAATTCCTGCTCTGCAATATATACATTTAATATCTAATGGATATATTCTGTGCGCCCTACATGTTCCTGAAAACCATAAATGTATACAAAGGCAGAAGGAACCAGGATATCAGAAATTCATACTGTCTATACCCATTTTGCAAGAACTCAGTTACAGATGGGGAAACAGATTTTTTTTTTTTTCAACGGATATCCCTTCGCACCCTCCTCTATTGATGATTGCATTCGTCTCTAGTGTCAGGAAATGTTCCATCCGCTGGTAAGACCTGTTATTTGGCATGCAGTACTGAGGCCCACCAGCAGGTGTCTCCTGGCAGTTTGGAACTGTCAGGAGAGCTTTTCCCTGTTTATAATATATCATCTTTGGGCCGCAGTACTGGCGTCCACCAGCGGATGGATCCTGGCAGTGTGGAGCAGACAGTACCTCCTACAATCAGGTGTCACTTGAGGCCAATCGTAGGCCTATAAATACCCGGCAAACATTTACATGTTTGCCTTGACTTCGTCATTGCCTCCTGACCCGCAAGCTATCTGATCCTGTAACCTGTGCCCTGAACCTGTGATCTGATCCTGTGCCCTGAACCTGTCTCCCTGTCTCGGACCCTATCCTGTCCCACCTGTTACCTTGCATCCCTGCCTGCAGTCTGAGGTTCCAGCTTTGCAGTCTGATGTTCCAGCTTTGCAGTCTGATGTTCCAGCTTTGCAGTCTGATGTTCCAGCTTTGCAGTCTGATGTTCCAGCCTTCCAGTCTGATGTTCCAGCCTTCCAGTCTGATGTTCCAGCTTTGCAGTCTGATGTTCCAGCTTTCCAGCCTGGTGTCCCGGTGTCTGCCCTCCAGCCTGATGTTCCGGTGCCTGCCCTCCAGCCTGATGTCCTGGTGTCTGCCCTCCAGCCTGATGTCCCGGTGTCTTCCCTCCAGCCTGATGTCCCGGTGTCTGCCCTCCAGCCTGATGTCCCGGTGTCTGCCCTCCAGCCTGATGTCCCGGTGTCTGCCCTCCAGCCTGATGTCCCGGTGTCTGCCCTCCAGCCTGATGTCCCGGTGTCTGCCCTCCAGCTTGATGAGGCCGCTGCCCAGCTTGAAGTGCCCGAGCCCGCCGCCCAGCTTGAAGTGCCCGAGCCCGCCGCCCAGCTTGAAGTGCCCGAGCCCGCCGCCCAGCTTGAAGTGCCCATGCCAGCTGCCCAGCTTGAAGTGCCCATGCCAGCTGCCCAGCTTGAAGTGCCCATGCCAGCTGCCCAGCTTGAAGTGCCCATGCCAGCTGCCCAGCTTGAAGTGCCCGAGCCCGCCGCCCAGCTTGAAGTGCCCATGCCAGCTGCCCAGCTTGAAGTGCCCATGCCAGCTGCCCAGCTTGAAGTGCCCATGCCAGCTGCCTAGCTTGAAGTGCCCATGCCAGCTGCCCAGCTTGAAGTGCCCATGCCAGCTGCCCAGCTTGAAGTGCCCATGCCAGTTGCCCAGCTTGGAGTGTTCCTGTCCGCTGCCCAGCCTGGAGTGTTCCTGTCCGCTGCCCAGCCTGGAGTGTTCCTGTCCGCTGCCCAGCCTGAGGTGCCCACTGCCCAGCTGGACACCATGGACTTTCCACAGCAACGGCTGGTTGGAGCGCCCGGGGGTCGCTCCTTTGAGGGGGGGTACTGTCAGGAAATGTTCCATCCGCTGGTAAGACCTGTTATTTGGCATGCAGTACTGAGGCCCACCAGCAGGTGTCTCCTGGCAGTTTGGAAGTGTCAGGAGAGCTTTTCCCTGTTTATAATATATCATCTTTGGGCCGCAGTACTGGCGTCCACCAGCGGATGGATCCTGGCAGTGTGGAGCAGACAGTACCTCCTACAATCAGGTGTCACTTGAGGCCAATCGTAGGCCTATAAATACCCGGCAAACATTTACATGTTTGCCTTGACTTCGTCATTCCCTCCTGACCCGCAAGCTATCTGATCCTGTAACCTGTGCCCTGAACCTGTGATCTGATCCTGTGCCCTGAACCTGTCTCCCTGTCTCGGACCCTATCCTGTCCCACCTGTTACCTTGCATCCCTGCCTGCAGTCTGACCCATCCATCCTCTCCCGGTCCTGTGTTCCTTACCCCATCTGCTGCTCTCCCTGTGTATGACCTTGGCCTGGCTTACGTTTATGTCTCTGGAACATCCCTTGTCCATCTGCTGATCTGCTGTGTATGACCCTGGCCTGGCTATTGTTTACGAACCTGGTATTTCCCATTTATTACACTTATCTGTCTATTGTTATTTGCATATTGGAGTTGGTTGGTTGTATTTATATTATTCACTTTCTTTAATAAATTAATATATTTTCACTTACATACGTTTTGGTGTCCTCTGTCGCAGATCACACGGTTCTGGTCACACCTGCTCATGACATCTAGCAACTACCTTAAAGAAAACCTGTTTTTTATTTTAAATACACCCCTGATACCTTACTCTACACAGGAATCAGAAATGCCTACAAGACATATACGTTCACAGGTATGAAGCCGTCACCAACTGACCAGACCTCTTCATTATGATGTCTTTCCTATTCCAAAAGCATGTGGTGACATACACACAGCATTCCCTCTGAATGCACATACCATCACCGGAAGCCCGAGTGACAGGCCCACATGTCATCTTTCTAACCAAACGGTGGGTACACAGACTCATATATGCACGTGTGACACTATATGACACCCTATCCTTCCTTTGGGAGATCATCAAACAACACCAGGCTGAAAGGATATTTGATAATACGAGACTTCGTTTTCCTGGTATTACCGCTACTTAAGCATTACAAAGGAAACTTTTAGATGGAATTATGTACAGAAGCCTTTTCAGTCTACAGGCATCGGACTCTGATATGACTTCAAAAAGCTCACAAACGCATAAAACTGCGGAGCACTATTACAGCAGACCTAATTTCACTTAGTGCTTTTTGAGTACCAGATCCTGGAACCTATTTGATCTTAGGACTAGATTAGATTAAGGGTTCATTCCAGGACGTTACATTATACCAGAATAGAATAGAAAGTACCCTACTATTCTTAGGGTTTTGGTTTCACAACGTTAAATGGTTTGATTGGTTTCAAATTTTTTCTT
Organism: Lithobates septentrionalis; assembly: GCA_037952835.1. Taxonomy (NCBI): domain Eukaryota; kingdom Metazoa; phylum Chordata; class Amphibia; order Anura; family Ranidae; genus Lithobates; species Lithobates septentrionalis. Next base: position 1,177,146 of record JBBDGP010000851.1, on the reverse strand, counting down.
AATTTCTTTTTTTTATGTTCTTTTCTCTCTCAACTGTTTTTTTTATGTTGATCACCTTATTCAACCTATGCAGAACTTCGCAAATATGTATATCTGAAGGGACGAACAGAAAAGTATCTCCATACTTACAGGTATTTGACTTACACCTTCCTTCTCCAACACTTAAGCAGGGTGTCGCTCTCTGTGGTTTAACAGATCACGGATAGCGATACTTTCTACAAGATAACAAACAAGCGGCTCAAAATCGCTTCTCATACTATTTGCTAGACACACCCGGGTCTCGCAGCATCCTACGAGACAGTTACATACCCCAAACTTACTTAAGTAACAAATAATAAATAACGACACCAACGCACCTTCCACATACCCCCCAGAGTTTCTATTAGTACCTAGATACCTAGGCTACTAATTGGCTCTCCACCTTTTTGGTGGGTTTTGAGCACACACTCAACCAACCCCACTTAACCTTCCCCAATACCCCCCACCCCTCCCTGTACCAATCCCCATCTCCCCTTGAGTACGCCAAAGAGATCAGAAGATCTCACATAACAATCAAATGCTAGACAAAAAACACTCATCTCAATACTTCCACGTAATTTAACCGACAACTTTCAGCATGGCATATAAATTCCTAGGAAAATCACTGACCCTAATCTCACATAATGTCAACGGCCTAAATATCCCTGAAAAAAGAACAAAAATGCTTAAAGAACTTTAAAAAACCCAGCCGTCCTTCGTGTTCCTACAGGAAACTCATTTTAAAAGCGAACATATACCCAAATTCACAGACAACATATTCACAGAAATGCATCATGCCACCAACCCTTTAGCCAAATCTAAAGGAGTATCCATCCTCATTAACAAAAACTCCCCCTTCAAATTAAAGCAAAAACTTACAGATCCAGAAGGATGCTACCTCTTTCTTAAAGGAGATTGGGCAGGAGCACCCGCTACATTAGCTAACGTATATTTCCCAAACACAGCCCACATTACATTTTGTCGTAAAATCATAGATGAACTAAAATGGTTCGCTGAAGGATGCATTATCCTAGGAGGGGACTTCAACGTCCCCCTCTCTCCCCAAAAAGACACATCAGCAGGCCACACCGTCCTAACATACATAATCTTGAGACGCCTCAAACTGCTCTTAAATTCCCTATCACTAGTGGACACTTGGAGACTCATCCACACGACTGAAAGGGGCTACACCTTTTTCTCAGCACCGCACAAAAGATACTCTAGGATAGACTTAATTTTTGTCACACAGAGAGATCTAAGCAAATTGGAAGCTGCAGAAATAGGCATAGTCGCTCTTTCTGACCACGCCCCTACGGCTGTATCTTTACGACTTGACTCACCCCAACAAACGACCTTTAATTGGAGACTTAATGCAGCACTTCTAACTGATCAAAGAGTAAAGGATGAAATACAGGACAACATAACTGACTACTTTAAGCATAACCTAGACACAGACACCAATCCTTTGACTAACTGGGAAGCCCACAAAAGTGTCATGAGAGGTCATCTAATGAAATGGGGATCTAGATTAAAAAGAGAAAAAGAGAAAGAAATCTCTAAACTGACTTCACAAATAGCTAAACTAGAAACTTTACACAAACAATCCCTCTTAACCTCAACAGAAGAGGAATTGAGACGCTGTAGGAACTCGCTAAAATCAATTCTAGATCTAAAGTCCAAAAAAGCACTTTTTTTCAAAAAAAGTATATACTTTGAATATGGAGACAAAAGTGGGAAATTACTCGCCAAAGCCCTTAAAGACATGACAGAAGCCGGAAAAGTACATGCAATACGAGACAATGACGGAATTCTTAGACATAAACCTACCGATATAGCAGACCTCTTCCACAAATTTTACTCAAAACTATACAATCTACCTGAACAACATAAACCCCCACACCTATCACTGATAAAACAGGAAACGATACAGCAATTTCTGACAGACAGCAAGATACCCTCGCTCTCCCAAGTTGACATAAATAATCTTGAGGAACCTATTTCCACTAATGAACTACTAGATGCCATTAAAGATCTCAAGTCAGGGAAAAGTCCTGGACCAGATGGGTTCACCTCACAATATTACAAAACATATACCCACGCTCTAACTAAACCCCTTATATCAGCTTTCAATTACCTAGCAAAACATAACCACGACCACAACTCGTTGCTCATGGCCCACATAGCCGTAATCCCCAAACCTGACAAAGACCACACAGACTGCGCCAACTACAGGCTTATATCTTTACTAAACATAGATTTAAAAATTTTGGCCAAGATACTGGCCAATAGATTAAAACCCCTTCTTTCAAAGATTATAGGACCTGAACAAGTAGGTTTTATGCCAGGCAGAGAGGCACGTGATAATACCACTAAAGCCCTTAACTTAATTCATTATGCCCACAACTCTAAAACAAAAGGACTCCTTCTCTCTACTGACGCTGAAAAGGCTTTCGATAGAGTCTCATGGGAATACATGATGTCCACCTGCTCACATATCGGACTGAATGAGAATATGCTCTCATGGATCTCAGCACTCTATTGAAACCCCCAGGCTAGAGTTAAAGTCAACAATATACTCTCAGACCCAATCAAGATACGAAATGGGACTCGACAAGGATGCCCCCTCTCGCCCCTTCTCTTCATCATATCTTTAGAACCTCTAATAAGAACTATAAATTTGTCTGTAGATATTAAGGGCTTTAAGTTAGGAGACAGAGAATATAAGATTGCCGCTTACGCGGATGATCATTTATTCTTCCTGACACATCCCCACATCTCTGTCCCCAACCTTGAGAAATCTTTCGAGACATTCGGCTATATTTCCAATTTCAAAATTAACAAGTCTAAGTCTGAAGCGTTAAATATCAATTTACCAACAGACCAACTCAAATTGATGAAAGATAATCATAATTATAAATGGGAACAAAACTCATTGAAATACCTAGGGATAAATTTAACTAGCAACCTTGAGTCTTTATTTGCAAACAACTACAAACCCCTTCTCATCACTTTGAACAAAGACCTCCAAAAATGGACAACTAAAACCTTCTCCTGGTTCGGCAGAGCTTCAATTTTAAAAATGACAATCCTACCGAGACTACTTTATCTGTTTAATACGCTTCCCATCAAAATTTCTGCATCCTTCTTCACCAGCCTCCTCAGAGCACAAAGACGCTTCCTATGGGCGGATAGAAAACCCAGAATAAATCTTAACCTATTGTCCCTACCCAAATACAAAGGGGGAATAGGACTTCCAAACTTCAAAAAATATTACCTAGCATCCCACATCACGAGAATCATTGATTGGCATTGCCATAGCTCAAACAAAGATTGGATCCAATTAGAACAAACTCTAAGCCCTTTCAACTTAACCTTCTATCCATGGTCCATACATTCCAAATCGGATAAAAATATAAAACATCCCCTAATTGCAAACACACTTGAAATTTGGAACAAAGTAGCCGGCCCCAATAACCTAGCCTCAATTCCAGGCCCATTAACTCCTGTTACCAACAACCCAGATTTTATTCCAGGTCTACATCTGAGGAACATGCCGACCCACACAGCCTCCCAATGCCTAGTTAATTCTAACATTAAATCCCTAGACATACTTAGGGCTGAATGGGAAGGACCACCTCCTGGCACGTGGCTATATATGCAACTCAAAAGTTTCCTGATAAATAGCAAACACAGATCATCTTACAGCTTACCATTACTCCCTTTAGAAAAATTATGCTTCGAAAGAACACTAATAACCAATTCCACCTCTCTAGCTTACTGCTGGCTGAATCAAAAGCAGCACACAGATGACTTAAAGCATAAAGAAAAGTGGGAAAAAGATTTAAATACTAAGATTACCTCTAAACAATGAGAGAATGCCTGTATTATGACTCATAAATGCTCTCTAAGCACCAAATATCAGGAGATCTCCTATAAAATTCTCACCCAATGGTATATCACACCACATAAAGCCAAGAGATGGTCCCCCTCAAACTCTGACATATGCTGGCGCTGCAAGAAGGAGGTTGGCAACTTCCTCCACATTTGGTGGGAATGCCCACCACTTCAGGCCTTCTGGGAAACAGTGATAAAATGGACCAAATTCATAACAGATTCAAAAAGCGAATTCAACGCGGCTGCTTGCCTAATTAATGTCAATAAACTCACCATAAGCAGATACAAAAAATCCCTCTCTAGACATTTATTATTGGCCGCTAAAACGCTAATACCCCTCCATTGGAAGACCACACATATTCCACACATTAAAGACTGGTTAGAAAGAATTAATTACATATACAAGATGGAAGAGATTGCTGCCATGAAGAAGGAAAATAGCACAAATTTCAACCGTACCTGGCAACCATGGTTAATGTTCATACACTCCTCTGATTATAACGCAATCACTAACTAATGTCTCTCAGGAAAATTGCTGATTATTATTGTTAGAGTGCTTTAAGACACAATACGCATCAATATTGCTTATTTTGATCTCTACTGTTGGTTAACAGGTATATTTTAATATATATCTGATGTCATGACTCTTAAAACACCACTTTCCATTAAAGTGGGATACTTATTACTTATTATTTATTAACACTTATCTACCATAGTACTCCTTACCTATACCTACTATCCCCCTTAACCTCACCTCCCCTCCTATCCTCCCCTCCCCTCCACCCTTCCTTATTCATGTCCCATTCTGAATAGTTCATAATACTCTCATAAACTTCAATAATTACTTACTCAATCATATGACAAAATTCCATTTGCATATAACAGTTACTAAATGTAATACCTTTACACTAAGGATACATGTTCATGTGTTTTCTTTTTGCTGTTTAAATTGTATTACATGCAATTATTTTTTTAATATAATAAAAAAAACATTTAATAAAAAAAAATAAAAAAATATTGTCCAAAAAATATAAGTACTGAACTGTACTTTAATAAATTAAATAGCAATTTTACAATTACAAATCTTTATAAATTATTTTACTTTATAGATATATAAATACAAATCATTATTTTTTTATTATTAGATAATAGTTTCTTATGTAAAAAAAACAACTTGAAAATTAAAATAAATGCAATAGCAATAACCAACCACCTGAAAAAATTCTACTCCAAAAATATTTTTAAATATTTTTATTGCTATTGAAGACGGACAGAATCACAGAAGAATCACAAGAAAATATAGGGACAATGGAAGATAATCAGGCACCAAGCATGAGATCTGCAGAGGAAAGGGTACTTTGTAACCCAAAACAGGATAGACTATAAACTTCAACAACATTAGACTACTAAATTATTCATCAATTGTTTTTCACTGTATGTAGAGAAAAAATCTTTTAGATAAAATGTGGTACAAGTATCCAACAGCTGTTGAGGACCCAAGTTTTCCGTTCAATCCACCATCTCAAGCTTCATTGCAGTCAAACTCAGAAACAGCTGAAGAACAAGGACTACTAACAAGAATCGGAAAAAATGATTGGTGTGAATGCGGAAATTGCCTTGCAATGCCTACGGACAAAGAGTCATTTTGCTGCCATGAAATATCAAATGTAATGAAAAATATTGATGAAGGTTCATTGTGTATAACGGATTCAACCATTTTTAAAAATATGGTTGTTGACAGGCTCAATACTACAATTATCTTGACTATTATACACCAAGGAACTTCACGTGCATCAAATGCAGATGATAATAGGTATAGAATTGTATTTCAATTTTCATAGATTATTGTTATATACATACATATTACTTAAGATTTAAGAACTTTTATTTAAGGTAATTTTGGGATTTTTAATTTTAATGAAATGTTTTTTTTTATCACTCAAAAAATATAGAAAAATAAAAATGTTTTTATAAATAATGTTGCACACAACTTATATTATATTTTACAGAAACTTACATAAAAGCTCATACAAGTCTTTTACAGCATGGATACATGGCTATCTGGGCAAAGGAAATCGAAGGCCCATACCTTCATGTGCAGTTCATGCAGTTAGATCAGCTTTTCCAGACCCAGATGGTCAATACGTTGGATTTAAATATTCCAATGATTATGACGCTAAAGACATGGCATTGGAATTTTAGCTGTAAAAAAAACACTTAAACTAAATTGTAAAAATAACCTACATTATTATATTTAGAAATTTATCTGTGCAATGTTATTTGACATGTGTTTGAATAATAATTTTAAATCTGAATTTATGTGTTTTTTTTAATATTCTTTATTGTATTTGTCTAGTTATTAATTAACATGATTTATTTATATATATATATATATATATATATATATATATATATATATATATATATATATATATATATATATATATATATATATATATATTATTATTATTAGATGATATGTGAATAATAATAAATCATTTGTTATGATATGAAAATTATTTATTGGTTACCAAAGTAAATGAGTCTTCGAAGAAACAAACTATTGTAAATTGTTATTTTTACAGCAATATATTTAAGTTAAAAATTGAAAACACATTTTCTTGGATTACCTCACCTTTTTTTATTATTTAGAGCATTAAAATAAAATTATTGAAAGTAATTTCTGTTGTCCAAAAATTTTAAAATTTACATATTAAACCATTACTTGCAGAAAACATTTTTCAAAAGTCCAACCTAAAATGATAAAGATATTATTCGGATATGTTATATAGATTATAACTTTCATTAAATAAAATATACATTTTATATAAATTTAATACTAACCTGAAACAAATAAGATACCGTAATAATGTATGAATATCTATCAATAAAAAAATATATAATAATAACAAATATTTTGATTGAATATTTTAGATAAAGTATATAAATAAAAAAAATTACTTTTAGTTTTTAACTGATACGTTCATTCCATATAATCTTCTCCCCTATGCCAGGGAAATCATGACGTGTGCATGGACACAGCATATTTTTTTTTCTGGTCTTTCTGAAGATGCTATATTTACAGGCATAAGATCCTCTTTAGATTTCCACGTCAGTGTTATTTTCCCAGCAGCAACACTCACAATTCATTATTTTAAAAAAAACGATCATGGCATACAGGCTCATAGATTTTATGCACTATCCATTTCTTCCTAGAGCGGGGTTGCTCTAAAGACGTTCTTTTTGTGCCCAGCTCTTCACTTTTCTTTGTTGGTCTATGCACTATGTCTTGTGAACGGCCAACATTTATTGTTGTGTGATAGAACCAGTGCCGGGACAAGGTCAACCAGCGCCCAGGGCGAACATGCCGGGCTGCGCCCCCCCCCATGACCAGTTATTTTACACACCTGATATCTATCTATCTGAGGTCAAAGTACTATGATCAGGAGCAGCGTGTACAGTGTGCAGGAGTTAGGAGAGGAAAACATACAGAGTGCAGAGGTAAGGTGTATGTACAGTAATATACAATGTACAGGAGTCAAGAGCGGTAAACTGCAGGGTACAGAGCCCAGGAGTATATACACCCTAGTGCATAGCAGTACCCCTATAAATTATATCAATCTTAGTGTATGTGCTATTATCAAATATGGCCAAGTGAATTTTATATCACATGAATATGGAACCAAAATACCAGTGCAGCAAACAAAATTGTGAGGGGGCGAATCCCAGACTCCTGGTGCTGCAAGTAGAATACCAAAACATATAATGGGAACAACTCATAAATATTCAATTACATATCACATGTATGTGGGACCAAATTCCCTGTGCTGCAAAAACATGTTGTGAGGGAGTTAAGACCACACTCCTGGTACTGTAAATAAAAAATGAAATACTATAACATATAATGTGAATAACTCCCAAATATTCAAATAACTCTAGTCAAATTCTCATGGTTAATTTTTACACAATTTGGTTTTGGAGTTACTACCAAACTCCCAGTGCTGCAAATCAGACACACAGTGCAAAGTACTATTACAGTGCACTATAAACAAACAGTCCATTAAAGAGCAAGTGCTCTTGTACGCATTGCTGGATCGAGATGGGGCTCAAGCAAGTGGCTGACAGATTCCTCCATCCACACAAGTGGGGTGGGCGTGGGAATCCCCCCTCACTGGGACATTGTATTCTGACAGCAGGGACTCTCCCCTATCAGAATACACTGATCAGTACTGCAAACAGCTAATTGAACAAGGATTTCCACCAGAAGTGGATATAACAATCGGTTTCTGTCTAACAGAGAGGGTTACACACCGATCAAAAATTCAGCCCCTGCTGAATTCTGAACTGTGTACTCAGTTTTACCTTGTCCTTTGCTTCAGCAGGCTCTCTGCAGTTCTGTTACTGGTTCCCTGCAGCTCCTGTGTCAGGAGTGACAGTGGTCACACTCCAGCCTCCACTTTGGACTATACAGGGTTAATCTTCCTCTATATGTGATAGGGAGGAGGAGAGCACTGGAGCTGGCTGAAGCATAGATTCACATGTAAAAAAAAAAAAGACTATACAGTACCCACTTTCTCCCCCCTCCCCCACACTGCAAAAGTGGACTTTCTTGAAGTTGGGCTGGGACAAGAAATCACATCCTTTGCTTTGTAATGCTTATATTCTTGAACAGGTTAGGAATTAGTGTGACATTTCAGGTGCTACATAGATGTAATCCACATACACATTATATCTTTCATCTTTCATATCTATCATTCTTTTTAGAAGATATTATGTGGATTACATCTATGTAGCACCTGAAATGTCACACTAATTCCTAACCTGTTCAAGAATTTTACTTTTACTTTCACTTTCAATAAACCTGCACTGAAAAGTACAGGGCACGTTTATAATCACAGTGTGGAATTCAGAGCAGTCAGCACTCACAGTAGAAGAGGATCCAGTCTGTCATCCGTGATTTACACATCTTCACTCTGCTCTGGAGGAGCGCTCTGCTGTGTGCTGGGCGGGAACCGAAGATCGATGCTGCAATGTGAGGTTCTCTTCCTGCTCTGCCCACATGCACTTTCACTGGGACTGTACCAGCTCCGATCCAGGGGGGGACACTCATAGGAACTCAAGAAGGGAGCTTGGAAAAGGGTGCATCTGCTGCCGCAGAGCAGTGAGCAGGAGCGCATAATCCTTCATTTAGGCAGGCAACAGGGGCATACAAGTTTTACAGCTACATTTTGTGGACATATTTTTCTGCTCACAACCTAGCGCCCCCTCCCACATTGCGCCCAGGGCAGAAGTCCCGCCTGCCCACCCCTTGTACCGGCCCTGGATAGAACGGCCAGCTTTGTTCGTGCCTCCATGGAGTTCATCCTGTAATGTAACTGTTTGCTACGATATTTAAGAACACTGTAATGAAAGGTTTCAATAGCACTTTTCGATAGTTTTTCGACAGCATTCAAGGCACTTGAGGATTTGGTGTTGACATCACCAAATCCTCAAGTGCTTAATGCTGCGCTGGGTTTTATTAGCCATTCTACATGGACATCAGAGTCACGTATCGGAGTATGCTGACAGTACATTTTTTCACCAGCCTCCTCCCACTCATGTATGTTGTGTACATGGTACAGCAGGGATGTCCATGTGCTCCAGAAAATTCCAGTATCTCCTTTACAGTGCCTACTGCACCAGTAAAAGTGGTTTATTACTGCAGATAGACAAAATTGCAACTCTTTACAAGTAGCTTTCTTGCTGGCCTCTAATAATGTTTTCTAAAAAGATTTGACGTAGTGCCACAGATCGTACTGATGTGAAATCTGGCTATATTCTCTCATTTTTTTATTGGTTCCAAGAACTTGAACATCATATTTTTCTTCAATAATGCGGTCCAGGCAATTCTGAAATGCCATTTTTTCCATGGCAACGGACCAGGTAGTTTGTGTCACCTGCACTGCTTCAAAATTAATTATAAATTTCAGACTCAAGTTCCATCATTGTCTATGTGCAGTATTTAGCTGAAAACCCCCCGGGCTATCACATTGTCCGTCGCCGACTAAAAAAATAATCTCTTTGCAACTTTTATTTTATTTTTTTCTTCAACCCAACTATGATCAATTCCACCATAGGTGAATCTTGTCAAATATTTGTGATATGTTGCCTTAGAAAAAATGGGTATATTACATAGATCCATCATTTCCTTGACAGTTGTAAATTAAGATCCACTGCAAGTAATGGCCGACGCAAGAATTACATTGCCAGACGCAAAATTAGCAATTTTGGGTTGACTTTCCCAAAGAAGAATTGTGTGGTTTTCATTGCTTATGCCATAAACTTTGAGTAAGCTGCCAAACATTACTTTATTGAAATTATTTATTTTTTCTAAATATTGCTCTTTCGGAGCATTGTATATGTTCAAATAATTTATGATATTATCCGGGTTAAAGCTACTTTCATCCCTTGAAATATCGGTTTGAGAAAGTTCTGAAAAATCGGGGACATCATTTTCATCGAGTGTAGTATCTTTTGTATCCATACTCTCAATGGGATCATCTTCTTCCAATTTTTTATCATCAATTTCAGAAATAATATTGTTAGCTGTTGATTCTAAATGAACTGTCAGTGACGTGAGAAATTGGCGAACAACTCTTTGTTCAGCGGATGAAAATATTTGTGTAGCACTAGTTTCAGCTTCCATAAAATCACCATATGACAGCGTAACATCAGACTTGATTGGGGTGATTTGTAATTCTGAAATTACATTTTTAGTACCGTATTTACTCGAGTATAAGCCAAACCGAATATAAGCAGAGACACCTAATTTTACCACAAAAAACTGGGAACTTATTGACTCGAGTATAAGCCTAGGGTGAGGAGTGCGCAGCTACTGTAAGTAAAAAAGAGGGTCAACAATGCCCATTTGCAGCCTCATTGTGCCCATTTGCAGCCATAGGTCCCCTGAACTTCAAACTCAGTAGTTAAGGGTTCCTAGATGCCCCCTAGCTGCAGCCAAAATTTGGGGTCTTTGGACCCAAAGGTCCCGAAATGACATTGCTGCAGATGGACACAGTTGACCGACTTTGGGGCCCCGTATCTCGGGGCCACTTGGTGCTAGGAACCCCATATTTGGTGTGCAAACCCAGTGGAACTAGCGCTACAACATATCCAGCTCTGGTTCCTAGCACCAAGTGGCCCCGAGATATGGAGCCCCAAAATCGGTTCGGAAAATGTCAATCACTTTTCTGCAGCCTTTGGCTATGTGGTAGTGCTAGTTCCACTGGGTTTGCACACCAAATTTGTGGTTCCTAGCACTAAGTGGCTCCGAGATACGGCCCCAAAGTCGGTTCCAGAAAATGTCATTCTCTGCTGCAGAAAATTGCTTGACTCGAGTATAAGCCGAGGGGGACATTTTCAGCACAAAAAAATGCGCTGAAAAACTCGGCTTATACTCGAGTATATAAGGTATGTATTTTTGCAGGAGTAGATTTTAAGTGAAGTGGGTCAACTATAGGACAGGACACTGAGTAATCATGATCCTGACATATGTCACGGTAACTGGCAATAAATCCATATGATTTCTCGGAAATAGAAGAATTAAAATCTACGGTTTGGGTTCCCATTTCACATTTTGTAATCTGGTTTTCCTTGTCAAAAGATTTTTATTAGAGTATACAATTAGAGGCTTAACAAACATATTAAAGTATATGTCAATTGTTACAGGGCACAATTCTAAATAAATTGCAAGAAAAACATACATTGCATTATATGAGATAAGAGAGAAGGTTATAAGAAATAAAAGTACTATGTATTGAATTAATATATTCCATCAAATATAAAATAATATATTATGAATCAATGTTGGAAGAAAAAAATATAGATCAACTTGAGCAAAGTATTAATTACAACTCTTGTAACTTTGACATGAGAAATAAGAAAGAGAGAAAGAGTAAAAAGGAATAATAAAGATTAAGAGAAAAAAGGTAGAGAAAAAAGGAGGGATAGGAAGGTGTTCACCAGGTAAGGTTAATAAATCACTTGGGGATGGACAAGTACCAAAATCTATCTAATTAGCAGTTATATCCCCTACCATGGCATTAGAACCGGTTCGTCATTAGATGATTTTGTACCGTATTTAAGCCATGGATTCCAGATATTTTCAAATTTAGGAATTAGATTATTATCAATGACATCCATTTTAGCGTAAATCATAAAATGATTCATTCTACATGTAGTCTCAGCCATTACTAAAGTCGAGGTTTTCCAAGCTTTTGCTAACGTTTGTTTAGCTGATGTAGTGAGTTGGATAAAAAGCTTAAATTGTATGTGAGTTACATTTTCCGGTTTTAAATTTAGTAATGCCGTGGCCGGATTCGGGAGTATTGCTTTTTTGAATAAGGTAGTAGCAATTTCAAATATTTTTCCAATAAATTTGGGCAACAAGGCAATCCCACCAGACATGCATTTGTGTGCCTAAATCTGCACATCCGTGAAAACAATTCGCTGAACTTTCAGGGGTGTATTTATCAAGTCTAGAAGGCACAAGATACCATCTGGTCAGGACTTTATAATTTGTTTCCACCGCTAAGGTATTAGGAGAAGAAGATTTAGTTGATTGCCAAACATTTGACCATTCTGTATTATTAAATGTTCGTCCCAAATCCTCCTCCCATCTCTGAGTGTATGTTGGTCTGAGTGAGTTATGATTAATATTAAGTTATGAATAGAGGAGATTTGACCTTTATCTAGAGGATCTTTTAAGCTAAAAGCTTCAAAATTGGTGAGTTGCGTGAGAGAGGTGTCTGTTTTTAAAAATGGTGTAACATTTTTTTTATTTGAAGGTATCAAAATATTTCTGATTGAGGAATTCCAAACTTCTCTCTGAGATCTGGAAATTATATCAGAGGTAGTGGTGAATTTATATATCCTTGTTACGTCTAAGGAATTCCATATTTTGAAGAACTTAGGAGAGACCCATGCTGCGTAAAAAGCGGGATTTTTAATGAAGGATAGGAGAGGGTTATGAGGGGATTGGAGGTGATGTGTGAATTTACATCTATCCCAAAGGTTAGGAGATGTTTAGTTATAGGGTGTCGTAAACCCGGTCGATCCTTCGGGGGAAGCCAAAATAGGTTTGAAATCGAAAGAGGATCACATTCAATTGCTTCTAAAAATACCCATAGGGGAGTTTCCTGTGTTGTGTGATATTTTATTAAACTTGCGATTTGAGCTGCTTTATAATATGCTGCGAAATTTGGAAGGCCAAGACCACCTGAGGATTTAGGGAGAAATAAAGTATGAGAAGGGATGCGTGGTTTAGATGAGCCCCAGATACATTTTGAAACTCTACTTTGAAATATTCTTAAGAAGTATGAAGGAATTGGAATCGGAAGAACTCTAAATAAATATAATAATTTGGGAAGAATTGACATTTTGACTGTAGTAATCTTACCTAGCCAGGATATTGGAAGGTGTGACCATTGATTCATTAAATTTGTTACGTGTTTTAGAATAGGTGGATAATTGGATGCAAAAAGGTCAGAAATAGAAGCTGATAATTTTATACCTAGGTAAGCTAATGTTTTCTCTGCCCATGCAAATGGAAGAGCTGTTTTAATAATATCTATTTCGTTAGAAGATAAAGATATATGTAATATTTGGGATTTTTTAGGGTTAATAATTAATCCTGAGATGTTCGCGAATCTATTAAGAACTGGCAAAAGATTGGGACCCGGAATCTGAGGAGATGATAAAAATAATAAAATATCGTCTGCAAATATACAAAGTTTGTGCTGAAATCCACCTAGGTCTATTCCAGTTATTTTGGAATCTAATCTGATGTTTTGGGCCAGGGGTTCAATTAAAAGCGCAAATAAAAGGGGGGAAAGAGGACATCCTTGACGTGTGCCTCTTTCTATTAAAAAGGTATCAGATTTATAACCTGCGTATTTTATTACTGCTTGAGGTTTGTTATAAAGTGCAGCAACCCATGTAATAAAATGAGGACCGAAACCCCATTTTTGAAGTGTATAATATAAATAAGGCCATGAAACTGAATCAAATGCTTTCCTAATGTCAAGGGAAGGGAAATAAGAGGGAATATGTCTAGTTTTTGCTATATGTGCCAGAAGGACTGCCCTTTTTATATTATCTCCAGCTTGAAGATTTGGTATAAATCCAGCTTGATCTCGATGAATTATATTTCCTATTATTTTATTAAGGCGAATTGCCATTATTTTGGCTAATATTTTGATGTCAAGGTTTAAAAGAGAAATGGGACGGTGATTTAAGCAAGAAGTACTATCTGAATTAGGTTTTGGGATCATACATATGGTTGCCATAAGTGATTCTTGTCAGAAGAAATATCCTTCTAGTATTAAGTTATATGCGTTTACTAGAGGTGGGGATAGTATTTCAGTGAAATGTATGGAAATATAAAGCTGAAAAGCCATCTGGACCCGGCCTTTTATTTAATTTCAATACTTTAATTGCATTTTTTACATCTTCTTTTGAAATAGATTCTTCAAGATGAAGTCTTTGGGTTTGGTTAAGTTCCAAAAGTTTTAGTTGAGAGAGAAAAAAGCATCTGCTTCTGTAGCATTAAAATTTTTATTTGCAGAATATAAAGATGCTAAATGAGATCTGAATTTATGGACAATTTTGATAGGATTACTAGTATATGTATCTTTCGTTAATTTAAGTCTAATAGGATTAGTCTTTTTATCTAGAGATTTCATAGCTCGAGCCAATAAAGTATTGGGTTTATTATATTTCATAAAATAATTGAGTCGGGAGCGACGTAGAGTTTTATCTATGTTTTCTGTAAGAAATAAATCGTATCTGAGATGGGCGTTTTCTAGACGAGTCCTAGAGGGTAAAGAGGGATTTTCTTACAAGATTGTAAATGCAGAATTATATTCCCTTTCTAGTTTGTTTCTTTAATAATGATGATTGTCTTTGGAAAACTGGATTATGCGCTTCCCATAAAGTTAAAGGAGAGATGTCAGAGCACGTGTTATGTATTAAGTATTCTTTTAATGCGTTTTCAATTTGAAAACGGTAAGATGGGTTTTTAAGTAGTATGTTAGGAAGGTACCAGGATGGATCTTGTGATTTAGAAAGAGTAGATGCTATTGAAGTATATACTGCATTATGGTCTGACCATGGGATTGGGATGATATTTGATATAAGTGTAGTGCACTACCCCCGTAGGGGCTGTTAGTTAGTTCATTACAGTAAACCACCACACTGTAGTAATCACAGACACAGTTGAACAGTTCAAACAATAACTTTTATTCCTCATTCGGCAGTAGTGTTACTTGAATGATGCAAACGGATAGAAGTTGCCTCCTGTCTAAGCTGCTCGAGTAGTTAGAATCTTCCCTTAATGAACTGGCTCGTGCCCCTCTGAAAAGTACTACTGAAATGCTGGTTGTCCCAGGTCTCACCTGCCTTCTCACCTCCGGTCATTGCTTCCCTTGCCAGCTCAAGGAAGTCCAGGAACCCCCGGTCTACTCAGGTCGGTTTGCAGCCACTTCTTCGATTCTTGGTTGATAAAACCTTCCAGCTATGTAGTCTTTGAACCTCCATGCCTTCCGGCAAAGCTCCGTGGCTTTCCAGCTCTGGGTCTTTGAACCCCAGGCCTTCCAGCCCTGATCCTTAACGTCACATCTTGCTGCCTTTCCACTCCTACCACACCAACCCCCGGAACATGTGACCCCCAGTGTATATGTATGAACCCGCCCCTGCCCAAACAAATTAACCATTGGACCAGGGCCATACACACTGCCTGTCCTTCAAGCCCTGACCCGCCTCCTTTCCAGAACATTACTCTGGAGAAACAAGGGAGGGTTTTCCAGGGTGATGATGAACAGGTGGTCAAACCTCCCTCTGAAATCACAACTCCACCCTAACCCAAATCAAACCTCCAGACCTGTACAAACAGTAAGGCACTGGTAATTTAACCTGTCTTGTAACCTAATAGCACCCACCTAAAGGTGGTGGGCGCTACATACACACACCTCTAAAATCACAACTGTCCCCAGTTGTGGAAAGGAATCCACAGACTGGGAACAGCTTACCTACTTCCTAACCGAGAAGCATCTTATATCATATGGGTGTAATTTGGATAAATGTAGAACATGGAAGCTCCACTATAAAATCCATGGAAATCATTTTCCAGGGTCTATCGGGTACAGGCAGAGGTTTTAACAGTCCCCAAGCTCGGTTTCTTGACGTCTTATTCTGGATACAAACAGGGCAAGAACTGACGTATCTCTCACAAAAGTCTTTCAAGTTAGGCCACCAGAACGTGCGTCGCACGAGTTCAAGGGTCTTGCGGACCCCAAAGTTCCAATTGGTTGTTATAAAGTAGGGTTTAAAACTTTGACTCGAATGTCCTTAGGAACGAAAATTTGGCTCCCCTTCCAAAACAAGCCATCCTTGAGTGTTAAGGTGACCTCTGGAGGTTTTGACAAATCCGAGGATGCCTCCTTGATCTGGGAAAGAAGATCTGACTGCAGAAGTAGGAAATTGCTTGCGGGTAGGATGGTATCAGGAATAGGAATGAGCTTCGCGTTCGAGTTGAACCCATGTTCAACTCGAACATCGTCTGTTCATCGAATTGCGAACGATATGGGCTGTTCGCGCCAAATTCGTGTGGCGCGTCACGGCCCAAAATTTACTGCGGCATCGCAGTGCATTAGTGGCTGATGATTGGCCAAGCATGCACTATGACCCGCATGCTTGGCCAATCACAACGCCGTCTGAACAGAGAGCCATAATTGGCCAAAGCCAAGGAGTCTTTGGCCAATTATGGCTCAGGGGATTTAGTACACGCCCCACACTATATAAGGCCGCCTGCACGGCGGCCCTGTGTAGTGTGTGTTCTGGCGTAGAGAGAGATAGACAGAGAGACAGTGTCATTTGATTTAGGTTAGATAGATTAGGCAGGACAGTCAGTGAGTTAGCTGCACTAACAGTGTATTGTGTATATATATATACATCCCAGGTGTTGTATATATATATATATATATATATATATATATATATATATACACTGTATTCAGTTTAGCTAGATCTGTTCCTGTTATCTTGCTACTGACAGGCAGGCTTGTCTTGTTACAGTATTTACAGCTACCTAAAGAAAATTGCTGGTGTTCTTTTGATCCTATTAGTACCACAGTCAGGCAGCTAGACTATTTACAGTTAGTGTAGTGCGTCCTCCTCACAGTGTTCAGTTAAAGCTACAAGTTAGTTTAGTGTGACCTCTGCACAGTGTTCAGCTAAAACTACAAGTTAGTGTAGTGCACAGTGTTCAGCTAAAGCTACAATTTAGTGTAGTGCGTCCTCCTCACAGTGTTCAGCTAAAACTACAAGTTAGTGTAGTGCGACCTCTGCACAGTGTTCAGCTAAAGCTACAAGTTAGTGTAGTGTGTTCTCCTAACAGTGTTCGGCTAAAACTACAAGTTAGTGTAGTGCGACCTCTGCACAGTGTTCAGCTAAAGATACGAGTTAGTGTAGTGCGACCTCTGAACAGTGTTCAGCTAAAGCTACAAGTTAGTGTAGTGCGTCCTCTGAACAGTGTTCAGCTAAAGCTACAAGTTAGTTTTTTGCGAGCTCTGCACAGTGTTCATCTAAAGCTACCTGTAGAAGGTTGGTGGTGTTTTCCTGATCCTATCACTACCGCAGGCAGCTAAATAAGCTACAAGTTAGTTTTTTGCGAGCTCTGCACAGTGTTCATCTAAAGCTACCTGTAGAAGGTTGGTGGTGTTTTCCTGATCCTATCACTACCGCAGGCAGCTAAATAAGCTACAAGTTAGTTTTTTGCGAGCTCTGCACAGTATTCAGCTAAAGCTACCTGTAGAAGGTTGGTGGTGTTTTCCTGATCCTATCACTACCGCAGGCAGCTAAATAAGCTACAAGTTAGTTTTTTTGCGAGCTCTGCACAGTGTTCAGCTAAAGCTACCTGTAGAAGGTTGGTGGTGTTTTCCTGATCCTATCACTACCGCAGGCAGCTAAATAAGCTACAAGTTAGTTTTTTGCGAGCTCTGCACAGTGTTCAGCTAAAGCTACCTGTAGAAGGTTGATGGCGTTCTCATACTACAGGCAGGCAGTTGATTTTGCTAGCTGCAGTATCAGTATATATATATATATATATATATATATATATATATATATATATATATATATATCCCAGCTTAGTGCAGCTGCAGGCCATTAGTATGTCTGGAAGGCCAACAAGGAGAGGCAGACAGTCACAAGCCAATAAAAGAGGGCAAGCAGGCTCTGTGTCTAGAGGCAACAGTGCTGGTCGTGGAGACGGGTGCAGCCTCATCAGCACGTGGCCGTGGGATACGCTTGGCCTTTTTTTCAGCAGCTGGCCGTGTTGAGCCGCAACATGTGGAAGACTTGGTCGAGTGGGTGACCAAGCCGTCCTCATCCTCTCTCACCCATGCTCAGGGTACTTTGTCTGGCAAAGCAGTTGCCAACGCAGCCTCTTCCCTCGGCTCAATGGCATCAGTGACTCCTTCCCTAGCCCCACCATGTCCTCCTGAGGAGTCCCTCGAACTGTTTGACCACAGTGTTGGGTACATGCTCCAGGAGGATGCCCAGCGTTTAGAAGGCTCTGATGATGATACTGAGCTAGATGAAGGCAGTAACGTGAGCACGGACAGAGGGGGTGCCCAAGAAGGACAGCAATCTGGCAGTCATGCTCCCCCTGCTGCAGCATACTGCCAGGTTTGCTCCAGTGATGAGGAGGGAGGGGATGATGAGGTCACTGACTCAATGTGGGTGCCTGATAGGAGAGAGGAGGAGGAGGCACATCACCGAGGCAGGATGCCCTCCAGGGGCCAGCCTAAGGGCAGCACACTGACTGCATCACACCCCAAAGCTCCGCATGTGTAGGGCGCTGCTGTCTCTGCGCGTTATTCCAAAAGTTCTTTGGTGCGGACCTTTTTTGATACGAGTGCATCAGATCGCACCACTGCTCTTTGCAACATATGTCTCAAGCGTATCTCGCGTGGCCAAAACATCTCCCACTTGGGCACCACATGCTTGACCAGACATATGTTGACCTGCCATGCAGTTTGTTGGCAAGCGTATCTAATAGACCCACACCAAAGAACAAAGAGGACCTCTCCTTGCTTCTCATCAGCTGAGATCTCCAACCCCACTATACCTTCAGTCCTCTCTGAGACCTGCACTGAGAGGAATGAAGGTGTAGAATTAGGTGTGTCACAGCCAAGTACTTGTGGGCAATCTGCTTTTGGTACACCGATGTCAGATTCTACCAGGCAAATTTCCCTGCCCCAGCTGCTGCACCGCCGAAAGAAGTTCGCTCCCAGCCATCCACATGCCCAGCGGTTGAATGCTAGCTTGGCAAAATTGCTAGCACTTCAACTGCTACCTTTTCAGTTGGTAGACTCTGCCCCCTTCCGTGAGTTTGTGGAATGTGCGGTTCCTCAGTGGCAGGTACCCAAACGCCACTTTTTCTGACAGAAGGCAATTCCGTCTCTCTACAGGCATGTGGAAGGCAATGTCTTGGCCTCGCTGGACAAGGCAGTCAGTGGTAAGGTGCATATTACCGCTGACTCATGGTCCAGCAGGCATGGACAGGGACGTTACCTAAGTTTCACGGCGCATTGGGTCACTCTGCTGGCAGCTGGGAAGGATGCAGGGCAAGGTGCAGTAGTGTTGGAGGTTGTTCAGCCACCACGCCTCCAAAATGCCACTACTAATGATTGTGACACACCTCTCTCCTCCACCCCCTCCCCTTCTTCTTCCTCCATGGCCTCTTCCTGTGCTTTGTCCTGGGAACCAGCGGTGCTCCGTAGCCGTTCAAGGGGCTACGCAAATACGCAGGCCAAAAGATGCCATGCGGTGCTTGAGCTGGTGTGCTTGGGGGACAGGAGCCACACTGGGGTAGGGGTTCTGTCAGCTCTGCAGGGGCAGGTTCAGAGGTGGTTGACGCCACGCCAACTTAAGGCAGGAATGGTGGTTTGCGACAATGGCACCCACCTCCTCTCCGCCCTCCAAAAGGGACAACTGACCCATGTGCCCTGTTTGGCTCACGTCCTTAACTTAGTGGTGCGGTGGTTCTTGGGCAGGTACCCGGGCTTACAGGATGTCCTGAGGCAGGCAAGGAAAGTCTGTGTGCATTTCCGCCGGTCATATAATGCAAGTGTTCGGCTGGCAGACCTGCAAAAAGAATTTAACCTGTCCAAGAACCGCCTAATCTGTGACATGCCCACCAGGTGAAACTCAACGTTGGCCATGCTGCAGTGGCTGCACACGCAGCAGAGGGCCATCAATGAGTACCTGTGCGACTATGGCACCAGGACAGGGTCAGGGGAGCTTGTTTTTTTTTCCCACGCCAGTGGGCCATGATCAGGGATGCATGCACTGTCCTGTCACCATTTGAGGAGGCCACGAGGATGGTGAGCAGTGACAGTGCATGCATCATTGACACTGTCCACCTGTTGGAGCACACGCTGCGTGGAATAATGGACAGGGCACTTGAGGCAGAACAGAGGCAGGAAGAGGAGGACTTCCTTAGCTCTCAAGGCCCCCTTTATCCAGACAGTGTTCCTGCATGCCCGCCGATCACACAGGAAGAGGATGAGGAGGATTGTGTCAGTATGGAGGTGGAGACTGGCACTCAGCATCAGCAGCAGTCTTTAAGGGATCATTTAGAGTCCCAAGAAACACATGGACTTGTACGTGGCTGGGAGGAGGTGGCTGCGGATCATGTCGTCCTTAGTGACCCAGAGGACTCCGGACCGAATGCCTCAGCAAACCTACGCTGCATGGCCTCCCTAAACCTGCAAAGCCTGCGTAAGGATCCTCGTATTCGTGGTATCAAGGAGAAGGACCAATACTGGCTGCCAACCCTCCTTGATCTACGTTACAAGGGTAAGGTTGTGGACCTTATCTTGCCGTCGCAGAGGATGAAACCTCTTTGGGAGGCCTTGCAGAAAGGTCTGTGCAACGCGTTCCCAGAGACTGGGAGGTTACAAACTCCTGTTTCTGGACAACGTGTTTCTGAGGCTTCGGTCAGTCAAAGAAGGAGCGGTGGAGAAGGTGGCCGTCTGACTGATGCGTTCAGACAATTTTTTAGTCCGCAGCCCCAAGGTATGATCATGGTGCAGGAATACCTAGGGGCAAGATCTGACTTGGACACCTTTCACACTGTAAATCCTCTGGGTTACTGGGTCTTGAGGATGGATCACTGGCCAGAGCTTGCACAGTATGCAATTAAGCTACTGGCCTGTCCTGCATCCAGCGTTCTTTCGGAACGCACATTCAGTGCTGCTGGAGGCTTTGTAACCGATCACAGGGTGCGTCTGTCCACCGACTCTGTCGATCGACTGACCTTCATAAAAATGAATCAGTCTTGGATCACCACCAGATACCAAGCACCTGATGCTGATGTAAGCAAATATTTTTTTTGAAATGGCAGATCCCTTCAAAGACTGCCTATGCTGATGCTGAGTGACTATCCTGTTATGCTGAGTAATTCTCCTCTTCCTCTTCAATGATCATGCTTGTGAGGACAATTTTGGTTCTGGGCGCCACCACCAGTGCCTAAGGCCCAATTTTTAAGCCCAAGTTTAACAGGGGCATGTAATTAAATTTTTTGATACAATTCATTGCAGCAGGGCTAGTTCCTGCGCTCCAACTAGAGTATCTGTGAGGGGTTGCAGTGTTGTGGCACCAGTGCCTAAGGCCCAATTTTTCAGCCCCTGTTCAACAGGGGCGTGTAATTACAATTTTTGATGCAATACTTTGCAGCAGGGCTCGTTCCTGCATTCCAACTAGAGTATCTGTGAGGGGTTGCAGTGTTGTGGCACCAGTGCCTAAGGCCCAATTTTTCAGCCCCTGTTTAACAGGGGCGTGTAATTACAATTTTTGATGCAATACTTTGCAGCAGGGATCGTTTCTGTGTTCCAACTAGAGTATCTGTGAGGGGTTGCAGTGTTGTGGCACCAGTGCCTAAGGCCCAATTTTTCAGCCCCTGTTTAACAGGGGCATGTAATTACAATTTTTGATGCAATACTGTGCAGCAGGGCTCGTTCCTGCGTTCCAACTAGAGTATCTGTGAGGGGTTGCAGTGTTGTGGCAACAGCACCAGTGCCTAAGGCCCAATTTTTTAGCCCCTGTTTAACAGGGGCGTGTAATTACAATTTTTGATACAATACTTTGCAGCAGGGCTCGTTCCTGCATTCCAACTAGAGTATCTGTGAGGGTTTGCAGTGTTGTGGCAACAGCACCAGTGCCTAAGGCCCAATTTTTCAGCCCCTGTTCAACAGGGACATGTAATTAGAATTCTTGATCTAATATTTCACAGCAGGGCCCGTTTCTGTGCCCACCAAGAGTAACTGTGAGGACTTACAGTGTTGTGCCACCAGCACCACCACCACCACCAAAGGCCCAATTTTTCTGGCCCTGTTCAACAGGGGCATGTAATTACAATTCTTGATCTAATATTTCACAGCAGGGCCCGTTTCTGGGCCCACCAAGAGTAACTGTGAGGACTTACAGTTTTGTGGCACCAGCACCACCATCACCAAAGGCACAATTTTTCTGGCCCTGTTCAACAGGGGCATGTAATTACAATTCTTGATCTAATATTTCACAGCAGGACCCTGTGAGGGCTTACAGTGTTGTGGCCACAACAACACCTAAGGCCCAAATTTCTGCAGAGTATATAGGGCAGGCCCCTACTTTCAAACATCCAACTTACAAATGACTCCTACTTGCAAACGGAAGGAGACAACAGGAAGTGAGATGAAATCTACCCCTAGGAAGGAAAATTCTCTCCTGTAAGAGTTAATATGGGAAAAAACTTTCTCCTTTCCACTGATGCTTTATCACCAATCCTTGTTTCACTAAAAACCCCAAATTTTCAAAAAACATTTGTCATTGGGACAAAAAGTGAGGTGAAATCTTCTGAAAAGGAGCACAGACAGCAAAACAAATGTCACAGGGGTGATAACCCTTCCCTATGTTTTCCAAAAAGCTTAAAAACAGATTTTTTGGCTGAAGGTACACTTTAAAAATGTACCAGTTTAAAATTACAGATTCTACTTAACAACAAACCTACAGTCCCTGTTTTGTTTGCACCGCCTGTATACTGCTGTTCAGAGTATATAGGGCCTGGGGGCCCCACGCCTTTCCTTTTTTTAATTTGGGCGTGGGGTTCCCCTTAATATCCATACAAGACCCAAAGGGCCTGGTAATGGACTGGGGGGTACCCATGCCGTTTGTCTCACTGATTTTCATCCATATAGCCGTGACCCGACATTACATTAAAGCCGTAAGCAGTTTCAAATTACTTTTTTTCCTTTAAAAATGTCATTTTGTGCAGGGACTGTTCTAAGCACGGGAAACATGCGCCACTTTACAGGCATACTATAGACACCCCCCAGGTACGATATTTAAAGGAATATTTCACTTTTTCTTTTTTTACTGTAAGCATCATTAAAATCACTGCTCCCAGAAAAACTGACGTTTTTAAAAGTTTTTTTTGCATTGATACATGTCCCCTGGGGCAGGACCCGGGTCCACAAACCCTTTTTAGGACAATACCATGAAAATTAGCCTTTAAAATGAACACTTTTGATTTTGAACGTTCAAGTCCCATAGACATCAATGGGGTTCTAACGTTCGTGCAAATTTTCGGTCCGTTCGCAGGTTCTGGTGCGAACCGAACCGGGGGGTGTTTGGCTCATCCCTAATTAGGAACGGATAAGTCTTTCGGTTGTTGTACATGCGTGACAACGCGTCCGGTTTAATATTCTTTGACCCTGGTTATGTGGAAACAGAAGCGTGAGAAGAACAGGGCCCAGCGGGCTTGACGAGGCTTCAGCCGTTTAGCAGATCTTAAATACTCTAAGTTCTTGTGGTCGGTATATATATATTAATACCAGATAAACAGTGCCCTCTAACAGGTACCTCCATTCCTCCAAGGCGGTTTGATAGCGAGCAGCTCCCGCTCACCAACATCATAGTTCTTTTCTGCGGGCGAAAGTTTCCGGGAGAAGAACCCTACAGGATGCATTAGGTCTTTACTACCTTGACGTTGTGAGAGGACTGCTCCCACAGCTATTTCGGAGGCGTCTACTTCCAAAATGAAAGGTAACGATGAATCAGGATGGCTGAGGATCGGAGCAGAGGTAAATCGTCTTTTGAGATTCTCGAGAGCATCTTGGGCCATCTGATTCCAGCAAAAACGGGTATTCTGTTTTGTCAATTGCATGATGGGTGCAATTATGGCAGAGAATCCCCTGATAAACTTTCTATAAAAGTTTGCAAAGCCAATAAAACACTGTATGCTTTTCTTGTCTAAGGGTACTGGCCAGTCCAGAACGGCAGATACTTTTTGGGGATCCATTTTGATGCCAGTTGGAGAGATTACTAAGCCCAGAAATTGGATGCTCTGTTGCTCAAACTAGCATTTCTCTGCCTTTGCATACAGTCAGTGCAAGCAAAGACGACCCAAGACCCTGCAGACGTGATCTCGGTGATGATCGAGTGATCCAGAAAATATTAAGATGTCGTCCAGGTAGACACTCACAAAAACATCTAAAAAGTCTCTAAATACATCGTTATTGAGATGTTTGGAAGGTGGCAGGGGCATTGCAGAGCCCAAAGGGCATGACCAAGTATTCATAATGCCCGAATCGGGTCCGGAAAGCCGTCTTCTATTCATGCCCGGCCTGAATGCGGATCAGGTTGTAGGCCCCTCTCAGATCAAGTTTGGTGAATATGACAGCAGATCTCAATTTCTGGAACAGTTCAGGTATCAGGGGTAAAGGATAGCAGTTTCTGACCGTAATCTTATTCAGTTCCCGGTAGTCTATACATGGGCGGAGGGTCTTGTATTTTTGGTAACAAAAATTATTCCGGCACCTGTTGGGGAGGTTGAAGGGCGGATGAACCCCTTTTTTTTTTTTACTTAATTTTCATGAATATAAGTCTTTAGTGCTTCTTGCTCTTTCTCTGATAGGGGGAAGATACGCCCAAATGGGATTTCAGCCCCAGGAAGCAATTCAATCGGGCAATCGTAAGGGCGATGAGGTGGAAGGGAGTCTGCCCCCTTCTTGCTGAAGACATCGACAAACTCATGGTAATGCTTGGGTATGGACTGGAGTAAATTCTGATCGATGTCTAGACATAAGAGAGTAGCTGAAGAATTGGGGGGCTCAGTCAGACAGTGTTCTTGGCAGTAAGAAGACAAAAACTTTACTTCTCCAGTAACCCAGTTAATGTGCGGGTTTTGGGCTTGGAGCCAGGGAATGCCCAGGATAATTGGAATCAGTGGGGAAGAGATGGCATCAAGGGTCAGTAGCTCCTTATGCTGGGAGGAAACAGTAACAGGCAAAGGAAGAGTCTCTTGGGTTACATGTCCTGATATGATGCGGGAGCCATCGGCTAAGAAAACAGAGAGTCCATGAGTCTTTTCTCGTAAGGGAATATCATGCTGGCTGGCAAAGGTAGAGTCGACAAAACAGCTGCATGCCCCGAAGTCAATGATTGCGTTGAGTGGAATTATCTTTCCCCAAAGCTGTGATGACAGAGGAAGAGCAAGGTGGGTTGAGTTGGCAGACAAGGCAGAGAGACTGGTAGAAACAGGAGATGAACACTTACTTATCTTGATCGGACAGTTATGGTTCCACCGCAGTAGAGACACAAGCTTAGCTTACGACGACGTGCTCGTTCTTCTAGAGACAAGGCAGGGCACATCAGCCCTAGCTGCATGGGCTCGGAAGCGTCATGCACCGAGTTGACTGGGTTCACACTGGGTGGAGATAGGTAGCGAGAGGCAGGAACTGGAGCTCTTGCAGTCATCCACACCGGGCGGGTTTTCTGAGTGGAACGTTCAGATCGGCGTTCCCGAAGGCGACGATCGATCTGGATCGCCAAGGAGATTAGGGCCTCGAGGGAGTCTGGTATGCCAACCCGAGCAAGTTCATCCTTCAGCCCTTCAGACAGACCCATGCGGAACTGGTGACGTAGGGCCGCATCATTCCATTGGGTGTCTGCGCTCCAGCACCTAAAGTCAGTGACATAATCCTCGGCCCGTCTGCTGCCTTGCTGGAGCGCAAACAGGGCGGACTCGGCTGTAGCGGTCCACTGAGGATCCTCATACAGCTGGGCCATAGCTTCAAAAAAGGAATGTAGGGCGTGGGTCAGGACTGAGTCCTCCTCAAGTAGTCGATGGGCCCAGGTCTGAGGTTCTCCATGTAGGAGGGAGATCACAAATCCCACTTTGGTAGCTTCTAGAGAGAAGGTCTGGGGCTGTAGAGTGAAGTAAAGCTGGCAGGCATTACGAAAGGCCCAAAATTTGATTCGATCTCCGGAGAACCTTTCTGGGATGGGGACCCTTGGCTCCGGTGGGAGCATCACAACAGAAGGAGAGGAAATAGTCTGTGCTGGAGCGGCGGCCGAAGAGAAAACCATGGTACTGGGGCCAGCAAGATTCTGAACTTGTCCTTCAAGCCTGGTATAGTTATCCTGCAGGGATTTCACGGTTTGTGTGAGGGCCGCAAGATGCATGCAGATCTCTTTCATCGGAGAGCTCTCTTCTGCAGACTCAGTCATGACTGTTTTGACTTGTAGGAGGAGACCTCTCTTACAACGCTGGTTCAGGAGCCACTGGAGTGGGGACAGTGGTCTCATAAGCACAGTGGGTAGGAGTGCCTGTTGAAGTAGGAGCTACTGGTGCTGGTGGCAGAGTAGAGATCCCTCCAGGGATGGCTGGACTGCAGGTATAGGCGGTCAACGGCAGACAACAGACTGGAGAGCTGATGGATGCAGGTCCAGCAGTCACTGAAACAGGAGCTGGATGTGCAGCAGCACACGGAACAAGCAGAAGGCACAAGCAGGATCAGGCAGTCTGGGTCGGCAGGTAAACAAGGCAGTTGAACTCAGCAGGCAAAAGCAGGGTCGGATAACAGGCAGAGGTGGGCAACGGATCACAGGTAGAGGCAGTAGCAGAGTCAGGCAAGCCAGGTCGGATTGGAGAGAGTAGGGTAGTCAGACAGAGCCGGGTTGGTATAGCAGAACAATCAATCAGGTGCAGGTAACAGATCACAGAAGCTGAAGACAAAACAGCAGCGTGCCAGTGCAGCTGAGAGTCCTTTATGCGCTCAGTGGCGCCAAACAATGTTAACGCGCATGCGCCCACCGCGCGCGCACCTGTCGTACGTGCACCCGTCGCGCACACACGTGCGCCTGAGGTGACACGCTGATGTGCACCAGTAGATGGACATTGTTGCACAGCTCGCGCAGGGGCACGCAGGCGTATGCGTGCACGCATATGCCCGCATCTGATGCTGACAGGTCCCTGACAGCCATCCCGCACCTGTAAAAGAAAACATCCTATCTCTCAATCTAACTAAACAAATCAATAAATCACAATTGTATGGCACGCGTGATCCTGTCAAGACCTCCATCCCCTCAAAAGAAGTCAGCCTGACTTCTGCAGGATGCAACTTGAACAGACATGCCAAACTATATACAACAAAAGAAGCCAGATAACCTTCTGAGTAGCTTCAATAAAAAAAGTCTAGAACTTTTAAAGCAACAAAGGGAATTAACAGTGGTAGTGGGAATAGTGTCCATGACTAGCCGGCCAGGCACTGGTGCTGTTGCCCTGTATAGGAAGTCCTTGGGATAGCTCACCCTAACCCCTCTGCCCACTTGCAGTCCAGGGTAAATCCAGCACTTCTGTAGATCACTTTACAGATAGTACCGGGGGTCTGGCAACCTTCGGCGTGTGTCCCCTTCCCCTCTAACCAAAACAGAGTATGACTTGGTATGTTGTCTAGGTTTCTGCACTATCACTCTGTCCTTGTAAATGGCCCTCCCCTGCCGCCATTCTTTGAAAATGTCCTGAAACCTCATCCACAGTTCATGGTCAGGGTTTCTTTGTGGTTTGAGGACATGTAGATAATCCCAGACAAGGTCCTGCTCCCATCCTTCCCGGGAAGCCTCAACTATGTTCATAACCTTTCCTGGTACATAGGGGTAGTCAAGTCCCCACTCCTGAGCAACCCTTTTCTGTACATCCCATTGAAATCGGGACAGTCTCGGCAGTTCCCTGGGCCTTCCCCGTCCTGTCAGAACAATAGAGTCAGATGCCCTCACAGCCCTCTGTTGAAAAGTGGGTACTCTGGTGTGAGGTGAAGACTTGGTAAGGGGTGCTGGGGGTGCTGGGAAGGTGGCAATGCTTTCCGGAGACCCGGAGGTAGCACTCAAAGACGTGAAGCTCTCTAAAAACCTGTCCTCCTCTCCACTTGAACCACCCTCCTCTGGTGAAGACCATACAAACAGGTGCTCTAAAGACCAATAGTGATCCAACACTTCAGGCGAACCCCAATCTATGGCCTCTGCTTCCCCTGTCCAGCTCACCTAAGGGATCCCCCTCTGGCACTGGTGGCTTCTTCTGGACAAGTTCCACAGAGGGCTTACAAGAGACCGGAGGAGGTAGGATCAGAAGGGGAGGCCTGTGGCTTGGCTAGGGACCGGGAGACTGTGGGTGTTGTTGGGCAATCCTCAGAAAATATCCCTGAAGAGCTGCTTCAGGCACATTTTCCAAGGACTGCCCAACAACACCCACAGTCTTCCGGTCCCTAGCCAAGCCACAGGCCTCCCCTTCTGATCCTACCTCCTCCGGCGGTGGAATGTCAGTCTGGATCTCCTCTGTCGCAATCTCCGATGTTGCTTGGCCCTCTACGGCCCTCCGGAGGTTCAAAGCTTGGGGCGAGCAGAGTCCGGTGGTGCTGTTGGCATAAAAGTACTTCACCTCCTGCTGTTCAGATCCCAGCCGCGTCAGTTGTGCACTGCAATGGCCGCACCGGGCCCAGGCATTCAAACCCAGGGTAGGCCTCCGACACTCGGGACAGATTAGGCAAAGTCTCTCTCCTCCATCCACTACACCGAGCGCCAACCCACCGGTGAGTTCCAGCCATATGCTGGTATCGATTAGGATCAGATCCTGCATCTCAGTAGGTAGCTGAATAGCGGAAGCACTCGCAACACTCAGCGCCATCTTCCTCCACTGTGAGAGCAGCGTGTGACATGCAGGACACTGGATGATTCCTTTCCTCCTTGGCGCAGTTCTGCCCCTCGTCTCACTGGTCCGGCGTGTGAGGAACTGTAACAGTTCATTTTAGCAGTGCGCGCTAGCGACCCCTGATGGCAGGCACAGTAGAATTATATGTTAAGCAGCAGTTACTGAAAATACAGTCAAAATGTCACTTCATGATGCCATACTGCGAGAAACCAACATCTCCCTGGTTCCCAGCCGCAACCTCTCTTGGTGTCCATGTTTTATGCCATGAGCCACAGCGACACACACAACTCTCAGTAAATTTTAACTGTTTGCAGGAAAAATAAAGTTTATTTTCTTCTTGTGGTTGCTAGGGGTAATGGGTCAGCAGTACTGTAAAACATCTTGGTGGGATTCCATGTAGCGCACTGCCCCCATAGGAGCTGCTAGTTAGTTCATTACAATACATAGTTTAACCCCCGCTTCTCCCACCCCGCTGTAGTAATCACAGACACAGTTGAACAGTTCAAACAATAACTTTTATTCCTCATTCGGCAGTAGTGTTACTTGAATGATGCAAACAGATATAAGTTGCCTCCTGTCTAAACTGCTCGAGTAGTTAGAATCTTCCCTTAATGAACTGACTCATGCCCATCTGAAAAGCATGCGGTACTACTGAAATGCTGGGTGTCCCTGGCCTCACCTGCCTTCTCACCTCCGGTCATTTCTTCCCTTGCCAGCTCAAGGAAGTCCAGGAACCCCCGGTCTACTCAGGTCGGTTTGCAGCCACTTCTTTGATTCTTGGTTGATGAAACCTTCCAGCTATGGAGTCTCTGAACCTCCATGCCTTCCGGCAAAGCTCCGTGGCTTTCCAGCTCTGGGTCTTTGAACCCCAGGCCTTCCAGCCCTGATCCTTAACGTCACATTTTGCCGCCATTCCACTCCTACCACACCAACCCCCAGAACATGTGACCCCCAGTGTATATGTATGAACCCGCCCCTGCCCAAACAAATTAACCATTGGACCAGGGCCATACACACTGTCTGTCCTTCAAGCCCTGACCTGCCTCCTTTCCAGAACATTACTCTGGAGAAACAAGGGAGGGTTTTCCAGGGTGATGATGAACAGGTGGTCACACCTCCCTCTGAAATCACAACTCCACCCTAACCCAAATCAAACCTCCAGACCTGTACAAACAGTAAGGCACTGGTAATTTAACCTGTCTTGTAACCTAATAGCACCCACCTAAAGGTGGTGGGCGCTACATAAGAATTTCTGGTAACATACCTATGGTTAAAAAAATATGGTCAATTCTTGATAGTGTCCGATGCGGGTGTGAATAATAAGTGTATATTTTTTTAGCAGGATTATTTTCTCTCCAAGAGTCAACCAGATTATATTTTGAAAGGAGGTTTGAAAAAGATTGTGTATTAGTGTTTCTTGTAGGAGTATATGGTGTTTTATCTAGAAATGGTAGGAGGACTTGGTTCGAGTCACCGCATGTCAGCAATGTACCCAATTTATGTGTGGATATTACTTGTAGGAGATGAGATAAAAAGGTTGTTGATTGTTTGTTAGGAGCATAATATGATACTACAGTAATAGCTGTATCCATAATGTGACCCGTTAGTATGATGTACCTTCCTTCAGAGTCTCTTATTTCAGATTTAGGGGTGAACGGGGTCGATCGATGGAAGACAATTAGGGTACCTCTTTGTTTAGTGGTAGCTGAGGCTGTAAATATTTGTGGATAGGCTGAGCTCATATATTTGGGTGTGGAATTTATTTTAAAGTAGGTTTCTTGTAGACAAACTATATGAACCTTTTGTGATTGGAAGAATCGGAAAGCTTTGGAGCGTTTCTGTGGAATGCTGATTCCCTGAAAATTCAGGGACAAAATGTTTAATGGTGCCATTTTAAGTAAGACAAGAGATGCTACTCATCCATATTCATATAATTCTGGTATACTGAAACATACGAGGTGAACATGAGAAGAAAGAAAGTAGAGAAGATACAGGAAAAGAATAGAAAGAGATAAAGACCTGTAAAATAAGGTGATAAAGTGATTTAGTACATTAATTAAATTGTAATATATTCTGATGGTTACCGGTGACATGAGAAAAGTTTCCCTATCAGGGGATAAAGGACCCCACATATTTTTAATGGGCGAGTGAGGAAGGTTAAATGGGGTACACGTTTCTACCGTGTACAGAGGAAAAGCCCTCTGAATTGACATCATAAAGATGTATTATAAATTAGAAAACCCTGTAAAGTCATTAAAAAAATAGTAGATTAACTAAATGAAACAGATAACTGAGTAATTAAATAAAAAATTTCCTTAAATTCTCTAAATATTTCATTCATATCATGGAGAGGAGATAAAAAAGAAAAAAGATGTATCTGTTTATTTATGTTCAATATGACTAATAAATAATAGTAATAGAGTAGAATCTGAAGAAATTGATATGAGACTGTAATAGGGGGAAGTATTAAAAAAAAAAATAATAATAAAAATAAAAATTAATTTGCGACATCTATTCATGAAGTTAATGATAACTAAACAATAACAACTTTTTATAGGTAAGAGAAGAAAGAAAAATAAATAAATAAATAAATTTATGGGGAGAAAAAAAAAAACAATAAGGTACCCCTTCTGGTAAAATGTCTATACCTTGTAAAAAATAAAATTAAAAATGTTGTATCTTAACACAGATATTATATAGGGGAATAAGGAACTATCAAAATGATAAAATAAATATATTTTGAAAGATTCCAAATATAGAATAAAAAATAGAATAAAAAATTAAAAAATGAACACCTTGTTCGGAATTGAATAAAAGCTTATGTGATATAATCAAACAAAATACAGCAAAACCAAAATAAGTGAAGGATTTTTAAGACATATTATAGCATGTTTAATTATTCAATCGTCTTTTGTCCTCTTAAATGAGACTGCGAGGGTGGAGGAAAGAAAAAAGACCCAATTATAACAGAACTCTACATCAATCCATGACATCTTCTTGTTCCAGAGGTGGGGATGAGTGGTGACTTCTCCTATGGGCTTGTTGATTAACAGTCTTTCCTGTATGTTGAGATGGATTTCGGTAATCTAATGAGGTCGTTCTTCGATTTGAGGAACTGGGTTTTAATGTAGATTCCACCAGGTGCAGGTCTTGTAATGCATGTTTCAATTCTTCAGGGGATCTACATATGAATTTAGAGCCTTGATATTTAAACCGGATGGAAAATGGAAAACCCCATTGATATATAATTTGATGTTTTTGAAGTATTGTTAATTGAGGTTTCATAGAGCGCTGTTTATTTATGGTCAGTTGAGATAAGTCAGTGAATAATTGATATTCGTGTTCTTGAAAAGAGAGAGAATTTTTACCCCTAGCAGCAGTTAGCAGTTGCTCTTTTGTGCGATAAAAATGTAGTTTAGCGATAATATCACGTGGAGGACCTTCTATTTTCTTTGGTTTTAGAGCCCTGTGGACTTCATCAAAGGCGTTCTGATGGTACCGTTGGTAAAAGTTCCTGGAACAGGGCTGTAATGGTTGAATGTAAATCCAGTACTGTTTCTGGAATTCCTCTGATTCGGATATTTGACATTCTGGCTCCGTTTTCAAAGTCATCCAATTTAGACTGTAAAATTAGATTTTCCTCTTTAAGATTTTCCATGTCTGTGGAATTATCCTGTGTTACCTGTTCAATCTCCTCAACTTTTATTTCTAATGCTGCCGTACCGGTGCCCGATTCTCTGATTTCCTTAGTGAGATTGGTTGTAATTTGTTCTGATCTCAGGGCATTTTGTAACAGATTCTCAAATTGTTTTAAAATATTGGGAGTAACAGAGGCAGCTTGTGGAGAGTCTTGTGAAAGTGAGAAATCTGTAACAGTATCATCTTGAAAGTCTGTATTTGTATCAAATTGTTTCAAATGCTGCTTCTTTTTCTGTGTCTGTGTGCGGACTGTGGCGCTCTATGAGGTAGACGGCGGCGCCATGTTAGGAGAAGCCCGTGTCTGTAAGTGTTTAATAGCAGCGGATTTAAACTTAGTCTTACTACCACCTAACACCATATTTTGTGTTACCCACGGAGCTCTGAAGACTTGGGAGGCTGAGGGTGTAGTTAGCGTGTTAAAATTCAACAGATTTCCGCTGTAGACCGGCTTTTTCTTCTGTACGGGTACGGAGCTCTAACGGTACATTACCGTCCTGTCAGGCTCCGCGCATGCGCCCCCCGTAATCTGGTTTTCCAAGACGGATTGATGACATGGGCAGCAGCAGGGAGGTTCCTTTTTTTTGTTTACGGACATTAATCTGTCATCGGGAAAAAATTATGGAACAGCATCGGGCTTCAAAACCCTTTTTTTTTTTTCATGTAATATGACTGCTGAAAAATGGGCAGAGCACATCCTGAAACGATCTCCGTTTGTGTCTTTGAAAATTTCTTCAGCAGCAAATCTAGGGCCTTCTTCTCTCAAAGTAGATGAGACAATCCATAGTTTGATCATATCCAAAACGTGGAGTTTTACATCAGGAGATTTATATTTGTCCTATGTGGGCAGGAATTAAATATGCACTTTGGCATTTTTATGTAATCTGAAAATAAAATATAGTACATTTTTTTAATAATAATAATTTTAATTAATATATATTCGGTTACATTATTAGTAAATTTTAATCTAATATTTTAAAAAAACAAAAAAACAATTAATATGCACAATATAAAAAATATTGTTCACTAATGCCTATAAATATATTATACTCTCAAATCATTTTCTATGGACCCCATGGTAGCAAGATAAATGAAATACATCACAGGTTATATAATTTAATGATCAATAATAGCAGTCTTCCAATCTTTACCTCTACAACAATAGACTTAGGCTCGGTTCACACAGGGGCAACACGATTTCAGCGAGACTTTGTACGGCGACTTCAACGCGACTTCAGCGCGACTTTAGCAAATTACAACGTGACTTCAAGTCGCCTCCAGGACAGGCGACTTTGGCTGTGGCCAATCACAGGACAATCAGCTCTCTGGGAGGGAGGGGTTTGCCTGGGCAAACTAAATTTTTTGCCTGCAAAGTCGCTTGACTGTAGAGAGAGATCCGACTTGGAGGCGACTTCCATTGATTTCTATGGTACAGGTCGCCTACCAAGTCGGATCCAAGTAGTACAGGTAGTACGCTCTGAAGTCAGAGCGACTTCAGTAGTGTCTATTAAGACGCTCCCATTCACTGTAATGTGAATCTCCTTCTGGGGCGACTTGGGGCGACTTGAGGGCTTACAAGTCGGATCCCAAGTCGTCCTAGTGTGAACCGAGCCTTAGTGGGTCCTGAGAAGCGGAGTTAGGAATCAAAACATTTGACACAAAATATAATCAGGGAAAAAAAATGTTAGTTGAGGTTACATGCACGCTGAGAGTTATCGAGGAGCGTAAGGTAATATGATTGTTTTTGACATTTTAAAGTGGTTGATTACCCTTATATTTAATTAAAAAATACAGGTAATCCTATAGTAAGGCATACCTGTACGTAAAATGAATATATAATAAACATATACGGTTTAGTAGATATTCACTTTGCATGCGATACAGTGGCCTTGTTCTAAGGTAATTTTTTCAGAATAAGCTAGTATGCGGTTTCTCCACCTTTATTTCCCCTTCTGCAGCAGTCACCTTTAATAAAAAATTGAAACAAATAAATAAAACTATTCAAAATCTAGAATAACTTAATTATATATTTGCAAATTGGTTTGTGCAAAAGTTATAGTATCTACAAAATAGGGGATATATTTATGGCATTTTTATTATATATATTTTTCTAATTGTAATTGTTGTGATCTGCGCTTTTTATTGGGACTGTAACATTGAGACAGACAGATCAGACACTTTTGACACTTTTTTGGGACCATTGACATATATACAGCGATCAGTGCTAAAAATAGCCACCAATTACTGTATAGATGTCATTGGCAGGGAAGGAGTTAACACAAGGGGTTAAATGTGTTACCTGGGGAGTGTTTCTAACTGTGGGGGGATGGGACTGCCTGAGGAAGGAGACCGATTGTTGTTCCTAAGCATTAGGAACAACCAGGGCCGGTGCTACCACTAGGCAAACTAGGCGGTCGCCTAGGGCGCCCTGCTGCCTAGGGGGCGCCCGGCCACTGGTTTTCCTACTTTCTTCTCTCTGCAGCAAGCAACTAAGTCTCAGCATCAGCAGGCAGCCGCACCTCCGTTCACACATAGTGTCAGAGGTGCAGCAGTGGTGGACTGTGTCTGTGTCCCGAATCCCGCAGCAAGCAAACATTCATTGATGGGCGCTGGTGAGGCTACATTTGATGGGCGCTGGTGAGGCTGCATTTGATGGGCGCTGGTGAGGCTGCATTTGATGGGCGCTTTATTAAAAACATGGGCAGGGAAAAGGGGGTGGAGTGATCTGGGGGGGGGGGCGGCAAAATGAGGTTTCGCCTAGGGTGTCAAAAATCCTTGCACCAGCCCTGGGAACATCTGATCAGTCTCCTCACCTCTGACAGAACGAAGATCTGTATGTTTACATTGACCTCCGTTCTCTCTCAGGAGCGATCGCAGGTGCCTGCTGGACATCGTGACTGCCGGGAACGTGCATCGGCTCCGTTGACATGCGCGCGTCACCTAGTGCTCTTAAAGTGGCCTACGTACATTTACGATGGCTCGCCCAGGGGAGCCAACCTGCTGCAGTTAAGCAGTTAACACTTGGCGACCAGCCGTCGTCATTATAATGCGGCAGGTCGGCACAATCCCGAAAACCGTCATAGCTGTACATCGGTCCCTTTAAGCGGGATAGCAGACATGCACCCGCTGCACTGCGGGGGTGCCAATTGCTGGTGACCGGCGGAAGTAAATGGAATCCTCCCATCAGGATTGCAGACAGCAATAAAAATCCAACTGAGGTTGTAACCCTTTCCCCATTCTATCTAAAATCCATGAACTGTCTTGCTTGGTGTTCTGCTTTAATATCGTTAGATTTTTAACCACTTAAGGACCAGGCCTATTTTTCAAACTTGTTTTTCTTTATTACTTAGAACCCCCAAACATTTTTTTTCTAACACCCTAGAGAATAAAATGGCGGTCGTTGCAATACTTTCTGTCTCACCGTATTTGCGCAGCGGTCTTACAAGCGCACTTTTTTTTGAAAAAAAATATTTTTTTGAATGGAAAAATAAGACACCAGTAAAGTTAGCCCAATTTTTTTTAATATTATGAAAGATAATGTTAAGCCGAGTAAATTGATACCCAACATGTCATAATTCAAAATTGTGCCCGCTCGTGGAATGGCGACAAACTTTTACCCTTAAAAATCTCCATAAGCGACGTTGAATTTTTTTTAAAGGTTGCATGTTTTATCTTACAGCGGAGATCTAGGGCTAGAATTATTTCTCTTGCTCTTCCGATCGCGGCGATACCTCACATGTGTGGTTTGAACAACATTTTCATATGCGGGCGCGACTCACGTATGCGTTCGTTCTGCACACGAGCTCGGCAGGATGGGGCGTGTTTAATTATTATTATTTTTTTCCTATTTATTTTACCTTTTCATTTTACATTGTTCTTTAAAAAAAATAGTGACACCTTTATTCCTATTACAAGGAATATAAACATCCCTTGTAATAGAAATCAACATGACAGGACCTCTTTAATGTGAGATCCGGGGTCAAAAAGATCGCAGATCTCATATTTACACTAAAATGCAAAAGAAAAAAAAAAGTCTCTTTAAGAGGTACAGTAGGTGACCGTGATATTGTGTCAATCTCGCCACTTTTCTCGGCAAGATTTGACACCTACGAGCCCCATCGCGGGAGCCAGCGCCGAGATGGCTCACTCATCGGGAAAGGAAAACTTTTTTTCCTTTCGCGATGAGCGGCAGGCAGTACTGACAGCTGTCTGGTATGAATCCTGAGGGGGAACGCCGCGCCAAATTTTAAATGAAAAACTGGCGTGGGTTCCCCCCAGGGGCATACCAGGCCCTTAGGTCTGGTATGAATTTTAAGGGGAACCCCCTGCACTGAAAAATCGTCGTGGGGGTCCCCCCAAAATCCATACCAGACCCTTATCTGAGCACGCAGCCCAGCCGGTCAGGAAAGGGGGTGGGGATGAGTGAGTGCCCCCCCAACCCTCCTGAACCGTACCAGGCCGCATGCCCTCAACATGGGGGGGTTGGTGCCTTGGGGGAGGGGGGCGCCCTGCGGGCCCCCCCACCCCAAAGCACCTTGTCCCCATGTTGATGAGGACAAGGGCCTCTTCCCGGCAACCCTGGCTGTTGGTTGTCGGGGTCTGCGGGCGGGGGGCTTATCGGAATCCGGGAGCCCCCTTTAATAAAGGGGCCCCCAGATCCCGGCCCCCCAACCTATGTGAATGAGTATGGGGTACATGGTACCCCTACCCATTCACCTAGGAAAAAAGGGTTAATAAAAAAAACACTACACAGGTTTTAAAAGCAATTTATTAGGCAGCTCCGGAGGGGGGGTCTTCTTCCGACTTCTTCTCCCGGTGTTCCACCTCTTCTCCTGGGCCCATCCGCTATCTTTTTCCAGGTCTCTTGCTAACAGGAGGGGCCCGGTCTGCTGCCGCTGTCCAGTTCTTCTCCCAAATCTTCTGCCGGACTCCCCCACTATCTTCTTCCAGCTCTATTGCTAGGGGGGACCCGGTCTACTGTGCTGCCTTGTCTCTTCTTCTTCTTCTTCTGATGTTGACACGACACTCACTCCTGCTGAAATGGTGTGTCTGAGCTGCAGAGCCATTTATATAGGCGGTGACCCCGCCCCCTTGTGACATCACATTCACTTGTGACGTCACTTTTGACCCCCCCTCCGGAGCTGCCTAATAAATTGCTTTTAAAACCTGTGTAGTGTGTTTTTTTTATTAACATTTTTTAACTCTGGGCACCTTCCCACTTCCAGCACACTTTGGTAACCACAGGAAAGCAAAGTTAACAATACAGGTCAATACAATTACTAGGGAGCTCCCCCTACTTTATGATGCAGTCCCTCTTAATATCAATAGGATGCAAGGCCTTGCAATAAGAGATGCAGTCTTTAGTCTTCTGTCTTCTGCTAGCTATTTGTGTTGTAGTAATTGTAATCCACAAAGTTGAACAAACAAGGATTATTGTAGGGTGAGTGTTAGAACTGTACTTGCCATGCAGCACACTTAAACTACCTTTGGTGTAATTGGTTCCAAACCGCACAGTGTCAGTAATCAATGTACTGTAGGCTTGAGGCCTGCTTAAACTCAGTCTTTTTCTTAAGATCTCCTCCATGGGGCTACAGGTCCCAGCAACACTGTGTTCATAGTCTAAGTGTGAAAAGGTGCGTTAATAACTATGGACGGCAGCCCTCTCACCCAAACAGGCCTGGAGGATAGCACAGCTCCGCTCCGGTTGTCTCAACCTTGCTTCACACCAGCCGGCGCCGTCACACCTCTCCATTCCACAAGATGAACTGGGACCCTCTGATGGCTCTAACAGGTGCCTCAGGATCCTTCTCGATCTGGTCGCACAGTCTCTTCAGCACACAGGTGTTGAGCAGAGTCGCTGGCTGTTCCGCTCCGCAGTTGGTGTAGGCCGCGCTCTCTGGAAACCTCCTCACAGGTCCTTGTAGGCAGGCCACGCATCCAGAAGAGACCTAAGATAACCGAGCGTGGCCCTTTTATAACCTACCCAGCATGCAATTCAGTACTGAGTTTTCATGGGTAGGTCACTCGGCATCCTGGGTAGGTAAGTCTTTGTAGAATGTAAACAAACAGTCACTTCCTGTAACATTTCTCTATATTCTTGAAATAGAAAGTAAAATGAAGTCCATTTCACATTTAGGCCACTAGATGGTGCCAAATACCAAGGTATGCATTGTCTATACTTTTACATTGCATTGTACTAGCAGACAAAAATATCAACGCTACATACTCCCCCTGCTTGAACTCTTTGGTCCCCAAAGATATTTAAAATCTTTTTCCTTTTACACATTTTTGCCTCTAGGCGATTGCATGATACAGACAGAGGAGCTCCCCACCAATTTTCATGTGATGGGGAGCTGTCCTGTACACCCACAGCTGACACCTTGGTGTCTTGTACAGATGTTTCAAGGGGTGAGATGGGGTTTAGCCTTTCTGAATCAGCAGTGGAAGGACCTGGCATCTCAGGATTGCTCCTGGCAGTGAATTGAGTCCCTTCAGAGCATTCACCCAATGTATCATAAAATAATCTTTTTGGCAGGCAAGTTACTCTCTTCGTTCTCTGTATTTTTGGCGTCTCAGGCAAACTGACATTTTCTACAACTCCTTCTCTCGCCTGTACATCCACCTCTGTCTCTTGTACTCCAGATTCAACACCAGCACTAAGATCCTCTAGGTCTGTTTCCAACAGGAGGACTTGAGACACCTCTAAGTCTTCTCTCAATCTGCTTTGGGGTACAAACTCAGGGGCCTCTGGTCAAAGGATCCCATTAGGCACTCCTAACGTGTAAAATGAAAAGTCTGCTTCAGCTTCTGACACTTCAGATGGCCACAGCCAGCTTGTTTCCACAAACATCAACCGGTAGGGTGAATATCCTGTAGCATCACTCTTGGTACTATTGTAAGCATGCACCAATGCAGTGATGTGTCTGCTCCAATGCGGTTTTTGTTCAGAGGTCAAGGTCCCCAACATGTTGAGAAGAGTTCTGTTAAACCTCTCCGGTTGAGGGTCTCCTTGTGGGTGATAGGGAGTAGTCCTGGACTTCTGGATACCTAGTAGATCCAAGTCTTCTGATCAGAGCACTCTCAAAGTCCCTCCCCTGGTCTGAATGGATCCATTGAGGCAAGCCATAGTGGACAAAGAACTTTTCCACCAGATCCTTCGCCACTGTAGCCGCTTGCTGAACTTTGGTGGAGAATGCCTGAGCATAGCGGGTGAAATGATCAGTGACTAATAGAACATTTCCTTGTCCACTCAAGTCAGATTCCAGACATAGAAAATCTATGCAGACCAGGTCCATTGGCCCTTGACTCTCTAAATGGCCCATTGGGGCAGCTCGCTCAGGTAAGGTCTTCCTCTGTATACACCTGAGGCAGGAATGACAGTAGCTCTTCACTTTGGTCCTCATGTAGGGCCAGTAGAACCTGTCCCTTACCAGCTGGAGAGTCCTTTCTGATCCCAGATGGCCATGTTGATCATGCAGAGCAATCAGTACCTTTTCTCTGTGCTTCTCTGGCAGAAACAATTGCCACTTCTCTTCAGGATCTTCCGAGGGGCCCCTTCGGTAGACCACCCCTTGTTGCAGCTGTAACCCTTCCCATTCTTTATGTAGCAGGTGAGCTTCCTTCTGAGTGCTCTTGAGAACTAAATCAGGGTGTTGACTCTCCAAGGCCTTCAATACCAAGCCACAGAGTGTATCTTCCTGTTGGTCTCTCCAGGAGGTCTTTTCCAGATATCTTGGGTAGACCCTCCTCTATGGTCTGAGTGACATTACAGTAGCATTTAGGCACTCCTGCAGCAGACACTCTGACTTCTTCAGCTCTGGCTCTACCTTTTCCTTTCTGTTCTGCCCCTTCACAGAGAGCTCTTACTCCTTCAGGGGTAAGTTGGGTCCATTCTTCTGGGTGACCCTGGGAACAGTGGGGTCTTCTTGACAATGCATCCGCATCTCGGTTACCATCCCCTGGTCTGTACTTCAGGCTGAAGGTAAATGCAGAGAGGGCAGCCAACCACCTGTGTCCTGTGGCATCCAGCTTTGCGGTGGTGAGCAAGTATGTGAGGGGGTTGTCCATCTTGACCACGAACTCCGCACCATACAGGTAATCTTTTAGCTTGTCCACCACAGCCCACTTCAAGGCCAGAAATTCAAGTTTGTGAGTGGGGTAGTTCCTCTCAGCAGGGACTAGACTTCGGCTCACATAGGCAATGGGCCTTAGGTGCCCATCATGTTCTTGGTAAAGCACTCCGCCCAGCCCATCTTGGCTGGCATCCACGTGCAGTTTGTAGGATTTGGTAGGGTCTGTATAGGCTAAGACTGGAGCAGTAGTAAGACTCCACTTCAGCTGTCTGAAGGTTTCTTCGCATTGCGGAGTCCACTGGTCTTGGATGGACTCTTTCTTCTTCCTGGGCCCCTCTTTTGGCTTTCCAGGATTATCCGGGTCTAAGCCAGTTTCCTCTTGGTTCTTTACCAGCTCAGTGAGTGGGTGAGCTATCTTGGCAAACCCTTCCATGAACCTCCATCAATCTCTGGAAAGTTGCCGGGGCCCCAGAAGAAGAAAGAGTCCATCTAAGACCAGTGGACTCCGCAATGCAAAGAAACCTTCAGACAGCTGAAGTGGAGTCTTACTACTGCTCCAGTCTTAGCCTATGCAGACCCTACCAAATCCTACAAACTGCACGTGGATGCCAGCCAAGATTATCCTGGTCTAAGCCAGTTTCCTCTTGGTTCTTTAACAGCTCAGTGAGTGGGTGAGCTATCTTGGCAAACCCTTCCACGAACCTCCTGTAGTAGGAACAGAACCCTAGGAATGACCTAAGCTCGGTCACATTTGTGGGTCTGGGCCAAGAGGTGATGGCTTCTAGCTTCTTAGGGTCCATTGCTAC
Source organism: Lithobates septentrionalis (assembly GCA_037952835.1). Taxonomy (NCBI): domain Eukaryota; kingdom Metazoa; phylum Chordata; class Amphibia; order Anura; family Ranidae; genus Lithobates; species Lithobates septentrionalis. The sequence goes on along the minus strand of JBBDGP010000851.1, from coordinate 1,135,594 downwards.
TCCTTCTGCAGACACGATGTGTCCTAGGTAGTTTACTGAGGGTTGATAGAACTGGCACTTTTCCATTGAGAGCTTCAGGCCTTCATCATGGAGCCTCGTCAGGACTTTCTCCAGGCGCTCTTCATGCTCTTCCAGTGTTCGGCCAAACACTATGATATCATCCAAATACACCAGCACCTCAATCAAGTTCATGTCACCCACAGTCTTCTCCATCAATCTCTGGAAAGTTGCTGGGGCCCCAGAAGAAGAAAGAGTCCATCTAAGACCAGTGGACTCCGCAATGCAAAGAAACCTTCAGACAGCTGAAGTGGAGTCTTACTACTGCTCCAGTCTTAGCCTATGCAGACCCTACCAACTCCTACAAACTGCACGTGGATGCCAGCCAAGACGGGCTTGGCTGGCATCCACGTGCAGTTTGTAGGATTTGGTAGGGTCTGCATAGGCTAAGACTGGAGCAGTAGTAAGACTCCACTTCAGCTGTCTGAAGGTTTCTTCGCATTGCGGAGTCCACTGGTCTTGGATGGACTCTTTCTTCTTCCTGGGCCCCTCTTTTGGCTTTCCAGGATTATCCGGGTCTAAGCCAGTTTCCTCTTGGTTCTTTAACAGCTCAGTGAGTGGGTGAGCTATCTTGGCAAACCCTTCCACGAACCTACTGTAGTAGGAACAGAACCCTAGGAATGACCTAAGCTCGGTCACATTTGTGGGTCTGGGCCAAGAGGTGACGGCTTCTATCTTCTTAGGGTCCATTGCTACTCCTTCTGCAGACACGATGTGTCCTAGGTAGTTTACTGAGGGTTGATAGAACTGGCACTTTTCCATTGGGAGCTTCAGGCCTTCATCATGGAGCCTCTTCAGGACTTTCTCCAGGCGCTCTTCATGCTCTTCCAGTGTTCGGCCAAACACTATGACATCATCCAAATACACCAGCACCTCAATCAAGTTCATGTCACCCACAGTCTTCTCCATCAATCTCTGGAAAGTTGCCGGGGCCCCAGACAGGCCTTGTGGCATGCGATTGAACTCGAAGAATCCTACAGGGGTAATGAAAGCAGTCTTCACCCTATCTTCAGGGCACATGGGGATCTCGTAATATCCACTTTTTAGATCCAGCACGCTGAACCACTTCGCCCCTGACAGGCTCTGTAAGGCATCTTCTATCTGAGTTGTGATGTATTGGTCAGGAATGGTCCTTCGGTTCAGTGTTCTGTAGTCAATACACAACCATAATGACCCATTCTTCTTCCTCACTACCACTATTGGTGAGGCATATGGTCTCCGGGGACTCTCTGATAATCCCTGTTCTCTTCAGCTCAGCCAGCTGTTCTCGTAAGTCTTCCAGATCTCCCAGTGGAATCTGTCTGACCCTCTCACTGAATGGTTTATCTTCTTCCAACCGAATTTTGTGTTCAGCACTCTTTGCAAGCCCCACATCGAACTCACTTTTTGAAAAGGCCGTTCTCCATCTCAGGAGCTGGGTTTTAGCCCTCTCTATCCAAGCTGGGGTAAGGGGTGTGTTCTTTGGGTAGAACTCTTCCAGAGAAATTTCCCCCTCTTATCCTCCCATAATACCACTCAGGGAGACTGGGGTTGCTTGAGCCACCTATACCAGCAGAATCACAAAAAAGAAAGCCAGATGAAATCCGATCATTCTTCTAGAAATACATTTTCACATTTACAGTTTAACATTACATTTTGCTTACACAAACATCCCATAAGTGGCATTCAGAATGTCCTAGAGTTAAATTATTGATCTATGAATTCTATTCAGTTTGTTTTCTTACATATTAACTTGAAATAATTTATTGTGGATAAATATCTTCTTGGAAAAAAAAACAGCTAAAGGGAAATTACAAATCAGAAGAATGCCCCATCAAGATACCACATTATACAATTTATTTGATCAAGTTAAAAGAAAAGGAATAAATCATCAGTTAAAGAAGATACAGATTATCAGGTAAGGCTGTACACCAGATCCAGAAAACATAGCCGACTGACCCTCTGGCTGGCATCGTCACAAGTGAGGCTGTTGTGTTTTGGACACTGACTGAGACTTTCCCTCTACTTCGCTTAAGTGCCTTGGTCGACAACACTTCTGGGATTATTTCCAGACCTTTACCTTCCTTCTGGCTGTCTGCCTCAAGAACAATGAATGGGACGGGTTATCTCCAACTCAGTTTGACCGAGGCTTTTAGACAGACTACCTCTCCCGGTTGGACCACTTTTTCACTCCTGTCTAGTCGCCAGATCTTTCCCACTCCCTCCAAGGGGGCTTCCTGTTCTTGCACTAGATCCTGGTACACTTGTGTTAGCATGGGGTGTACACTCGTGGCTGGAGTGCTCTTCTCCTGTAGAAGTGGTGTCAGAAGTCTTCGGACCAGGTCAATATTGGTCCCAATGATGAGGGAGCTTCTATCAGCCCCTGGCGGGTGAGGACACACCACTGCTAAGGTATTGAAGGTTTCTCCCTTTCCCGCCACACTTGGGTCAAAGGTGAGTTTGATGGGGAGGTAGCCATTATAAGGGAAGTTCTGTGTCCCTAGGCCCCATATCTCCAATTCCTCCAGCTTCTGCAGTGGCAGGTGTTTCAGATGTTTCTCATAGAAGTCTCTATACAACAGGGTCACTTGGGCTCCAATGTCTAACAAAGCTTTAGTGTAGATTCCTTCCACTTGGATGGAGATAATTGGAGAAGGTCCCACTAGCTTGGGAGGGAATCCATGAGGAGTGGATGATTTGACCTGTTTGGTAGCTTGTACCTTCACCCCTTTCTTCCGTGGACGCTTTTTCTCCTCGGTTTAGCTACGGTCCTTGGGGTTTGGTATGGGGTTGTTTGGAGTTTGCTGTTGTAATAGGACGCCCAGTTTACTCCCTCATTGGGGCCCTCTGAAGTTTTCGGACAGCTTTTGGCGCTTTGTTTCTGCTTTTGGGCTTGGGCATACTCGCCTGTAATGTCCAACCCCTCCACAGTTGAAACAGGGCTTGTGTCTTTCCACAACTATGGGGCTTACTTGAGTTCCTCCATCCGGTGGATTAGTGGGCCTGGTGGTCAACAGGGCTATCATTTCCATCAACTGTGCCACTTGTTTCTGGAGAATTTCGATCCGAGGGTCGCCATTTGTTGCACTAGCTGTCCTGATTCCAACTACTGATTTTGGTCTTTGGGTCTTTTCTTTTTTTCTCTCAAGGATGGCTTCCTCTTCCCTCACAATTCGGATATCCGGTCCGGGTACTTCAGGATGCCACCATCTTAACAGGTTCCTAACTGGAGCATGATGGGGTCCAAAGGCAAGTTGACAAGCAGGTTTAGATCCAGGACCAAGAGAGGGGTGAAATTCAACCTTATGCCTGCACACCTTGGGTCCGCTGTGGCCGTTTTATCTGCTGCTTTGGAAGCTTTGAAAGGCTTACCTTAGTCACTTTTGCTGTTTTTTAACTTTTACCATGTGAGTTTAAATCTTGGGGGCTGTTTAGTGTTTTCATTAAAGCTTTTTTTTACGGTATTACACTATTGGTACACTTCTTTCATTCACATGTGGAGATTATATGAGACGCACGGCTGGAGTTTGGATGCTTGCTCTAAAACCCTATCCATGTGGTTTAAATGCGTTTTAGCCTAACATGAGAATGTAGGCATTGGAATTCGGTGAGTGCGTTTCTTTAGGGGAGTGGAATCACAGACACATTGGTGTGGTGAATGGATTAAGAGATCTTCACATCGAATACAGATCCCCTCTAATATTTTATGGACTTTATTTTTTATATATTTTATATAAACTTTTTTTAGTTTCTTTGTGGCTTTACTAGCTACATCATATCACTTCACTTGTCAAAGGGTGTTTAGTGCTACTTTTAATTTAGTTATATTCTCATTTCCAATTTTTAGTTTTTTTTAGTCACATGTCACTTTAGGGGATTTAATATTCCTTGTGCACAAACATTTAGCGCCGCTATTTTGACTTTGTGTCATTATCTCAGATTGACCAGTAGTTAAAATCCAGCTTTTATATTTGATCCTTTTAAGTGGCATCTTCCACATATTCTTTATCTATCCAGAGGCGCAGTGGCGGTATTTTGAGTAGTGGCGCCTTTTTCTCAATTATACCCACAGGATTACATTTATACATTTACATTGCATTGTACTAGCAGGCAAAAATATCAACGCTACACAAAAAAACATTCACAGAAAAATGATGTTTCAAAAGATAAAGACACTATACAGCCACAAAGAAATGAGGTAGAATTGGGAAGGAAGAATACTTGCAATTAATGTCCGAGGGTTGATCAGAGTTCGATCAATGAGCTGGGAAATCGGTTCTCAAACTTATCAGATGTTTCTGCTTGGATGGTAAAAGGAGAACTGCCCATTGTCTTGGCATCTCCTCTTTTCTGTCAAATCAAAGGGGGTGTTGACAGCGACCAGTGACCAATCGTCTGGTCATATTGTTTAGGGGTTAGTTGCTGGGAGGTGTCTACACTCCTGACCACGTCCCAGGTAGATTTTGTGATACATATTCATATCTCTGCATCTCTACTGTTTATAGACTGCAAATATCCATATTATTGTTCAGCGTGAGATTTCTTTCAAAACAAATCTAAACATTCCATATCTCTAGTTTCTAGTCTACTTAGGAGGAATAAGGGGTACCAGTGGTTTCCCATATGATCTGATATAGGGGTGTCTGGACTTGAAACGTTACAAATTATCTGAGGAAACTAAATATGTCCATATTATGGCTGTGCTATTATTACTTTGGAAGTTATGAAACATGCTGAAATTGCAGAACTATACTAAACTGTCTGCACTCTATGTGGTTTGAGGTATTTACGACAGGTATCTGTTAGTTCTCTGGATTGAGGGGATGACAGTTTTATTAGGGGTTCCAGCCTTAAATTGTGGATTGGGTAATGGAAAAGTCTGTGTATTCTGATCACTGGACTGATAAGGTCCTGGCCTCAGTCACCAGTTTGTGTTTTGGATAACTGAAAGAAAAAAAGTGAGGGCAAGGTCACGGTGGTGTGCCCTTCACTGGAAAACATGGCTGGGATGAGCTGCACAATGACAAAATGGCTACTAACCACACAGCTTTATGATATTGTTACACCTCCCCCCTTAGGTGGTTGCATGGGAGGGAACTACAATTTCCCTCCTGATGCAACCGACTCATGTGGGTTTGGCTTGTTGTGACAGCCCATCAGCATTGCCATGGATGCTGCCTTACTTATGCTGGATGGTGAAATCGTATTGCTGCAGAATTAGGCTCCACCAAAGGAGTTTGCTATTCTCCCCAGCAACACGATTTAGCCAGCTTAAGGGATTGTGGTCTGTGTTCACAGTGTCGTCCATAAAGGTACGTTTGTAACTTCTGGAGAGCCCACATGATTGTAAGACACTCCTTTTCGCTCGTGGCATATGCTACTTCTCTGGGAAGCAGCTTCAGGCTCAAGTAGAGGATGGAATGCTCCTCTCCGGCATCATCCACCTGGCTCAGGACTGCACCCAATCCACAGGCAGAGGCATCCATCTGCATTAGGAAATGGTGGGTGAAGTCTGGAGCCTGTAGCACAGGGGCGCTGGCCAGCGCCTCCTTCGAGGCCTGAATAGCCTGTGCACATTCTGGTGTCCAAGACACCACTTTGGGCAGTTTCTTTTTGCTTAGGTCAGTCAGAGGTTTGGCCAGGCTACTATAGTTACATACAAACTTCCTATAGTAGCCAGCGGTCCCCAAGAAAGACATAAGCTGCTTTTTGGTTTGAGGGATAGGCCAGGCCAGGATGGCCTCAACCTTCCCTGTCTCGGGTTTCAGGGTCCCTCCTCCTACCTGGTGTCCCAGGTACTGCACATCAGTCAGTCAGATTGGCAGCTGTCAGTTGGTCCAGGAGCTGTGACAGGTGCACCAGGTGTTCTTCCCAGGTAGGGCTGAACATGGCGATGTTATCCAGGTAGGCTGTCAGTTGGTCCAGGAGCTGTGACAGGTGCACCAGGTGTTCTTCCCAGGTTTCCAGCCCCTCCAGTAAGTCATTCATGACTATCTGGAAGGTAGTTGGGGCATTCTTCATCCCAAACGGCATGACGGTAAATTCAAACAAGCCAAATAGGTTGATTAAGGCCAACTTTTCCCGAGCCTCAGGGGCCAGAGGAATTTGCCAGTACCCCCTGTTCAGATCCATGATTGTGATATAGCGGTCAGCCGCCAGTCTATCTAACTCATCAATCCGGGGCATGGGGTAGGCATCTGCAGTGGTGATGGCATTCAGCTTCCGGTAGTCCACACAGAACCTGGTCATGTTCTCCCTCACAATTCCCACCAGCGTTTCCATTTTATCTCTGTATTTTAAGACGTAATCCACAACAGAGACCTCTGGGTCGGCAATCTTGCCCTCCCAGGTCTCGCGGATTAGGTGCAGGAGCCCTCTTACCCTCTGTCCGTACAGAAGTTCAAATGGCGAAAAGCCTGTGGACTCCTGAGGCACCTCTCGGTAAGCAAACAGCAGATGAGGCAGATATCGTTCCCAGTCCTTGCCCTGGGACTGCACAAAGGTGAGCAACATTTGTTTCAAGGTGCCATTGAAAGGCTCGCACAAGCCATTTGTTTGTGGGTGATAAGGACTGGCCATGATATGCGTCATCTGTATTTTCCAACAGAGAGCTTGCATCAAGTCGGACACAAAGTGAGGGCCTTGATCGTTAATGAGCTCGGCCGGGAATACCACTCTTGTGAAGATTTCCAGCAGAGCATCAGTGACCTTGTCTGTCCGGAGGCAGGAGAGAGCCACCGCCTCTGGATAACGCATGGCATAGTCGACAACTGTAAGGATATAATGTTTGCCTGAACTGCTAGGGATGGCCAAAGGCCCAACGATATCCACTGCCACCCTCTTAAAAGGTTTGTCAATCACAGGCAAAGGTTTTAGCGGAGCCCTGTGTACATCCCCTACCTTGTCAACTCGCTGGCAGGTAACACATGACCGACAGTAGTCAGCTATGTCAGCGAGCATCGTAGTCCAATAAAAGTTATGTACCAAACGCCCTGAGGTCTTAGTGATCCCCAAGTGCCCTGCGAGGGGAATCTCATGGGCCAATTTTAGCAGCTGTCCCCTAAATTGACTGGGTACAACCAGCTGCCTACTACCTAGGTCACCCTCATTCCCCTCTGCAGGCAAACTTTCTCTGTACAGTTTCCCTTTGTCCCAGTAGACCTTTTGTTTGTCATTCTCTGCAGGGGGGCGATCAGCTAGACTTCTGAGCTGTGCTAGTGTTTGGTCTGTCTGCAGTGCTCCTTCAAAGGTGGAACAACAAGTCCCAGACAGCAGTCCTGTGGCAAACACGGATGGCTGCTGAGGCTCAACAGAGGTGGAGTCCACTGGGTCAGAACAGGGAGAGGGCCCAGAGACCTCCTCCTGCTGTTCTGCAATCAGGGCCTGCACCTCAGCTGCCTTTGTAGCATGGCAAGTGACCACCAATATTGGCAATGCATTGGCAATGCATTATCATCATCATCATCATTATCATCATGATCATCACATTTAACATTTACCAGTGCAGCATCATTGGAACATACGTCAGCTACCTTTACAAGAAAGGGGGTCTCCTCTCCTGTCTCTGAAGAAGGAGGACCTTGCACTTCAACTCCACCCTCCCCCTTCCTCTGTCCATCCACAGGTTGTCCAGATATTACCCCAACATCTGTAAACAGTACCTTGGTAGGTCCAGAGAGTTCCGTGGGAGCATCCTGGGTGCTCTTAGCAGGGGCATAGTAAGAAACAAGGGTACCTAAATCAGAACCCAACAACACAGCAGTGGGCATCTCCTCCGAGACACCCACCTCTCTCATCCCACTCCCGGCACCCCAATCAATTAAAACATAGGCACGGGGTACATGGGAACGGGTTCCCCCTCTTCCGGGGAGGGTAAGGAACTTCTCTGGGATGATGTCTGTTTCTTCTATCACCTCTGGTCTGACTAAAGTGACTTCAGCTCCGGTGTCACGAAAGCCTGTTACAGTCCGGTGGCCTACGATGACTGGCTGCAAGTTGGCATTGGTTCTGGGAGGTTTCCCACTGACGAGCAGCACAGCAGAAGGGTTGCTAGCCAGATGGCCAGGGGTTGTCATCTTCTTCTGCTCAGGGCACTGTATCCTGAGATGTCCGGCTTTCCCACAGTTGTAGCATTTGCGGTTGTCAATCAGGAAGGCCTTGGCTCTAGGAGCTGCAGGTTCCTGCTGCTGAGGAACTTGGTTGGTAGGTAGAGGAGGGTTTGCTGTGCGTGATTTCCCTCCTTTCCAGCCATTCTGAGGAGCCTTGTGATGGTCAGATACCCGAGAGTGGATATAGGTATCTGCCAGTTCTACCGCTGCTTTGGCAGAGGTTGCCTTTCGCTCCAGCACAAACTGTCTGACGTCTGTAGGACAGATGTGCAAAAGTTGATCTTCAATCATAAGATCTTCCAGGGACTCAAAAGAATTGGGTTTAAAGCCTTTAGTCCCCTGCCGGAATGTGGTGCATAAGCAACATACCACATCCATGTATGAGTCCCCAGGCCCCTTTTGCAAGGACCTAAAATGCTTCCAGTACACTTCCGGCGTTGCCTGAGATTTTGTAGCGTTTCTTGCATTTGAGGAAAGTCTATGCTGGTTTCAGGCAATCTGATGCTGGCCTGCTCTTGCGGTGGCTTGGAGGTAACAATTTGTGGTATTCTAGTGTCAGTCTCTGCTTGCCCATCTGGTGATGCCGCCTCTGAACCACTGGGCTCTGGAGTAGCGGAAACCCTTTCTGGTCCAGTTTCCCTTTAGGTTCTGGTCTGCACGGATATCAAACAACAGTAGGGCATGTATCAAGCCTTCACGATTTTTGCCACCAACGTCAATTCCTCTTCCTGTGCACTTAGCAGTCAGTTCATTTTTGCTCATCTTTTTATATGCTGATAACCCAGACATGTTGCAAGCAGAAAAGATAGAACAGAAAGCAGAGATAGGAAGAAGGTGTAGGAAGGAGCTGTTGCTGTATGTCTCTCTTTAAAGACATAGGGGTGTCTGGACTTGAAGCGTTACAAATTATCTGAGAAAACTAAATATGTCCATATTATGGCTGTGCTATTACTAAGTTGGAAGTTATGAAACATGCTGAAATTTCAGAACTATACTAAACTGTCTGCACTCTATGTGGTTTGAGGTGTTTATGACAGGTATCTGTTGGTTCTCTGGATTGAGGGGATGACAGTATTATTAGGGGTTCCAGCCTTAAATTGTGGATTGGGTAATGGAAAAGTCTGTGTATTCTGATCACTGGACTGATAAGGTCCTGGCCTCAATCACCAGTTTGTGTTTTGGATAACTGAAAGAAAATAGGTGGGGGCAAGGTCACGGTGGTGTGCCCTTCACTGGACAACATGGCTGGGATGAGCTGCACAATGACAAAATGGCTACTAACCACATAGCTTTGTGATATCGTTACATCTATAAATAACTAATCAGTAGAACATTACAGTATATTTACTACAGTGACTACTGTGATGGGGTTGGTGTATAAAAATTGAAGGCCTTTTGTGGTTGATGGTGAGGCAGCAGCTGTCTCTAACTTCATAGAAGACTTCTCTTCTCCACTATTTTCTTCTCTTGTCCTCTTGTCTACTCTTGCTCTTTCTTCTATTTTTTTCTGCTGCTCCACTCTCTTCTCTTATCTCCTCCTCCACGCCACTCTATTCTCTTTCCCTCTCTTCTACTAATTCACCTGTGGCTGATGGTGAAGGAGTACCTGTCTCTGTCTTCATAGCAGAGACCTCTTCTCTATGTTCTTTTCCCCCTATATCCTCCACTGTACTCTCTTCTCTCTCGCTCTCTTCTCTGATCCTCTTCTCTTACCCTCTTCTCCAGCTCCTGCTCCCATTTTATCTCTGCTACTGTCATAGGCGTACCTAGGGTCTCCAGTGCCCTTGGTGGTAATCTGTATCGGTGCCCCCCCCCCCCCCCCCCTCGGCACCCCCCCTTCATTAAAGAGTTAGAATTTCAGTTGTTTGTTTTTTTACCTCAATTTCCTTTAATTTTTAATTGTCTGCATATCCATTAAAGATAATGTTTAGGCTATACATTGTCGTATTCACTCCCCCTTACATCAGTGACCCCCCCCCCCCCCTCAGACTGGCCTGGCAGCACTGTCACTGACCTCCTCTCAGGTGCTTTGTGCTGGGATCAGTCAGTCGGCTCCAGCTTGGTGGCCCTGGTTTTATCCAATTGTCTCTTCTCCACAGTCCACACACGTCTGACTTCTCCTTTGACCCCCATCCCGGCAGCACTCCCTCTCTTGACTCCTCTCCAGACTCCCTCAGAGACTGCAGACATTATATAAGACAAGAGATGGTTAGAGGTTGCAGACATGGTACAAGAGATGGTCAGAGACTGCAGACATGGTACAAGAGATGGTCAGAGATTGCAGACATGGTACAAGAGATGGCCAGAGACTGCAGACATGGTACAAGAGATGGTCAGAGACTGCAGACATGGTACAAGAGATGGTCAGAGACTGGAGATATAGTACAGGAGATGGTCAGAGACTGCAGACATGGTACAAGAGGTGGTCAGAGAATGCAGACATGATACGAGAAATGGTAAGAGACTACAGACATGATACAAGAGATGCTCAGAGACTGCAGGCATGGTACAAGAGATGGTCAGAGACTGGAGACATGATACAAGAGATCAATGCAGCCTCATCAGTGCCCATCAATGCAGCCTCACTCTGCCCATCAATGCAGCCTCACTGCCCATCAATGCAGCCTCAGTGTGCCCATCAATGCATCTTCACTGTCCCATCAATGCAGCCTCACTGTGCCCATGAAATTCAGCCTCACTGTCCCATCAAATGCAGCCTCACTGTGCCATCAATGCAACCTCACTGTGCCCATGAATGCAGCATCACTGTGCCCATTGCAGCCTCACTGTGCCCATGAATGCAGCATCACTGTGCTCATGAATGCAGCCTCATTGTGCCCTTAAAGGCAGCCTCACTGTGCCCATGAGTGCCCATGAATGCAGCTCGACTGTGCCTGTGAATGCAGCCTCATTGTTCCCATCAATGCAGCCTCTCTGTGCCCATCAATGCAGCCTCACTGTCCATCAAATGCAGCTTTACTATGCCCTTGAATTCAGCCTCACTGTGCCCATGAATGCAGCCTCACTGTGCCCATGAATGCAGCTTCATTGTTCCCACGAATGTAGCCTCACTGTGCCTGTGAGTGCCCATGAATGCAGCTTAACTGTGCCCGTGAATGCAGCCTCATTGTACACATCAATGCAGCCTCACTGTGCCCATCAATGCAGCCTCACTGTCCATCTAATGCAGCTTTACTATGCCCATGAATGCAGCCTCACTGTGCCCGTGAATGCAGCCTCATTGTGCCCACCAATGCAGCCTCACTGTGCCCATCAATGCAGCCCCACTGTCCATCAAATGCAGCTTTACTATGCCCATGAATGCAGCCTCACTGTGCCCGTGAATGCCGCCTCACTGTGCCCGTGAATGCAGCCTCACTGCGCCCATCAATGCTACCTCACTGTGCACATGAATGCAGCCTCACTGTGCCCATGAATGCAGCCTCACTGTCCAACAAATGCAGCCTTACTGTCCATCAAATGCAGCCTCACAGTGCCCATGAATGCAGCCTCACTGTGCCCATCATTGCAGCGTTACTGTCCATATGAGTGCAACCTTACAGTCCATACGAATGCAGCCTTAATGTCCATAGGAATGCAGCCTTACTGTTTATACGAATGCAACCTTACTGTCCATAGGAATGCAGCCTTACTGTCCATATGAATGCAGTCTTACTGTCTATTACGAATGCAGCCTTACTGTCCATATGAATGCAACCTTACTGTCCATAGGAATGCAGCCTTACTGTCCATAGAAATGCAGCCTTACTGAGCATGAATGCAGCCTCATTGTGCCCTTGAAGGCAGCCTCACTGTGCCCATGAGTGCCCATGAATGCAGCTTGACTGTGCCTGTGAATGCAGCCTCATTGTGCCCATCAATGCAGCCTCACTGTGCTCATTAATGCAGCCTCACCGTGCCTGTGAATGCAGCCTCATTGTGCCCATTAATGAAGCCTCACTGTCCATCAAATGCAGCTTTACTATGCCCTTGAATGCAGCCTTACTGTGCCCATGAATGCAGCCTCACTGTGCCCATGAATGCAACCTCACTGTGCCCACAAATGCAACATCACTGTGCCCATGAATGCAGCTTCATTGTTCCCATGAATGAAGCCTCACTGTGCCCATCAATGCAGCCTCACTGTGCCCGTGATTGCCCATGAATGCAGCCTAACCGTGGCCGTGAATGCAGCCTCATTGTACCCATCAATGCTGCCTCATTGTGCCCATCAATGCAGCCTCACTGTCCATCAAATGCAGCTTTACTATGCCCGTGAATGCAGCCTCACTGTGCCCATGAATGCGGCCTCACTGTGCCCATCAATGCTGCCTCATTGTGCCCATAAATGCAGCCCCACTGTGCCCATGAATGCAGCCCCACTGTGCCCATGAATGCAGCCTCACTGTCCAACAAATGCAGCCTTACTGTCCATCAAATGCAGCCTCACAGTGCCCATGAATGCAGCCTCACTGTGCCCATCATTGCAGCGTTACGAATGCAGCCTTACTGTCCATATGAATGTAACCTTACTGTCCATACAAATGCAGCCTTAATGTCCATACGAATGCAGCCTTACTGTCCATACGAATGCAACCTTACTGTCCATAGGAATGCAGCCTTACTGAGCATGAATGCAGCCTCATTGTGCCCTTGAAGGCAGCCTCACTGCCCGTGAGTGCCCATGAATGCAGCTTGACTGTGCCCGTGAATGCAGCCTCATTGTGCCCATCAATGCAGCCTCACTGTGCCCATCAATGCAGCCTCACTGTGCCTGTGAATGCAGCCTCACTGTGCCCATCAATGCAGCCGCACTGTGCACATCAAATGCAGCTTTACTATGCCCTTGAATGCAGCCTTACTGTGCCCATGAATGCAGCCTCACTGTGCCCATGAATGCAATCTCACTGTGCCCACGAATGCAACATCACTGTGCCCATGAATGCAACTTTATTGTTACCATGATTGTAGCCTTACTGTGCCCATCAATGCAGCCTCACTGTGCCCATGAGTGCCCTTGAATGCAGAATAACTGTGCGCGTGAATGCAGCCTCATTGTACACATCAATGCAGCCTCACTGTGCCCATCAATGCAGCCTCACTGTCCATCAAATGCAGCTTTACTATGCCCATGAATGCAGCCTCACTGTGCCCGTGAATGCAGCCTCATTGTGCCCATCAATGCAGCCTCACTGTGCCCATCAATGCAGCCTCACTGTCCATCAAATGCAGCTTTACTATGCCCATGAATGCAGCCTCACTGTGCCCATGAATGCAGCCTCACTGTGCCCGTGAATGCAGCCTCACTGTGCCCATCAATGCTACCTCACTGCGCCCCTGAATGCAGCCTCACTGTGCCCATGAATGCAGCCTCACTGTCCAACAAATGCAGCCTTACTGTCCATCAAATGCAGCTTCACAGTGCCCATGAATGCAGCCTCACTGTGCCCATCATTGCAGTGTTACTGTCCATATGAGTGCAACCTTACAGCCTTCATGTCCATACAAATGCAGCCTTACTGTTTATACGAATGCAACCTTACTGTCCATAGGAATGCAGCCTTACTGTCCATAGGAATGCAGCCTTACTGTCCATAGAAATGCAGCCTTACTGAGCATGAATGTAGCCTCATTGTGCCCTTGAAGGCAGCCTCCCTGTGCCCATGAGTGCCCATGAATGCAGCTTGACTGTGCTTGTGAATGCAGCCTCATTGTGCCCATCAATGCAGCCTCACTGTGCTCATCAATGCAGCCTCACTGTGCCTGTGAATGCAGCCTCATTGTGCCCATCAATGCAGCCTCACTGTCCATCAAATGCAGCTTTACTATGCCCTTGAATGCAGCCTTACTGTGCCCATGAATGCAGCCTCACTGTGCCCATGAATGCAACCTCACTGTGCCCACAAATGCAACATCACTGTGCCCATGAATGCAGCTTCATTGTTCCCATGAATGTAGCCTCACTGTGCCCATCAATTCAGCCTCACTGTGCCCGTGATTGCCCATGAATGCAGCCTAACTGTGCCTGTGAATGCAGCCTAATTGTGCCTATCAATACTGCCTCACTGTGCCCATCAATGCAGCCTCACTGTCCATCAAATGCAGCTTTACTATGCCTGTGAATGCAGCCTCACTGTGCCGTGAATGCACCCTCACTGTGCCCATCAATGCTGCCTCACTGTGCCTGTGAATGCAGCTACACTGTGCCCATGAATGCAGCCCCACTGCTGCCCATGAATGCAGCCTCACTGTCCAACAAATGCAGCCTTACTCTCCATCAAATGCAGCCTCACAGTGCCCATGAATGCAGCCTCACTGTGCCCATCATTGCAGCGTTACTGTCCATACGAATGCAGCCTTACTGTCCATATGAATGCAACCTTACTGTCCATACAAATGCAGCCTCCTAATGTCCATGCAAATGCAGCCTTACTGTCCATACAAATGCAACCTTACTGTCCATAGGAATGCAGCCTTACCGTCCATATGAATGCAGCCTTACTGAGCATGAATGCAGCCTCATTGTGCCCTTGAAGACACCCTCACTGTGCCCGTGAGTGCCCATGAATGCAGCTTGACTGTGCCTGTGAATGCAGCCTCATTGTGCCCATCAATGCAGCCTCACTGTGCCCATCAATGCAGCCTCACTGTGCCTGTGAATGCAGCCTCACTGTGCCCATCAATGCAGCCTCACTGTCCATCAAATGCAGCTTTACTATGCCCTTGAATGCAGCCTCCCTGTGACCCATGAATGCAGCCTTTCTGTGCCCATGAATGCAGCCTCGCTGTGCCCATGAATGCAACCTCACTGTGCCCACGAATGCAACATCACTGTGCCCATGAATGCAACTTCATTGTTACCATGATTGTAGCCTCACTGTACCCATCAATGCAGCCTCACTGTGCCCTTGAATGCAGACTAACTGTGCCCATGAATGCAGCCTCATTGTGCCCATCAATGCAGCCTCACTGTGCCCATCAATGCAGCCTCACTGTGCCTGTGAATGCAGCCTCACTGTGCCTATCAATGCAGCCTCACTGTCCATCAAATGCAGCTTTACTATGCCCTTGAATGCAGCCTCCCTGTGCCCAGGAATTCAGCCTTACTTTGCCCAAGAATGCAGCCTCATTGTGCCCATGAATTCAATCTCACTGTGCCCACAAATGCAACATCACTGTGCCCATGAATGCAGCTTCATTGTTCCCATGAATGTAGCCTCACTGTGCCCATCAATGCAGCCTCACTGTGCCTGTGATTGCCCATGAATGCAGCCTAACTGTGCCCGTGAATGCAGCCTCATTGTGCCCATCAATGCTGCCTCACTGTGCCCATCAATGCAGCCTCACTGTCCATCAAATGCAGCTTTACTATGCCCGTGAATGCAGCCCCACTGTGCCCATGAATGCAGCCCCACTGTGCCCATTAATGCAGCCTCACTGTCCAACAAATGCAGCCATACTGTCCATCAAATGCAGCCTCACAGTGCCCATGAATGCAGCCTCACTGTGCCCATCATTGCAGCGTTACTGTCCATACGAATGCAGCCTTACTGTCCATATGAATGCAACCTTACTGTCCATACGAATGCAGCCTTAATGTCCATACGAATGCAGCCTTACTGTCCATACGAATGCAACCTTACTGTCCAAAGGAATGCAGCCTTACTGTCCATAGGAATGCAGCCTTACTGAGCATGAATGCAGCCTCATTGTGCCCTTGAAGGCAGCCTCACTGTGCCCGTGAGTACCCATGAATGCAGCTTGACTGTGCCTGTGAATGCAGCCTCATTGTGCCCATCAATGCAGCCTCACTGTGCTCATCAATGCAGCCTCACTGTGCCTGTGAATGCAGCCTCACTGTGCCCATCAATGCAGCCTCACTGTCCATCAAATGCAGCTTTACTTTGCCCTTGAATGCAGCCTCCCTGTGACCCATGAATGCAGCCTTACTGTGCCCATGAATGCAGCCTCACTGTGCCCATGAAAGCAACCTCACTGTGCCCACGAATGCAACATCATTGTGCCCATGAATGCAACTTCATTGTTACCATGATTGTAGCCTCACTGTGCCCGTGAGTGCCCTTGAATGCAGACTAACTGTGCCCATGAATGCAGCCTCATTGTGCCCATGAATGCAGCTTCACTGTGCCCATCAATGCAGCCTCACTGTGCCCGTGAATGCAGCCTCACTGTCCATCAAATGCAGCCTTACTGTCCATATGAATGCAACCTTACTGTCCATACGAATGCAGCTTTAATGTCCATACGAATGCAGACTTTCTGTCCATACAAATGCAACCTTACTGTCCATAGTTATGCAGCCTTACTGTCCATATGAATGCAGCCGTACTGTCTATACAAATGCAGCCTTACTGTCCATACAAATGCAACCTTACTGTCCATAGGAATGCAACCTTACTTCTATAGGAATGCAGCCTTACTGAGCATGAGTGCAGCCTCATTGTGCCCTTGAAGGCAGCCTCACTGTGCCCGTGAGTGCCCATGAATGCAGCTTGACTGTGCCTGTAAATGCAGCCTCATTGTGCCCATCAATGCAGCCTCACTGTGCCCATCAATGCAGCCTCAGTGTGCCTGTGAATGCAGCCTCACTGTGCCCATCAATGCAGCCTCACTGTGCCTATCAATGCAGCCTCACTGTCCATCAAATGCAGCTTTACTATGCCCTTGAATGCAGCCTCCCTGTGCCCATGAATGCAGCCTTACTGTGCCCATGAATGCAGTCTCACTGTGCCCATAAATGCAACCTCACTGTTTCCATGAATGCAACATCACTGTGCACATGAATGCAGCTTCATTGTTCCCATGATTGTAGCCTCATAGTGCCCATGAATGCAGCCTCACTGTGCCCGTGAGTGCCCATGAATGCAGACTAACTGTGCCCGTGAATGCAGCCTCATTGTGCCCATCAATGCAGCCTCACTGTGCCCATCAATGCAGCCTCACTGTCCATCAAATGCAGCTTTACTATGCCCGTGAATGCAGCCTCACTGTGCCCGTGAATGCAGCCTCACTGTGCCCGTGAATGCAGCCTCACTGTGCCCATCAATGCTGCCTCACTGTGCCCGTGAATGCAGCCTCACTGTGCCCATGAATGCAGCCTCACTGTCTAACAAATGCAGCCTTACTGTCCATCAAATGCAGCCTCACAGTGCCCATGAATGCAGCCTCACTGTGCCCATCATTGCAGCATTACTGTCCATAAAAATGCAGCCTTACTGTCCATATGAATGCAACCTTACTGTCCATACAAATGCAGCCTTAATGTCCATCCAAATGCAGCCTTACTGTCCATACGAATGCAACCTTACTGTCCATACGAATGCAACCTTACTGTCCATAGGAATGCAGCCTTACTGTCCATAGGAATGCAGCCTTACTGTCCATAGGAATGCAGCCTTACTGTCTATACGAATGCAGCCTTACTGTCCATACAAATGCAACCTTACTGTCCATAGGAATGCGACCTTACTGTCCATAGGAATGCAGCCTCACTGAGCATAAATGCAGCCTTACTGAATGCAGCCATATTGAGCATGAATGCAGCCTCACTGAGCCCATCAATACATACTCACCATGGCATTGCCTGGATCACACACAGCGGGCATCTCCCACGGTGTGTGTCACAGAGCTGGCTGTGTCTGTGTTCGGCTGTGCTGTAGCAAGGTCCCGCCCCCCTAGACCTAGGCTCTTGTATTAGGAGAAACACTGATTCAATCAGCTCTGTAACACACACCGCGGGAGATGCCTGCTGTGTGTGTGAGAGAGAGAGAGGGAGGGAGGCGAGTGCTGAAGTCAGCCACAGATCAAAGTGACCCCAGTGCATGCGGCCTACCGGGAAATTTCCCGGTATTCCGCTAGGCCAGTCCGGCCCTGCTTAGAAGAGCAGTAGAACACTGCCAATTTGCGCAACTCCTTGGCCTGCGCCCCAGCCTGTTGGTATGCCTGTGACTATCCACCTCATAGTTTTAAAAACGAAAAGCTAAAAACAGATTGCTTACTTTGCTCCCACTCTCACGTCCTGATTTTTTTGGAAAGTGATAGTGGGACTTGTGGATTTAGACACTTAGTAGCCAAGAGGCACAAGTTTAAGTGACGAGAATATGTGCACTCATTAGCTTACCATCAAAAGGACACAAGAAGTATATTTGTAAACTGTACATGTATGCACTAGTATCAGAACTATAATGTCACATCAGCTGGTGGATCCATCAATCCCGGCTGCTGACCACTGCACTGCCCTACGTTGACTGCGTAGTTCTGGTGCCAATGTGGATGTCACTCTGCAAAGTCAGCAGCGCAGGACCAACAGTCAGGTAAATAACCACTGACACCAGTGAACGCTTCCTGCCATTGACCGTCAATTTAAGGGGGCATGTATACATACCACTTATATAAAGGGGACAAAATGTATAAAAGAACCGCGCTAAATAAAGTGGATGATTAAATAATTGAAAAACAAAAAGTGATCACAATACTATACTCAAATAGCAACACGATGTGAAAAATCAAAACACTGTGCTATGAGCCACATAGGTATAATATAATTGTGGTAAAAAACATAATTAGAATAAGGAAACCAAAAAACACACAGTCCATAAAACAAGGTGACTTCTGTTGTCAATAGTCCTTATCATATTAGATTCCACCCATAGTGATTGTAGGCTTTAAAAACTTGTGAGAAAATCCACCACCTATGAAGGTATATGATTACCAGAAATCAGTTGTAATGAAGCCTTATACCGGAAATCCGCTCAACAGGGACATCACCATCCGTCTCAGTCAGGAGGAATGATCACCCGGATACATCAGAGATGATTGGCTCAATTATGGAGACCCAAGGAGATAAAAAATATATCCACCATAGTGTAAATCCGTTTGACCAGTTTATTGATAGTAAAAGTAACACACTTACCAAAAGGAACAATTAAAATCGCATGTATAAAATCAGCCGGCCGGCCTGCATGCACCCGTTCGTTGTAGAGTGAAACGATGACGTCAGCGCGTCTGCCTTCCGACGTACGTTTCGTCCTATTGGACGTTGTCATAGGAACGGGCGACGCACTGACTCATCGCTCTTTAAATACACTTATACCACCATACCTCGTTCTGACGCTCTGGTGACCACATCCTGTTAAGGAGACAGGAAGTACCCAGGACAGACCAAGCCTCACTGTGAACCAGGAAATGGCGCTCATCAGCCTATCCAATGTAACAGGAAGCTGCTATACGCCAAGCCTCCATATGGTGACAGGAAGTGATGCTCATCAGCTTATCTAATGTTAACATAAAACTGCTGAACTTAGGGCGAACCTTTGTACATAAAGTACAAAACATTGGAACGTTAGACCCACTAGCTGGACCTCCTAATACCATCTCATTTAGGGAGTGGACATCTGACAAGAACAACTTAATGAAAGTCGCCCTATCAGAATCCGTCCATAGAGATTAGGATAACGCCATCTAGTGGGGATCAATCAATTAGTATTCTTTTAAAACAACAAAAATTCTATTTGAAAAGATGGATAGTTTTTGCTATGATGACCACAGAGTCATATAGCAATCCCTAGAAGTTATGAATCATCTCATTTCTCCGCTATATATTGGAAAAAAAAGGAGATTTTCTTACGTATAGGAACATAAAAAACTGTAAAAACAAATAGGCTAAATAGCCATAAAAACATATGTGCAGAGCAGGCCCCCACTGATCCTGTCAATATGGAGACAGTTCCGGCATATGTAGGGGGAATACCTCCCTCTGTACCATATGCTGCCCCTCCCCCACCACAACCTGGTAATGCTAGGCAATACCCTGGCGGCCACACTGGCCCCCAGGGGAGATCCAGACAGGGTTTTCAACAGTCTCCCGCAAGACGGGGTGGTAAAGGGAAAAGGGTTACATCTAATCATCCACATGCCCTCCCACGACGGTCTCGTGGGATGAGTGTTCCCTATCAGGGGGGACGTGGCAGAGGGGGTAATCAGGCCAGTGATGGCTCTTGGTTGGCCCCAGGGTTTGGGGACAGACCGTATGACCAATATAATGCCTATGCGGACTGTCCACCCACCCCCCGGGCCTTTGATTTTGGGTCATATCCTGATCGTAATTATGAGTCCAATCAAAATTTCAGGCATGACTACTATGAAAGACGAGGGCGGGGTTCACAAATCCCTGGACCTTCTAATAATGGGAGAGGCTATCCTGACTATAATATCAGTACCTCCAATTGTTTCTATCCCCTAAGTGATTTAGAAGGACCCGCTCCGCGTCCTAGTACAAGGGAGGACCTGAATGGAGGTGTCCTGCAGTCCATGTCCATGGTGAGGGGATCTAGCGACAATGGGGGTGTTCCTGGTCCCTCCGATATGGGTCACCAACGGTGGGGTTTTCACAGACCAGGTCAGGGCATCAAAAGGTCGGCAGACCAAAGAGAGGATCTAGAGGGGGGCGGCGATTGCGAGCAAAAAAAGAAAAAATCTTAACCTCTGATGGGATATTTAATTTAAGTTCTGTTACGTTAAATGATTCTGAAAAAACCTTACTCAACAAGGGCCTCAAGTTTGCACCTCCCCGTGGTCTGGATAAATTCCAGACTTATATAGATATACACAAATTTGTACGAAGGGTTAATATTAAAAGGTACATGACCTCCAACCCCATTACAAATACTGTGTCCCACTCCACTGAATACCGTCATTCGGGATTGGCTAATGCGTCTTTATTCAATCCCCCGGGTGCTATGGCCCCCTCCTTGAGGGTATTTAGGGACCTCCTCCTCAGGGATTTGGAGCAATTACCCCTGAAAAAAGTACATTTTAATAATGAGTTAAAATTAGGTTTGAACTCCCTATGCGAAAATAAGAATTTAATAATAAGACCCGCTGATAAAGGGGGGGGTATTATTGTGTTAGACAAAAAGGACTACCTTGCGGAGATGTCGAGGATTTTGGGTGATCGTGACACATACACCCCCCTTAGATCAGACCCTAAGGTACAATATAAAAGGGAACTCGAAGCTATTGTTCAATATGGCTTTGAGCTGGGTGTCTTGAATAGTAAGGAAAGATCATATTTGGTTCCTAAGGCCCCACGCACCCCAGTTATTTATTATTTGCCAAAAATCCATAAGCATCCTACCTGCCCCCCGGGACGCCCTATTGTTAGTGGCATTGATTCTATCTCATCCCGGGTGGGCAGGTATATTGATTTCTTTTTGCAACCCCTGGTTTCCAAAATGCCGTCATATTTAAGAGATTCCCGTCATGTGATTAACTTACTTTCTAATGTTACCCCTAAATCAGGGTGTTGGCTAGTGACAGCTGATGTCGCTTCATTATATACAGTGATACCACATAATTTGGGGTTATTTGCGGTTGAGTATTATTTAAGGCGCGACTCTGCATTATTTGATGAACAGGTTTGTTTCATCATGCAGTTACTTCATTTTGTAGCTACCCGGAACTATTTTTGGTTTGGGGGTCAGTTTTACAGACAAGATAGAGGAGTCGCCATGGGGGCTAAGTACGCCCCGAGCCTGGCTAACCTCTTTATGGCCCTATGGGAGGAGGATGTCATCTATGCCCATCGGAGACCACAGGTGACTTTGTGGGCTAGATATATAGATGACGTCCTCCTCCTATGGGATGGTGACCGCCATGATCTGGATATCTTTATGAATATGCTGAATGATAATAACCGTGGCATAAGATTCGCTTACGAGGCAAGTCAGACTGAGATCAACTTCTTAGATCTTAGGATAAGTATTAAAGATGGACAATTTTCCACAGCAACCTTTTTTAAGAATACTGACCGTAATTCTTACATACCTACAGATAGCTGTCACCACGAAGCCTGGTTAAGGTCAGTACCGAAAAGTCAACTCATACGCCTGAAACGGAATTGTTCAGACCATGAGGAATTTCTAATTCAGGCCAATGTCTTGATTGAACGTTTCCTTGAGAAAGGCTACTCGGAGGTGTCCCTTAGAACCACATTGGACGAGGTTGCTACTATCGATAGGCACACCCTACTTAGTGATAAGGTTCCCAATAAAAATAGGACTCCATCTGTACCGTTTATAACCACTTATTCTTTACAGCATAGGAATGTGGCGAAGCTGATCAATAAATATTGGCATGTCCTTCGTAACGACCCTGTATTGGGTACCATTCTCCCGGCTAAGCCACAGGTGGTATATAAAGGGGCTCCCTCACTTAGAGGGAGAGTGGCCCCCAACATCCTTGACCCTCCCCCAATCAAGAGGGGTTTTTTTGAGTATATGACCGGTTTTTACCAATGCAAAAAATGTAGAATATGCTCCCTGAGTGGATGCACACATAGGAGGACACATAAGTTCATCTCTACCAGTACGTTGGCCGAATTTGAGATCAAAACCTTTATCACATGCTCTACTGAGCGTGTGGTGTATTTATTGCAATGCCCGTGTGGATTGCAATACGTAGGGAGGACAAAGCGCCCTCTCTCCGTAAGGCTCAACGAGCATGTAACCAACATCCTGGCTGGTTTTCCCAAACATCCAGTCTCCAGACATTATCTGGAAACTCATAATCGTGACCCTAGGAAGACCATATTTCTGGGGATTGATAGATATACCATACCCTGGAGAGGTGGTTCCCTGTTAAGGGGGATCTCTAGGCTTGAGATGGCCTGGATATACAGGCTTAGGTGTTATACTCCCTTTGGGCTTAACGTTGAGGTGGACCTCAACGCCTTTCTTGACAACTCATGAACTCATTTGTTTAAAACACGCCTATAGGGCTGCGAGAGTTACATATATATGAAAATGTATCCATTGATTGTGAAGGTTTAGGAGTATTGACTAGTTATGATTTATATTTTAGATTATGTTGTTTAATGTAAACCCGCTCTGACCCTTTGGTGGCCTTGCTCTATTGCCAACTGGGTAATGTCCACCAGCCGTCACCGGTTTTGTCCCCCCTCAGGCCTTAAGTTGTTGGTTAATTTAACAGTTATGGTCTCGACTTTCCGATATAGTGTGGCCTTATTCTGGGAACATGTATGTTTCACACCATATAATGTCCAGGGTTTGAGTAATAACTGCCATATGGTTGGGACATTCATATAAGTCCAGCAATTATCTGGCATGCCCCATTCCTGATAAAACCTTTTTTGAAGGTTTTAACCTTCCTGGAATGGTGGCTGAGCTGGTATATATGAGCATGGGTTTTTATATTAAGTGCCAATGGTTTATTAGAATACCGGATAGGGTACTTACTTAAGTCCACCTAATATCCGATATACCTCATTCCTAGTAGAGGTCCCTTTAATAATTTAATATTTCATCTACCTTATAGGATAGCTGAGTGGGTATAACAACTCCCTTTTTTTCGAGGCACATATGTTTTTATGGCTATTTAGCCTATTTGTTTTTACAGTTTTTTATGTTCCTATACGTAAGAAAATCTCCTTTTTTTTCCAATATATAGCGGAGAAATGAGATGATTCATAACTTCTAGGGATTGCTATATGACTCTGTGGTCATCATAGCAAAAACTATCCATCTTTTCAAATAGAATTTTTGTTGTTTTAAAAGAATACTAATTGATTGATCCCCACTAGATGGCGTTATCCTAATCTCTATGGACGGATTCTGATAGGGCGACTTTCATTAAGTTGTTCTTGTCAGATGTCCACTCCCTAAATGAGATGGTATTAGGAGGTCCAGCTAGTGGGTCTAACGTTCCAATGTTTTGTACTTTATGTACAAAGGTTCGCCCTAAGTTCAGCAGTTTTATGTTAACATTAGATAAGCTGATGAGCATCACTTCCTGTCACCATATGGAGGCTTGGCGTATAGCAGCTTCCTGTTACATTGGATAGGCTGATGAGCGCCATTTCCTGGTTCACAGTGAGGCTTGGTCTGTCCTGGGTACTTCCTGTCTCCTTAACAGGATGTGGTCACCAGAGCGTCAGAACGAGGTATGGTGGTATAAGTGTATTTAAAGAGCGATGAGTCAGTGCGTCGCCCGTTCCTATGACAACGTCCAATAGGACGAAACGTACGTCGGAAGGCAGACGCGCTGACGTCATCGTTTCACTCTACAACGAACGGGTGCATGCAGGCCGGCCGGCTGATTTTATACATGCGATTTTAATTGTTCCTTTTGGTAAGTGTGTTACTTTTACTATCAATAAACTGGTCAAACGGATTTACACTATGGTGGATATATTTTTTATCTCCTTGGGTCTCCATAATTGAGCCAATCATCTCTGATGTATCCGGGTGATCATTCCTCCTGACTGAGACGGATGGTGATGTCCCTGTTGAGCGGATTTCCGGTATAAGGCTTCATTACAACTGATTTCTGGTAATCATATACCTTCATAGGTGGTGGATTTTCTCACAAGTTTTTAAAGCCTACAATCACTATGGGTGGAATCTAATATGATAAGGACTATTGACAACAGAAGTCACCTTGTTTTATGGACTGTGTGTTTTTTGGTTTCCTTATTCTAATTATGTTTTTTACCACAATTATATTATACCTATGTGGCTCATAGCACAGTGTTTTGATTTTTCACATCGTGTTGCTATTTGAGTATAGTATTGTGATCACTTTTTGTTTTTCAATTATTTAATCATCCACTTTATTTAGCGCGGTTCTTTTATACATTTTGTCTACTTTATTCTATACCTAAGAATCAGAACTGCAGCTTTGTGTTGGAGGGAAGCGCAGTAATTTTGTATTTTTACTTATATAAAGGGGCATTTACACTGACCACCGAGGCAAAGTTGTATTTACACATAGCCGATACACATAGTTAATACATGTATTAACAATGACCACCAATTGAACAGGGGTATTTACAGTATGCATCAAAGTTAAGGTGGAATTTAAAAAAACAAAAAACAAAATAACAGGCAGTTACATTGACCACAAGTGTAAACAGGCTTTTGTAAAGGGGACTGCTTTACTTTATATGCCATGCTGTAAATTACATGCTAAAAAATGGTGCACTAGTAAAATGTTTGTATGTTACATGCACAAGACCACTGTGCCCTCCTGTATGTTACATATGCTGGCCATCTGCACCATATAGAAATGTGCTGTACATTACATACTCTGAATCAGTGGTGGAACTAGCAGGCTGAGATGAGCAGTGTGTGACAGGCAAAGATGAATGGATCTGTGTGAGGAGAGGATGACAGGGAGGAGCATGACGGTCAGATAGTGGCTGAGGCAGGGAGGAAGATGCCAGGGAGGGAGAGAGAGCATTGCAGAGATCAGAGAGACACATAACAGAACTGACCTGTACAGTTGTACTGTAGCAAAAGAGACACAGCCAAAGTGAAGAGAACTGTTACCACGGCACTGCCCGAAACTGCGGGGAGGAAACTTCACAGGCCCCCCATTCACCTAGGACCCCTAGGCAGTTTGCAGAAGTGCCTATGCATTAAGACAGGCAAGCCCTCCCCCACTCTCAGTGTCCTGATAAATCCCTGCCCCTGCTCTCCCTGGGAGAGGAAAACAGGCAGCGCTGGAGGGAGACCAGGCACCTCTGGGGGGAGACCAGACACCTCTGGGGGGAGACCAGACACCTCTGGGGGGAGACCAGGCACCTATGGGAGGATCATATGTGGCCCGAACAGGGAGGCAGATCGGTGCTCTGTGACAGACACACAGTTACAGAAACAATGCTGTGTATCTCTCCTCTCCCTCCAACAGCTGAAAACCAACAGGTGGGAGAGGGAGACTCCCCCCCTATCAGCGGCCCTGCCAGCAGCAAGCAGCAGTGCTCGGCGCCGCCAGCCCACCGCTGGTGTGCCTGTGCTGAAGTGGAACAACACTGCCAATTGCCCCCCCCCTCGGCATGCTCCCCTGGCGGGCACCAGTCTCGCCAACCACTTGGTACCCCCCTGGCTACTGTTTTCCTCTCACTTAATGCTTTCATGACCTTCAACATTTCTTTAGCAGAAGCGATAGATATTTTACGCTTTTCGTCGCCAATCGCTCTGAATGCAGCCTCACTGTGCCCATGAATGCAGCCTCACTGTCCAACAAATGCAGCCTTACTGTCCATCTAATGCAGCCTCACTGTGCCCGTGAATGCAGCCTCACTGTGCCCATCCTTGCAGCGTTACTGTCCATACGAATGCAGCCTTACTGTCCATTTGAATGCAACCTTACTGTCCATACGAATGCAGCCTTAATATCCATACGAATGCAGCCTTACTGTCCATACAAATGCAACCTTACTGTCCATAGGAATGCAGCCTTACTGTCCATATGAATGCAGCCTTACTGTCCATATGAATGCAGCCTTACTGTCTATACAAATGCAGCCTTACTGTCCATTGGAATGCAGCCTTACTGTCCATTGGAATGCAGCCTTACTGTCCATAGAAATGCAGTCTTGCTGTCTATACAAATGCAGCCTTACTGTCCACAGGAATGCAGCCTTACTGTCCATACAAATGCAGTCTTACTGAGCATGAATGCAGCATCATTGTGCCCTTGAAGGCAGCCTCACTGTGCCCGTGAGTGCCCATGAATGCAGCTTGACTGTGCCTGTGAATGCAGCCTCATTGTGCCCATCAATGCAGCCTCACTGTGCCCATCAATGCAGCCTCACTGTGCCTGTGAAGGCATTCCTATCTCTTACTATCTTTTTTCTTTTTTTTGATCAAAATCCCTTTGTTAAATTTCTCTAAACGTTCTATCATAGTTTTTTCCCGCTCCTTATAGGATTCTTGATTTTCTAGAGGTTGTAAAAGGCTCATAATTTGATCCAAATCTTTATCTAGATTACTCATTTGTATCCTATATACCTCTATAAAATGTTGTATCAGCTCTCTAGAACAGTTATTTAAAGTATTCTCCCACTTGGCCTTGAAATCCAAATCATGGATCCGAACCCTCAGGCATGAAGGCAACCGTTATGCACCAAACATGCTGGTCCATATGCGACTACTATCAAACGGCAAATTGGTTAAGTCAGTAGGCAGCAGTAGGGAACATCTGAAGTTCCAGGTTGGTATTCTCAGGGGGATGGGGGGGTTGGAAAGGGGAGGGAGTGCAGCACTGAAAAATAAAAAGTCAGACGGCCTTAAACTATATAGACATTCCCAATTTACATAATATGAGAGCCACAGATGACCCAAAGGAAGGCACCAACAAACAAGGATAGATTCCTCAGTAGTGATCAGGGTGCTCGGAAAAATTTCAATGGTTGTGCATCCTTATCTGTGGTTCCACCACCGTAAATACAGGCTGCTCACGTCACTTTGTGGACCTCTGATTTAACAGAAAGGTCATTCAAGCATTCCCCACAGGGGGAATCATAAGATGAAATTCTGCCTTTTAACCGACCCAGCGATCGAAATCCAGCCTCAGTGGTGCATCAGCAGTATAACACTCTCGTATGCAGTTGATGGAGACGTAGTTCATGCAAAAATTGATAAACATTTATACTGCTTTCTGTTTTAACTTAAATGTGTCTTTTATTAAAATGAGGAATGTTACTTACAAGCATAGCACTGAATCCCCAGTGCTAGGAATTAGAGCATACAACACAGCATGTCACAACATCTCGTGGTGAAACCAGGAAGGTGGCTGTAATGACATCACAGAGCCCTCCTGCATGCGTATCGTTCCTGTGGGCGGGACTTCTTCAGCGAATTACGGGGGCTCGTGCGTCAGCGTCCTTATATACAGTATATTCCACCTTGTATAACTGCTAACTAGGAACCACCGTACTGACGTACATTACCGTGATGACAAAGATGCTCGGGGGGCGTGGTTAACTTCCGGAGCCTTCCCTCCATAGCGTGCACTGACAGCGACGCACAGGAGGCATGGCAGATATCCGGAGCCCACCTCCTGGCAGACGTGATCAATATCCGGTATCCACCCCCACCGTTCAACGTCACAAGCAGCAGGGACACCCGGAAGACGTGTTTGGCTTCCGGATAGCACATCCCCATTGGGTACGTTCCATTACTACAGAGACGCCCAGAAGGTCACATGACCTACATGCTCATCCCGCTCTGTAACAGGGACATCAGAGCCAGACAGCTTGCAGTAAAGTGCACAAAAACCCTTTTGTGGCCCGGCGCATCGCTGGAGGGAAAGGAAACCCGGAATGTTCAAAATAAAGCCATAATCTATTAGCTATTCCATACCATGCAAAATATGGAATTAAAAATTAAAAACTAAAACATCATAACAGCCACCTATTCCTGGATCATAAAATAAATACACACAATAAAACATCATTATCTAATAAGATGAATACTCATTCACAGTTCCAACATTAAACCCTAAAATTTCCATCATAAATAATTATCAATCAAAATAAAACAATTCAAGTCAAATTCCCACGTTCAACCCTGCGGGGACCTTGGTTTCATATACCCAGAAGGATTCACGGCGACTCAGTTGCCAAATATAATTGCCTCCCCTCCAATGGTTAGTCACCTTCTCAACCCCCCAGAATTTTAACCCTGCGGCGCTGCGATTGTGAAACAATCGGGAATGTTTATAGAGACTTTATGAGTTTTTTTTTTTTTTTTTTTTTTATCAATATGTTTTATTGAAGTAGAATAAAGTGATACAATTACAAAACATACAATAGCTGTGATGGGATACACCATTAATACATAAAAAAAAAAAAAACATAACTGGATAGGCCCGAATATATCAAGCAATTACCAATATAGGAGAGAAAGACTAAATCGTGCAAGGCAATTGTTATACACTGATGAGGTGTATGCCCTGTAGCTTGAGAGAGACGAATTGGGAGAAGGAAAACAAAGAAAGGAAAAGGGGGGAGGGAGTAGGAGGGTGAAGGGGAAGAAGGGGAGAGTAGAAGAAGAGGTAGAAAGAAAGAGAAAGAAAGAGGATTCTGGTCAGTCACCGTAATATAATGTAATGAAGAGGAACAGATCATGGTCTAGAATGCAAATTTTTCAGACTTTAGTTGTACATTTAGAGTTACATAGCCAAATAGCCCATTTATCTCTAAATCTATCTACAGTAGAGTTAGTGATCGCTAGTAGTTTCTCCATCTCGCATTGATGGTTGAGAGTGGTGATGGAGTCAGAGGGCGATGGGGAGGTGGGTGTTTTCCATAGTCTCGTAATAGTGAGTTTCGCTGCCAGTGGAAGTTGTAATATCACTACTCTCATTCTGGGTGGATATTCGTGGATGTTTAGGTGTAGGATGGCTAGCTCAGGGTTAGGGAGAATGCTGTGATCACAAATACCTGATAGGATAGAAAACATTTTGTTCCAAAATGAACATATTGATTTGCATGAACACAGTGTGTGAAAGAGTGTACCAGTTTCTCCACAATTTTGCCAGCAGAGAGCTGACTGGGAAGGGTAGAACTTAGAGAGCTTGTATGGAGTAAGGTACCATGAGTGCACAGTTTTTTGAAATTGTTCCCAATGGTTCGTACATTTGGATGCAGCATAAGTGTTAATGAAGGCTTTCTGCCAACTTTTATCTGGAAAAACAATTCCCAAGGTTTCTTCCCATTTAAGAATAGTTGTGGTTTTCGAAAAGTTATCTTGGGAATTACAAATGTTATAGAATAGGGAAATTCCTTTTAATGGGCACTTAGTGTCTTGAAAACATTTAAGTATCACAGTTGGTAGCTCTAAGTATAGGGGCAAGGGGTGTCTCAAAAGAAAAGATCGGATTTGCATATAGGTAAAGTGGGTGTGGGGAGGGAGATTGAAGTGTGAGCATAGGTATCCGAATGTGTGGAGAGAAGTGCCCTGGTATAGCTCCTTCAGGAGTGTAATCCCTCTGGATTTCCAATGGTGTAGGTCAATATGAGGGATGAAGTTTTGGAGCACCACGAAGGGGGTGTCGATCTTAGACAGGGAATTTCGAGGTGTAGAGGGGATGGAGAATTCGTACCACATTTTAGTAGAGATCTGTATTGTCGGAATCAAGGAGGTGGGGAATGAGGCTCTCAATTTAATAGCAATAAGGGTTGATGTAGGATCTTTAAAGGGAATATTTACACGCTCTAAATGCGACCAAGATTTATGGTCATGGGGAGTCCACCAATATCTAAGTTGGTCTAGCACACAAGCTTTGTAGTAAGCCAGAATGTTGGGGACTCCCATACCTCCATTCATCCTGTGCTTCAACATAATGGAGAGTGAGCACGTAGGCGGTTTATGATTCCAGATAAACTGGGTAAAGAGCTTTTGAATCGAGGAGAAAAAGGTGGATGGGATTGGGATTATTAAGGTGCGAAACAGATACAGCAGCTTGGGAAAGATCAGATTTTTAAACTCGCTATTCTTCCTGCAACTGATAGTTCTTGTGTTCGCAAATAGGATAATTGTCTGGGGAGTGATTCCAAAAAGGGTTTAAAATTGTGATGATATAGTTGCGCAGTGTGTGTGGTTAACTGTATGCCTAGATAAGTCAATGAAGTGGGTGTCCAAGCAAAGGGAAATTCTTTACTTAATGAGGTTTGTAGGGGGGTCGGAATATTGAGATTTAGAGGCATTTAATTTATAGTATGATACAGCGCTAAACTCTGCAAGTAGTTTTTGTGTCTCATTTAATGAGGACTTGGGATTGGAAAGAATAAGCAGGACATCGTCTGCAAAAAGACTAATTTTGTGTTCAATGCCAGCTATGGTAAGCCCATTGATTTTAGGGTGGGATCTAATACTTTCTGCCAATGGTTCCATTAGGAGTGCAAAAATGATGGATGAAAGAGGACATCCCTGTCTAGTTCCGTTCGTTATTTTATCAGTTTAGATTTAATTCCTGAGTTAAGGACAGTGGCTGAAGGGTTAGAGTAAAGAGAGAGGACAGCGGTCTGAAGCCATCCTATGATTCCAAATGCACCAAGTACCGCTTTGAGATATCCCCAGTGGACCCTGTCGAACGCCTTCTCTGCATCCAAAGAAAGGAGCAGAGAAGGCGTTCGGGAAGAGCCCGCTTGTGAGATCAGATTAATAAGACGTCTGGTACCGTCAGGAGCTTGTCGTCCAGGTATAAATCCTACCTGGTCCGGTTGAACAAGGTAAGGCAATACTTTTTGTAGTCTGGCGGCTAAAAGTTTAGCATATATCTTGATATCAGTATTGAGCAAAGATATGGGCCTATAAATAGCGGTACTAGTGGGATCTTTGTTAGGTTTAGGTATTGTAACAATCACCGCTTTTAACATCTCAGGGGGAAAGGTACCAGATGAGGAAGCGAGATTGAAGACATCTTGCAAGTGGGGGCAATTTCTTTGGATAGATGCTTGTAATATTTATTTGAGAATCCATCATCTCCGGGGGACTTCTGGTTGGGCAATTTGCTGATAGATAAGCAGATTTCTTGAGTTGTGAATGGTTGGGAAATAGTATCAAGTTGGGCAGTTGTGAGGGTGGGTAAATTGACTTTGTGTAGGAAATCTGCAATAAGTGCGGGAGAGGGTTGGGGGGTAGTTTCATCATTACGTAGGTCATATAGAGATTGATAATAGTCCGCAAAAGCATTTGCAATGTCTTTTGGGTTAAATAAGGAAGTATGAGATGAAGGGTGCTTAAGATTGGTAATTTTTTTTTGGATCTGCTTTGTCTTTACTTTTTTAGCAAGCCAAGCTCCTGCTTTATTGTGCAGGCCATAATAGTTGGCTCTAATAAATTTAAGGTGATTTTCGTATTTGTATAAGAGGAGGGATCTCAAGGTTTGTCTGTCCTGGAGTATGTCACGTGTTAGTTGGGGGTCTTGGGTAGTTTTATTTTTTTGTTCTTTCAGGGATATAGAATTAAGCAAGTCTTCAATCTGCTTAGCTCTCTTCTTTTTAACATATGATGCCATTTTAATCAGTATTCCCCTCATATACACTTTATAGGTGTTCCACAGAATAAATCTATTAGTTTCAGGGATATCGTTGTACATAAAAAAATAATGGTGTTCCTGGACGATATTCTGGTACAACTGCCTGTCGCTCAAAAGAGAAGTATTCAATCTCCAAAGAGGAGGAGGAGAATTGCGTAGGTGGTCATCAAATGTCAGGGTGATTGGCGCATGATCCGACCAGGAAATTGTACCAATATCCGTGCGTAGAACATTTTGCAGCGAAGCCTTAGTGGTCAGAAAGAAATCAATACGGGAATACGAGGAGTGTGCAGCAGACATGAAGGTGAAGTCTTTTTCAGATCCATGGAGGCATCGCCAGGCATCATAGAGCTCATGCTGCAGCAATAAGGGAGCAATAGATTGTTTAGGACTTCTAGTAGGGGTAGTGGAGTCCATATCAGGGTTTAAAATTGTGTTGAAGTCCCCACCAATAATAAGAGTACCTTGCATCACTTCCGCAACTTCGTTGAGCAGAGGGGTCAGGAATTTTTTTTGATTAGTGTTCGGAGCATATAGGTTGACAAGAGTGAAGGTAGTTCGATTGAGTTTGCAGATGAGGATGAGATATCTGCCTTGAGAGTCTGGAATGGTGCGAAAAAGGTTGAAGGGTATAGAATCTTTAACAGCGATGAGAACTCCACAGGACTTTTTTGGGCCATTAGCCATATATAGGTGAGGGAAGTTACGAAAATTCACTTTGGGGTACTTGTGGGCAGCAAAATGCGTTTCTTGGGCAAATATAATGTCTGCTTTGAGAATACGGGCTTCTTTTAATAGTGATTATCGCTTAAAAGGACTATTTAGACCTTTAGTGTTCAGTGACAGGATTTTCACGGGCATAAGGAGTTAAATGAGCACTGGAGAATTGTTGCGTAAAGGTTTACTATTTGGATATGAATAGCAGAAGCATACCTGGGAGATGAAGGAGCCTGTGCGCAGAATGCAATATGTGGGACATATGCAGGAGGAAGGCAATTGCTTGAAGGTGAGCAATAGAAGGGATCTTGGGAATCACAATTCTTGTCAGGTGACTCAGTAGGTAAACCAAATCCATTCTGAATGCTTAACATATCTTGCATGGTGACTGGGTAGGTGGGGAGCTCAGAGAAGGTGGTGAAGCAGAAGAGAAGAGAACAAATCAAGATCAACATATTAAGAAACTCCTGACAAAAGCAGGCTCAATGGGCAGCCTATGCTGCTTGGGTAACGTGGAGGGTAACTTTGAACCAATGTAAAAATAGAAGAAACACAGTAACATAGGCTCACAGCCTCACGCTGAGGAAATCTTGTATAGGAAGAGAATGGTCTCTTAAGAGTGAAGGGGTTAGCTCATGTCCATTCTGTTTCTGGATGTCCCAGCGTGGAAGGAGATGAGGCAGATGAGGGGGGAGGGTGTGCCTCCGCTGGGAGAAGTTGCCATTGTTTAAAGAGTTGTATGCCTTTGTCTACATTGTGGATAGGGAACATTTTTCCGTTCCAGGTAACCAGAAGCTTTGTGGGGAATCCCCAGCGATAAGCAACACTATTGTTTCGTAAAATTTTCGTAAGTGTGGCGAGCTTCTTTCTGTTCATCGCTGTTTGTTGCAATATATCTGTATACAGGGATATGCCCGTGAAGTCGTCTGGAACCACAGGGTTTTGCTTAGCTGCCGCCATGACACGCTCTTTCACATGATAGTAGTGGATGCGAGCCAGGGTATCCCTGGGCGCAGTGTCGGGCAAAAATTTAGGTTTGGGTATGCGGTGGGCTCTATCAATGCACAACTCAATTTCAGACAGGGATGGCAGAAGAGCTTTCATGAGGCGTTGGATAAAATTTATAAGCTCATTTGGGGGTACGGATTCAGGTATTCCCCTGAACTTTATATTATTCCTCCTCGAACGATCTTCTAGATCTGTTAGTTTAGTCTGGAGGCGCTGATTTTCATTCTCTTGATCTGTGTAAGCATCAACAAGATCATTGTGAGCAGAGTACAATTCCGCCATTTTAGTTTCTAAGTAGTGTATTTTATCACTGTTGGTTTGAACTGTGGCACTCAGGGGAGCCATCATGTCAGAAAAGTCATTGAATAGAGTTTTCCTGAGGGACAGCAGCATATCTTTCATAGTGCTTTCAGATATGAATTGATTTGTGGCAGGGAACGTTTCACTTAATGACTCTGTCTGTCTGCTCTGCATGAGACAGGGAGAGCTGACAGGCTGCATTCCATGTGAGGGAACTTCCTCCTCCCTCCGCTGCCTAGTTTTAGCAGGGCTCCGAGTAGTTGGAGTGGATGGGGAAGAGAACTCCCCCGAGTCCTCGGGAGGAGTTGTGAAATGTTTCCCCACATTGTGGTGGCTGTGAGGCGAGTGGGCCGCGCCGCTGGATCTGGGGCCAGCGCCATCTTGCTTACCTCGCGCGGCCGCCGCTGGATAAAAGTCTGTGAGGCGCTGGAGAGGCTTGTTTCCCTTCCTCCTCTTTGGCATAGTTCCCGGGAGAGATCGCTGTTAGAACGAGCGGGTTCCGGGCTCAGTGCTTCTCTTCCTTGTGCAGTGTACTAGTTGCTGAGAGCGTGAGGCTGCTGGAGCTCTCAGTTAAGCGGCCATCTCTCACGCCGGCCAGACACGCCCCCCTCGACTTTATGAGTTTTGAGGTCATTTTTTTTTTTTTTTTAAAGGGTCTCAAAACTCATAATGTATAACTGTATCACAGGTTTTGCTTCTGTTTGATTGGATGATTTGTAATGAAAAAGGGCTGTACCTTGTAAAAGTACCCCTTTATATTCACAGAGAAAGAATAAAGATTTGATTTGCTCGGAGAGACTTTGTCATTGTTTTTTATCATTGTCTCAATGGGCTAAACTCACAGGCCTGTGGGGATTGTAAGGTACACCTTAGTCAGAGGTATCGAGGGTCTAAATACCCCTAGACAATCTACATTCCTAACAGTTGGCTGTTCATAAAACAGCCCTCCTATCACCACCCTCCAAAAATGTGGCCTTTTCTATGCATGTTTGCAGGTTGAGATTCAGAATGTCCAACCTACATCCGATGAATGTATGCTATTAAACCTATACATACCTTGAATGCCACCCTCCAGCTCAATATGACGAAATGAGAAACCTAACTCTGGAGACAGGAACTTTTCCATAGCTCTGTTGACTCGCTTGCAAACTTTCTCTAATGGTTTGAATGTAACCGATTCCAACCATCTTAATCTGGGTATTATTTCCGAGAAAACCAACACTGTGTTTGGAGAAACTAACTTCAAAAAACCTAAACGTATTGTTAACATTAACCTGAATGTCTTCATTTTACCAATATCATTTCCCCCCAAATGGATTATAAGAATGCCAGATGGGTGGAAGACAGCATAAAGTCTACCTAGCTCGTATACTAAATCGCTCCAAATTATTCCCCTTCTACTATACCAATTAATACAAACTGAGGATGGATCCAATCCCAAATTTTTGGAATAAATTCTATCAGCCGCTCTTTTCTGAGCCCAGAAGACAAAATTATGTCCTACTATCCACACTGAGCGATGATTACCTGAAACAAAGTAAGTCATTAATTAAGGACGAATATACAATTTATAAGAGTCAGAGCTCCATCTACCTATTTTCTTAATGCTATTAGGATTTAACCCAATTCGCACTGCCTCTGTGGCTGCTCCGATTCTAAGAGTGTGTTTATACTCAAATGATTCAAATCTAAATTATACAAGAACCGTTGTAATACTGCTCAAAATTGTTAACCTGACAAAGGTGAATCGTCTCTGTGAATGAATTATAAATTGAATAAACCCAACCTCAAGTTGATATATGCCCTCAATGCCCTAACTGGACAAATCCTTTCATCCTGACATTTCTTCAAATATATCTAAGAACCTCGACCCAAAGAGGTCCGTCTTACTAAATTCTAGAAATATTCTTACACTTTCATCCAATAACTGTATGTTTGAAAACAAAATACCTGATCTTCCTGCCTTAGATGGGGTTAATAATTCTGATACCCTGAATGCTGCAAAAAATGCTAATGAAAAAACTGCTTTGAACAAAATAGCTTCATATTCTGAAGAACAGATTACTGTTGTTACTTCCACATAACCTTGATAAAATCTCAGGTGTAATAGGGGATCTATTGTCAATAAACACATTTGTTTTCCTATAACCTTTCATGGCCTGTTTTATTGTAAAGAAGCTTTGACAGGCAGGTAGCTTGTATATACAAAGAAAAAACATGATATTCCAGCTAGAGTTTTGTTAATGTGTGACCAGGAATAATTCCTTTCCATCATTGAATTCAGGAAAATTAACACTAACTGTTCAGAGTATTATGAAATGGACAATTTTATTGAAGATAAAAAGGATAACCACAGCAACCATGAAGCATTTTTCCAAGTCGAAACCGCCACCAAATTCTTAATATTCATGAAAATTGAATTAGATCCCATAAATGGGGGAGCATGAGGCTCCGATTAGATCTGCTTCCGGCAGCAGGGAGAAAAAACGGTCCATCTGCAGGCGAGAAAGAGCGTCAGCTATTATGTTAACCTTACCTTGAATGTATTTCGCCTTCAACCAGATGCTCCATTTCAGGCAAAGGAAAACTAAATGCCACAAAAAAAACAACCTGCGTAGACTTGGAGGAAAGACAATTTACAGAAAACATCCTTTATTATTCGTACTGAATAATAGCCTCTTATTTGTAAACTGAAAACCCCATAACTCTAATGCAACCACAACCTGGAAAAATTCCATAAGAACAATACTTACAAAAACCACTTGCTGACCACCTGCTTGGCCATGCAGATGCACACCAATGACCCCCCCCCCCCAGATAGCTCTGAAACCTATTGAATTCGCTGCATCTGTTGCCAATAGGAAAACGCTGTCGCATATAAAATCAGCCTGCCACAACGATTTCCCATTGAACTGCTCCAGAAAGTTCAGCCAAACCAAAGGATCCCCTTTTATTTCTGATGTTAATCTGACATGGGATAAAGGGTTCTTTAAACCAGCTATAGCTGAGTATAGTCTTCTTGAGCAAACTCTACCCATCGGCAGAACCCTTGATGCAAATGCTAACTGCCCCAAAAGCAATTGCATTTATTTTACTGTAATTTTCTTATGAACATTAATAACACCTGTGTAATTTTATATATTTTTTCCACTGGGAGCCAAAACTCACCTTCCACTGTATCCAGAGTGATCCCTAAAGATTCCAGAGATGTTGTCGGAACAACCAGAGAAATACCAAAATATTTACACACTGAAAAGAATGAATGCAATAAATGACTACATTCCTCCGATTCTGCTGACCCCATGAAAAGAAAGTCATCTAAATAATGTATTGAGAAATTCAAATCTGCCACCTCATTAACCACCCATTCAATGAATGATGAAAATTACTTGAAATATGCACATGACAGCGAACAGCCCATAGGCAGGCACTCGTCAGAGTAGAATTTGTTTTCAAAACGTATCCCTAATGAGTTAAAACAATTTGGGTTTAACGGGAGAAGTCTAAAGGCCAACTTTATGTCTACTTTGGCCATTAAAGCATTTTTACCCCAAATCTTTAGTTTTTGCAAAGCCGACTCGAAAGATGACATTGTTGCTAAGTCTGGGTTTATTTGATCATTCAATGAATTTCCAAAAGGAAACGAGAGGTGGTGGATGAGGCGGAACTTGTTCGGATCCTTTTTGGGAACCATGAGACACCCTGAAGTTTTTAAAAGGGGGGGAATCAAAAGGACCTTCCATCCTGCCCGCCATCACGTCCTTTGTTAATTATGTTCTAACCACATCCGGAAATTCCCTAGCTGAAATTAAGTTGTTAACCAAACTACAACCCAAATCTTCAAAAGCAGGCAAATTAAAACCTAACATAAAAACTCTAATTAACAATGAAGCCTTCTGTTGGTCTGGGTAAATTCTGAGCCAAGGTAGAACTCTGACAATTCACTGGCGTTACTGCCTTTTGAAAAATTCTCTCTTCGATCAGACTGTAGTTTCCGAAAACATTTGGACACCGGGTGGGCCCCCAAACAAAAAGCACATTCGTGATTATATTTACATATTTACATGCCGTCATCCATTTAAAATGGCTGTCATTAAATGCAAAGCATAACCCTTTCTTGTAAGTTGTACCTGAATTTATATTTGCATTATTTACACTTTGGTGAGGAAAAGGTTGCTTTTGTGGCAAAAAATAAAAATAAAAAATTTCGCCAAAAGGCCAACATCCTTTGTACCCCATTGAAGGGAGGGTTGTACTGCCAGCTTCTGTCTAAAACTTTCATCATATGACAACCATGAAAACCCACTGAAACTCCTATATGCCTCAAGTATGATATCAATGTGTTGAAATAAAGATGAACTCCTCTCAGGATATTTCTCACATAATATGCTTGCATAAATGCCAAATGCCAGCTATAAAAAGATTTTAAAACTGGCCTATGTTTTTCATCATCAATTCTCTCCTCCTTATCATATCTGTGAGAAAAATCCCTTAAAGGAAGCATTTTCACCAGGTCTATATAATCTCCCTGCCAATTTTTTTCTCTTGTTGCCAGGGAAAGATGGAAACCTAAAGGGGAGAGAACACACGGCATGCACTCTTTACCCCTATTTTCTTTTACCTGCTTACCAGACTTTTAATCACATTTTCATTTTTACTTGAAACTGTTGCCCAAACACCTGCTGCAACATCCCCACCATCTAGCCCCTCTTGTATAGGCTGTACTTCAATATTCCTCCTTAAAGCATGCAGTAATTGCTCTAAAGAGGATGATAATGCTGACAGCTGATTCAACGAATTATGCTTACCATTATCAACAGTTGTCACATTAGGTGGTATTGCTTGGTTGTGCATAGGAGATTCGCACCACACAGGAATAGCACTGCCGGCTTCCTCTGCCCCTAGACTAGCTCTTCTGCTCAGCCCTTGTGCTGCTGCCACATCTACAGCCTGCAGCCCTGTGAGTAGACCGTCCCTGCCTTCTCTACGCGGCGATGCTCATCTGCCCCGTGCCTCTAGGCTTATCCTCTGCCCACCTCTTTCTATCCAAGATGGCTCCGCTCCTGCGCGCCGTCCACCTGACTCCGCCGCTGACCTCCCTCTTCTGCCTCCAGGGGGAATGTAAGTGACCGGACTGAAGCTCCTTCGTTGCTGACAGTTAAAGTAGATGGGTACCGCAATTGGGACGAGTATAAAGATTGCAGCCACCCCAAAAAAAACCCCGTAAGAGGGCTCTAAGAGAAAATAATTTTTAAAACAAAAAAGGGGTCTGTGGCGCTACCTGTGTACCTAAGAGTGATCTATCAGGTCACTCTTTAGTGGTTAGAGCAGCTCCAGTAAGTGATAAAATCACAGTGGTAAGTTTAAGGCACCTATACCTACCTAAGGGTGTAGATGAGTGCAGAGATCCACCTGGGTGTGGACAACACACCACTGAAGACGTCTATGACAAAATGCGTACGCTATCGCTACGCACACCACATGACTTCCGGGAACCAGAGTTACTGGGTGGAACGCAGTTGGAGCTCACGCTGCTCACTCACAGCTTGGGCTCCTTATGCTACCCATCGGATAGTGCTGTTTTTTATGGGAGAAGCACCTATGCTGCATGGACTTTGTTTTCTGTCTGTTTTTTAAATATTTTTAAATAAACGGTATTTTGTTGGATACTACACTATGGGAACCAATCTTTATTTTCCTTGTCAAAAGAAGTTTATTGAGCATGCAATAATATAAAGATACATGAAGTAAGTTTGCAAGGATCTATAAAGTAAGCTCATTGTTTTACAGTAGAGTTTGTATAAGTATGTAACATGAAATTACAAATATTAAATATCAGGTACACAAAAACCTAAAATAAAGGTGGAAAGTATTACATCAATTTCTTTTGGAGGTATTTGAGTGATTTATACCATCTATAAATATTAATTATAGGTAATATGTGTACAGGTCAGATAAATTCTGATAATGAGCTTTAAACGTGAGGTGGAGGAAAGGAACGAAAAGGAAGAAAAAGGATAGAAAGACAGTTATGGTCCACAAGGTCGTCCCGCCCGTCAGATTATTGTCCATTTTCTTCTCCATGAAGCCTTAAAATGGATGTTTCTATAAGTCACTTAATCTGCTACCATGGCAAAAGGACAGAGTCATTGAAATTTGACAGAAACTGTTGTTTTATCCAAGAATGCCATAGTTTTTCAAATTTTGGAATTTGGTTTTGATCGATAGCTGCCATCTTGGCATGAGACATTGTGTTATTCATTCTTTGACTTGTTTCTGCCAGAACCAATGTAGGGGATCTCCATGCCTTGGCCACTGTTTGCTTTGCAGCCGTTAGTAGTTGGATCATAAGTTTGAATTGAGAAAATGTTAACCATTCCGGTTTCAAGTTAAGTAAAGTTATGAATGGGTCTGGTTGTATTATCCTTTTGAATATTTTAGAAGCAATCACGAAGACTTCCTTCCAAAAGATTTGGATTACTGGACACGTCCACCATATATGTAAATGTGTGCCTATGTCTGGGCACCCTCAAAAACAAAGAGCTGAGGTATTAGGTGAATATTTAGCCACTCTGGCAGGTACAAGGTACCATCGGGTTAGAACTTTATAGTTTGCTTCCAGTGCTAAAATATTGGGCGAAGATGACTTAGATGTGAGCCATATACTAGACCATTCCGTGTCCTCTAAAGTTCGCCCCAGGTCCTCCTCCCATCTCTGAACGTAAGTAGGCTTGTTGGAATTTATGACTCCATATAATTGATTATAAAGTGACGAAATTATTCCTTTAGCAAATGGGTCTTTTGCACAGATTGATTCAAAAATGGATAATTGGGACAACGGTATTTCCACATTTAGGAATGGTGTAAAGAAATTTTTAATTTGGAGATATCTAAATATCTCAGAGTTTGGTAGATCATATTTTTCTCTAAGCGTTGGAAATGGAAGGAATGATTTAGATGCCATAAGATCGCGTAGTGTCTGAATACCTGAAGTTGTCCACGCTTTAAATGAATTCGGGTAGATCCATGCCGAATAGAAGGCCGGATTTCTGATTAAAGATAGGATTGTGTGGAGATAGTAATTGATATTTGGATTTTAGTTTATCCCAGAGAGATAAAAAGTGTTTAGTTATGGGATTATGAATTTTGGTGCGGTCTTTGGGTTCAAGCCATAACAAGTTTGCTATTGATAGAGGGTCACTTTCTGAAGCCTCTATAAATACCCATAATGGGATTTCTTGTTTTGCGTGGTATTTGGACAGACTGGCCAAATGTGCTGCTCTGTAATAGTTAGTAAAATTAGGATATCCCAGGCCTCCTTTAGTTTTGGGAAGATGTAGTGTGTGTATAGGTATACGTGGTTTGGAAGAGCCCCATATAAACAAAGTTGCTCTTTTTTGCACTAGTCTCAAAAAATAGGAAGGAATTGGAATAGGGAGGACTCTGAATAGGTATAGTAATTTGGGTAGAATAGTCATTTTAATTGCATTAATCTTTCCTATCCAGGATAAAGGAAGTTGCGACCATTGTTTTAGTAGATTTGTGATCTGTCTTAATACAGGAGGATAATTGGTTGAGAATAAGTCAGAATGAGATGCTGTTAATTGAATTCCAAGATATGGGATTGATTTCTCTGCCCAGGTAAACGAGAGTGCAACCTTCGCCGGAATTAGTTCCATGTTTGATAGCGAAATATTGAGCACTAGGCATTTCTTAGGGTTAATCATAAGGCCGGAGAAGGCTGCAAATCCATCAAGAACGAGCATTAGATTGGGACCAGAAACCTGTGGTGATGATAGAAAAAGTAATATATCATCTGCAAATATACATATTTTGTGTGTCATACCTCCTACTTCAATGCCAGTTATAGTTTGGTTTGTTCTAATGTATTGGGCAATGGGTTCGAGTAAAAGGGCAAATAATAAGGGAGATAATGGACAACCTTGTCGGGTGCCTCTTTCGATGTTAAAAGCATCAGATTTGTATCCAGCATATTTTATATAGGCTTTGGGTTTATTATACAGTGCTGTAATCCATTTTAGGAAGTGGGGGCCAAAACCCCATTTTTGTAGGGAATATTGCATATATTGCTAGGATACTGTATCAAATGCCCTCTTAATATCAAGAGATAAAAAACATAAAGGGATTTTCTGTTTTTTAGCAATATGTGCCAATAACACTGCCCTGCGTATATTATCGCCTGCCTGTCTATTTGGCATGAAGCCTACTTGATCTCTATGTATAAATTTCCCTATAATACTATTAAGGCGTTTTGCTAATAATTTTGCTAATAATTTGATATCAAGATTTAATAGAGAAATAGGCCGATAATTTACGCAGGAAGTATCATCAGAAAGGTTTTTTGGGATCATACATACAATTGCCATTAGTGTTTCTTGCCTAAAAGAATGACCTTCTAGAAGTTTGTTGAAAGTTTCAGTTAGAATAGGGGAGAGGATTTCTGAAAATGTTTTGTAATATAGAGCCGAGTATCCGTCTGGGCCTGGTCTTTTGTTAAGTTTTAGATCTTTATTGGCGTTAGCAACTTCATCTATAGTCATAGGCTCTTCCAAACTGTTTTTTTGATTCTGAGACAACTCAGGTAAGGTAATTTTTGAGAAGAAAGATTCAGCATCTGTAGGGTTAAATTCTTTGTTTGACTTGTATAAGGCTGCAAGATGTGAGTGAAATTTGTGGACTATTTTAACTGGATTACTAGTATAAATGTCTTTTGATAATTTCAAACGTATAGGTTTGAAAGATTTGTTAGTTGAGTTTAATGCCCGAGCCAAATATGTGCCTGGTTTGTTTGTATTCATGTAGAAATTGTGCTTAGAGCGTTTGAGGGATTTATCTACTGATTCTGTGAGAAATAGATCGTATTCCAATCTAGTTTTTTTCCAAATGAGATTTTGTACTCTGAGATGGATTATCTTGGAATGATATGTAGGCTGCATTAAAATTTAGTTCTAGCTTCTTTGCTAAAAGTTTGCGTTCCCATTTAAATAGTGCCATTTGTCTTTGTATTACACCACGCAAAACAGGTTTGTGAGCTTCCCATAATGTTATCGGGGAAATGTCTGGAGTATTATTGATTGATATGTATTCTTTTAAAGCTTGCTCAATGGTCATCTGATGTAGTGGGTGTTTGAGCATTATGTCCGGTAGGTACCAAGTTGGGTCATGCGCTTTTGGTATTGCTGAGGCTATAGTAGTGTATACTGCGTTATGGTCAGACCAAGGAATCGGAGTTATATCTGACGCAATAATCTCTGGTATTATTCCTATTGTTAGAAAAATATGATCTATTCTGGTGAAGGATTGATGAGGATGTGAAAAATAAGTGAATTTCTTTTTTATCGGGTTACTTTCTCTCCACGAATCTACCAGATTATATTTGGAAAGAAGTTGGGAGAAAGATAATTTAGAGGTCATTTTGGATGGGGTAAAAGGTGACTTATCTAGAAATGGGAGGAGGACCTGGTTCGAATCCCCGCACATAATCACTGTTTCCATTTTGTGCATATTAATCACTTGTAATGTGTGAGAGGAACGGTGTAGGTTGTTTATTAGGGGCGTAGTAGGAAATCACAGTGACTGCTGTATCCATTATATAACCCATGAGTATCAGGTATCGACCTTCTGGGTCTTTAATTTCTGATGATAAGGTGAATGGTGTGGACCAGTGAAATGCAATTAGAGTTCCCCTTTGTTTGGTACTGGCTGAAGCTGTAAAAAATTGTGGATAAAAAGGGGATATATATTTTGGTGAGGAATTTTTGGTGAAGTGTGTTTCTTGGAGGCACACTATGTGGGCATTCTTGTTATGGAAAGTACGGAATGCTTTGGTCCTTTTCTGAGGAACATTTATTCCCTGAACATTCAGGGATAGGATATTCAATGGTGCCATGGTAACAGATCAAATAATTTAATAAGGGGAACTCAGCCTGAATGACATACCCTGATTATATGCAGGAAAGAGTGTTATGGAAATGATTAAGAGCTCCAATCGAGCCCAAGGTTATCTGCTGCTGTCTCTAATTGGAAAGTGTGGCTATGCATGCATATAAAAGTAAACACTCTGAGACGCGCTCAGCACCGTTACTTTTTAC
Source organism: Lithobates septentrionalis (assembly GCA_037952835.1). Classification (NCBI taxonomy): domain Eukaryota; kingdom Metazoa; phylum Chordata; class Amphibia; order Anura; family Ranidae; genus Lithobates; species Lithobates septentrionalis. The sequence continues at coordinate 1,091,448 of JBBDGP010000851.1, read as the reverse complement.
ACTTCTAATTTATTCAAGGTGGTGCTAATGTTTTATACACAAAAATACGTCATTGCTATGTTAGTCTAATAGGTACATCTCATTGGTTAAGATAGAAAAGAAGATGGAGTATCTAATAACGAGGTTTGGCTGTCCTTGGTTTTATCTTCAGTTCCGCGTTCTTCTGATGTGTGGGATGTAGGGGGTACCCGCCATCTTGAGAAAATATAGGAACAGAGCTAATCTGTATACTTATATAATGAGTAAGGAGAAAAATATGTATACACATAAGAAAATAGACATTTTCAGATTATAATTATCTACATCACATTCCTTCACAGTCCCCCCTAAAATGACTATTTTCTCTTTTCTGTCCCTAATACTAAAGGTCCCACTTTGGCCTGGCCCTTCTCCTCAGCAACTCTTTTAGGCTGTATATAGAATTGGGCAGCAACTGTTCAGTTCCCTCCTCAATACAGCTGGAGAGGTGCAGTCAGGCGCTATCTATCCCTATAACCCTATAGGATTGTGAGGTTATGGACAGGTAGTGACTGTAAAGGAGTGAAGGGTTTGTCATCTTCCATCATAAGGAGGTCCTCTTCTTCTTGGTGGAGAAATGTAGGTGTGCTATTGTCTACAGCCTTGCTCATTAACTTTTTTACAAAAGGTAGAATACAGCATACAATCAGGGCTAAAAGAACCAGGATTATTAATACCCTTACCCGTATCTGGGCGAGCACCTTCTGCCACCCACTCATCCAGCTAAAGTGTTGATCCCATGGGTCTGTAATACCTGAGTTCTTCTTCAACTCCATTGACAGATCTTCTAATTTCTTTATAGCTAGAGTAACCTTACCATTTGGGCCAGTATTATCAGGAATGTATGTACAACAGGTTCCCGTTTTTTCCTATGATTTTACAAAACACCTCCTTTCCCAGCTAGCACCATGTCTAAGGCCATCTGGTCCTGGAATGTCATGTAGGAATTGGGGGCTAACTAGTCAGCAATTCCCTGGAGGGCATCTTTGTGTAATTTACAAATCTCTGTTGGTTATAATATGTGTAGTGTCAGGTCACCTAGAGGCTGGGTGACAGATGCACACCGTTGGGATCAGGAATGCACCGCAAGGTAGTGGACCCTACGGCTGACTGCTGCGGATTGAACCCTGGGAGGTTCAGGAAGCAGGTCTACTGGATCACTGACACAGATCCCACTGAGAGCTAGAGCATAGATTCCCCAGGGCGCGGAGTCTGAGAGCCAGCAGGTGTTCACCAGAGCCTTTAATGGTAAGGATGGACTGCGCTGCAGTCTGGCTCCAGGTCGCGGCCCCCAGGGTCTCACAGCTCACGCTCACGGTAGACTACAGGAGAAGAGGAAGGAGGCAGCAGGCTGGAACAACAAGGAAAGTAAGGGACAAGCCAAGGTCGGGGCCACAAGCAGACAAGGACAACAGAGTACACACCAAGGTTCAGGGTCACAGGCAAACAGGGATGGTCGGGAACATGCCAAAGTCGGTAACAGGAATCAGATGTAGGAAACACAGCAAGTACACACAGAGGCTAACACACAATGGTTGATCAGCACTGCTGGCTTGCAGTGCACAGGTTAATATAGGGTTCCCTGATAGGGCCTGGGGTGGGGCCATGCTTAGAGGAGAGGTTACAAAGCAGTCAGGTGAGGGTCAGCTGGTCTCTAGAGATGAACACATGGAGACAGGTATGCTGATCGACAAACTCTATTGCATAACCATGACATGTAGTTAATCCAATCTACATTCTTGCTGACAGTTGTTATGGGGATCAAAGACTCAAAACCAGCTTTTACCTAATCCCTGGCTTTAAACTCATCAGGGACCCCCCTTGTAACCCTTATGACATCTATGTATACATGAGGATCAAAGCTTACGGAGAGAGCTGCTCGCTTCCTCCTCTGACTGTGTGCTGGGTCAGTGTATGTATCAGGGGTATCTTCGGTTAGGATATGGGGGGGGCATAATGAACTTTGCAAGGGCACATTCACTGGTCCAGATTCCCTCTAGATCAAACAGAAAAAGGATATGCAGCACCCGAAAACACGCTCTCCTGCAGTGATAAGCGTGCATTCAGGTGTTCTTCCTGGCCAACTTGACTGAGGTGGCTGTGGTCAGCAAAACTTGGAATGGACCATCATAACTTGGCTCAAGTATCTCCAGACAGTAGTTGGTGTGTTCCTGTATCTAATTCAGGATCTGGAATGGAAGAAAACACCTGGACATGCATTCAGGTTAATTGAATGAATTAGAAATGTATCATCGCACAGTGGTCATGCGGATACAGGATAGATTATGTGTGCCACGTCTAATATAAAGTAGTTTGGGAGAACATGAAAGTGTGGGCAGGCACCAAGACTTTATAGGCACAATAGGGATACTTATATCATTAAAAGTATTATTTTTATTTCAAAAATATTGTACTAAAAACGGGGAAAGACAAAAATTGGATAAAAACTGAATATGATATACATCGTTTACAGAATATGCACTCCATACACAATAAGTAGGTTAGTATAGAAAGACAACGGAACTACAGGATCAGTAAGAGACAAAAACAACTTATTGATCTATATAGTTACAGTACATATCGTTGAGTCAAACGCTATGTGATGGTGGTAGTCAAATTCTGTATAAGCTCATAAGCTCGACATGTTACGCGCTTTAGCGCTTCTTCAGGAGCATGCAATACGACAACTGTAATGAATAGTACACTATTATCAGAATTTCCAAAATATTTTTGTATGTGTATAATATAAACATTTCCATGTAAGTCAAAAGATAATATATGGAGGCTGTTTGGGGGGAACACCAGGGGAACATCAGTACTGCAAAAACATCAGGCGGAGAAAGGGCAATGTGGGGACGAATGTAACATAGTACAGGTATATAGTATAAAATAAGGAGGGTAGATAAATGAGATATAACCTAATACTAGGTAAGGTGGAAGGGGGAGGGGAAAAAAAAAAAAAAGGGGGGGAGAGGGACTAGGGTAAGTTTTATTCTACCCCAATAAGTTACCCTCTAATAGATATGTGATTTCCACTATGGTGCACTGGGAATCATATATATATATATATATTGTTTACTAGATATATATATACATATATTAATTACTATATATACATTTCACAGTTCATCTGTTAACATTATATAAATTAAAACACCCTCAACGATATGTACTGTAACTATATAGATCAATAAGTTGTTTTTGTCTCTTACTGATCCTGTAGTTCCGTTGTCTTTCTATACTAACCTACTTATTGTGTATGGAGTGCATATTCTGTAAACGATGTATATCATATTCAGTTTTTATCCAATTTTTGTCTTTCCCCGTTTTTAGTACAATATTTTTGAAATAAAAATAATACTTTTAATGATATAAGTATCCCTATTGTGCCTATAAAGTCTTGGTGCCTGCCCACACTTTCATGTTCTCCCATGCATTCAGGTTAATTCTCGTGATAATGTGGTTACATAATTAGTCAACACATCAGACTGCAACTGTAACTGTTGTGGAAAGTAACAACCAAGTCTGGGAGCTAAACCAAACAAAATTTCATAATGGGATGGCATCAGTAGGAAGGCTTCTGGAATCCATGCTCTGCACTAGGAAATTAGTCCAAGGAAGGCATGAAGGGATTTCTGGCCTTGTGGCAGTGGGATATCAGAGATTACTTGCACCCTGTCTTCAGTGGGGTGTCTTGTCCCATGAGACAAACAGTGTCCAAGAAAAATGACAGGTGTTGAGCACCACTGCAATTTATGCTTTGAGGCTCTGCACCCCTGGTTGGCAAGATAGCACAACAGGCTTTCTGAGGTGACTTCAACAGGGAGTAAGTCAGCTGCACAAAGGAGAAGGTCATCAACATGTTGGAAGAGAATCACTTCCGGGTGTTCCTCTTGTCATGTGTCAAGGATGATAGCCATAGCTTTTGCAAACTGGCTTGGAAAGTTCTGTGCCCCTTGCGGCACAACTGTTTAGGTATGTTGCCGTTTCTTTCCGTGGATGAATGCAAAAAGGTACCAGCAGGAGGGGTGAGGGTGGACACTAAAGAAAGCGTTTGTAAGGTCCACCTCTGTGAGGTACTTTGCAGTCAAAGGCATCCACCGCAGGTACCTGGTTCTCCTTTAGGTTCTCCTTTAGGGGTTCTCTTCTTGGGGTTATTGTGGTTTCCGGGGCAATGATGCGCCCTCTTTTAGCTTGACTGAAACTGGTGGCACCTTTAAGTGACTGTTGTCTTCCGGTCCTGTGGACCATAGGCACGCAGGGATTCTGTCAAGTACTTCCTGCAGTATTGAACTTGAAGTTTTTGCTTCATGAAGTGTCATCAGGAGAGGCAAAAAACACAAAGCAGACGAGTCTTCTAAAGATAGGGGAGTATGTAACTTCATCCCCCCTTCAGGCGTGTCCTGATTGAGGCCTGTAGTCTGGACAACACATCAGCTCCTAGTAGATTCAAGGGTCATGTAGAGGACACCACAAATCTGGCAAGCAAATCAGGAAATGTCCCCACTTGGAGTGGCTCAGTAAGTGGACTGGAGCGGGGCACCCTATCCACTCCCACGCAGGAAATGTGTGTGTCTCTTTTCATAGTGGGAGAAACTCAGATCATCAAAGGCCTGTACAAATCTAGCATGATACTTCTTCAGACTCCCCTTTATCCTGGGTAATATCTTGGATTGTGGTGGTCTGATCCATCAACTTCTCCTTTGCCCAGACGTGGAGTTATGCACAGAACTCCACGCCTGAGGTGTATGAAGTGGCACTTGTCAGGCAGGCATCATTGAAGGCCGTCTGCATGACCAGCCAAAAGACATGTCCTGCTTTGATTTGGCATAGGCTGATCAAGTCTCTCCAGGCAGCTGAGTAAGTTTCTTGTATCTGCACTATCCTGTGGTAGAAGGGAATTGGCTGCTTCTCTGCGTCAGGCAGACTTGTCACTAAGGCCTCTGCTTGTGATGGAGTAAAAGCGACATACATCACTGGTGCCCCTTCTGGTAACCGAAGGGGGCTGGCAAAAGGCACTGTTCCTTACGGTTGCCAGCATGTGTTTGAGATCCTCTCGGAACTGTGAGTCCGGAGCCGGATTGGGGGTTAAATCAGCGGGTGGCCTTGCTGCCTGCTGTTGGGCTTCCCACTCAGATGCTTCTTCATCATTAACATATCTGGCCTGGGAATGTGATGCTCCCGTATTGGGGAAGACAGGTGTGTGGTATGAACCATCCTGGTTTAAAACAGGGAGGGCTGGGTACAGGCTGTTTAAGCTTACTGGGTGTACCAAGATGGCCGCCGGCAGGAAGTGCACTGGGCTGGGTAGAAAGTGAAGGCATGGGTGCACTAAGATGGCCGCCGGGCTGAGTTGTCACAGTGGGTTGTGCTTGGGTGGTGAGAAAGGAGTGGTTCTTAGACGGAGGGCAGTGCTGTCCCTCCCCTCCTTTTGTTTCAAGTTCCAACATAGCGTGGTAATTTCACATATCATCAGCTCTGTGATACACATACATAATACAATCGCCATCTTTCTTAACTTCCTTTATCCAATTTTCTTTATCACACAGGATTTTTCTCCCTGTTTCTTTAGCAACATAAGTTTCGCCACTTCGTTCAACTTTGTCAACTATTTCAACATCTTCTCTCCTCTTCACAATATCACATTCTTCACAATATCACATTCTTTTCTCTCTCTGTTTCTCGGCTAACGGCTTGAGAGGAGAATACGTACAACTAAGAGGTTAATATTCTTCTCACTGCTCCTTATCAACAAATTCCTTGGGTGGGGGCACATAAGGCTGCGCTCCTAGCTGCTACTGTCTGCTATAACCCTGTAATATATGGTTAGTCTCAGAACAAGAACAAACACGTCAGGGTTAGTGGGGAGCTACGGCCCGCGACCCAACAGATCCCCCGGGCAGCCCCCCTCCGACCTTAACCAGTCCCCACCCCAACCCCTCTCGTGTTTAGCAAACAGTAAACCACAAATACACTCACGACAGGACATTACACCTGCCACTCGTCGAACTGCAAAATTTCAGCAGGCTAAGGTAAACCTCAGGGCAGACAACTCCCCTTAAACCCAGTTTATAGTCGTCATTACAGCTCTACACCAAGAGGCCGACAGCTCGTCTTGGGGTGAGACATCTGTAACACTTTCAGACTGCGGGGGGCTCCAGCAGCTGAGATAACCCTCAAAGGTCCGACAAACCTTGAGTAACCCGTCCTATAACCGTCTGCTACAAGGAAAAACCTCATCCCAGAGGCCGACAGCTCATCTGGGGATGAGAACACACATACACACATGTAGCACTTTTAGACTGCTGAGTTTCGTAGCCCAAAGAATGGCAGACAGTGAACAAATACAGACAGCAGAAACCCATTGGCAGGTTCGTTAAAACAGCCTCAGGCGAGGAAATACCTGCCTCTAAGACAGTCTCAGCATACCGACAGAATCCAGCCGTTAACCAAAAGATAAGAAAGTCGTACAGTGGTAAGAATATAAATCAACTTACCGTACTGTTAGGGCTGCGCAACCCCCCTCTTATCTTTCAATTAATGCTCGAATCCTTATCGCGGTCTGGCTTCGACTGTAGCCTGAAGCTCCCGGGTTTCGGCACCATCTGTTATGGAAATGATTAAGAGCTCCAATTGAGCCCAAGGTTATCTGCTGCTGTCTCTAATTGTAAAGTGTGGCTATGCATGCATATAAAAGTAAACACTCTGAGACACGCTCAGCACCGTTACTTTTTACACTTTTAATTTATTCAAGGTGGTGCTAATGTTTTATACACAAAAATACGTCATTGCTGTGTTAGTCTAATAGGTACATCTCATTGGTTAAGATAGAAAAGAAGATGGAGAATCTTCATAACGAGGTTTGGCTGTCCTTGGTCTTATCTTCAGTTCCGCGTTCTTCTGATGTGTGGGATGTAGGGGGTACCCACCATCTTGAGAAAATATAGGAACAGAGCAAACCTGTATACTTATATAATGAGTAAGGAGAAAAATATGTATGCACATAAGAAAATAGACATTTTCAGATTATTATTATCTACATCACATTCCTTCACAAGAGCATTCGATGGTGCGCAGAAGAAATTCACAGCACAAGGGTTAAATACAAAAATCACAGGATTTGAGTATAAACCAAGAAAGCTGGGAAAAATAAAGATAACAAAATAGTGATTGGTGGGATGACCAGGACTTCATATAAGTTAAATGGATCAATGGTGAATACTTGTAGCGAATTTAGGGAGCGTATTAGATATTTGATATACTAAAAATGCTTACCAAAAAGGTGCATATAGCTGGAAACAAACGTGCGCCCTAAACATGAGGTTCTGCCAATGTATAGGCTGAACATTGAAACCTCCCCAGCATATCCATCAGATAACACCGGCTAAGTTAGATGATCTAAAAATCAATACAGATGGAGATATTGTCAGCATGGAAACCAGCTGACATAACTGCATATAACAACAAAGGTAAAGATAAAAAAGCATAGGCGCCAGCTAGGAGAGAAGGGGGTGTAAAGTTATTACTTTTAACAAGTGTCACCAGATCCCCACAGCTATCCCACAGCAGGTAGATAAAAATTGCTGAAATGTGGCTGCCTTTTAAAACCCCCACCTGATCAGCCAATCAGGAGCGGACGGAAAAGCGGACGGGGCGCATGCGCAGTGCCCAAGGCCATCTGCCTACACTACCCAAAAGGCCGATCGTCGATCACGTCACATGGCCATGCTTGCCAGCGACGCGATCTATGTAGATGTAAATAAAGGCATCGGAGCTTACCAAGGGAGGGGGGAGGAGAGATGGAAACCTCCCAACCAACCACTGATGAGCAGCCGAAGGTGTGAGTTCTAAATACAGCACACGATACTCTTGGCTTGTTACAATGTCACAAACAAGCAACCACTTTCAATAGTATGGTCCAGGCAGAGCAATAACAATATTGCATCTCCACAGAAAGACATTATGCACACACATAAGGATCCATTCAAGCTATGTGCAATTACCTGCGTTTCTGCATGGAAAAACAGAGGTAACTGCAATGACACAGAAAACTGTTTTCTGTGCGTCATATTCAGACCAGAACAGGGGGGAGAATAATATGTTCAAGACTGTTCTGAAGTAAAATCAATATTGAAGAATTTATTTGGATGTAATGCTTCTGTTAGGGCAATAAATGGGGGGGGGGGAGGGGGGGGGATACATAAAATTACAGACGGCATAAATCAAATACTTTAATAAAAAGTGTAAGACTACAAATCTTGGAACCTTCACCATGTGCTCAATATACAGCTAAAAGGCAGCAACATTTCACACCTAGAATCAAGCAAGCTACATATTCTTCATACTATACATACATGCATGTGTGCGTTATCACTGCTCTTGAGATGGCAGCAATGTCACACAGCAACCTCATTCAAAGTGCACAATCTTGGGGGGGGGGGGGGGGGTTCCCTGTGTGGTCACTATAAAGTACGACAAAAAAAATAAATTAAAAAAATCCACGTATCCAAAAGGTCTTACTTCATGTCTTGAAGATTCTTAATATAGCCTTCCTGTCACTTCTCAAGTTTTTTCAGCTCACATAAAAAGCAACTTTTATTGATTTACTTTTAGACCGATCATCCCTTTTTCTACCTCAGCAGAATAAGACTACACTTTATTATTATTATTATTATTATACAGTATTTATATAGCGCCAACAGTTTACGTAGCGCTTTACAACTTGAGGGTAGACAGTACAAATACAATACAATTTGATACAGTAGGAATCAGAGGGCCCTGCTCCTTAGAGCTTACAATCTAAGAGGGAAGGTCAAGAGATACAAGAGGTAATAACTGTGGGTGATGTGCTGATGGAGAAGATAAGTGTACAGTTGTTAGGTGGGGGCCAGATAGGCTTCTCTGAAGAGATGAGTTTTCAGGGATCGTCTGAAAGTGGATAAAGTAGGAGAAAATCGGACGGATTGGGGTAGAGCATTCCAGAGGATGGGGGAGGCTCTGGAGAAGTCCTGGAGGCGAGCATGGGATGAGGTGACAAGGGAGTTAGAGAGCAGGAGGTCTTGGGAGGAGCGAAGAGAACGATTAGGTTGGTATTTTGTGACTAGGTTAGAGATGTAGCTGGGGGCCAGGTTGTGGATGGCTTTGTAAGTTATAGTTAGTATCTTGAATTTGATTCGGTGACTGAGTGGCAGCCAATGGAGGGATTGGCAGAGGGGTGTAGCAGACGCTGATCGGTTTGTGTGGTGGATGAGCCTGGCCGCAGCGTTCATGATGGACTGAAGTGGGGATAGCCTATTTAGAGGTAAACCAATGAGGAGGGAGTTGCAGTAGTCGAGGCGGGAGATGACCAGGGAGTGGATTAGAAGCTTTGTGGTGTCATTGGTTAGGAAGGGGCGTATCTTGGAGATGTTGCGAAGATTGAGGCGGCAAGCTTTGGATAGTGATAGAATGTGGGGCCGGAAGGTTAGTTCAGAGTCCAGGATTACACCTAGGACCTTGGCGTGGGGAGATGGGTTGATAGTTGAGCCGTTGATCTTGACAGGTAGATCAGGGGAAGTGGCACCTGAGGGAGGAAATATCATGAGCTCGGTTTTGGATAGGTTGAGTTTGAGAAAGTGATGTGACATCCAGGCTGATATGTCTGCTAGTAAGTTGGTAATGCGTGAGGAGACAGATAGAGAGAGCTGGGGGGTGGAGAGATAGATTTGGGTGTCATCAGCGTAGAGATGATATTTAAAGCCGTGGGAGGCAATCAACTGACCCAAGGAGGTGGTGTAGATTGAGAAAAGGAGAGGTCCGAGAACAGAACCTTGGGGGACCCCAACGGAAAAAGGAAGAGGAGAGGAGGAAGTAGAGTTGTAAGTGACACTGAAGGAGCGGTGGGATAGGTAGGATGAGAACCAGCGAAGAGTACAGTCACGGAGACCAAAGGAGTGGAGTTTATTGAGGAGGAGGGGGTGGTCCACTGTGTCAAAGGCAGCAGAGAGATCCAGGAGAAGTAGTATAGAGTAGTGTCCATTGGCTTTAGCCATTAGTAGGTCATTTGAGAGTTTAAGGAGAGCAGTTTCCGTGGAGTGTTGAGGGCGAAAACCGGACTGAAGGGGATCAAGAAGTTTATTTATGGTCAGATGGTCGCTTAGTCGGTTGTAGACCACTCTTTCAAGAAGTTTGGAGGAGAAGGAGAGTAAGGAGATGGGACGTAAGTTGTTGAGACTGGTGGGATCCAGTGAGGGCTTTTTTAGTATGGGGGTGACTAGCGCATGTTTTAGAGAGTTTGGGAAGATGCCACAAGAGAGGGAGAGGTTGAAAATGTGAGTTAGAGAGCGTAGAATTGAGTCAGAGGGTGAGCGTAGCATTTGCGAGGGAACAGGATCCAGGGGGCAAGTGGTTAGATGAGTGCTAGAAAAAAGTTTAGCAACCTCAGTAGTAGTAGCAGGGTTGAATGAGGGAAGTAATGATTGTGTCTGTGGACATGGGGTGTTGCATGGGGGAGGTTTTTGCGCATTGGCGATCTCCTCGTGAATTGTATCAATCTTAGTTTTGAAGTGATTGGCAATCTCCTGGGCAGTGAGTGAGTTGGTGGGTGGAGGCAGTGGAGGACAGAGTAGAGTGTTGAAGGTAGAGAAGAGTTGACGTGGACTGGATGAGAAGGTGTTGATGAGTGTGATAAAGTAGGTCTGTTTGGCAGTGTGAAGGCAGGAGTAGTATTTTAGGAGGGCAGATTTATAATGTGTGAAGTCTTCCTGGGTCTTAGTCTTATGCCACAGGCGCTCAAGAGCGCGGCTACGTTTTCTGAGACTTCTGGTGTCATCTGTTTGCCAGGGTTGTAGCAGTCGGGGCCTAATTCTGCGTGTAGTGAGGGGGGCAAGCTTGTCTAGGGCGGAAGACAGTGAGCTGTTGTAGATGAGAGTAGCTTGGTTGGGGCAGGACAGGGGGGAGATTTTGTCATAGAGGTGATCAGTAGCAGAGTAGAGAAGAGAAGGGTTGAGGTGGCGAAGGTTTCTGCGTGTAACTGTTAGGCGGTTGGAGGGAGAAGAGGTGGAAGACAGGGAGAGAGCAAAAGTAATAAGGTGGTGATCAGAGAGTGGGAGTGGATTGTTGGAAAGGTTGCACGGAGTGCATAGATAGGAGAAGGCAAGGTCAAGGGTGTTGCCATTGGAGTGGGTAGGAGCCTGTATCCATTGCTTCAGGTCAAGCGATGAGGTTAGACTGAGAAGTTTAGAAGTAATAGTAGTGTTAGTTTTAACAGGGATGTTGAAGTCCCCAAGAATGATTGTGGGGATTTCAGAAGAGAGAAAGTAGGGTAGCCAGGCAGAGAAGTCATCAAGAAAGGCTGATACTGGTCCAGGGGGCCGGTAGATGACAGCAATTCTTAGAGAAATGGGAGAGAAAAGACGAATGCAGTGTGCCTCAAAAGAGGAGAGTGTCAGAGAGGGCGGTGGGTGAAGAACCTGATAGGTGCTGCATGGGGCTAGAAGGATTCCCACTCCACCTCCCTTCCGTCCACTTGGTCTGGGGGAGTGAGTCCAGAGAAGGCCCCCGTGGGAGAGGGAAGCAGGAGAAATAGTATCCGATTCATGAAGCCAGGTTTCAGTAATGGCAAGTAGGTTAAAGGAATTTGTGATGAAGAGGTCGTGGAGGGCGGTGAGTTTGTTGCAGACAGAACGTGCGTTCCACAGGGCACAGGAAAAGGGGGGACTGGTTTTGGAAAGAGGAATAGAGACCAAGTTCTGTGGGTTGCGGCTCCTGCCAGAGGGTGTAGGGGGATGGGAGCGTTGGGCAAAGACAGATGATGGTGGCCCAGGGTTTGGGGATATGTCACCAGAGATTAGGAGAAGCAGGAGGGCGAGGGAGGTAATGTGGGACTGTGATTTATGTGAAGGGGCATGTCTCAGAGTACTGGAGGTTTTATCAGTATATGGATGTAGAATGAGCAAGAGTTGGTAGGAGCAGTAGTAGGGAGAAGACAGAAGGCAGGGTGATATGTATAAGCAGGCGGGTGGAGAGGGGGGGTGAAGGTAAGAGAGTTTGAGGAGAGAGGAGAGGAGTGTCAGAAGCAGTGGTAGAGAGTGCATGTTATAGAGTGGAAGGAGAGCTTAATAGAGAGACGGGTCACCTGCAGTCTGTTAGCTGCTTTCAGTGCAGATTGCTGTATTTGTTTGCTTCGTGCAATCGCTGAAGTGCAGAGAATGAAGTGCATATCACTTGTAGAAAGAATCACTTAGAGATAGAAGCCTTAAGGATGGAAGCCCCATACAATGTGCTCCCCCGAACAATGTGCTCCCCCCTTAAGGATGCTCAAATATATACTGTTATAAGGGTGGGGTTGAAGTTCGTTAATTAATCATGAGTGACTATAAGAGTGCCTAGCAATCAAAGTGAATTTTTTGCTTCAAAAGTCAGAATAGCAAGAGGCCAAGACAAGATCAACTCATAAAACTTAGGTAAGACAGACCAGAAAAACAAATAATGTCATGGTTGCTCGCACAGGGCAACAGATAGGGAAGGACACATACCAAAGACACACACACAGAGACTGCAGGCAGATCCCAGTTTCAGTTAATGGTGGAAGATGTGGATGAGCTGACACATACCAGAGACATACACACACAGAGACAGCAGGCAGATCCCAATTTCAGTTAACGGTGGAAGATGTGGATGAGCTGACACATACCAGAGACATACACACACAGAGACAGCAGGCAGATCCCAATTTCAGTTAACGGTGGAAGATGTGGATGAGCTGACACATACCAGAGACATACACACACAGAGACAGCAGGCAGATCCCAATTTCAGTTAACGGTGGAAGATGTGGATGAGCTGACACATACCAGAGACATACACACACAGAGACAGCAGGCAGATCCCAATTTCAGTTAACGGTGGAAGATGTGGATGAGCTGACACATACCAGAGACATACACACACAGAGACAGCAGGCAGATCCCAATTTCAGTTAACGGTGGAAGATGTGGATGAGCTGACACATACCAGAGACATACACACACAGAGACAGCAGGCAGATCCCAATTTCAGTTAACGGTGGAAGATGTGGATGAGCTGACACATACCAGAGACATACACACACAGAGACAGCAGGCAGATCCCAATTTCAGTTAACGGTGGAAGATGTGGATGAGCTGACACATACCTGTAAAGAGACAGAAGGAATGATCAGGTGAGGCAGAACTTAGTGCAGAGAATGAAGTGCATATCACTTGTAGAAAGAATCACTTAGAGATAGAAGCCTTAAGGATGGAAGCCCCATACAATGTGCACCCCCGAACAATGTTTGACACTTCCAAACTATAATGAAAGTCCACAGTACTAAAAAGATATCAAAAGGAGCTGTGATATAACATGCCAAGCAAATAATGAGAACGTGAAAGAACTGTTGGCGGTGCCTCCCATGCACCTTCCTTGCCTCTCTAACTGCAAATACATGTTCAAATCAACAGTGCTAAACTGGAAGAGACATCCGAGGATGCAGGATTGGAAATAAAACTATTAATAAACACTTTCTACAAAGGGCTGCAATATAATACCATCAATATTTACAGAAATCCATGGTCCCCTATAAGCTGTTGAAGCTAATATACAGAACATTGTTCTATAGGTTAAAAGGAGGAGGATGATCGGGGGCGCATGCGCGGCGCGATGCGGGAAGGACGCGAGTAGCCACAGCTCCGTCTGACCCGGCCAGAGCGGGCTGAATAACCAGAGCCAAACTAACGACACGCCGCCAAAAACACTCCACACCCCTCGGGGAACCCTCCGTGCATGCCGGTAAGAAGAACCGGACACTTTTGCCGCTCGCAACATCACTTAACCCACTATCTCCTGAACGCTGCAGGCAAACAGGCCAGGAAGATGTCCCAAGATGGCGCCGGAGCCAGCACACACGCGGCCGCAACGAAACAGCTATCTAACCCATCCATCCACTCTCTCAACAACGGGAACTGTGAGTACTCTACCCCATTATCTAAAGCTGACCTAGATGCCAGCCTTACTGCAATATTTGATAAGCTGGTCAACAAAATAGAGAGTGAGGTACATAAAGCTACCACGGCCCTATCTCAGGAAATAGCTAATATAGGAAACCGCACCGACATCTTGGAAACTAAGCACGATGAACTTTCACTCGCTCATAATGATTTAAGAAAGGACTATGAATCTCTGGCTGATAGTTTTGCCTTTATGCAGGCACAGGTAGAAGATTTGGATAACAGGAACAGACGCCATAATATCAGGCTGAGAGGTGTTCCGGAATCAGTCACTGATTTGATACAAACGGTTTCCAAGATTTTCCACAATCTTCTCCCAGACAAACCAATATCAGCATTTACTTGCGACCGTATACACAGAGCTCTACGGCCCAAACCCCCACCTGACAAACCACCTAGAGATATCATTATGTGCATGAAGGACTTTCTTACTAAAGAAGAAATCATGCGTGCTTCCAGAACCACTCCAAACTTGGCTTTTGAAGGCAATAGGCTGCAAATCTATCCTGATATATCCCCAGCTACTCTGGATAGAAGACGCAGAATGAAGGAAGTCACAAACATCTTACAAACAGCTCGTATAAGATACAGATGGGGATTCCCCTTCAAGCTTACTATTCCACACAATGGCTCTACATACACTGTGTACAACGTAATTGAAGGCAAAGAACTGCTAGTTAAACTGGGCCTACTTGACCCAGAACCACCTAACAGATTTCCGACTACGCCAAGGCCCTCCCCTATATGGTCAACTCCATCCTCTAGACGCAACACAGCCGAACAGAGAAGATGGCGACAACCATTTCAAAACCAAGCCACTTAATCGCATCAATTATAAGTTCTTTCCTCTTCACACAAAGTCCATAAGTTTTGATATCCTCTCAAGATTGACTATCGGTTCTCATCTTCATATCCCCGGTTGAATAGATCATCATGAACGCTATCCTGTTCATCACTGCATTGTCACTTGAACTTCCCCCACATCTGCTACCTGTTCTTCATCAAGATCCTCAAAAAATGAATGAAGGAACAAACTTTCCACTATCTTAGCTCCTAACCCCCAATCTCCCTCTTCCCTCCCTCTCCCTCTTCTTCATCCCTCCATCCATCCCTTCCACCCTCCCCATTCGCCCTCCCCCTCTCCCCCCCTCCCCCCCCCCTTTTTTTTTTTTTTTTTTTATTCTTCTTTTTTCTTTTTCTCCACACAACAGGTATTTTTGTGGTTATAGTGAGTTCTTGGCTATACCCGGGATGGTATAACCCAGATTGGTGATCTCGGGGTCCGTTAAAAATAAGATATAATTTTCTTGTCTTTCAACCCACAAAGATAGAGGGTACCCTACTTACTGTTACATTTACCCCTCTGGTTGGTATTTACATGTTTTTGTTCCAGTTTCTCGAATAGCCCGCTAAGTCCGTCATCGCTGGATTGTCTCCCCACCTGCCCATGCGGTTGGGTGCTGCGCCCTTAATTTGGAGGGTGGTGCGCTGGATGGCATGTGCAGGTTCAGGACACGACTGTCCTCCTGATTCAAAGGAAAATTGTTGTGACAGGATATTTCCTGTCCCTTTATTTTTGTTATTTTTTATTACAGTTTTCACCAATCTCTTTTTTTTGGTCGATACTTTTTATAGATTTAAAAATGGAAGTTACAGAAGTACTTTACACTCTCATATATTGATCCAATGTTATATTTTTATATGCTGCAAATACTCATGCATTGAATGTGATTCACATTTGACCATGGTTTTCCTATATATATGGTATAAGATGACACTCCTATCCCAAATGCTAAATCTCAACCTCCTCTCTTATGTTTATATGCTCTTCATTGATATCCCAATATATGCAATTGAGAATATCTATTTTCAGAAGCTAACCCCTCTACTAACTACCAATGGTACTTAAAGTAATATCTCATAATGTCCATGGTTTCAATACACCCCACAAAAAGAAAAAGGCCTTTCAACATTATAAAAGAATTGGTGCTGATATAATCCTATTACAGGAAACTCATTTCTCTTCCGCTAGACATCCAAACTATTTTGATAAAACATACAATCAATTCTATTATACAACATTCCACAATAAAACCCGCGGGGTTGCTATCTTTATACGTAACACTATCATTTTTGACTTAAATCATATTTATAAAGACCCGGATAGTCGCTATATCATCATAAAAGGTCAAATAAATAACAAGGAGATTACTATTGCTTCAATTTATGCTCCTAATGATTCTCATTCATCTTTTTTCCAGGGCTTTTTTGAATCTTTGGAAAAACGTAGCTCTCCCCATCTGATCGTCGGTGGTGACTTTAATTTAACAGCACACCCAGCACTAGACAGAAGCAAAATCTCCCCTTCCACCAAAGCTTTCCCTAAATCTTTAAATAGACCCCTTAATAAATTTCAACTAATTGATTCCTGGAGGGCGCATAACATAGGTGCAAAGGTTTATACACATTACTCTCATCCTCATGACGTTTACGCCAGGTTGGATTATATTTACTGCACCCCTATTCTACTAGCTAACTCCTCTAATGCTACAATACACCCAAGCCCATGGTCAGATCATGACATTACACTTTTTGAAACTTCACACATAGGTCTTAAACCCTCACCATATAATTGGAGACTTAATGATACAATATTAACAGATGCCTCACTGACACAAACCATCGCAACACAAATAGAGAATTATTTTTCTGACAATGTCAACGATGATACTTCTCCCACTATGATTTGGGCAGCCCACAAAGCAGTACTAAGAGGCCATTTAATTAGCCTCGCTGCAAATAGAAATAAACAAAGACTCACAAACATCAAATGTCTAACCAAAGAACTTAACGATCTATATCTTAAATTACAAATAACCCCTTCATCAGAAATTACTAAACAAATTCAAGACAAACGTAAAGCTTTAGATGCTATTCTTTCAGCAAACACAGAGAAATCACTAAGATTTTCCAAGGCTAAATTTTTATTACATAGTAACTCTCCCTCATCTATGTTTGCCAAAAAACTTAATCATGAACACAAACCCCCACACACATATAAACTCAGAGATTCCAAAGGAAATATGATCACACACCCTCAAGAAGTACTTAAGATATTCTCCACTTTTTATAAAGATCTTCTCTCAAGCCCTCAGCCCCCTACAGACCAATCCTCTAGATCGTGGCTAGATGACATCAGATTACCCTCTCACACCCCACAGCAGATTGAACAGTTGAACGCCCCCTGTTCAGAACTAGAACTAACCAATATTATTAAATCCCTTAAAACCTCCACAGCCCCAGGCCCTGATGGATTCTCTTCTTCATATTATAAAAAATTTGCCCCTCTCCTAACCCCCCACCTAACTAGCCTTTTTAATCACATTTTGAACGGTGGACAATTCCCCAATGAGATGCTCCTAGCGAATTTGTCTCTAATTCCCAAACCACTTAAAGATCACTCTCTTCCCCAAAATTTTCGCCCTATATCAGTTTTAAACAATGACCTTAAGATCTTTGGAAGATTACTTGCAGACAGACTGGCAAAGGTTATCACAAATCTAATTCACATTGACCAAACTGGTTTTATCCCTGGAAGACAAATTGTTGATAATGTTAGACTGGTCACTAACATTATTCAAGATGCAAATCTTTTTTCACAGAAGCTTTGCCTCTTAAGTCTGGATATTCATAAGGCGTTTGACAGCGTTAGCTGGTCGTACCTTAATTATTTACTACCTAAATTTGGGATTTCGGATAAATTTTTGCTGGGATTTAATGCCCTTTATCATAATCCCCAGACTAGAATTAAAATCCCAGGTCACAACTCAGAATTTTTCCCCCTCAGTAGAGGGACCAGACAGGGCTGCCCCCTTTCCCCACTTTTATTCGCCCTTGCTATTGAACCATTAGCCCACAAAATAAGAAACAACTATGATATAAAAGGATACATTAAAGGGGAAAATGAATTTAAAATCAGCCTATATGCAGATGATGCCCTTGTATTCCTTACTGAACCTATCACCTCTATCCCATCTCTCCTTAAAGAACTGAAACTTTTCCACGACCTCTCTGGCCTCAAAATAAATATGAATAAATGTTCTGCCATGTCAATTAATCTTCCTCAAAACACAAACAATTTATTATCAAGTAATTTCCCTTTCATATGGTGCTCTAATTCATTTAAGTATCTTGGAGTTTCTATTACCCCTACTTACAAACAATTATATAAGTCTAACTACATCCCCCTTTTTTCAAACATCAACACTACCCTCAACTCTTGGTCATCATTTCATATCTCGTTTCTAGGCAGAATATGTGCCATCAAAATGACTATCCTACCTAAAATTTTATATTTTTTTCGTACCCTTCCAATTAACATCCCAAAGTCCAAATTATTCTCTATTCAAAGAAATATCAACAAATTTATTTAGGCAGGTAAAAAGCCCAGATGCAGCTATACACTAATGCATAGACCCCATTCTGCAGGTGGTCTAGGTCTTCCCAACATATGGTTATATTACCTTGCTGCAAGACTAACCCAGCTTTCTCAATGGTTCACCCCTACTCACGAGACCCCATGGAAGAAATTTGAAACTGCCTCTATTAAACCACTGTACTTACAAGGTATATTATGGTCTAACACCACATCATACAGTAAACTCTCCAAATTAAATATTATAGTTGCCCACTTTCTCCAACTCTGGAACAAATATAAGGACACCTTCAAGCTTTCTTCTAACACCCCACCTTTAGCATCCTTCTTGGGTGACCCCAGATTCCCACATGCATATAATAACGAAAGACCCTTCCTAATCTGGATTAACAAAAATCTTACTACACTCAGATCCCTACAACTAAAATGGAGTTTCACTCCATTCTCTTCTCTACAATCTACACATGGCCTCCCTCCCTCAGAACTACACCATTTCCAACTGATTAAAGGATTCTATGCTGAATATTTTGCACTCTCTACGACCCCCTCCAACACAGTGTTCGAGCAAATCTGTATCTCCCTTTCCAAAGATAGGGGTTTAATTTCAAAACTTTATAATTTCCTAAACGGTGTTGGAGTCCCAGAAAAGTCCTCTCAGATGATTAAATGGGAGTCGGACTTGGGCACCGCATTCAGCGTGGAAGACTGGACGTCCATGTCTTATAATTTACGTAAGAGTGACAAAGCTATATCATTCAGAGAAACCCCAATTAAAGTTTTTTCAAGATGGTACTTAACCCCAGTGAAATTACATTCATTCTACCCCTCGGTGTCCCCAAATTGCTTCAGAGGCTGCTCAGCCCCAGGTACTCTCTTACACTCTCTCTTTGAAATTATTGAATCTTCCTCTAAGCAAAAAATCAAACCCTCACCACAAATATGTTTATTATTTGCTAATGTTCCAAACGTCCCCCCTCCATGTTCCAGATTAATCCATTCTCTATGCAGCTCCATCCTCTGGATGATTGCTTACAATTGGAAATCCAATAACCTACATTGGCAACAAGTCATGTCCAGAATGGAATCTGTCAAAACTGTAGAATGGATATACCGCACCCTCAACGATATGATACATATACATAAAAATAAGTGGTCCTATTGGACAACAGATTAATATATGGCTCTTGTATTTGCTTGTTAATGAATATATCGAGGCTATAGTTTCATGTCTGTAACTAGAAATTATGATCCAGAAACATATCTAAATCCTCTATCCTAATGACAACATCGCTGTAACATTGTGATATACTCTGTTGACATATATATATTTTATTTTATATTTCTGTACAACTTCCAAATAAAACTTTTGTAAACAAAAAAAAGGAGGAGGATGGTGGTGGGAAGTAAAGTGGTTTGGGGGCGTGGCTTGGCGCGCAATGTGGACGGCCGCACCGTGACTGAGCTCCGGGAGGCTGTGAGCCGGGGCCCTGAAATCTGCCGCCTGCAAACCGAATATGTCCACACAACTGAAAAGGGTGACACACGGACACACTCTGCGCTCCTTTACCACTCCTAAAAAGAGGATCTTAGCAAATACAGATATAGTGGAGGAGGAAGATCAGCTAAGATGGCGCCGACACGCAGACACAGCATGGGGGAAGACATAGAGGATGACGAGGTGTTCCTGCCAGCATCTGAAGACTCAGTAGCAGGTAATCATGACAAAGACAAACCTCTGACCTATGCTACCATGTCCCACATAGCTGCAGACATTAAAAGATCCTTCACATCAGCTATCACTGACATAAAAACAGAGTTACTGAAGCTCTCTGAACAAATGGCTGTATCTGAGCACACTGGGAGGAGAAGAGACAAAGCACTGAACAGACTAGAAAACATCACTACTGCACATAATCAACATCTAATTGATATGAATAGACATTTAGAGGACTTGGACAATCGCGGAAGAAGACATAATATAAGAGTACGTGGGATACCAGAATCTGTTGCTCCAGACCAAATCAAACCCGTTCTGACCTCTGTATTTAATGGCCTCCTAGATAGGCCTGAACACTCACCCATAGAGTTTGATAGAGCTCACAGGGCCCTCAGGCCTAGAGCACCTGATGACAACCCTCCCAGGGACATTATTTGCTGCTTACCCAATTTTGGTGTGAAGGAAGAGGTGCTGCAAAAAGCAAGAGCAAATGATCAGATCTTGTTTAATGAGAATACAGTCCAACTGTTTCAGGATTTGTCACCTATTACCTTAAAGAATAGAAGGGCTTTAAAACCCCTCCTGGAGGTTCTACAAGAAAGAAACATAAATTACAGGTGGAAATTCCCTTTTGCACTTCAAGCTGCTTACATGGGCAAGCAATATTTGCTCAGAACCCCTAATGAATTGAACAGATTCTGTGAAAATCTACACATTCCACTAGTGGAACTACCTGATTGGTATTCAGAGTTTCTGTTACCACCTGAAGTTCACAAACCAATATCCACTTGTGAAGCTAGTGTATTCCATTCACCCTCACAACAGGGGAAAAACCGCAGAAATATTAACGGACACAACTACGAATCCCCCTCGTCTTCTAAAAGTGCCAAAAGTCAAAGACTTAAATGATTATATAATCCAGGTCTTACATAAAGTGCAGATACTAAGGAACCCCTTTGTATGTCACATATAAAAGGATACTAAAATCTGATGGTAACTCTCTCTGACTCTGATTTTTACTTCTCAAATTTTTTCCCTATGCTTCTGGTCATCAAGCCTTTCAATTTGGCTATGATATGGAGGAGATCAGTAAGAAAGCTACAAAATCTATACTAGAAATACCATGAAAAAAAGCAGTACAGCGCATACAATAATAATAATAAACTAAAGTCCAAAGTAAACAAATTGCAGGCAATAATCCAGTGAATCCTCCAGTGACTCAGGTGACATAGAGAAAACGTAAGGTGACTGTAGTGATACACATGGACCTCCACCTTCGGTGACACCAGCTGCTCACCTCAATTGATGGACCCCTGAGTGAATCAGTCAGCTCAAAACAGCGGTTCCCTCACAGGGACAATACCATGGGAAGACAGCAGCAGCAGCAGTTTTCAATGTCAGCTTTCAATGACCAGCATATAGGCAGATATTCACATGAAAAAGAGGTGGGAAAGAATCTAGTGCTCTCTGTATGCTATTTAAAAGGTTTAATGAAATATGCAGAAAACACTCACATTACAGTGCACTGTGCCCCAGTGCGAAGGAAGAAAACATGGGTGGAATGGATGTCCCATACAGGATGGACGAGCGGAGCGCGGGTGACGTCACGATCGGAGCACGTACACAGATGACGTACGCGTTACGTCCCTCAAAGTGGGCGGGACTTCCTCAGCGGCGACGGCTGAGCGTGAGAACACCATTGAAATACAGGTCCGCTCCTCCCCATCAGCCAATAGGCTCAGATGTATAAACCATCACTATGGTAACCAGATCTAGCTACTTCAAAACAGGAAGTGACTTAAACCGCTCCTCCCGAGCAGCAAATAGGCTTGAATGTGCCCATCCCTATAGTAACCAGGGTCAAAACATTCAAACCCGGAAGTCACTCTATGCATATAATGGCCATATAGATCATGAATAAAAGGGCTATTAATGAAAAGCCTAAAATGATATGCCACAAAGACATATCTATACAACTTATAAAATAAAACATGAGTACAGATTATAAAAATGATATAAAAAATTATATAAAAAATTAATATAAAAACCACGGCGTAAACCCCGCACCTCCGCTCAACATCCTGGGCCATCCAATCCCAAAAAAAACACAATAAATATAAACATTTAAAAAAATGAATAAAAAACAATACAGAGAGCAATTATTAGCGATCAGAGATGAAGCAATTGACATCGAATTGGGCTGATCCCGCTAACACTGCGTTTTTGGGAACCCTAAACTGCTGGGGACGCTATTATAGATCTGATCAGATCAGATATTGATCCGTTCAGATACTATACCACTAAGGGAGGCGTATGCTGCGTGCGTGGGTGTTAGCGGTACTGGCGCTAATCTGACGCTGCCTGGGGTGACGTATATCACCGCCGGGCGATCAGGGGGCTAAACCTTTATTCGGTAATAAACGACGGGTGCCCTGACACTATAAAAAATAAACGAACTAACCAGCGTCACCCGTAACAGTTATACGGTGATCAGTGGTGAAAGGGTTAACTAGGGTGCAATCAAGGGGTTAAAACATTTATTCGGTAGTATATGGGGGTCCCTGACGCTATAAAATGCTGACGGCGAACCTATATATTTACCTCCCTAACTAGCGTCACTAGTGACACTAATACAGCGATCAGAAAAATGATCGCTTAGCGACACTGGCGATGGGGGGTGATCAAGGGGTTAAAACTTTATTAGGGGGGGTTAGGGGGGTACCCTAGACCTAAAGGGGGCTAACACTAACTGCCCTACCACACTAACTGTCACAAACTGACACCAATGCAGTAATCAGAAAAAAAAAAACTGCTTGGTGTCAGTGTGGCAGGGGGGTGATCGGGGGTAAAGGGGGGTGTATTGTGTGCCTGGCATGTTCTACTGTGTGTGTGTGTGTGTTGTGCACTCATATTACAGTCTTCTCTCCTCGGCGCTGGAACGGAAAATACCGAGCCGAGGAGCAATGACATCACTTCCTCTGCCTACTATTGGCTGAGAGCGATCGTGAGAGGGGGCCACGAATGGATGGCCTCCCCCTCATCTCTGATCGCTGTCAGACCAAAGGTGACCGCCTCGGGCACCGGGGGGGGGGTCCGATCGGCCCCCCCGCCCGCGGGAAGGCAATCACGTACCAGGTACGTAATTTTGCCTGCCCGTGCCATTCTGCCGCAGTATATCTGCGTGAGGCGGTCGGCAAGTGGTTAAGTGCACAACTGCACCAGATTTTGCACTCTCCAGTTTTAGTAAATCAACCCCACAGTCACACTGCAATGTGTTTAGTCAACTTTAGAATTTTTCTTACTGCTGTTGTGAAAAAATATATATCTATTTATATATATGTACACTATATTACTAAAAGTATTGGGACGCCTGCCTTAACACACACATGAACTTTAATGGCATCCCAGTCTTACTCCGTAGGGTTCAATATTGAGTTGGCTCCGCCCTTTGCAGATATAACAGCTTCAACTCTTCTGGGAAGGCCGTCCACAAGGTTTAGGAGTGTGTCTATGGGAATGTTTGACCATTCTTCCAGAAGGGCTTTTGTGAGGTCAGGCACTGATGTTGGACGAGAAGGCCTGACTTGCAGTCTCCACTCTAATTCATTCCAAAGGTGTTTAATCGGGTTGAGGTCAGCACTCTGTGCAGGCCAGTCAAGTTCCTACACCCCAAACTCGCTCATCCCTGTATTTATGGACCTTGCTTTGTGCACTGGTCCATATCATTTGGTGGAGGAGGGATTATGGTGGGGGGGTTGTTTTTCATGCGTCGGGTTTGACCCCTTAGTTCCAGTGAAGGGAACTCTTAAGGCGTCAGCATACCAAGACATTTTGGACAATTTCATGCTCCCAACTTTGTGGGAACAGTTTGGGGACGGCCCCTTCCTGTTCCAACATGACTGTGCACCAGTGCACAAAGCAAGGTCCATAAAGACATGGATGAGAGAGTTTGGGGTGGAGGAACTTGACTGGCCTACCCAGAGTCCTGACCTCAACCTGATAGAACACCTTTTGGGATGAATTAGAGCGGAGACTGCGAGCCAGGCCGTCTCGTCCAACATATTGAACGGACTAAGACTGGGATGGCATTCAAGTTCATGTGCTTGCCCCTGGCTCACAATGCATTTAAACCTCCATGTCCATCTGGTTCCATAGACTTCAATTGGATTCAATGAAGTAACACAAGTCCTGGTCCACCTGGACTTGCCCAGGACAACCCTGTCTATTTAGTGGCAATTCTGCTGTGTAATTTCATTAACAGAAAACATGGTGTTTTTACCTTTTTGAAGGTGACTGTGATCAGCAGGTAATAAAGTCATGTGACCGAGGGGGGGGGGGGCTTAGAAATAAACAAACTGCAGTTCTAATGCTATCGACAATCTGCAGTATACAAGTCAAATTTTATTTTGCCCAGGGTTCAACTTTATGCAGCTCTTCCCTCACTTCCTGTGTGGTCACCAGGACAGGAAGTAAAGGGTAATCTCCCCATTGGGGACACAGAAGCTTATCTGACACCTTTCAATGAAAACGCAATGTCCATATCACATTCAATGAAGTGTTGGCTAACTTTTATATATAATCAGACTCTCTTTCCCAAAGCGTAACCAGCCTAGGCGTACTGTAGAGACACTAAACCCCATACAGACTTTAACCCCCCAATCTGATGAAATAGGATATTAGATTCAAGTGACACTGGAACGTTCACTCACCAAATATATGCTTTTATTTCAGAGTTCCTTAGGACAATTTTTTTTTTGGGGGGGGTGAACACTCTGGATCTTTGTGAGAATGTGTAGACAATAAATTAGCTGGTAGTAGTAAGTCACATATAACTGAACTCTTCCATTACTGGCCTCCTGAAGAAAATTCTATTTGCTTGGCTGTGTCAGACTCGGAAAAAAAAATTGTTAAAGTTAAAATCTAAAAAGAAACAAATTTGCTGCAACATCCATCTTCAATCCAAAGCTGTATCTGCCATACCATTTCCCAACACTAGATGTCCTCAGTCTTCCAGATTGAATACCAACCGGCATTTTTTTTATCCCACTTCCTCTGAGCCCAGGCTGTCATGAACCTGCCCCCCCCCCCAGCCTGTGGCTGGGCAGCTCGGCACAGATCTGAACTCATCTTGCTGCTCTCTCCTCCAATCAGCATGCTCCATGTCAGCGCATGAAGAGACTGACTCTTTGTCCTGCTTTTCCCTCTCCTGGACTGAGCCCTGACTAGAAGAGGGTGGACAACGATCGACAAAATACGAACCTTGCCACCGACAACCTAAAAGGTGCACACTGTCCAGATGAACCGGGAGCAGGTGAAACGCCGCCTCCACGTCTGTCTTGGCCAACAGTGACCCTCGGCCGCACCTACGCAACCAGGTCACTGCCGCATCAAACGCTGTATAGGTCACCGCACAGGCCTGCGGGTCATGATGAATTAAAACTATACTTGCCAGGTTCCTTTTTGGGCACCACCACCAGGGGAGAAACGACAAGTCCCGGAAATGGAGGAAAGGAAAAAGATCCGCTCATCCTTCCCAGGGAAACTTCCTTTGAAAGTTTCTCCGACACCCCCTTCAGGAACTGGAGAGCTGACTGTAAATCCGGGGACACAGGGGGAACCCCCGGTAACGAGCACGGGATACGAAAACCCACCATAAACCCTTCCCCAAGGAGTCGCGCAGACTCCCGATCTAGGTACCTACTTAGGAAAGGAAACATCCTTCCCACCCTCACCGGAGTCTTCCCTTTTTCCAGACACATGCCCCGCTCAACTTTTTCCCGCGCGAAACATTGGGCAAGTGAATGTCCACCCCCACACCCAGAACACTCATGCTTAAAACGACAGGACCCACCGAATCGGCAGGAGCTGTCGTTAAATTGCCAGCATACTCCCTTTTTCCTGGTGGCCGACGAACCCAAGGTGGAGGTACCACCAGCCCCCCCCCTGGAAAGGACTGGCTCCCAGTTATGGCTGGGGTCATCAGGGTCATCCAAAGCCCGATGTCCTTGTGGTCCCAGAAAATAGCCGGCCGCACGGCCTTACACTGCCTAAACTGCTCGTCGTAGCGAAGCCACGCCACCATAAACCCTGTTAGCCTCCCCAATAGCATCTAAATAGCAAAACAGGACCGAACAACTCTCGGGTTCCTTCTCGCCGATCACACTTGCCAATATGGCAAAGGCTTGCAGTTAGCAAATGTGCGAGGAATAAGGCGATACCTATGCTTCTCCTCGTCTACCTTCTTGCTCTCCTCCGGTTTTAGGTGATCAAGATTAAACTTTTCAAAAGAGGGAGTAGAGAAAAAATTTCCACATACTCCCCCTTCCAAATCTTGTCCCGTACCTCAGGCTTGAGGTGAGCACAGAGGGGCCCCTCAAAGCAGACATATACCTCACACTTCGCAGAGTCAGCCAATCTCACCTTGTCTGTCTGCTTGGGCTTCTCCGCTGTGGCCATACCGCCCGACCCATGCGGTACCTCTGGCCCCTTCAGTACCGTGGAAGAGGCAGGGGTTCCAGGCGCCGACACCTCCTGTGTCCATAGGATGTCCCTCGGTGTACCTGTGGCCCCCTCCTGTACTGCATCCCCCTCCAAATTTTGCAAAAGCTCCCTCAAACCCACCAGTACCTCACGGTGAGCGTATCCAATCCCTGGGCCCTAGACCCATCCCGAGCCTTCCGACCCTGGACCCCCCCTCCCAGACAGCATAGAGGGAGAAAGGAAAGGCAAAAGAGCTGAGTTACACTCACCAGGCAGCCACCAGACCAACATCCCTCGCTGCCTCCGTGACCTCTTCTTCCAGCTCCCCTTTTTCCGTGCTGCTGTACTCCACTTCAGACCGGTCCACTGGCCCCACAGGTTCCACCGACCTCTGCTCTGCAGGCCGTCCCCTCCTCCCGTCTGCCGCAGGTGAGCTCCGATCAGCTGACACACTGGCCGGCCTCTCCCGCCCCGGTCTCGTCCACCTGCCACTGCTGACGTCATCGAGGTGCACCCCGGCCCGACCCGGACTCCCAGCCACCGCCCATGACCTTGAGGTGTGCACTGCTTGGATCCTCCTTGGGCAGATGTGCCCATCCTCACACGCCACTCCACTGTCTTCTGTGAAGAGCCGCCGGCCGCACCACGAGACGGGCCGGAGCCCGCAGTGCTCTCTCTCCCACGCTGGGCTGACGTGCCGACCTAAGCATCGCCAGGCACGCCAGCCACCCATTCTGGATTCCTGAGGACGGAGGATGAGGCCTGCGCCACACGCCTGGGAAGAACCCATCCCCCGCGGGCTGAGGATTCCTTCCAGGCGCACCCCTTGCTGAAGCCAGAGTGTGCTTAGCAGAGGGGCCTGAAGGGTCCGATGGCGGGCTCTCATTGCGGCGCTGAGCCCGAGGGGTCCTATCGGAGCTGAAGCGCTCCGGAGGCCTGGACCTATGAGCACATGGTGGCACAGGTCCTGGCCAGGGGGGACTCTGCTAGACCCCTTGACGGGAAGCCACGACTTGGCTCTGCACCCACGCTGCGCCATGTATATCCAGCTCGCTCATAATTAGCAGTTTGAAGGGGAAGAACACTAAACCCCAGGGACATCAGATGTTCTTCCCCAGCTCCTTGAGACACTGTTGAAGCCCCACCCCTCTTATGCAGCTAATACCTCATTAGCTCCCCCATGCACCTTCCCCCGGCCAATAGGGTGCCCCCTCAACCTTACATACAAATACCTCCCTTAACCTCTTAGTTGCTAGGCTGGCCTTAACACCCTGTCATGTCTCCCCTCCACTGACTGCGTTCCTGCTCAGCTATGGTCCTTTCTTCATGTTTCTTTGTGGATTCCTAATCTGCCTGGGTAGTTGCTGCCTAGAATTGAGGGGAAACCGGAGCTTCAATTCACACCGCACATTGTTTAGCAAAAAATAAAAAACCCAGAGGTGATTAAATACCAAAAAAAAAAAAAAGTGCAGAACTGCGCTATGGCCACCAGATGGCAAAAATACATTGTAGCTGTCGCCGCACTTCACAGGGGGTTCAGTACCGCACTGTGGCCGCCAGGTGGCGAACCCTCAGGCAAGCTCCGTTTCATTGCCACCCAGGCTCCGCCTCTTTTTGACCCCAGAAAGCTCAGAGGACCTGCTACATGTTTTTGGTAAAAAAAATCCCAATAAAAGTATATTGATTGATTTGTGCAAAAGTTATCACGTCTACAAAATAGGGGACAGATTTAGAGATTTTTTTTAAAAAAATGTCTTTATTTTGTTCTAGCAATGGCAGCAATTTTTAGGAGGACTGCGACATTGTGGCGGACAAATCTGAGCCCAAGTGACACTTTTTGGGGACCAGTGACATTATTGCAGTGATCAGTGCTATACAAAATTATTCTGCTACATACAAAAAAATCCCAATAAGCGTATAATGATTGGTTTGTGCAAAAGTTATTGTGTCTACAGACTATGGGATATTTTTATTTATCTATTTTATTACTAGTAATGGTGGTGATCAGTGACTTATAGAGGGACTGTGATATTGCGGCAGACAAATTGGACACCTGACTGACACTTTTGACACTTTTTTTTTTTTTTGGGGATCAGTGACACCAATACAGAGATCAGTGCTAAAAAATATGCACTGTCACTGTACTAATGATACTGGCAGGTAAGGGGTTAACATCAGGGGCGATCAAAGGGTTAAATGTGTTCCTAGGGAGTGCTTTCTAACTGTGTGGGGGAGGTGCTTGTACTAGGGGAAGGCAGAGATCTGTGTTCCTGCTTATCAGAAACACAGGATCACTTCCTTCCCTTCTAACAGCCTCTGCCTGTTTTTATTTTATTTATTTTTGCATCTTCATGCACATTTGTTTGTTTTGTTCATTTTTATAATGTTTATTCATGTATCAGTTATATGGTGTACACTTTAATAGCTAGCCCCTTAATACAAAAAAAAATCAGAGCACCGTTCTGCTTCTCTCCTGAACAATCGGTGAGTCCCAGGGCACATCGCGTCCGCCGGACGCACGGATTGGCTCCCGCTGTGTCCAATCACAGCAGGAATGGGGTCGCGTGCACGCCCCAGACCCAGAGGTTCAGGATCATGTACAGGTATGTGATTCTGCACAGAGAGGCCACCGTATATGTACTGTATACGGTCGTCAATTCCCCTTTAAGGAGTCATTGCTGTGGAGGTTGGGGGCGGGGCAGGGCTCTGAATCATTCACTTCTAAAATCGTACATTTCAGACAGAAGTGCTAATGAGAGCGCCACCTACTGACTGAAACTTAGAAAACAGGAGGTTATATTTTCCCGACTCAAAAAATTTTACTTTTTGGATAAAATTGTTTGTTTCCTGTTGTGGTGAATCTGTCTCTAATGTTTTTTTTTTTTCGTTAGTTTTTTTTGTTCGTTTTTTTATACAGGTTTCAAATATAGCAGCTCATATGCTTGCCACATATTCCGTGTTTCCCAGAACACAGAGTGAGATAGATTTTAAGCGAACGTTCACATTGGAGGCAGGTTTGAAATCGGGTTTTCGATTATTCTAATACTTAGCGGCTGCGTCCGCAACATGTGTTTATGTTTATTTACAAAACAAATAAAAAATATTGAAATAAAAAATACACACTTGGCTTGTTTTTAGCTGATTTCAACTTAAAGTTAAATTGTTTTTTCACTAGAGTTGCACCAATACAGTTTTTTTTATTAGCGAGTACAAGTAACAATACGCTCGGTCAAATACTCGCTGATACCCAGTACCAAGGGGGCGATGATTACACCCTTCTCCATGTCACTACTTCCTGGAGAATGGACGGGCGGAACACCAATCCGGCACAACCCGGATGACATCACTTTATCAAGGTGATAGTCCACGGAGTTCGCGCCATTTACAGAGTTCTTCTAAACTTTTAGATTTTTCATGTTAATAAACTTTTTGCCAAGTTACAAAAGTGGATGAGATTTTTTTTTTCCTTGTATAAATCCTATGGTATGGTATTGAATTCATGTAAGATTATAAAAGATTTGATTTGAGACCGCTCCCCCGTTCCGTTTTACTTTTTTTTCTATTAGATCCTGGAACTAGAGATTCAATTCATTCCTGAAAGATTTCCCCGGCTCTGTGTTTATTTGTACTGCTCAGGTTCCGGGTCATCTTTTTTTTTAAACATTTAAAGTTTATTGAGAAAAGAAACAATGAATTGTAATACAGAATGCAGGTAACATGTATAGATATCACAAACACAGTGAGAAATTTCAGCAGCTAGCTGTTGTAGCTTGTGGTAGCTTTCTGAAGCTTAGTAATCTTATATAAAGAAACATTGTTATTCCACAAGTGTGTCTGAGAACTATTATGTAATCTTCAAGTAAACCTGTAAGCCAGGTGGGTACAATGTTAAATCACAATAATCAAACAGTTTGTCTCTTTGCTGAGATAATCGTTCGGATATATTTTAGAATTTCTATATAAAGAGAGCTAAAGGTGTAGGTAGTAGCAGAGGTATGAGAGAGAAGGGGGGAGAGTAGGGAAGTCAGAGGGGAGAGGTTTGGATCATTTAACAACCTGATTTCAGTTCTCGGTATCTTTCAGAGTGGTGGAAGGCAAACCAGGGTGACCATGTTCTGTGGAATCTATCCACTTTGTCTGTGGCTTGTGCTAGTGTGTCTTCCATTTCACACAATTCAGCCACTCGTGTTAGCCAGTCTGATATAGAAGGTACTCGAGGGGTTCTCCAGAGGATAGCGCCTTGGCCGCGTTAAGCAGGTGTTTGGTCAGGGAGTTTTTATATCGCTTGAGCGTGAAATTCGAGATGTGAAGTAGACAGCAGGCGGCACGAAGTTCCATCGTTGTCTCTGTAATATGTTTAATCTTACATAGTTACATAGTTACATAGTAGGTGAGGTTGAAAAAAAAGACACAAGTCCATCAAGTCCAACCTATGTGTGTAATTATGTGTCAGTATTACATTGTATATCCCTGTATGTTGCGGTCATTCAGGTGATTATCTAACAGTTTCTTGAAGCTATCAATGCTCCCTGCTGAGACCACCGCCCGTGGAAGGGAATTCCACATCCTTGCTGCTCTTACAGTAAAGAACCCTATACATAGTTTAAGGTTAAACCTCTTTTCTTCTAATTTTAATGAGTGGCCACGAGTCTTGTTAAACTCTCTTCTGCAAAAAAGTTTTATTTCTATTGTGGGGTCACCAGTACAATATTGGAATATTGAAATCATATCCCCTCTCAAGCGTCTCTTCTCCAGAGAGAATAAGTTCAGCGCTCGCAACCTTTCCTCATAACTAATATCCTCCAGACCCTTTTTTAGCTTTGTTGCCCTTCTTTGTACTCGCTCCATTTCCAGTACATCCTTCCTGGGGACTGGTACCCAGAACTGGACAGCATACTCCAGGTGCGGCCGGACCAGAGTCTTGTAGAGTGGTAGAATTATCGTTTCATCTCTGGAGTTGATCCCCTTTTTAATGCCAATATTCTGTTTGCTTTGTTAGCAGCAGCTTGGCATTGCATGCCATTGCTAAGCCTATCATCTACTAGGACCCCCAGGTCCTTTTCCATCCTAGATTCCCCCAGAGGTTCTCCCCCCAGTGTATAGATTGCATTCATATTTTTGCCACCCAAATGCATTATTTTACATTTTCCTATATTGAACCTCATTTGCCATGTAGTTGCCCCTCCCCCATTCATTTGTTCAGGTCTTTTTGCAAGATTTCCACATGCTGCGGAGAAGTTATTGCCCTGCTTAGCTTAGTATCGTCTGCAAATACAGAGATTGAACTGTTTATCCCATCCTCCAGGTCGTTTATGAACAAATGAATCAGGATTGGTCCCAGCACAGAACCCTGGGGGACCCCACTACCCACCCCTGACCATTCTGAGTACTCCCCATTTATCACCACCCTCTGAACCCGCCCTTGTAGCCAGTTTTCAATCCATGTACTCACCCTATGGTCCATGCCAACGCACCTTATTTTGTACAGTAAACGTTTATGGGGAACTGTGTCAAATGCTTTTGCAAAATCCAGATACACCACGTCTACGGGCCTTCCTTTATCTAGATGGCCACTCACCTCCTCATAGAAGGTTAATAGATTGGTTTGGCAAGAACGATTCTTCATGAATCCATGCTGATTACTGCTAATGATACGGTTCTCATTACTAAAATCTTGTATATAGTCCATTATCATCCCTTCCAAGAGTTTACATACTATTGATGTTAGGCTAACTGGTCTGTAATTCCCAGGGATGTATTTTGGGCCCTTTTTAAATTTTGGTGCTACATTGGCTTTTTCCAATCAGCTGGTACTATTCCAGTCAGTAGACTGTCTGTAAAAATTAGGAACAACGGTCTGGCAATCACTTGACTGAGTTCCCTAAGTACCCTCGGATGCAAGCCATCTGGTCCCGGTGATTTATTAATGTTAAGTTTCTCAAGTCTAATTTTAATTCTGTCCTCTGTTAACCATGGAGGTGCTTCCTGTGATGTGTCATGAGGATAAACACTGCCGTTTTCGTTACTGAAGCCCCCCGATTCCCTTGTGAAGACTGAGGAGAAGAATAAATTCAATACCTTTGCCATCTCCCCATCCTTTGTAACTAGATGTCCTTCCTCATTCTTTATGGGGCCAATATGGTCTGTGCTCCCTTTTTTACTGTTTACATACTTAAAGAATTTCTTGGGATTTTTTTTGCTCTCCTCCGCTATTTGTCTTTCATGTTCTATCTTAGCCGTCCTAATTGCACCCTTACATTTCTTGTTGCATTCTTTATAAAGTCTGAATGCTGAGGATGATCCCTCAAAGATGTATTTTTTGAAGGCCTTCTCCTTTGCTTTTATATGCATTTTTACATTGGAGTTAAGCAATCCAGGACTTTTGTTCTCTCTTTTAAATTTATTACCCAATGGGATGCATTGGCTAATGCCCTTGTTTAATATGCTCTTAAAGCAAACCCATCTCTCCTCCGTGTTCTTTGTTCCTAATATTTTATCCCAATTTATGCCTTTTAGCAAGGTTTGTAGTTTAGGGAAGTTGGCTCTTTGTATTCCCTTTATGTTTCCTATTTGTGTGATTTATACTGAAACTAATTGACCTGTGATTGCTGTTACCTAAATTGCCCGTATTTCCACATCCGTGATCAGGTCTGTATTGTTGGTAATCAGTAGATCCAGTAATGCTTTATTTCTAGTTGGTGCGTCTACCATCTGACCCATAAAATTGTCCTGCAAGACATTAAGGAACTGGCAAGCCTTAAATGAATGTGCGGTTCCCTCCGCCCAGTCTATGTCTGGATAATTAAAATCCCCCATTATGATAACACCTCCCATCCTTGCTGCTAATCCAAATTGTGATAGGAGATCTGTCTCCACCTTCTCCCTCAGGTTAGGGGGCCTATAGCATACTCCCAGTATTATTTTCCCCTTAGCTTCATCCCTTTGTAGCTCTACCCATAAGGATTCCACCTCCTCCCTAGCTCCCTTAGTGATGTCATCTCTCACATTCGCTTGTACATTATTCTTGATATATAGGCATACCCCTCCCCCTTTTTTACCCTCTCTATCCTTGCGGTAAAGGGTATACCCTTAAATGTTTGCCAGCCAATCATGAGAGCTGTTGAACCAGGTCTCTGAAATTCCCACAAAATCCAAATCCTCCTCGTTCTCTGTTCTCTGACCTTGGTCCAGTAGGAAGCCAGGGGAGGGAAATGCCACCAGATGTGTACCAGGGTGCCTGCGTCATTGCCACATCTCCAACAAGTCTCTGGTATCTGTGTATTCCAGACGTTAATTTTCGTTGGTGTGGAGTACCAGTTAGTTAGTAATTTGTAGGATGTTTCTTGTGTTTTGGTGCTAATTGAGCATTTATGTGTGAGTATGCATGCCTTTTTCCACTGGTTATCCATTATAATTGTCTTTAGGGCCGCAGACCAGGGGGTCCGAAATCTGTCCACTTTTTGTGTGTTTGTGTGCTGTAGCCAAGTATAGGTCAGAGAGGTCACTTTGGCGACATGTTTGCCATCAGCATAGGTTTGCTCTAAGTCTGTCAGCTGTCTGGAGTAGTCCCCCTGTTTCGCTGTGCTGTTCAAGTAACTACGTAGTCGTTTTCGTGATGGGGTGTAGTTGTGTCAGCTGTTTATGTCTGAGGCCCGGATTCCACGGTGAGATAAGTAGTGTGGAGGGGTTCAAGCCCAGTTCCAAGGCTACCCAGTCCTTGGAATCTCCATGGCAGTGCCAGTCTACCAACCTCGTTAGATAT
Organism: Lithobates septentrionalis; assembly: GCA_037952835.1. Taxonomy (NCBI): domain Eukaryota; kingdom Metazoa; phylum Chordata; class Amphibia; order Anura; family Ranidae; genus Lithobates; species Lithobates septentrionalis. Next base: position 1,057,030 of record JBBDGP010000851.1, on the reverse strand, counting down.
GCAGCCTGGTGGTATTTTTTAAAGTCAGGAATACCCACCCCTCTGGATTCTTTAGGCATGGTCAGTAGAGCGAACTTAATCCTGGGTCTATTGTGGGACCAGAGGAATAGTAGAAGGATTGAGTGTAGTTTTTTAAAGAATTTTTGGGGGAGAGGTGTTGGTAATGCCCGTAATATGTAAAGCAATCTGGCAAGGATAACCATTTGTAGAATGGCCGCTCTCCCAAACCAGGAGAAATAGCCGGTGTTCCATTATTTTAAGTCTTTATCACCTTAAGCAGAGGCAGGAAATTTGAGTCATAGATCAGTGAGATCTTAGGGGTCAGCCATATTCCCTGGTACTTTAAAGCTGTCTCCTCCCATTTAAAGGGGCAGTTCTCCCGAGTCCTGGTCAAGTTGGTAGGGGACAGGTTGATACTCATAGCCTCTGACTTGGTTAGATTGATCTTGAGGTTGGAGACATAGCCATAATGAGCGAAAGGCTTTAAAAGATTGGGTAAGGTAGTGTGTCAGTCTCTTACAAAGAAAAGAAGATTATCCGCATATGCCGCGGTTTTGTTAAGAAGGTGGATACCCTTTACAGAACTATTGCCATTACTTATCCTAATGAAGGGTTCCAGGGTCAGTATGAAGAGCAAGGGAGACAATGGACAACCCTGTCTCGTGCCCTTTAAGATATCTATTCTCTCCGAAAGTGTGCCATTGAATTTTATTCTGGCTCAGGGTTTCTGAGCGCTCCAATCCAAGCCATCATATGAGGGTTCAGTCCTATGTGTTTACATGTTGCAAACATGAAATCCCAGGCGACTCTATCGAAAAGCCTTCTCTGCATCCGTGTATAGGAGAAGGCTCTCGACATTCTGGGTCCTGGTGGCATGTGTAAGGAGGAGAGCCTTAATAATATTGTCCCTTGCCTCCCTGCCTGGCATAAAGCCAACTTGTTTGGGGCCTATGATACTATCTAGGTGTGGTCGAAGACTGTTTGCTAGTATTTTGGCCATCAGCTTCAGGTCTATGTTTAAAAGTGAAATAGGCCTATAGCTGATGCAGTCTGTAATGTCTTTGTTGGGTTTTGGTACAACCGTGATGTGAGTGGCGAGAAAGCCAGGCGGTATTGGGCATGGATTGGCCAACAAGTTGAAGGCTTTCCTAAGTGGTTCTGTCAGTGTATCTAGAAAGGTTTTGTAATAGATAGATGAGTAGCCATCTGGCCCTGGACTTTTTCCAGGGTTTAAGGTGGCTGAGGAGAATGGCCCCCGCGTCCTTCCTCCACCAATGGCTGATGACAACACTGCCTCCATGGCTGAGGAGAATGGCCCCCGCGTCCTTCCTCCACCAATGGCTGATGACAACACTGCCTCCATAGCTGAGGAGAATGGCCCCCGCGTCCTTCCTCCACCAATGGCTGATGACAACACTGCCTCCATGGCTGAGGAGAATGGCCCCCGCGTCCTTCCTCCACCAATGGCTAATGATAACACTGCCTCCATGGCTGAGGAGAATGGCCCCCGCGTCCTTCCTTCACCAATGGCTGATGACAACAAATCACAACCTACACAGGTTTCAGGTGCAGTACTCTGGACAGCACTCTCCACAGTGAAGGGGTTAAATCTGTTTAGACCTGGGCAATCAGTAGAATTCTTTCGGGAGCTTTCGGAAGCATCCAATGCAGACAAGAGTGTCATTCAATGAATGCTTGCTTTTATTGGTAAGAATCACATCTTTATACAAATTATGGACAAAGGATATTGCACAACTTAAAGAGAAAGGAGGAGGGAGGGAGGACAGAGTTCATCACATGACACATAATTCTTATACAAACATAGCATCTCAGACATAGTCCAAACTAGTATTTTAGCTGATGGTTGATATTATCAAAAAACATAATTTAAACTAATGCTGACGTTCTGACTTTGTCTGAAGACATCATTTCAAAACCAGTTCTTACCAGACCTTATCTATGCCGTGGTCATCGTGACAAACAAGACCCTAAAAGAAGAGATATTCCTCTGTCAGCTAGATTAACATTTTAATCATGTTAAGTCTTTCTCCTCCTTCACACAGCCATGATTGTTATAGGGGCTTTATACCTCGATAAATGTAGCATTCACCCCAAGATCCCCATCTTCCTTGTAGTGGCTGAGGCAGTTCATTTAGTTGCATTTATGGTCTACCCGCTAAAGTTTGTCTTTGGGAAGTTAATGATTGCCATAGAGGGAATTCTGGGCCTCTTTTCAGTGTGTTGGTTCATTGCAGGAAGTGTCTGGGTGTTTAATATCTACCAGGTCAGCCCTAGAGCCTGCGATGATACAATTTATAAGTTTGTGTTTTGGATCCTGATATGTAAATACATCATGTTTCTTTGTGGATTCCTAATCTGCCCGGGTAGTTGCTGCCTAGGATTGAGGGCAAAGCGGAGCTTCAATTCACACTGCACATGTGTAAACCGGGCCTAAGTGATCAGATCACCTGGAGCCGTGTTCTCCCATTGTTGCCTCATCAGTGCCACATTATCAGTGCACATCAGTGAAGGAAAAAAAATTACCTGTTTGCAAAATTTTAGAACAGAAACTAAGAAAAAAGTTGTTTTTTTTTTTTTTTCTTTTAATTTTCAGTCTTAATTGTTTGTTTAGCAAAAAACAAAAAACCCAGAGGTGATTAAATGCCCAAAAAAAAAAAAGGTGCATAACTGCGCTATGGCCACCAGATGGCAAAATTACATTGTAGCTGTTGCCGCACTTCACAGGGGGTACAGTACCGCACTGTGGCCACCAGGTGGCGAACCCTCAGGCAAGCTCCATTTCATTGCCACCCAGGCTCCGCCTCTTTTTGACCCCAGATATCTCAGAGGACCTGCTACATATTTTTGGTAAAGAAAAAATCCCAATAAGTGTATATTGATTGGTTTGTGCAAAAGTTATTGCGTCTACAAAATAGGGGACAGGTTTAGAGAATTTTGTAAAAAATGTCTTTATTTTTTTTCTAGTAATGGCAGCAATTTTTAGGGAGACTGCGTCATTGCGGCGGACAAATCTGACCCCAAGTGACACTTTTTGGTGACCAGTGACATTATTACAGTGATCAGTGCTATAAAAATTATTCTGCTACATATATTTGGTAAAAAAAATCCCAATAAGCGTATATTGATTGATTTGCACAAAAGTTATCGCGTCTACAAACTATGGGATACTTTTTTTATATATTTTTTTTACTAGTAATGGTGGCGATCAGTGACTTATAGAGGGACTGCGATATTGCGGCGGACAAATTGGACACCTGACAATTTTGACACTTTTTTTAGGGATCAGTAACATTAATACAGAGATCAGTGCTAAAAAAAATAGGCACTGTCACTGTACTAATGACAATGGCAGGGAAGGGTTTAACATCAGGGGTGATCAAAGGGTTAAATGTGTTCCTAGGGAGTACTTTCTAACTGTGTGGGGGAGGTGATTCTGCTTATCAGAAACACAGGATCACTTCCTTGCCTTCTCACAGTATCTGCCTTGTTTTTATTTTCTTTTTTTGCATTTTCATGCACATTTGTGAAAACTATTCAAAATTAAAAATTGAATCTTTAGAGAAAAATCTACAAGGCAGTTATTGATTTAGGAGAAAAATTATCAATAGTAAAATACTCAATAAATCAATATTTAAGAGAACACAAATGAATATAAGATAAAATCAAAAAAACATAATTACCCATTCCAAAACGGCTACTGGTCTGAATTGCTGGTTACTGTAGTGATATAATAATAATTAGTATAGTGGTATCGTGGGTATGATAATTAATTAGTAAGTACTCTTCCGCAGCAACCCAATTCTTCCAGGGAGATGCACTTTATTGACTTCCAACACAGAACAAAGTCCAAAGTCCACAGATGACAAAAAATCCGACAGAGTAGATATAATTCAGAGTCCCATGTTCCTAGGTCTGTGTGTTCATACACAGACAAGCCTAACTTAAAAAACTAAATGCCAGCTTGAATGTCCTCTCTGAAATACTAGTCCACTAGGAGGGAGTTTCTGCTAGGTCAACCCAAAATACTCTTTGATCTTATTGTTACCCCCTCAAGTCTAATTACCATCAATAAATACTTCTTCTATGGTCCTTTAAACAATGTACCCTTTGAAATGTTTAATTAGGTTTCCAGACCATACCTCACCTCACACACCTAGGTAGACTAGCCTAAGATCAACACATCAAAGAGTCTTCAGCTGTCCCCTTGATATGTTAAAATTCAGTTGACTTGGACAAATCAACCATTGTCAATTGAATTCTGGCCTGGTCAATATTGACTGTATGTGTACATACATATAATAATATAATGTCCCACATAAATCGGTGAACATATTACAACATATACAACAGTTACCAGAGTTTTTAGAATGGCTGCTGTGGCTTTCAAGGTGGATACTCTTATGCCGTGTACACACGAGCGAACTTCTCGTCCGCCTGAACTGCAAAGGACTTTTTGACGGAGTTGCGACGAAATGGACTTGCCTACACACGATCCCACCAAATTCCGATTGTTTCGAATGTGATGATGTACAACCGGACTAGAATAAGGAAGTTCATAGCCAGTAGCCAATAGCTGCTTCGACAGAAAAGGTCAGATGAAGATCCGATGAAGCCCGCACACGATCGAATTGTCCAACGGATTTGTTTCATCGGACTTTTGATGCCGAAAAGTCCGGTCGTGTGTACGTGGCATAAAAGAGAAATTACTTCTTTTTTTTTTTTTTTAACAGAAAGCGTCATTACAACTTAATCGTACAGTAACATAGCACATGCGTATACAAATTGTCACATCACACATTTTGGTTGGTACATTGCTGGACATAGATAGGTCTAGGGCATGTGAGCCGGGTAGAGAGAGTACTATTAAGAAGTTAGGCTAAGGGAATTCACATGTCATATTAGTCGGGGTACTATCAGTTAAGAAGTATATGTGAGGGTTTACACATGAGGAAAGGAACTCGAGTAAATGGAGGACAACCAGGCCATTACCAGTATATCAAAAGTCAGTTTTTACCCACGTTTCTGTTCCTATACAGTAAGTGAACGAGCTTTAACCCATGCATTCCATACTTTACCAAATTTTTGTGGGCACTTCCAACCCATGTACCTGAGCTTATATAGGGGCAGTATCGAGTCTACTAGTGCGTGCCACTGAGTGACTGTAGGGGGAGACATCAATTTCCAATTTTGTAATAATACCTTCCTGGCGTAGAAGCACAGATAAAATAGTAAGAGTCCCGTGTGGGTAGAATGTGTTACCGAGTCTGTTATACCTAAAAGAAGTATCTTGGGATCCATTGATACTGAAAGGTCGGTGACTGCATTGATATCTAGAAGCACCCGCTCCCAGAAACTTTGGATGATTGGGCAATCCCAGATGACATGGTAATATGTTCCTACTGCCTGTTGGCATTTAGGACATACAGTGGGGACGGAAAGTATTCAGACCCCCTTAAATTTTTCACTCTTTGTTATATTGCAGCCATTTGCTAAAATCATTTAAGTTCATTTTTTTCCCTCATTAATGCACACACAGCACCCCATATTGACAGAAAAAACACAGAATTGTTGACATTTTTGCAGACCCTTTGCTCAGTATTTAGTAGAAGCACCCTTTTGATCTAATACAGCCATGAGTCTTTTTGGGAAAGATGCAACAAGTTTTTCACACCTGGATTTGGGGATCCTCTGCCATTCCTCCTTGCAGATCCTCTCCAGTTCTGTCAGGTTGGATGGTAAACGTTGGTGGACAGCCATTTTTAGGTCTCTCCAGAGATGCTCAATTGGGTTTAAGTCAGGGCTCTGGCTGGGCCATTCAAGAACAGTCACGAGTTGTTGTGAAGCCACTCCTTCGTTATTTTAGCTGTGTGCTTAGGGTCATTGTCTTGTTGGAAGGTAAACCTTTGGTCCAGTCTGAGGTTCTGAGCACTCTGGAGAAGGTTTTCGTCCAGGATATACCTGTACTTGGCTGCATTCATCTTTCCATCAATTGCAACCAGTGGTCCTGTCCCTACAGCTGAAAAACACCCCCACAGCATGATGCTGCCACCACCATGCTTCACTGTTGGTACTGTATTGGACAGGTGATGAGCAGTGCCTGGTTTTCTCCACACATACCGCTTAGAATTAAGGCCAAAAAGTTCTATCTTGGTCTCATCAGATCAGAGAATCTTATTTCTCACCATCTTGGAGTCCTTCAGGTGTTTTTTAGCAAACACCGTGTGGGCTTTCATGTGTCTTGCACCGAGGAGAGGCTTCCGTCGGGCCACTCTGCCATAAAGCCCCGACTGGTGGAGGGCTGCAGTGATGGTTGACTTTCTACAACTTTCTCCCATCTCCCGACTGCATCTCTGGAGCTCAGCCACAGTGATCTTTGGGTTCTTCTTTACCTCTCTCACCGAGGTTCTTCTCCCCTGATAGCTCAGTTTGGCCTGACGGCCAGCTCTAGGAAGGGTTCTGGTCGTCCCAAACATCTTCCATTTAAGGATTATGGAGGACACTGTGCTCTTAGGAACATTAAGTGCAGCAGACATTTTTTCTGTCTCTGAGCTCTTCAGGCAGTTCCTTTGACCTCATGATTCTAATTTGCTCTGACATGCACTGTGAGCTGTAAGGTCTTATATAGACAGGTGTGTGGCTTTCCTAATTATTATTATTATTATACAGGATTTATATAGCGGCAACAGTTTACGTAGCGCTTTACAACTTGAGGGTAGACAGTACAAATACAATACACTTTAATACAGTAGGAATCAGAGGGCCCTGCTCCTTAGAGCTTACAATCTAAGAGGGAAGGTCAAGAGACAAGAGGTAATAACTGTGGGTGATGTGCTGATTGAGAAGATAAATGTACAATTGTTAGGTGGGGGTCAGATAGGCTTCTCTGAAGAGATGAGTTTTCAGGGATCGTCTGAAAGGGGAATAAAGTAGGAGAAAATCGGACGGATTGGGGTAGAACATTCCAGAGGATGGGAGAGGCTCTGGAGAAGTCCTGAAGGCGAGCATGGGATGAGGTGACAAGGGAGTTTGAGAGCAGGAGGTCTTGGGAGGAGCGAAGAGAATGATTAGGTTGGTATTTTGTGACTAGGTTAGAGATGTAGCTGGGGGCCAGGTTGTGGATGGCTTTGTAAGTTAAAGTTAGTATCTTGAATTTAATTCGGTGACTAAGTGGCAGCCAATGGAGGAATTGGCAGAGGGGTGTAGCAGACGCTGAGCGGTTTGTGAGGTGGATGAGCCTGGCAGCAGCGTTCATGATGGACTGAAGTGGGGATAGCCTATTTAGAGGTAAACCAATGAGGAGGGAGTTGCAGTAGGCGAGGCGGGAGATGACCAGGGAGTGGATTAGAAGCTTTGTGGTGACATTGGTTAGAAAGGGGCGTATCTTGGAGATGTTGCGGAGATTGAGGCGGCAAGTTTTGGATAGTGATAGAATGTGGGGTCGAAAGGTTAGTTCAGAGTCCAGGATTACACCTAGGACCTTGGCGTGGGGAGATGGGTTGATAGTTGAGCCGTTGATATTGACAGAGAAATCAGGGGAAGTGGCACCTGAGGGAGGAAATATCATGAGCTCGGTTTTGGATAGGTTGAGTTTGAGGAAGTGATGTGACATCCAGGCTGATATGTCTGCTAGTAAGTTGGTAATGCGTGAGGAGACAGATGGAGAGAGCTGGGGGGTGGAGAGATAGATTTGGGTGTCATCAGCGTAGAGATGATATTTAAAGCCGTGAGAGGCAATCAACTGACCCAAGGAGGTGGTGTAGATTGAGAAAAGGAGAGGTCCAAGAACAGAATCTTGGGGGACCCCAACAGAGAAAGGAAGAGGAGAGGAGGAAGTAAGTTGTAAGTGACACTGAAGGAGCAGTGGGATAGGTAGGATGAGAACCAGCAAAGAATACAGTCACGGAGACCAAAGGAGTGGAGTTTTTTGAGGAGGAGGGGGTGGTCGACTGTGTCAAAAGCAGCAGAGAGATCCAGGAGAAGTAGTACAGAATAGTGTCCACTGGTTTTAGCCATTAGTAGGTCATTTGAGAGTTTAAGGAGAGCAGTTTCCGTGGAGTGTTGAGGGCGAAAACCGGACTGAAGGGGATCAAGAAGTTTATTCATGGTCAGATGGTTGCTTAGTCGGTTGTAGACCAGTCTTTCAAGAAGTTTGGAGGAGAAGGAGAGTAAGGAGATGGGACGTAAGTTGTTGAGATTGGTGGGGTCCAGTGAGGGCTTTTTAAGTATGGGGGTGACTAGCGCATGTTTTAGAGAGTTTGGGAAGATGCCACAAGAGAGGGAGAGGTTGAAAATGTGAGTTAGAGAGCGTAGAATCGAGTCAGAGGGTGAGCGTAGAATTTGCGAGGGAGCAGGATCCAGGGGGCAGGTGGTTAGATGAGTGTAAGATAAAAGTTTAGCAACCTCAGTAATAGTAGCAGGGTTGAATGAGGGAAGTAATGATTGTGTCTGTGGACATGGAGTGTTGCATGGGGGAGGTTTTTGCACATTGGCGATCTCCTCATGAATTGTATCAATCTTAGTTTTAAAGTGATTGGCAATCTCCTGGGCAGTGAGTGAGTTGGTGGGTGGAGGCAGTGGAGGACAGAGTAGAGTGTTGAAGGTAGAGAAGAGTTGACGTGGACTGGATGAGAAGGTGTTAATAAGTGTGATAAAGTAGGTCTGTTTGGCAGTGTGAAGGCAGGAGTAGTATTTTAGGAGGGCAGATTTATATTGTGTGAAGTCTTTCTGGATCTTAATATTTTGCCACAGGCGCTCAAGAGCGCGGCTACGTTTCCTGAGACTTCTGGTGTCATCTGTTTGCCAGGGTTGTAGCAGTCGGGGCCTAATTCTGCGTGTAGTGAGGGGGGGCAAGCTTGTCTAGGGAGGAAGACAGTGAGCTGTTGTAGATGAAAGTGGCTAGGTTGGGGTAGGACAGAGGTGAGATTTTGTCATAGAGGAGATCAGTAGAAGAGAAGAGAAGGGTTGAGGTGGCGAAGGTTTCTACATGTAACTGTTAGGCGGTTGGAGGAAGAGGAGGTGGAAAACAGGGAGAGAGCAAAAGTAATAAGGTGGTGATCAGAGATCGGGAATGGATTGTTGGAAAGGTTGTGCGGAGTGCACAGATAGGAGAAGACAAGGTCAAGGGTGTTGCCGTTGGAGTGGGTAGGAGCCTGTATCCATTGCTTCAGGTCAATCGATGAGGTTAGACTGAGAAGTTTAGAAGTAATAGTAGTGTTAGTTTTAACAGGGATGTTGAAGTCCCCGAGAATAATTGTGGGGATTTCAGAAGAGAGAAAGTAGGGTAGCCAGGCAAAGAAGTCATCAAGGAAGGCTGATACTAGTCCAGGGGGCCGGTGGATGACAGCAATTCTTAGAGAAATGGGAGAGAATAGACAAATGCAATGTGCCTCAAAAGAGGAGAGTGTCAGAGAGGGAGGTGGGTGAAGTATCTGATAGGTGCTGCATGGGGCTAGAAGGATTCTCACTCCACCTCCCTTCCGTCCACTTGGTCTGGGGGAGTGAGTCCAGAGAAGGCCCCCATGGGAGAGGGAAGCAGGAGAAGTAGTATCTGATTCATGAAGCCAGGTTTCAGTAATGGCAAGTAGGTTAAAGGAATTTGTGATAAAGAGGTCGTGAAGGGCGGTGAGTTTGTTGCAGACAGAACGTGCATTCCAAAGGGCACAGGAAAAGGGGGGGCTGGTTTTGGAAAGAGGAATAGAGACCAAGTTCTGTGGGTTGCGACTCCTGCCAGAGGATGTAGGGGGATGGGAGCGTTGGGAAAAGAGAGAGGATGGTGGCCCAGGGTTTGGGGATATGTCACCAGAGATTAGGAGAAGCAGGAGGGTGAGGGAGGTAATGTGGGAATGTGATTTATGTGAAGGGGCATGTCTCAGACTACTGGAGGTTTTATCAGTATATGGATGTAGAATGAGCAAGAGTTGGTAGGAGCAGTAATAGGGAGAGGACAGAAGGCAGGGTGATATGTATAAGCAGGCTGGTGGAGAAGGGGGGGGGGTGAAGGTAAGAGAGTTTGAGGAGAGAGGACACGAGTGTCAGAAGCTGTGGTAGAGAGTAGGGATGAGCCGAACACCCCCGGTCCGGTTCGCACCAGAACCTGCGAATGGACCGAAAATTCGCACAAACGTTAGAACCCCATTGACGTCTATGGGACTCGAACGTTCGAAATCAAAAGTGCTCATTTTAAAGGCTAATTTGCATGGTATTGTCCTAAAAAGGGTTTGGGGACCCGGGTCCTACCCCAGGGGACATGTATCAATGCAAAAAAAACTTTTAAAAAAGGCCGTTTTTCCGGGAGCAGTGATTTTAATGATGCTTAAAGTAAAAAAAAAAAAAGTAAAATATTCCTTTAAATATCGTACCTGGGGGGTGTCTATAGTATGCCTGTAAAATGGCACGTGTTTCCCGTGTTTAGAACAGTCCCTGCACCAAATGTCATTTTTAAAGGAAAAAATCTCATTTAAAACTGCTTGCGGGTTTAATGTAATGTCGGGTCCTGGCAATATGGATGAAAATCAGTGAGACAAACGGCATGGGTACCCCCCAGTCCATTACCAGGCCCTTTGGGTCTTGTATGGATATTAAGGGGAACCCCGCACCCAAAATAAAATAAGGAAAGGTGTGGGGCCACCAGGCCCTATATACTCTGAACAGCAGTATACAGGCGGTGCAAACAAGACAGGGACTGTAGGTTTGTTGTTAAGTAGAATCTGTTTGTAATTTTGAACGGGTACATTTTTAACGTGTTTAGCTCCAGCCAAAAAATCTTTTTTAAGCTTTTTGGAAAACATAGGGAAGGGTTATCACCCCTGTGACATTTGTTTTGCTGTCTTTCCTCCTCTTCAGAAGATTTCACCTCACTTTTGTCCCAATGACAAATGTTTTTTGAAAATATGGGTTTTTTTGTGGAACAAGGATTGGAAAGCATCAGTGGAAAGGAGAAAAGTTTTTCCCATATTAACTCTTACAGGAGAGAATTTCCCTTCCTATGGGGTAGATTTCATCTCACTTCCTGTTGTCTCCTTCCGTTTGCAAGTAGGAGTCGTTTGTAAGTTAGATGTTTGAAAGTAGGGGCCTACCCTATATGCTCAGCAGAAATTTGGGCCATAGGTGTTGTTGTGGCCACAACACTGTAAGCCCTCACAGGGCCCTGCTGTGAAATATTAGATCAAGAATTGTAATTACATGCCCCTGTTGAACAGGGGCAGAAAAATTAGGCCTTAGGCACTGGTGCTGGTGCCACAACACTGCAACCCCTCACAGACACTCTAGTTGGAACGCAGGAACGAGCCCTGCTGCAAAGTATTGCATCAAAAATTGTAATTACACGCCCCTGTTAAACAGGGGCTGAAAAATTGTTCCTTAGGCACTGGCGGTGGCGCCCAGAACCAAAAATGTTCTTACAAGCTATCAGCATGATCATTGAGGAGGAAGAGGATAATTACTCAGGGATAGTCACTCAGCATCAGCATAGGCAGTCTTTGAAGGGATCTGAGATTTCAAAAAAAAATTATTTGGTTACATCAGCATCAGGTGCTTGGTAGCTGGTGGTGATCCAAGACTGATTCATTTTTATGAAGGTCAGTCGATCGACCGAGTCGGTAGACAGACGCACCCTGTGATCGGTTAACATGCCTCCAGCAGCACCGAATGTGCGTTCCGAAAGAACGCTGGATGCAGGACAGGCCAGTAGCTCAATTGCATACTGTGCAAGCTCTGGCCAGTGATCCATCCTCAAGACCCAGTAACCCAGAGGATTTTCGGTGGGAAAGGTGTCCAAATCTGATCTTGTCCCTAGGTATTCCTGCACCATGTAAAACAGACGCTGGCGATGGTTGCTGGAACCGATCATACCTTGGGGCTGCGGACCAAAAAATTGTCTGAACGCATCGGTCAGACGGCCACCTTCTCCACCGCTCCTTCTTTGACTGACCGAAGCCTCAGCAACACGTTGTCCAGAAACAGGAGTTTGTAACCTCCCAGTCTCTGGGAACGCGTTGCACAGACCTTTCTGCAAGGCCTCCCGAAAGATGTTTCATCCTCTGCTCCCTCTGCGATGGCAAGATAAGGTCCGCAACCTTACTCTTGTAACATGGATCAAGGAGGGTTGCCAGCCAGTATTGGTCCTTCTCCTTGATTCCACGAATCTGAGGATCCTTACGCAGGCTTTGCAGGATCATGGAGGCCATGCAGCGTAGGTTTGCTGAGGCATTCGGCCCGGAGTCCTCTGGGTCACTAAGGACGACATGGTCCGCAGCCACCTCCTCCCAGCCACGTACAAGTCCATGTGATTCTTGGGACTGATCCCTTAAAGACTGTTGCTGATGCTGAGTGCCAGGCTCCACCTCCATACTGACACAATCTTCCTCCTCCTCCCCCTCGTCCTCTTCCTGTGTGATCGACGGGCACGCAGGAACACTGTCTGGATAAAGGGGGCCTTGAGAGCTAAGGAAGTCCTCCTCTTCCTGCCTCTGTTCTGCCTCAAGTGCCCTGTCCATTATTCAACACAGCGTGTGCTCCAACAGGTGGACAAGGGGGACAGTGTCACTGATGCATGCACTGTCACTGCTCACCATCCTCGTGGCCTCCTCAAATGGTGACAGGACAGTGCATGCATCCCTGATCATGGCCCACTGGCGTGGGGAAAAAAAACAAGCTCCTCTAACCCTGTCCTGGTGCCATAGTCGCACAGGTACTCATTGATGGCCCTCTGCTGCGTGTGCAGCCGCTGCAGCATGGCCAACGTTGAGTTCCACCTGTTGGGCATGTCACAGATTAGGCGGTTCTTGGGCAGGTTAAACTGCTTTTGGAGGTCCGTCAGCCGAGCACTGGCATTATATGACCGGCGGAAATGCACACAGACTTTCCTGGCCTGCCTCAGGACATCCTGTAAGCCCGGGTACCTGCCCAAGAACCGCTGCACCACCAAGTTAAGGACGTGAGCCAAACAGGGCTGGACCACGAGTCAGCGGTAATATGCACCTTACCGCTGACCGCCCTGTCCAGCGAGGCAAAAAAAAGTGGCGTTTGGGCACCTGCCACTGAGGAACCGCACATTCCACAAACTCACGGAAGGGGGCAGAGTCTACCAACTAAAAAGGCCGCAGTTGAAGTGCTAGGAATTTTGCCAAGCTAGCATTCAACCGCTGGGCATGTGGATGGCTGGGAGCAAACTTCTTTCGGCGGTGCAGCAGCTGGGGCAGGGAAATTTGCCTGGTACAATCTGACGTCGGTGTACCAAAAGCAGATTGCCCACAAGTACTTGGCTGTGACACACCTAATTCTACACCTTCATTCCTCTCAGTGCAGGTCTCAGAGAGGACTGAAGGTCTAGTGGGGTTGGAAATCTCAGCTGATGAGGAGCAAGGAGAGGTCCTCTTTGTTCTTTTGGTGTGGGTCTTTTAGATACGCTTGCCAACGAACTACATGGCAGGTCAACATATGTCTGGTCAAGCATGTGGTACCCAAGCGGGAGATGTTTTGGCCACGCAAGATACGCTTGAGACATATGTTGCAAATAGCTGCGGTGCGATCTGATGCACTCATCTCAAAAAAGGCCCACACCAAAGAACTTTTTGAATAACGCGCAGAGACTGCAGCGCCCTGCACATGTGGAGCTTTGGGGTGTGATGCAGTCAATGTGCTGCCCTTAGGCTGGCCCCGGAGCGCATCCTGGCTCGTTGGTGATGTGCCGCCTCCTCCTCCTCCTCCTCTCTCCTATCAGGCACCCACGTTGAGTCAGTGACCTCATCATCCCCTCCCTCCTCATCACTGGAGCAAACCTGGCAGTATGCTGCAGCAGGGGGAGCATGACTGTCAGATTGCTGTCCTTCTTGGGCACCCCCTCTGTCCGTGCTCATGTTACTGCCTTCATCAAGCTCAGTATCATCATCAGAGCCTTCCAAACGCTGGGCATCCTCCTGGAGCATGTACCCAACACTGTGGTCAAACAGTTCGAGGGACTCCTCAGGAGGACATGGTGGGGCTAGGGAAGGAGTCACTGATGACATTGAGCCGAGGGAAGAGGCCGCTGCTTTGCCAGACAAAGTACCCTGGGCATGGGTGAGAGAGGATGAGGAGGATGAGGACGGCATGGTCATCCACTCGACCAAGTCTTCCGCATGTTGCGGCTCAACGCGGCCAGCTGCCGAAAAAAAGGCCAAGCATGTCCCACGGCCACGTGCTGATGAGGATGCACCGTCTCCACGACCAGCACTAGACACAGAGCCTGCTTGCCCTCTCTTATTGGCTTGTGACTGTCTGCCTCTCCTTCTTGGCCTTCCAGACATACTAATGGCCTGTAGCTGCACTAAGCTGGGATATATATATATATATATATATATATATATATATATATATATATATTGTAACCTGGGGGACAGGTAGCAGGCACAAAGCTCCCTGGGATGAGTGGTCTTTCAGGCACAGATACCAAATCCAGTGGAATAGTGACAAACAGTGCGGTGTTTATTTGTGATATTTACAAGTCTATATACAGGTGCTGTACAGTGTTCCAAAAGAAACAAATAGGAACAAAAATAGCCAAAACAAAACCTAGCCGTGTCTCGGCACTAACTAAACAATATTTACAGATCCTAACTATTAAGCTGAGCAAGCCTACAGCTTGTCAGCTTCCACATACCTTTTTGCTCTCTTACACAGAAGTTCTCTGAGTATCCCAGGCCAAGAGCAAGGGCTGTCTTGCTCAGGTGAGCTTATATTAGCCTGGGGGAGAGGACCAAGAACTGCACTGGACCATGGATCAGAGATCCCTGAACCTGTATGAGAGGAGCCTGGGAGATGTATAAACCCCGAACAGGACTTTTCCTGGCTCTCTCTGGGACGCTCTGCTACATATCCTCCCCCCTTGTTTCAACCCCAGGGTTGGAACACCTGTAGCCCAACAGGAGTGAACACGGGACAGGGCATCTACATTCCCCATCTCAACACCTGGTCTGTGTTTTACAGTGAATGAGTAATCCTGTAGAGCCAAAAACCACCGGTTCACCCGTCTATTAGTCTCCTTCTTTTGGGCCATCCATTTCAGAGGAGCATGGTCAGTTATTAACTCAAACTGGCGTCCTAACAAATAGTACCTGAGTGCGTCCACGGCCCACTTTATGGCTAAACACTCCTTTTCAATGACTGCATACCTTTGCTCATGGTCATTGAGCTTTCTGCTTAGGTACACCACAGGGTGTTCTTCCCCATTGTGTACCTGTGATAGTACTGCCCCGATACCAACATCAGACGCATCCGTCTGAACCAAAAAATCTTTGGAGAAATCGGGGGAGTACAGTACTGGTTGTGCACAAAGAGCCTTCTTCAGGACTTGGAAAGATTCCTCTGCTACTGAGGACCATTTCACCATTACAGAGTCTCTCCTTTTCGTAAGGTCTGTCAGTGGGGCAGCTATAGTTGCAAAATTTGGGATAAATCTTCTATAATACCCCGCAATGCCAAGAAAGGCCCTGACCTGCTTCTTGTTTGCAGGACGTGGCCATTCCTGGATGGCTTCTATTTTATTCACTTGAGGTTTTATTACACCACGCCCAATAGTGTAGCCCAAATACTTGGCTTCCTCTAGACCAATGGCACATTTTTTTGGATTTGCTGTAAAACCTTCTTTGAAGAGGGAATCGAGGACAGCCTGGACCCGGGGCAAGTGAGACTCCCAGTCAGTGCTATGTACCACTATGTCATCTAGATATGCTGCTGCATATTGTCGGTGGGGTCTTAGAGTCCTGTCCATGGCCCTCTAAAATGTGGCGGGGGCATTTTGCAACCCAAAAGGCATTTTTTTATATTGAAAGGAACCCTCTGGGGTCACAAATGCAGTCTTCTCTTTGGCGCTACCAGTCAGGGGTATTTGCCAATAACCTTTTGTCAAGTCCAAAGTGGTCAGATAGCGAGCCTTGCCAAGTCGGTCTATAAGTTCGTCCACTCTGGGCATTGGGTACGTGTCAAACTTTGTCACTACATTAAGCTTCCTGAAGTCATTACAGAACCTCCAAGTGCCATCCGGTTTTGGGACTAACACGATGGGGCTAGACCAGTCACTATTGGATTCCTCAATGACATCTAGCTCCAACATTCTTTTAACTTCCTCGCTGATGTCCTTTCTCCTCGCTTCAGGAATTCGGTATGGTTTTAGCTTGACACGGACCCCAGGTTCAGTAACAATATCATGCTGAACTGCTGAAGTCGTGCCAGGTAACTCTGAAAATTTCTCTCTATTTCTTATCAGGAATTCTCTAGTTCCCTGCTTTTGAGAATATGACAGGTTGTCTGGAATCGTGACCTCAGGGATCAGAGGAGACTCAGTACCCTTAGGCGTTACCGGGAGGGACCTCGCAGTTAACGCCAGACTATCCTTCCAGGGCTTTAACAGGTTTATGTGGTAAATCTGTTCGGGCTTCCTTTTTCCTGGTTGATATATTTTGTAATTGACCTCCCCAACTCTTTCAATTACTTCAAAGGGACCCTGCCACTTAGCCAGGAACTTGCTCTCAACAGTGGGAACTAACACCAGGACCCTATCACCAGGTGAGAAAACACGGAGTTGGGCCCCCCTGTTGTATATCCTCTGTTGAGCTGTTTGAGCCTGCAGTAAGTGTTCTTTTACCAACGGCATGATTGCTGCAATCCTGTCCTGCATTTCAGCGATATGCTCAATGACACTTTTATGGGGTGTCTGCTCCCCCTCCCAAGTTTCTTTGGCTATGTCCAAGAGTCCCCGAGGGTGTCTCCCATAAAGCAACTCAAAGGGAGAGTACCCCGTGGAGGACTGGGGAACCTCCCTGATGGCAAACATCAAGTATGGTATCAGGAAGTCCCAGTTTTTCCCATCCTTGTCAACAACCTTTTTTAACATGCTCTTTAATGTTTTATTGAAGCGTTCCACCAAGCCATCCGTTTGAGGATGGTACACCGAGGTTCACAATTGCGTCACCTTAAATAACTTGCACAGCTCTCTAGTTATTCGTGACATAAATGGGGTGCCCTGGTCTGTAAGGACTTCTTTAGGGATTCCAACACGACTGAACACCATAAACAGCTCTTTGGCAATGTTTTTAGCAGACGCGGTGCGTAAGGGAATTGCCTCTGGGTAACGGGTAGCATAATCCATGATTACGAGGATATGCTGATGACCTCGGTCAGACTTGGGGAGTGGACCCACAAGGTCCATGGCAATCCTCTCAAAGGGCACTTCAATAATGGGCAAGGGCACTAAAGGACTTCGGAAGTGTTGTAGTGGGGCTGACATCTGACACACAGGACAGGATTGACAATAATTCTCAATATCCTTCTGTATTCCGGGCCAATAAAACCTGCGCAACACCCTTTCAGTAGTTTTCTCAACCCCTAAATGACCTCCTAGCAAGTGCCCATGGGCAAGTTCCAACACCACCCGTCTGTATGGCTTAGGGACCACCAACTGTTCAACCACTTCATCATTTTTTTTACATACACGATACAATAAATCCTCATTGCTGCTAAAATAAGGAAAACAGAGCCTGTCCCCTGATTCGACAGGTACATCATTAATCACCATTACATTTTCCCAGGCCCTGGCAAGGGTTGGGTCTTTTCTCTGCTCGGTACCAAAATTTTCCTTGTGTACATTAAGGTCAGCAAACTCCAACGTAGGCTCAGATTCAGCAGATGGCTGTCCAGCTCCACTGGTTGTGGGGACCTCCTCAGGCTCCTCCAGCTCTCCTGCCATAACTGAGAAAGGAAAACCTGGGGAGCCCTGAGAAGAGTCCCCTGAACCCATATTGTCAGTAGCGGCCAGGAGTTCTGGCTCTGTCACTGAGTCAGCTACTGCGACCGGGTCGGGACGATCCCACAGTTCCCAAAACTTAGGGAAGTCCCTACCAATGATGGCCTCATGCACCAAGTGGGGCACAAGTCCGACCGGATGGGTCACCGTACCTAAGCCAGTTTTAAACTGAACAGTGGCTATAGGATACTCGCGGGTATCCCCATGTACACAGATCACAGCAATTTTTTTAGCATGCAAATTCACAGTGTCAACCATCTCAGCTGTAACCAAAGTCACTAGACTTCCAGAGTCTAGCAAGGCCGTAATAGGCTTATTATTAACAGTCATTTGGCACATGTGTTTTCCCATACTTGGTGCGGCAGCGCATGAAACAGCAGCAAACATAGACTGCCTTCTAATAGACAGATCACACTGCATTGGTTCATCTGTCAATGGACAGTTTGCTGCAACATGTCCCAGTTCTTGGCAACAAAAACACCTGATGTTTCCCCAGTTCGGTTTGCTGACAGGCAGTAGCTTCCCTTGTTTGGGACGCCAAACTTCAGTCCTGGCACCAAAAATCCTCCCCCCTATTTCCTTGCCATGCTTACCACCCACTTCCCCTGAAACAGTCTTACCGGTTGCCTGGGGAGACCGTGGCTTTGGGTGGAAAGTCCGTGCGGCTGTAGGGGTGGTGACCAGGTTCTCTGCAGCAAAGTACCTTTCAACAAGTTCCACAAGGTTGTCCGCCGAGTTGGGGTCTCCTTGACTCACCCACTTCTGCAGGGGAACTGGTAGTGACCTCAGGAACTGGTCCATGACCACACGCTCCACTATTTGTGGCCCAGACAGGGCCTCCGGCTGTAGCCATTTCCTCACCAAGTGAATTGGGTCAAACATCTGCGATCTTGGGGGCCTCTCGTCTTGGAAGAACCAGCTGTTGACCCGCTGTGCTCGAACTGCCAAGGTGACACCAAGTCGCGCCAGGATTTCCCGCTTGTCCTTTTCATAGTCTCCTGCTTCTGCTGACTCCAAATCATAGTAGGCCTTCTGCGATTCTTCAGACAGCAAGGGGGCGACCAGTCCTGCCCACTGGGTTTTGGGCCAACCTTACCTCTCAGCGGTCCGTTCAAAGGTTAAGAGAAAGGCCTCTGGATCATCATCTGCAGTCATCTTGGAAAGAAAGCGACCCACATGGATGGCTGAGGGCTTGTCTCCAACAACATTAACTTTAGCAGGTGACCACTATGCTAGCGTCTCCACAACCGTAGCCAAGGTTTTCCTATCCTCTTTTGCATCAGTGGCTAGCTGTTCAAACAGCCTCTGCGATAGCTCCTGTACAGCACCAATCTGTTGGCACAGCGCCTTGGTTTGCTCCTGTGCGATAGCGTTTGTTTGCTGCAGTGCAGCGTTTGCTTGTTGCTGTGCAGCATTGGATTGTTGCTGTGCAGCATTGGATATCACCAATTGTTTTAGGATTTCCTCCATGTTTAGTCACTCTAGGTACTGGCCTTTTAAGTAGTAACTTACTACAGCTGGTCGCAGTCTCCACCATATGTAACCTGGGGGACAGGTAGCAGGCACAAAGCTCCCTGGGATGAGTGGTCTTTCAGGTACAGATACCAAATCCAGTGGAATAGTGACAAACAGTGCGGTGTTTATTTGTGATATTTACAAGTCTATATACAGGTGCTGTACAGTGTTCCAAAAGAAACAAATAGGAACAAAAATAGCCAAAACAAAACCTAGCCGTGTCTCGGCACTAACTAAACAATATTTACAGATCCTAACTATTAAGCTGAGCAAGCCTACAGCTTGTCAGCTTCCACATACCTTTTTGCTCTCTTACACAGAAGTTCTCTGAGTATCCCAGGCCAAGAGCAAGGGCTGTCTTGCTCAGATGAGCTTATATTAGCCTGGGGGAGAGGACCAAGAACTGAACTGGACCATGGATCAGAGATCCCTGAACCTGTATGAGAGGAGCCTGGGAGATGTATAAACCCCGAACAGGACTTTTCCTGGCTCTCTCTGGGACGCTCTGCTACAATATATATATATATATATATATATGGACTGATACTGCAGCTAGCAAAATCAACTGCCTGCCTGTAGTATGAGAACACCATCAACCTTCTACAGGTAGCTTTAGCTGAACACTGTGAGCAGGACGCACCCCACTAACTTGTAGGTTTAGCTGAACACTGTGAGCAGGACGCACCCCACTAACTTGTAGGTTTAGCTGAACACTGTGATTAGGACGCACCCCACTATCTTGTAGGTTTAGCAGCACACTGTGAGCAGGACGCACTGCACTAACTGTATATAGTCTAGCTGCCTGACTGTGGTACTAATTTGATCAAAAGAACGCCAGTAATTTTCTTCAGGTAGCTGTATATACTGTAACAAGACAAGCCTGCCTGTCAGTAGGAAGATAACAGGAACAGATCTAGCTGAACACTGTGAGGTGGACGCACCCCACTAACTTGTAGGTTTAGCTGAACACTGTGAGGTGGACGCACCCCACTAACTTGTAGGTTTAGCTGAACACTGTGAGCAGGACGCACCCCACTAACTTGTAGGTTTAGCTGAACACTGTGAGCAGGACGCACCCCACTAACTTGTAGGTTTAGCTGAACACTGTGAGCAGGACGCACCCCACTAACTTGTAGGTTTAGCTGAACACTGTGAGCAGGTCGCACCCCACTAACTTGTAGGTTTAGCTGAACACTGTGATCAGGACGCACCCCACTAACTTGTAGGTTTAGCAGCACACTGTGAGCAGGACGCACTGCACTAACTGTATATAGTCTAGCTGCCTGACTGTGGTACTAATAGGATCAAAAGAACACCAGTAATTTTCTTCAGGTAGCTGTATATACTGTGACAAGACAAGCCTGCCTGTCAGTAAGAAGATAACAGGAACGGATCTAGCTGAACACTGTGAGCAGGACGCACTGCACTAACTTTAAATAGTCTAGCTGCCTGACTGTGGTACTAATAGGATCAAAAAAACACCAGTAATTTTCTTCAGGTAGCTGTAAATACTGTAACAAGACAAGCCTGCCTGTCAGTAGGAAGATAACAGGAACGGATCTAGCTAAACTGAATACAGTGTATATATATATATATATGCAACACCTGGGATGCATATATATATACACAATACACTGTAAGTGCAGCTAACTGACTGACTGTTCTGCCTAATCTATCTAACTCAAATCAAATGTCACTGTCTGTCTGTCTCTCTCTCTCTCTCAATGAACGCCGGAACACACACTACACAGGGCCGCCGTGCAGGCGGCCTTATATAGTGTGGGGCGTGTACTAAATCCCCTGAGCCATAATTGGCCAAAGCCTCCTTGGCTTTGGCCAATTACGGCTCTCTGTTCAGGCGGCGCTGTGATTGGCCAAGCATGCGGGTCATAGTGCATGCTTGGCCAATCATCAGCCAGCAATGCACTGCGATGACGCAGTGAATTATGGGCCGTGACGCGCCACACGAATTTGGCGCGAACGGCCTATATTGTTCGCAAATTGGGCGAACGACCGAACAGCCGATGTTCGAGTCGAACATGGGTTCGACTGGAACACGAAGCTCATCCCTAGTAGAGAGCGCATGTTACAGAGTGGAAGGAGAGCTTAATAGAGAGACAGGGTCACCTGCAGTCTGTTAGGTGTTTTCCAGTGCAGATTGCTATATTTGTTTACTTCGTGCAATCGCTGAAGTGCAGAGATTGAAGTGCATATCACTTGTAGAAAGAATCACTAAGAGATAGAAGCCTTAAGGATAGAAGCCATTGTAATGTGCTCCCCCAGCAATGTGCTGACCCCTTAAGGATGCTCAAATTTATACTGTTATAAGGGTGGGGTTGAAGTTTGTTAATTAATCATGAGTGAGTATAAAAATGCCTAACAATCAAAGTGGACTTTTTGCTTCTAAAGTCAGAATAGCAAGAGGCCAGAGGCCAAGATAAGATCAACACATAAAACTTAGGTAAGATAGTCCAGAGCAACAAAAAACAAAATCATGGTTATGCACACAGGGCAACAGATAGAGAAGGCGACATACCAAAGACACGCACACAGACAGCAGGCAGATCCCAATTTCATTTAACAGTGGAAGATGTGGTTGAGCTGACACATACCAAAGACACACACACAGAGACAGCAACAGATCCCAATTTCATTTATCGGTGGAAGATGTGGTTGAGCTGACACATACCTGTAAAGAGACAGAGGAGGAATGTTCAGGTGAGGCAGAACTTGAAGCAGAGATTGAAGTGCATATCACTTGTAGAAAGAATCACTAAGAGATAGAAGCCTTAAGGATAGAAGCCATTGCAATGTGCTCTCCCAGCAATAATCAAGTCCAATCAGTATAATCAAACACAGCTGGACTCAAATGAAGGTGTAGAACCATCTCAAGGATGATCAGAAGAAATGGACAGCACCTAAAGTTAAATATATGAGTGCCACATTAAAGGGTCTGAATACTTAGGACCATGTGATATTTTAGTTTTTCTTTTTTTAATAAATCTGCAAAAAATGTCAACAATTCTGTGTTTTTCTGTCAATATGGGGTGCTGTGTGTACATTAATGAGGAAAAAAATGAACTTAAATGATTTTAGCAAATGGCTGCAATATAAAAAAGAGTGAAAAATTGAAGGGGGTCTGAATACTTTCCATCCCCACTGTATCTCGGACTGTGTAGGATATATTCTGGCTAAGCTTTGTGGGGTATAATAGGCCCTGTGTATACATTTTAGTTGAATAAATCTGTCCTTTGCAGATATTACCTTGGGGATATATTGTTGCAAGGCTAAGTCCCATTCTTCTTCTGATATGGAGGGGATGTCTGCCCTCCAGGACTGAAGCAGAGGTGACACTCCCTCCGAGTTTGCACATGTCAGGCGTAAATATAAGGAGGAAAGGATCCTGTCCACACCTCTTGAGGTGAGAGACCTCTCCACCATATATATGGGGCTCCACCGAGATCTCACCCTGAAACTGTGCCTGAGTTGCATGTTTCAGCTGTAAATATCTAAACAGCATCCACGGGGGGAGTTGATATGTCTCCTTCAGTTCTGGGAATGGAAGCAGGATTCCGGCAGGTATAATCTGCTGGATTTTGACCACTCCAAATCTAGCCCAGACACTGGGATCTGGGATAGATCGAAAATGCGGTAGTTTGGGGTTGCCCCACAGCGGAGTATGGGGGGAGATAGTGTCAGCTGCTGTAACTGCAGCGGTGACCCTTTCCCAAACTTGTACCATGGTCCCCTATAGACCATATTCGTTAGGGCGGAGTAGGAACCCATAATGGCCGCTTCTAAATTAACCGCAGGGTTGGATCTGGTTTGGGTAAACCACCATTGGACGGTGACTAGCACCGCCGCCCAATAGTATTTTTGAAAACAAGGCATCGCCAGACCTCCTCAGGATAAGGGGAGTTGCAATTTGGTTTTGGAAATTCTTAGGACCTTCCCACCCCAGACAAATGAAGAAATGATCCCATCTAGCTTATGGAAAAAAGCTGCAGGAATTGGAACTGGGGTATTTCTAAATATATATAAATATTTGGGAAGAAAGGTCATTCTTGCAGACCTTGGCATTTCATCACCAAGGTCTGCAAGACTGGGTACAGGTTATTAGTCAGGTATTGGGAAAGGTCATTGGTAATTTCAATGCCCAGGTAATAAAAGCGGGAGACTCTTTGTAGGGGAAATGGAGAAGAGGAGGAGCAGAGTTAGATAGTAAAAACAGATTGGATTTATCCCAGTTAATTTTGACCCCAGAAAAATTACCATATCTATATATGATCCTCAGATCCGCCGCAAGGGAATCAGAAGCATCATTAAGATATAAGAGCGTGTCATCTGCGTATAGCGATATCCTCTCCACCAGTGGGCCCACTTGTAGTACCCCCACCTCATCTGTCGATCGAAGCAGGATCGCCATAGGCTCAATGGCCAGGGCAAATAGCCCCGGAGAGAGGGGGCATCCCTGCCTTGTGCCTCTGTAGAGGTGGAAGGGGGGGAGAGGATACTGCCAGTATGCACACGTGCCATCGGGGAGGCATACAGCTGTTGGATCCAAGTAATACATTTAGGGCTAAAATCAAATCTAGCCAGTACCTGACCCATTCCACAGAATTGAAGGCCTTTTCTGCGTCTAAAGACGCCACCGCCCCCCTGCATCTTTTTCCTTAAACAATGCTATATTAGTGTGGAGGCGGCGTATGTTAATATCTGTCTGGGAACGGAGGAAGCGATGACAGGAAGCAGCATGGATCAGTGCCAATTCCCTGTAGGCTATCAGCATATCTGTGTGTGCAGTCTGATTTGGGGAGTTCACGTATTGTGCCTCCAATCTCATGGCTCGGAGTTCAGTCTCTGAGAGTTTGAGTTTCGATTCCTTCCTAACCTTGGCAATATTAAATTGGTATCTGCCCCTAGCATAGGCTTTGAATGCATCCCATACTGAGGCCTGGGGTGCGGAGTGTTCATTATGGGTTCAGTAATCCTTCAACTCAGACAGCATCAATGGTTCCATTTTTTTGTCAGTGATCCAGTACCTGGAAATTCTCCACAACCCCACTTCAGCTGCCGAGTCCTTGCCTAGGGTCACCATAACCAGCGCGTGGTCTGAGATGCCACGTGGTAGGATAGAAACTGCGGATATCCTATTTAATAGAGGAACACTAACATATATCAAGTCTATGCGTGATAGGGTGGCATGTGTAGCCGAGTGGCATGTAAATTGCCTCGCATCCGGGTGTTTCCATCTCCATGTGTCATGTAGACCATATGTCTCTGCCCATCTAGCCAGATCGGAGTCGGTCATCTGGCCAGAGCTCAGTTTATCAACACTGGGATTAGGAGTCATGTTGAAATTTCCAGTGAGGATAATATTAGTTGTGGGGTATTTAGTTACAATGGTCACGATCCTATGTAAAACCACGAGAATTGCCGACGGAGGCACATAGAGAACGACAACCACCATATCCACTCGGTCGCATAGTGCATGTATAATTACAAATTGCCAATCTGGATCTAAATGAAGATCCATCAATACAAATTGAAGTGTCTTATGTACCAAGACACTGACTCCTCGGGAATGGGAGGAGAAAGTGGAGTGGTAGTAAGATCCCACCCAAGCCTCCAATAAAATACAAATGTGTGGGAGGTGACTTTTAAAAAAGGAAAAAAAAAACGAAGGAGCGCTTAATTTTAGAGTTCAACCCCGCACATTCCAGGAGAGTAACGTCAGGGGAGCTTTAGTAAGGGGAGTAAAACAACTTCTGTCCCTTCCCCATCCCCACCCCCCTCCATATCCAGCAGCACTATAAAATATAGGAGCAATCTGCCCATTGAGGTTAGTGCCTTGGCTTTGTATCATATTGTAATGACAGAAAAAAAAATGAGTAAACCAACATAATAAAACCAAAAAGCATAACTGATAAAACCACCCCCCTCCCTTTGCTACCCCCCAAACTTGGGTGCATTTGATTTCCCAAACAAAACATGACTATCAGTCTCTGGGAAGCAGTGTATCAATAGGACGCCTAGAAGGCACAACGAAAGACACCCCCCATCTAATCAGCAATTGTGCTGCCTGTATAAAACTATTGGAATTCACCTGGACAAGTCTGGGGGCACAATTCTTATGCCCCGTACACACGGTCGGATTTTCCGATGGACAATGTCCGATCGGAGCGTGTTGTCGGAAATTCCGACCGTGTGTACGGGGCATTAGTGTTCTGAGGAAGCACACAAGGACATATTTCCAGTTGCCCAAACCTGTGCATAACAAAATCAGACTCAGCAGTCTTAACTCTTCAGACTCCAAATAGATCAGGGGATCAGGGTAGTGTCAAGCTCCCTTCTCTGCGGGTCTATTCCAATGGTAGGGTTGGCAAGCATCTAGAATTACCAACATAATTACCCACTTAAGGGAGTCTCCCCATTCAGGGGTGGATAGTCGCATGGCAGAAGAAAAAAAAAAATAAAAAGGTGTAAAATCCAAACAGGGAACTTCATCGGGAGCATAGAGAAATGTCACTGTTTCTTAGGCAAACATGTCCAGGAACCAGCAGTGCAGCCAATAAAATCAGTAAATGCAGCTCACCTATCTGAACATGCGAGGAGTGAAGAGAAGAGGTTTGTCACAGGCCATGCTGTTCAGTGCTGTGGTAGAGACTCCAGCCAGTTAGAAGCATCTTCAGGTGAAGTGAAGAATTTATGGGTCTCGCCATCCTGGACTCTGAGGCGGGCCGGGAAGAGCACATTATACTTCAGGCCTTTCTGTCTCAGGGGAAGCTTCACATGATCAAAAGACTTTCTCTGCTTTTGGGTTTCTGCAGAGAAATCCGGAAAGATCATGAGCCGGGTCCCCTCAAATCTTAGAGCTTCTATCTTTCTGCTCTCTGTCGACACCAGGTCTCTGTCTCTAAAATTCAAGAGGCGAAGGATAAGCATGCTTGGGGGGGCTCCAGGTGGTCCGAAAGCTGCCGGCATTCTGTGTGCCCGCTCAACTGCAAAGAACGGGGAGATCGCTGCTTGCGGGAGTAGCTGGAGCAGGAGATGTTTAATGTAAGTGACCGGATTGGGGTCCTCTGAGCCTTCCGGGAGCCCGATGATGCAGAGATTATTTCTCCGATTTCGGTTTTCCGCGTCTTCGGCTCGATATTCCAGAGCCTGGACTTTGGCAGTGAGGGTATGGGGGGAGGTAGAGTGATCCCTGAGCAGATCCTCAGCATCTCCCACGTGTTGCTCGACCTCCGTTAGCCCGGTACAGAACTTCTCCATATCTTTACGGATCAGTCCCATCTCTATCTGTATGGTGTCAATCTTCCCGGTCAGAGTTGTTTGGGAAGTGTTGATAGCTTGCATGAGGGCCGTAAAGTTATCCTGCGCCTGTATTGCAGGATCTGTGTCCTCAGTCTGTGAGGCCATATTGGAGAGCGTGCGAGGCTGGGATCCCCCGCCATGAGGGTGTGTGTACGATGTGGAGGCTTTCTGGTGTGCCGCCAATTTGCGCTTATAGGGCATACCAGTCCAGGGGTTCTTCAGCAGGGCTTCGGTAGCTTCAAAAAAGTTTTTTGTCCGCAGGGAAGCAGGATTTTCAGTAGGCAGGATAGCGGAGCTCTCTCACTATGCTTCTGCTCCGATCGCCATCTTGGACATGCCCCCGAAGAATTACTTGTTGTGACCTCCGCGTTCCAAAGCATAAGGTGTTCAGGAATCTTCATGAATGTACAAGTGTGAGTAGATGAATGGTGTATGTGTCTGCGTGTTTGATTGATGATAATCATGTGTTTCTGAATGTTCTTGAGTCCCTTCATAGCATCTCTCCTCGCTCTAAATACCATCTCAGACAATAAGATCATAAAAATTATAATGGGCTCAGCCCAAAAGGTATGGCTTCTTTTCTATTGGTTAAGAAAAATCTAATGATTTACTTTGGTGAATTTCAGGTAATATCACCTTCAAGCCTTCAACCACTAGGCATGTCTGAGAGCAGAAAAATGTGTTCTGAACTATCTCTTAAAAATATGTTCCATTTTCATATGATGTGTATTTAGTACTTTCATATCATGTGTATTTGTTTGTATTTTGGTGAGAAGAATATACCGTATATACTCGAGTATAAGTCGTTCCGAGTATAAGTCGAGGCCCTAATTTACCACAAATAAATGGGAAAAACGTATTGACCAGAGTATAAGACGAGGGTGAGAAATGCACAGCTACTGTAAGTGGAAAAGAGGGTCAACAATGCCCATTTGCAGCCTCACTGTGCCCATTTGCATGCCTCACTGTGCCCATTTGCAGCCATAGGTCCCCCGAACTTCAAACTCGGTAGTTAAGGGTTCCTAGATGCCCCCTAGCTGCAGCCAAAATTTGGGGTCTCTGAACCCAAAGGGTCCCAAAATGACATTGCTGCAGATGGACACAGTTGACCGAATTTGGGGCCCCGTATCTTGGGGCCACTTAGTGCTAAGAACCCCAAATTCGGTGTGCAAACCCAGTGGAACTAGCACCATAATATATCCAAAGATAGGGTTTCTAGCACCAAGTGGCCCCGAGATACAGGGCCCCAAATTTGGTTCAGAAAATGTCAAGCACTTTTCTGCAGCAGGGAATGACATTTTCCAAACCGATTTTGGGGCCCCCTATCTTGGGGCCACATAGTGCTGGGAACTCCATCTTTAGATATGTTGTGGAACCAGTTCAACTGGGTCTGCACACCAAATTTGGGGTTCCTAGCACTAAGTGGCCCTGAGATACGGGGCCCCAAAGTCTGTTTGGAAAATGAAATTTTTTTGCTGCAGAAAAGTGCTTGACTCGAGTATAAGTCGAGGGGGGCACTTTCAGCACAAAAAAAGTGCTGAAAAACTGGACTCATACTCGAGTATATACGGTATATCTTTAAGTATTCTGGTAACCGGTCTAATATAAAATATGCTCAATATAATTTTGATTAACCACTATTACATAAAATGTATACCTATCTTATAAAGACTGGTCTGTCTGGAAAAACACATGTTTTATCTATATGGATAAATGTATAATTCTGGTATGTCCAATGAATATTTGTTTATCTAAAGACACATGCTATATAATTTTTATATAATCACGATTCATATGTCTTTCATAATACTGGTTGGCATCTTAAACAATTCTATTTATAAAACTAAAGGAATTATTCCCGCGCTAACAAGGCCAAAATCTAAATTAGTGCTATGGATAAGCTGCATGCACTGAAAAAGGTGCAAACCAAACCTTAAAAGGACATAAAAAATATAATAAATAGTGCTGCGCTAATCCGAAACGCCCCTATTAGGGGACTTTAAAGTGATGGTGAAATAACCAAAAAGTGGTAAAATTGACATAAAAGTGTTACCAATCCTCCACAAAATATCACACTCATCAAAGTAAATTGAAAATTCTAAAACCAGTAGGTACAAATCCCTGTGTGAAAGGTCAATCACCATAAATATAGCATAAAATAAATAATCTATTCATAACTAAAATCATGTGCAAACATCAGTGGTGTCATCTCGCAAGCGGAACTCAATAACTCAAATGAAGTAGTAAAACAAGATTAGCACATAAAGTGACAAGTGCAATGTGAACAAACACAAAACAAAATTAATTTGGAATACAAAATGTAAGCTAGTGCAATGTTCGCAGGTGGTTATAATACTAGAGCAGGCAATGGTGCTAAAAACTGTGACTTAAAAGGTTTGGCATGAGCCAGAAGTGACAGTGAACAAGGTCCTTATTTGTTTAGAATAACAGTGATAGCGTCTTGACATGCAACGGTCGCTCCGTGGTGAATGGCTTAAATAACCCGGTGCTCAGCTTCGTGCACACACACTCCTGTGAGAGATGGCCCCTTACCTTAAGGCAATAGGGCAAACACATATAGCCAGGGGTCTTTGCATAGGGTCCTCCTTGGAGCAGTGGAGCAGGCGTGTATGACCAAGAATCTTTATTAGGGGGGTCCTCCTAGGGTGTAGAGCCCTATCCTCACAGTCCCAATTCCAGGGGGTGGTTCCCTCGGTAGATAGGGGGGATAAAAAACACGGGGAGCCCCAATAGTGTAATATTGCTAAAACAAATCGCTTTATTGAGGTAAAACAGGGTACTCACATAAAAAACAGCAATGGTATTCCTATCTCCGACGAGCGGCGAGCTCGTATTACTAACACAGCGTGTAGAGCCTGTCCCGTCCTTACGCGTGACGTCACACCGCACGTGACTTCATCAGAGGAAGTTGCATGTCAAGACGCTATCACTGTTATTCTAAACAAATAAGGACCTTGTTCACTGTCACTTCTGGCTCATGCCAAACCTTTTAAGTCACAGTTTTTAGCACCATTGCCTGCTCTAGTATTATAACCACCTGCGAACATTGCACTAGCTTACATTTTGTATTCCAAATTAATTTTGTTTTGTGTTTGTTCACATTGCACTTGTCACTTTATGTGCTAATCTTGTTTTACTACTTCATTTGAGTTATTGAGTTCCGCTTGCGAGATGACACCACTGATGTTTGCACATGATTTTAGTTATGAATAGATTATTTATTTTATGCTATATTTATGGTGATTGACCTTTCACACAGGGATTTGTACCTACTGGTTTTAGAATTTTCAATTTACTTTGATGAGTGTGATATTTTGTGGAGGATTGGTAACACTTTTATGTCAATTTTACCACTTTTTGGTTATTTCACCATCACTTTAAAGTCCCCTAATAGGGGCGTTTCGGATTAGCGCAGCACTATTTATTATATTTTTTAAATTCTATTTATAATTTGTCCTAAGTCACAACCTTTATATTTTTACCTTATAACAGAATTATCATTAGGTCAGTAGATACAAAAATTTTAATTGTATCTGTAATTTGGAATATAATATCATTTGAATGGCTTAACCACATGTATTTTAAACATAATACTGACTGCACCATTTGAAGTGAACTTTGGACAGACTCGATGGATATTTAGAGATGGATTAGCTATCTACACAGCTCCTAAAATCTAAGACAATAGGTTTTGCAGGACAAGGGTGATTTTTATGTGATGATAGTCTGTATAACCCTTTTTTCTATGGTTGTGTTTGTCGCTTTTATTTACCCACCAAGACAGATAAACATATTCTTTGTTTTGTGAAATGGGACATTATTGTTCAAGCAAGTCTGTTTCAACACAAAGTTTGTAGAATCTAAAAATGGTTGATCCATTGAGTCCGCCGGACCCGCAGATTGGCTCCCACTGTGTCCAACCACTGCAGGAATGGGGTTGCGTGCACGCCCCAGACCTGGAGTTTCAGGATCACATATATGTATACGGTCGGCGAGCGGTTAATTCCCCTTTAAGGAGTCATTGCTGTGGAGATCGGGCCGGGGCAGCTCCCTGAATCATTCACTTCTAATATGGCACATATATAGAAGAGAAAGAGAAGAGAATAGAAGAGTATAGAAGAGAAAGAAAGTGGGGAAGAAGAGAAAAATAAAAAGAGGAAGAAATGAAGGAAGATGTGGTAAAAAAAAAAAAAAAAAAAAAAAGGGGGTGAGGAGAGGATAGAGGGTTGCTGGCATGCAAGGCCATGTATTGAGAGGAGGGGAGGAGTAGCATAATTAGGTGCTAAATGGCTAAGCTAGAATATTAGGTTCAAGGGGTTAGAGCAATAGATTTGTATATGTGGCGGAAGTCTGAAATTTTTTCCAAGGATCCCAAATTAGGGAATGTTTCTGGGAGGTCCCTCTAATATTGTGGGTGATACTTTCCATGAGGTGTACATTGTCAACTATTTGTAGCCAAGCTTTTATAGATGGAATTACTGGTTGGCCCCACAAAGTGGGAATTAAGGCCTTCGCAGTATTCAATAGATGAGGAATGACTGAGCGTTTGTACGACCTTATGGGAGTTTTTGTGACATGAAAAAGAATAACCCATGGGTCATTTGGTATATGAACATCAGCAATCTGAATAATCAGATTTCGAATATCATTCCAATATGGTCGAATCAGTGGACAGAACCACCATATGTGTGCATGAGTAGCTTTGTTCCCACAGTTCCTCCAGCACAATGGGGAACTGGCGGGGAACATTTGGTGCAATCTAGCTGGGGTGTAATGCCACCTAGTGAGCAGTTTATAGTTGACCTCTGACATTCTTGAGGCTAAGGACGAGTTGTGGGCTAATAGTAGGATCCTATCCTTTTGGTTGTCAGTCAGGGAAATATCAAGGTCAGTTTCCCATTTAGCCAGATAAAGGGGGAAGTCGGGGTTTTGAAGAGTAATAAGGCTGTATAAAATAAAGAAATGCTTTGTAGAGGAGGGTCTTTTGGATGAAATATTACTTCTATATCGTTTAAATCACTAACGCCCCTAAGTGGGGTAGGAAGAGAGCTTAAGAAGTGTTGTATTTGGTGGTATCTCCACTTGTCTAGGAACGTGGCAGATTTAGGAGCGAGGATCACAGGTAATGATTTGAGTACGTTGCCATTTAAAATGTGATGTAATAGGAGAGGTTCTTCTGACCTCCATGATTTAAAACCAGGATCCAGAAGGCCTGGCAGAAAGTATGTATGATTAAGGAGAGGTAATAGAGGGGAGTCATAGCTCCAGGAGAATTTTTTATGTATAGCGTCCCATACATCTAAAGAGGAAATGGTAAGGGCTGAGGTAGTTTGAGCAAGGCTCCTATGGGAGCGGGGTATCCAGGGAGCCATTGAAAGATCCACACCACTCAAGAAATACTCAATTTGTACCCATAGCTTAGAGTTAAGGGCATATTTCCATTCAGCTAGTCTGGCCAATACAGTTGCTTGATAATATGCTTTGAAATTGGGGAGTGCCAGACAACCTGAGCATTTGGAACGAAACAATAACTCTCTGGATATTCTAGGGTGTCTGTCCTTCCAGATAAAGCGGGAAATCATGGATTGTAAAATGGTAAAAAATCCCACTGGAACACATAATGGTAGCATTTGAAAGAGAAAGAGGATGCGAGGTAATATATTCAATTTAATTATATTAACCTTCCCTAACCAGGTGTGGGACAAGTTAGACCATTTTCGTAGGTCGGTTCTGATCTTGTTTAGAATGGGAATATAATTGTATCGAAAAAGGGATTGAAGATTAGGAGTAAGATAAACACTGAGGTATTTCATACAATTTGATTCCCATTTAAAGGAAAAGAGGGGTTTGAGGGAGAGAGTCTCGGACTTAGGGATGATAATGTTTAAAATTTTGGATTTAGATATAGATATTTAGATTTAGATTTCGTTTATTTTAAAGTTAGACATTGATTGAAACGTGGAAAATGCAGACATCAAATTCGGAATCGAAATCCGTGGTTGTTGAAAAAAGAATAGTACATCATCTGCATAAGCCGCGTATTTATGGGATCTGTTGCCTATTTGTATGCCTTTGATATTAGGATTATTCCTAATTGTGGCTAGAAAAGGTTCTAAAGTAATAGCAAAAAGTAAGACAAAGGGGTCACTCAGCGTTCCGTTAATCCTAACTTGAGTAGAGGGATTAGAGTAAAGGGAAGAGATACGATGGAACATTTTAGGGCCCATACCGAAGTGGCGTAAGGTCAACTTAAGGTACTCCCAGTCCACCCTATCGAAAGCCTTCTCTGCATCAGTGGAAAGGAGTAGGGTGGGCTGGGAGCACCGCTGAACATATTGAATTAGGGAAATTGCACAATTATTATCCTTTGCTTCTCTAGCGGGTATGAAACCTGATTGGTCTGCCGAGATCCATTTTGGTATAAGGGGAAGTAAGCGGTTTGCCATAACTTTGGCGAATAATTTAATATCGACATTTATTAACGATATTGGTCTAAAACTGTTACAGAGGGTAGGATCCTTATCTGGTTTGGGAATGACAGTGATATGAGTCGAAAGTGATTCTGGGCGTAAACCTGAGGAGTGAGAGATAGAGTTTGCATATTCAGAGAGGCGAGGCAGCAGGATGTCACTAAATGTTTTATAATATAAAATAGTGAACCCATCAGGTCCAGGGGCTTTACCAGAGGGGGAGGACTTCAATGCTGCCTGAAATTCCTCAACCGAGAAGTCTCCCTCCAATTCTTTAAGGACAGATATGGGTAATTTAGGAAGATTTGCCTCTTTCAGGTAGGAAAGCATACGATTCCTTCTCTCCTTATGAGGAAGAGAGGACAAGTTGTTTTTGATGTTATAAAGGTCCGCCTAATAATCTCTAAAGGCTTTAGCGATATCTGGAGTTGCATGGGCCAATTCACCCGACGAAAGCTTAATTTTGGGGATAAACGATTGTGACTGTTTAGTCTTTAGTGATCTAGCCAACAATCTACTTGGTTTGTTCCCCCATTCGTAAAATTTCTGTGACAAACGTTGGAACTTTCTCTTGGTGTCTAAATTAAGGAGGGACTTCAATTCTTCACGTTTAAGTGTGAGGGATTGAAGGTGTTCAATATGTAAAGAAAGTTTATGCTGCTTGTCAAGAGCCGCTATCTGTTGTAAAACCTCGTTAATTTGTTGACAATGCTCTCTTTTTATCCGAGCACCAAGCTCAATGAGCCGGCCTCTAATAGTAGCCTTATGAGCTTCCCAAATGATAGAAGGGGAGGTGTCAGAGGATTTGTTCTCCTTAAAGTACTGCGATAAATGAGAAGCCAACATAGAGACCTCCACTTCGTAGCGAGAAGGGAATCATTAAGCTTCCAGTTGGTGGTATGTCGGGGTAGGGAGGGCATGGTCAATGTCATTGACACAGGTGCATGGTCTGAAATTGATGCGATGCCAATGTGAGCAGAGCGTAGGAGGGGGAGATGAAAATGGTCTAAGAATATATTGTCTATTCTGGAGTATGATTGATGTGTTGAGGAATAGTGTGAAAAATCCTTCTCCTTGGGATGAAGAAGGCGCCAGACATCCATCAATTGATGATCAGGAAGCCGATTTTTCACAAATTTCAGTTGCTTGAAAGAGATATTAGATTAGAATGGCTTTGTGATGTATCAATAGTGGGGTCTAACGGCATGTTTATATCCCCCGCTAAAATAGTAAGTCCCTTAGCAAAGTGTGACAACTTAGTCAATATTTGGGAGAGAAAGGCAGGCTGGTTATGGTTCGGGCAGTATATATTTGCAAGCGTGCATTGAACATTTCCAATAAATCCCTTAAGAAAAAGAAAGCGACCATGGTCATCCGCAAGCATATCAGATAGCCTAAAGGACACACTTCTACAAAAACCAATGGCTACTCCCTTGGTCTTGTTGGTGTCCGATAGGCTATGATACCACTGCGGAAAGTTAGGTGAGGTTAGTTTAACAGGTGTCGTATGAGTTAGGTGCGTTTCCTGAAGAAAGGCAATGGAACACGTGGCTTGTTTCGGTTCCCGATATAATTGGTGTCATTTAGCAGCGACATTGAGACCCCTAACATTATAGGATACAATCTTTTTTTTTTTATTTTGGAAATACAAAATACATTTATTAACAAAACATCAGAAACCACAGTTTGTACGAATAGTTGAGCATTAACATTATGAACAATCTTCAATAATGTGCCTGATGGTAGAAACAGATATTTTACTTGCCCACAGCAAGACTGCAGCCCAATATCTGGAATGTTATTGTGTAAAGACCGAAAGGGAGTACAATGAAAAATCTCTTTTCCGTAAAGCAAAAACCGCAGTACCAAAACCAATTCCCTACAGTTTGGCTTTAGAGACTTTAAAGTGAGATTTCTCAACATGTAAATATCCCCAGGTGCATGGTAAGGGTGTTGAAAGTATAACCCACTCACACCAAAATGCTCCTAATGGCAAGTGAGCAGGTATATAGGCATTTTACAGGAGGGCTCAGACATTCTTCCCCAAACACACACACACACACACTAGGACAGTTTTCACAATCTGCAGGACTCTGCACTTGCATCTCATCCCTTTAATTCTCTTAATTTTTTGCCTCCTCTTTTGGCACTTCAGGCATCAGGATCACTTTGCCAACATTTTTCTTCTCCTGCATCTGTCTCATGGCATCACCCACCTGCTCAAAAGGATATATGCTGTCGATTTTGGGCTTGATCCTTCCTTGCTTGTAAAGGTCAAGCAGTTTAACCACAACATCTGTGATCAGCTCTGTTTCAGTATCCAAGTGGCCTAGATGAAAGCCACACACAGCTTTGTTTGAAGGAATAAGCTGCAGAGCATTTATGCTGAACTGATTCCACCAAGTCTTTGCTAAAGCAACAAGGTTCTTCTTTTGTCCAGTCAACAAGTTGGCAGCGCCATAAATTTCCAGTTTTCCCATAGGTTTCAGCAGGTTGTAGGCTTTACAAGTGTCAGAACCTCCCAGGGGATCCATCACTATGTCTACACCTTTAGGCGAGATTTTCTTAATTTCATCCACATAATCGCTTGTCCTGTAATCAATTGGGTAAGTCACACTGTGTTCTTTAAGTGCTTCATGCTTGGAAGAAGAAGCAGTTCCAAATATTGTAACATTCTCCACAGTTTTACATAGCTGTACTGCTGCAGTGCCAACATCACCTGCTGCCATGTGGATGAGGACACTTTGTTTTGGTCTCAGATTGCCAAAGTCAAAGAGAATCATGTAGGCAGTTATATAGTTCACCAGCAAGGCTGCAGCCTCCTCAAAGCTCATCCCCACTGGCATAAGGAATGTGTGGCTAGTCTGAACAGTAACCAATTCTTGCCATAAACCAAACCTGTTGAGGACCATAACGTTGTCTCCAACCTGTCTGTCGGTGACCCCTTCTCCTATCTCCTCCACGATGCTGGAGCACTCCATTCCCAAGGAGACGGGCAGGGATGGCAAGCGATCGTATACTCCTTGTCTGGCCATTAGGTCAGCGAAGTTGAGCCCGCAGGCTCGGACCCGGATCAGCACCTCCCCGGCTTTGGGTTTGGGGGCGCCCTTCTTGTTCTGCAGCTTTACCTTATCATAGCCGCCATGTCCGCTCAGTACCAGAGACTTGTAGGAGACTTCAGGCTGCGGAGGAGCCGCCTCCTCTCTCCCGCACTCCGCCGCCGCCGCCTCCTCGGCTGGCTTCTGCTCCAGCTCTTCTTTCTTGGGTTCTGCGGCCTGGTTCTCCTCCTGAGACGGTGGCTTCTCCTCTGATCGGGGAGTCTGGGTGGGGACCGCTTCTTCGCCGGCAGACATGGCTGACAGAAGAGGGGTTCGCTGTTACCTCAGAGATGGGCAAAGAGTACTGAACCAAAGGCGGGGACTGTCCGGGCTCTCAGCTGAGACAAGAAAGTATAGGATACAATCTTTACCTTAGCCATTTAAAAATATAATGAGGGCCTTCAGCCTATCTTGCCATGCATGCCAGCAGAGAGGGGGAAGTGGGGGGAAAGAAAAATCTTTCCCATTGGGGAAAGAGAGAGCGAAAGGCCATCCTAATCCTTGAACAAGGATTGAATAGGACAACTTCAGGGCCATTCACACTCGCCAACCCCAGAAGGAGATGGGGGCGGGGTTACACTGTAGGGGATAGGTAGTGAGGGGAGTGCGCCCCGACAGCACACGGCCTGTAGAAGGAAAACAAATGACTTGCCATCAACAAGAGAGCAATGAGTTCCAGTTAAAAATATGAAAACCCATATAAGTAGAACCAGGATTAATATAAACAATATGCATCCTAAAAGAAATCGTAAATGTAGACCAATTGGAAACCTGTAACAACAACAAAAAAAAAGGTAAAAAAAAAAGAGAGAAACAGACATTGGTCAGCTTAATGGCGAGTCCGCTTTGGTCATATGTATGCAAGTAAAGGTAGAAAAAACACAGCGGCCAGAACCGCACTCTGTAGGAAAAACCTGTTGTAAGAGAAAGATGATTCACATTATTAGCAAAAGCATTGGTGAAAAGATGGATGTTTCAACCATGTTTTTGTGCGGAGCCAGGAAGAGAAGTGCGCCACTTCTTTAAAGGGTTTTTTTTCAGAGAGAATCCACGGGACAGGAAAATTTGGGTATTGGGTCCTGCCAGCCTGGAAGTTCCATGGGCGAGAGATGTAGGTCCTGCAAGAAAGTTGGAAGTTCCTCAGGAAATCTCAATGTATGGGAACGACCATTTTTTGTAGCAATCAGGCAGGCAGGAAAGCCCCATCTGTATGTGATTCCGTCAGAACGTAGATGGTCCAGAAGCGGTTTTAGGGCTCTACGGCAATCCAAAGTATCTTTGGAGAGGTCTGGATAGATGGTGATGGTAGCCCCATCAAAGTCAATGTTAGGTAAGCCTCGCATCTTCACCATGATAGCATTTTTATCTTCAAAGTAATGCAGGCGACAGATAACATCCCTGGGCTGGTCTGAGTTAGCGTTACAGGGTCGTAAGGCCCGATGCACACTGTCAAAGCGTAAAGGTGCAGTGACATGGTTCCCCAGGATGGTATTAAAAATGCCTCTTATAGAAGGTTCAAGATCAGTGTCTCCAGTGGCCTCCGGCAGATCTCTAACTCGAATATTATTTCTGCGGTTACGATCTTCGAGGTCTTCAAGCTTGTATAAAGATGCATCAAAAGCCAACTGGTAACAGAGTCCTGCAATTCTTTAATGGCTAATGCCTGCGTGTCCTGTCACTGCTCCGCTTCCTCTACCCTGACCAAGATATGTGACATATCAGATCTAATGGCAGTTATTTCTTTTTTGATGGATTTCTCCAAACTGTGAAACATACCTGCAAGTTATTTTTTGAGACCGCTCATAAGTGCAGACATTTCAAAACCCGCAGGGGATCCAGGATCATCCATAAGATCAGAGCAATAGGAGGATGCCGGAGAACTCTCTCTCACAGAGGCAGCGCGGGATGATGGAGAGGCACTTGTTCTCGAGGTTCTGGCTTGGTCGCCACGTGCGTGGCCAAGTATTGCTGAATAGAGCCTGTAGAGACTGGAATAGAGAGTGATCTCTTGTTTGGACGTTTAACTGGGGCAAGAACGGAGCTTAGGTGTTTTGGCGGGCATAACTGAAGCTATATGGCCGATAGCTGCAAAGGGCACTCTCCCTCACATCTGAGCGATATCACGCATTCATCAAAATGTTGTTAGCACATAAGGGGGATCCCATGTAGGCAGAACGTAGATAACAGTAATGCCCACGGTCAGATTTTCCGACGGAAAATGTGTGATAGGACCTTGTTGTCGGAAATTCTGACCGTGTGTTGGCTCCATCACACATTTTCCATCAGATTTTCCGACACACAAAGTTTGAGAGCAGGATATAAAATTTTCCGACAATAAAATCCGTTGTCGGAAATTCCGATCGTGTGCACACAAATCCGACGGACAAAGTGCCACGCATGCTCAGAATAAATAAAGAGATGAAAGCTATTGGCCACTGCCCAGTTTATAGTCCCGACGTACGTGTTTTACGTCACTGCGTTCAGAATGATCGGATTTTCTGACAACTTTGTGTGACCGTGTGTATGCAAGACAAGTTTGAGCCAACATCCGTCGGAAAAAATCCTAGGATTTTGTTGTCGGAATGGCCGAACAAAGTCCGACCGTGTGTACGGGGCATTAATGTACTCCAACAACAGCAGGAAAGCGCAATAGAAATTATCGCGATTAAATATCCTAGGAACAGAAGCTATGGAGGCGATGCGTCAGCTGAAGTTAAATTAGGTAGAACTGGGAGCACAAAGATGGCCGTTTGTCTCCGGGAGCAGGCCTGAGCCGCTGACTTTCCTAGCGACAGTGGCTAGCTGGGAGCTACGGTATTATGCGGGCCTCTTAAGATATCGCAAAGATCCAAATTCAAAGTCACATCAATAGGTATACAGCCCAGCTCTATATATGGGGGATCTTGCTGAAGGATGAGTGCAGTGGGAAAGTTTTAATGAGATAGGCAATGGAGCAGAGTGGCTAGAGGAGTACTTGGAGCACCAAGATGGCCGCCAACCTCCAAAAGTAGGCCGAAGCCGGGGACTTTCCTAATGGCTGTAACCGGCCAGGTGAGCGCCGCCGTTGCTAGTAAAGGATGTAGTCTCTGTAGCAGGGTGGCCCAGGAGGCTGTAATAGTGTGAAAATAAGCTCACAGGAGAGGATTGGAGCCTGGATGGTGGCAGATTCTCTGAGTCTTGAAGGAGCTCAGCTGAAACACGTCCTCCACTATGCACGTCCAGACACGCCCCCTAATATGGTACATTTCAGACAGAAGTGCTAAGGAGACCGCCACCTATTGACTGAAACTGAGAATACAGGAGGTTATATTTTCCCGGCTAAAAAAAAATCACTTTTGGATAAAACTGACTGTTTCCTGTTGTGGTGAATCTGTCTGTAATGTTTGTTTTTTTTGTTTTGTTTTTTTTTTGTTTTTTTGTTTTTTATACAGGTTTCAAATATAGCAGCTCATATGCTTGCCGCATATTCCGTGTTTCCCAGAACACAGAGTGAGATAGATTTTTTGTATAAACTTTTTTTATTAGTTCAGTCACAGCATAACATACATTTGTGGCATACGCTGAATAGGGACATACAATTTATCGTTTCATTGGTAACAAAAGGTAAGGACAACAAATAGAAATAGGGGTAGACATGGCTACAACATAAAAAGGGTTATTCCTGTATAGGGGGCATATATCTTGTGCTTTTATCAGCCGGCTAACTATAGCAGGCTTAGGGTTCCAGTCCCCAACTGCATAGTGGCCAACTGGTTACGATGTCTCCCAGCTGGCCTGTTTCTTGCCTTGTGTCTGCCTCAGCTGATAAGGAGTGTCTGGCCCGACCCCAACACCACCAGACCCGGACTTTACTCCAGAGGAGGGGGGCAACCAAGGCCTCCAGCTAACCTCCTCTAGCGCTTCGCCCCAGCCTAGGCCGCACACATCCCAACCCCCTATGGGAGGCATGACGTTACCATCTCCCGTCAAGTGACTTATTTCCAGCAGGGAGACATTGTGGTGTTTAATAGTCCCAGCAGTGGTAGATAACATGCTATCAGGCCTTCAAATTGTATAACCCTTTAGCAATAAATCATTATTGCGGGGAATAAAGAGAGAGATGGGATGGAAGAAGGACAGAAGTGTACACAGCTACTGTCGAGGACGATCATGGAGGCCCAGGGCTGGTTCTGCTAGCTTCAATAGATCCACGTCTAAACTAGAAGGGGCCTGGTTGGGGTCAGAAAAGTGGTCTTTCCATAGGGTCCACCTGGCGTCATGTTTATCCCTGTTGCCTTTACATGTAGCAACCCATTCCTCCACTTCTCTGATCTCATTCACTCTGCGTATCCATTCCTCCTTGCCCGGTACCTGTGCCTTTTTCCAGTAGATAGGAAGTAATCTTTTGGCTGCGTTCAACATGTGGGGTAGTGTATTCTTTTTATAGTGGCTTATTGACATAGAAGGAATGTGCAGGAGGAAATGGACTGGGGAGAGGGGAACTTCTATTCCCAGAACTGTTTTAATCTGTTCCCTAACCTCCTTCCAGAAGGGTGCGATCAGTGGGCAGTCCCAGCACAAGTGCAGTAGGGATCCTCGACCTCCACAGCCCCGCCAGCAGTATTCAGAGTCAGCAGGGCATATCCGTGCCAGGTCAACAGGGACCCTATACCAGCGTGACAGTAATTTATAATTTGTCTCTTGCATTTTAGAATCTGCAGAGCTGGAGTAGGTAAGTTAATATAGGTGTGTCAGCTGAGGTCCGGTAAATGTCAGACCTAAGTCCCTCTCCCAGGCACGGATAAAGATGGGCCTGGGGGTCGAGGCCGATGACCCTAGCAGTTGGAAAAGTTCTGAAACTATGTGTGTGGTAGGCTTGTCTGCTATGAATAGGCCCTCAAAGTGCGTAAGTAATGTTTCTAATGGAGCTGTGGTGTACCTCAAAAAGTGGTGTAACTGTCTGTACCTCCAGAAATTAATCTGGGGGCCTCCCAGTCTAGCCGTCAGGGATTCAAAAGGTATCATTTTGCCATTTGTCAACAGTTTCCCACAGCTGGCATTCCCATCATCTATCCAACTTCCAAAGAAATTCTTGTTCTCCAGGGGGAAACCAGAGGAACCCTCCCAGCAGCACCATCAGGGACACAGAGGGGGCCAGGCCCAGTGCTCGGTTGACTCGGTCCCAGGTCCTGAGTGTGTGGATTGTCAAGGGGGACGTGTCTTCTGACAGCCCCCTGTGCTCCTGTGAAAGCCAAGAGGCATAAGACAAGTTACTCCCTGCCATATATTTCTCCATAGTTATCCAGATTTTAGACTGGGCATGAAAGCGCCAGTTCAGTATCTTCTGGAGCACTATAGCTTGGTGGTACCTTTGTACGTCTGGGACTCCCAAATCCCTGGAACATTTTGGGTGTTTCAGTATTTTCAAAGCTATACGTGGTTTCTGTGAGTTCCATATGAAGCTGGTGAACATGCTGGACAATTGGGCAAAAAATGTTCTGGGTAGGGAAATATGGAGCATTTGCATGTAAAACAGTATCCTGGGGAGGACATTCATTTATATGATATTTACCCTCCCTAGCCACGTGAAGGCGGTTTTTGTCCAGTGCGTTAAGTCTTGGCGCACCGCGGTCACCAACCGGGGGTAGTTAGTCGAGTATAGGGCGTCATATCAGTCTGTTAGTTGGATGCCTAGGTAGCGCAGGGAGGTCGTAGCCCATGTAAAAGGGAAAGCGCTTTTCAGGCTCTCAGCCATGGTTGGGGGTAACTGTATGGGCAGGATTTCAGACTTTGTAAAGTTGATTTTAAAGTTTGAGAGTGCCCCAAAGTGTTGGAGTTCTCTCATCAAGACTGGCAACGAGATCACAGGGTTTGTTAAATGGAACAGTATGTCATCCGCGTAGGCTGAGTTTGTGCTCTGTGTTGCCTACTGTCAATCCCTTGATGTCTGTGTTCGCTCTCACCCTCCGAAGCAGGGGCTCAAGGGCTAGTGCGAAAAGTAGGGGTGAGAGGGGACACCCTTGTCTTATGTCATTCCTGATTGAGAACTTGGTTGAGAAGATACCATTAATTTTAACTTGTGCCCTAGGTGCCGAGTAGAGGGCTAGGATCCAAGCTAACATGTTTGAGCCAAGCCCCAGGGTGCCTAGGACTTTGTGAATGTAGGAACAGTCAATGCGGTCAAATGCC
Organism: Lithobates septentrionalis; assembly: GCA_037952835.1. NCBI lineage: Eukaryota > Metazoa > Chordata > Amphibia > Anura > Ranidae > Lithobates > Lithobates septentrionalis. Next base: position 1,014,641 of record JBBDGP010000851.1, on the reverse strand, counting down.
TTCTCGGCGTCTGTGCAAAGTATTAAATAGGGGGGTGAGTCTTGCCTTTGCCTAGCCCAGTGTATGAGCTGAATCGCCTGGATGGAGTTATCTCTGGCCTCACGTCCAGTGATGAATCCTGTTTGGTCAGGGTGTATTATGTATGGTATGAGATATTTCAGTCGGTTCGCCAGTATTTTTTGCCAATATCTTCACATCAGTATTCAGTAGGGATATGGAGCGGTAACTCTGGAGAACAGTGGGGTCCTTGCCCTCCTTTGGTATTACTGAAATATGCACCAGTAAAGCCTCTGGGGGGATGTTGCTGCCCTTTGCTAGGGAGTTAAAGTACTTACACATGAGGTTTGCAAGAGTCGGGGAGAACATTGCATAGTATGCCTTGATGAACACGTCTGGGCCTGGGCTTTTCCCATTGGGTAGTGATTTAATGGTGGATTCAATTTCCTCGGTAGTAATTGGGGATTCCAAGTCTGTTGGTCTGCTGTCAGGAGTGGTAGTCCGTTCATTGACAAATAGTCATGGATCTTGGTCAATCTATCTGTTCTGTCGTCTGATGTCAAAGTGGCATCTAAATTGTATAGTTCAGCATAGTAATCGCGGAACCCCCTGGCTATCTTAGAGGACTGAAACACCAGTTCCCCTGAAGGGGAGCGGAGTTTGTGTATGTGTGTCTGGACACGTTTCGCCCGTAGTGCTTTTTCCAACATACGGCCGCATTTGTTGCCTTGTTCATAATACTTATGTGACAAGTATCTTAGTTGCTGTCTCGCCTGACACTCTAGTAAGTGTGAGAACAGATCTCTAAGCTCCGTTAATTTCCGCAAGGCCTCAGGACCACCCCCTGCCTTATGCTTGAGTTTCGCCTGCTGGAGTGCAGTAAATACTCTGTGAAAGTCTGCCTGTCGCTCTTTTTTAAATTTGGTACCCAGGGAGATTAGCTCGCCTCGTATCAATACTTTGTGGGCTTCCCAAATCGTTCTGTTACTAAGGTAATTTGTTGTGTTTTCTTGGAAGTAGAATTTCAGGGCTTCTGAGATCTTTGAAACCACCACAGGGTCGTCCAACAGGTTTTCGTTTAGACGCCAAGCCCAGGCCCTATGGGCGCCTGAGGGCAATGCAAGGGTGACAGTGATCGGGGCATGGTCCGATATTGTGATGTTCTCGATGGACAAACCTTGTAGAAGCTCCAACGTGGGGCAGTCTAAGTAGAGCAAATCTATATGGGTATATACGTTGTGACCTTAGAGTAATAACTAAAGTCCCTTTCGGAAGTTGGAGGACTGTCCAGCTATGGACCAGTCCAGAGGTCTGGAGAGATTTACGGAAATGTTTAGTAATGTATGTGGGATGTATCTAGCGAAGGGTCGGGCTTACATTGAAGTCGCCCCCAAGAATCGGGTAACCTTCCCTGAACTCAGCCAGGCGTAGCATCAATAAAGATCAGCTGGTTGGAATTGGGGGCATAGATGGTGGCGAAAGTGTATCTTACACCTGCGATTGTCCCCTTTAAAAAGACGTATCGGCCCTGGGGGTCCACCAGGTTGCCCTTGTGTTGGAAAGTGCAATGTTTGTGGATTGCTATGGCAGTTCCCCTGGATTTACTCACTGGGGAGGTACTGATATACCACTGGCTGTACAGGTGAGTGGGTAGTTTAGGTGTGGATTGGTGAGTGAAGTGTGTCTCTTTCAGAAGGACAACCTGCGCTTTCAATTTCTTCAGCTCCCACCATAACTTACTATGTTTACAAGGGGAGCAGAGACTGCAAATATTGTATGAGATAACCTTAAGATTGGCGTAATGTTGACGTGGCGGGTCTGATTTGTGTCGGCATCTGCGGTGGGGTCCGGTGCGATCTGCGAAGGAGTAGGAGAAGAATGCAGAGAGGAGAGGAGGTAGGGAGAGAGAGGGCAGGAGGGGGAGAAACAAAATTAACATCAGTGAAAACCTTAACAAGGTAAATTGTCTTAATGAACCAAACTACAGTTCATGGCTTATGGCTTATTGCACATCTTTTGCATGATACGCTCCTTGATACGCTGCATGATACGCTCCTTGAGGGTGTACTTATGAAGTTTGCATATGATGTCTCTGGGATTGTCTATGTCCTGTGATGGGGGCCTTAGGGCTCTATGAGCTTGATCGATCTCGATGGGCACAGTGTCTGGGAGTTCCAGGATTTCCCTAAATATCCCTACTAATGAGGGGATGATATCTTTAGGGGCTGTTGCTTCTGGAAGTCCATGAATGTTCGCATGTCTGCTGCGGTTTTCAAAGTCATCAAGCTGAGATAATAGCATTTCCAATCCTTCCAGGGGAGGTCATGAGCATGGAGTCACTCACTGATCCAGGGGATGGCTGCGGGGACACTGTGAGTGGTGCAGGCTGTGCCAGCGGCACTGCGTGTTGCTTAGATGTTTTGCTGGCCAGCACCATCTTGGATTTCTCAAGTGCCTTGCCGCGGGTCCCGGGACAGTAAGTGTCCAGTTGCCCATGGCGAGATTTGTCAGCGCCCGGGTCCTGGGATGTCTTCCGCCGTCTCTGGGACATGTCACGAGCTGGTTCTAGGCTCGAATTTTGTGATGCCTCACTTGGTATGTTAACATCAAGTAGGGGTGGGTACCATCATCCTAATAAAGTTTGAGAAAAAGGGATGGGTTAACTAGAGCTACTCCAAATGTTAATGCCCATTAATGCCAGAAAGGATGGGTGGACTATCACGCTACCTAGTGATTGGTAATGCATAAGGTTACATTAAAAAATATACATTTATTAGAAAAATTGGATAAAAAGTACAATCACAAGAAAGCATATAGTAGTTGTTGTAAGAGATAACAAATAAACAAATATGTGCACTAAAACCCAACTAGTGGGTAGAAACAGAATGATGCGGGTAGAGATGGTTCCTCAAAATTAGATAAATAAATCAGCGCGTGTATGCAAAAAACAACAACAAAGCAGCTGTACACCAGGGTCAAACAATCAAATCCCTCAGTAAAATATGTAAAGGAAGGTGCAGCGCTAAAAAATTATAAATTTTCAGGAACAAGATGCGGAGATATCAATAAACTAAAAAACATATAGTCCTTCAGTAGCGTACAGTCCTAAAATTGATAAAGCACTAATAATGTCCAAGTATTCAGTGAGTATCCACCACATGTGACAGCATGCCAATAAAGTGATTGATGAGTGTGCCCGACACCGATACAGTGAGTGGCCTCTCACCTGATGACCAGGACCCTTTAGTTATAGAGGGTCAATGAGGCATTCCCATAAGGGTCAGACAACAGGGGATCATAATTCTGATGATGATGTTCCGTCAGGAGACACTGGGCTGTAGGTGAGGATGGCTCTGAGCAAAGCTGTGGGTGAGGATGGCTCTCACATGGCATATGCAATGAAAAAGGACAAAAATAGTGCTCTCTGTATATTCCAATTTATTAAATAAATTAAAAGATGTCACTTACAAAAATGGCACTTCACAAGTGCCAGGACGAACACAGCAAAGATTGCAGGGAACCGCCGTGTAGAGACACGGAGTGGAGCATGCGCGGTAGCAGCGGGTGACGTCACGCCATTACGTTCTGGACGCGTTGCGTCCCAGTGGGCGGGGACTTCTTCAGCAGATCCTCAACATGGTTCCTCAACATGTTTCGTGGCGATTGTCCCTTCTTCAAGAGGTATTACCCAGAGCATCTAAAATAAACAAATACAATCTCATAGTTACATAGAAGATGAATAGATTGAGCAGCTTGATTATACATCATGTCCCTTGTAGAGTATTTGATTTCTCCCTTTTTATCTTTCATTTTCACAATATAATTTAAATTCCTTTTAATCACCCCTGCCAACACTCTCCCAGGTTTGTTACCAAACTCATACTGCCTTTTAGCTGTTCTAATAAAAGCTTGTTTGGACTCCTGCTCCATCAAGTCCCTCAGAGCCTCACATTTTCCTATTAATTACACCTTTACCTTATTGCCATTTAAATTTTTATGTAACTGCTCTAGATCCTGAATTTCTTGTAGGAGAGATTGTTTTTGTGCTGTCCACATTTTTTTTTCCTCTTAACCCCTTCTGCTATCAGTCTCCCTCTCATACAGTTGGCGCAATATTTTCTACATTATTCTCTTTAAAAAATAACTTCAAATCCCTTTCCAAATCCTCCACTATACCATGATCATATAGGAGTGATTCATCCAACCTCCAGGATCTTAGCCTGGATAGGCTAACTATACCCGGTGCATGATCCGAGAGGGTGATGGACTTCACTTTTGCCTTTGATAGCCCCTCTAGAAGCTGGTGGTCTAAAAAAAACGTAATTGATTCTTGAGTAGGGGGAATGTACCTGAGAATAATATGTAAAGTGTCTCCCCTTAGGGTACAGGACTCTCCAGGCTTCCACGTGCTGCTGTTGGTGTAGTTTTTGTTTAATTGCCTTGAGATATTTACCCTCTGAATGTAGGGAGAGAGGATGGGTGTCCAGGGTTGGATCAAGCACAAAATTGAAATCCCCTGCCATAATTACTTTACCCTCTTTAAAATATTCTAATTTATTCATTACCTTTCTCAAAAAGAGACACAAATGAATATTTGGGAAGTATATGTTAACTAATGTATATTCAATATTGAACAGGGATCCCTTAATAAACAGGTACCTTCATTCAGAATTTCCATTACTTATAAATTAAATGGTAGGTTTTGATAAAAACACATCACTATTCCTTTGGATCTCTTATCAGGGGAATATCCATGAAACCAAACTGGAAAGTTTTTTGAGTTCAGTCCATCCCTGGATGCCCATTTAAAATGTGTTTCTTGTAAAAAAAATAAAAAAAATATTTGATGACCAACTTTTTAATTCCTGCAGTATTTGACACCGTTTACTAGGGCTATTTATTTATTTATTTTCGAAATAAAACAAGAATTTTATTCATTTTTCAGCTGAAAACACATATATTCTATATAAGTTTGTGTCCGCCATGGTGTGCTCTATTTTTACCCATCTTTTCTCGCTCTTCATCTTAGCCCATTCTACCATACTTGATAAAAGAACCGCTTCATAGTACTTTTTAAAGTCTGGTACACCTAATCCACCCTGGACTTTCCCTTTCTGAAGAATTACTAGGGCTATTCTAGGTTTCTTGTTTTGACAAATTAATTTCACCATTAAGGGTTTATTGACTCTGAAATACACTGGGGGTATATAAACAGGGAGCATCTAAAACTTGTATAATATTTTGGGTAAAATGATCATCTTTAGGGCATTAATCCTACCGATCCAGGACAAGGGTCGTGCTGCTATTTTCTTTATTTCTTTTTTTAGTTTCTCCAACAGTGGTATATAGTTTGCCTGATAAATTTTCCCCAGGGATGGTGTCAATTTTATCCCTAAATACTTAATTTCCATCTTCCTCCAAGGAAACTGGAATTCCTGCTGTAGGCTCTGTTCTTCTTTTAAGTTTATATTTATATTTAATACCTCAGATTTGCCTGGGTTAATCTTAAAGTTGGATAGGTCCCCATATTCCTTAAGTACCTTCAATAGGTTGGACATAGAGATACAAGGGTTGGAGACATAGAATAGAATATCGTCTGCAAACGCGGCCAGTTTGTGTGTCTCCCCTCCTACCTCTATGCCCTCTAATTCCACGTTTCCCCTCACCATCGCCAATAATGGTTCCGACGCCTAAAGGGGGTAGACAATGTTCCATTGACCTTTATGGATGCAGTGGGTCTCTTATAAAGCACTTGTATCCACTCCATTATCCTTGGGCCTATCCCCACTCCTTCCAGGGTTCCCATCATAAATCCCCAGTCTACCCTGTCGAAAGCCTTTTCGGCATCAATCAACAGGAGTAGACTGGGGGTTCCTCCCTCTCCTATTTTCTGAAGCAGCAAGAGCGTTCTTACCCCATTGTCCTTCCCTTCCCTTCCTGGTACGAAACCTACCTGGTTGGGATGGACTAGCTCAGACATTAACTCTTTCATCCTTGTTGCAAGCACCTTTGCAAACACCTTAGTGTCTGTATTCAACAATGATATCGGTCTGTAATTTGCCCACAATGTGCTCTCCTTACCCTCTTTTAAGATAGTTGTTATTGTGGCCGTTGAAGCTTCTATACTCATCCCGTACCTCACCCCTAGCCCATTAAAGTATTTACATAGCTTTGGGGTTAATATTTCTCAGAATTTTTTTTAAGTACTCCAACGTGAAGCTTCCGGTCCTGGACTTTTCCCCGGTGGTGACTCTTTTAACACCTGATTTATCTCCTCTACTGTTATTGGTCTCTCGAGTGCCTGTGCTATTTCCTCTGATAACCGGGGAATATTAGCTTTTTGTACATATTCTTTGATTTTTTTTTCCTTTTTACAAACCTCCGGTTGTCCTTCCTGCTTCTGTTTAACCGAATATAGCTGCTCATAGAAATCTCTAAACACCCTCGCTATGTCTTTTGTGTTGTGTACCATTTCCCCTTTTTTATTTTGTATCTTCTCTATGAAGTTTATTGATCTTTTTTTCCTTAACATCCTTGCTAGGCACTTACTGTTATTGTTCCCCCATTGATATCTTTCTTTTGCAATTCTGTTAAAGGTTTTCCTCATTTCCATCTCTAGAAGTTCTTTTAATTTGTCCCTTTTTATTACTAATTCATGCAACAAGCCCAAATCCTGCCTTCTATTAATGTTATTCTTTTTAGGCCTTGTTCTAATATATACATTTCCTCTATTAATTCCTCTCTCTTCTTTATCCTTTCCTTCTTCTTCCTTGCTCCTATTGAGATCAAGATCCCCCTGATAAAGGCTTTATGGGCCTCCCACAGAGTATTCTCTGCAATCTCATCTGTTTCATTAAAAAGAAAGAATTGCTCCAACTCCTTTTTTTTTATTTCCTCCCCCTGTTTATCTAGGAGGTCCTTATTGAGCTTCCATGAGTACGGTTGTTTCTGAACATCTGGGATATGAATTTTCATGGTCATTGGGTCCGATAATGAGGTTATTTCTATATTTGTAGATAATACCAAGTCAAGCATCTTATGTTCAATCAACCAATAATCAATCCTCGTGTATGTCCCATGCACAGGGGAGTAGAATGTAAAATCTTGTGACTTAGGATGTTGTATTCTCCATGCATCAACCATCTGGTGTCGGTGCAATTGATGCTTTATCGCTTTTAATTGGGTATCCCTTATACCCTGTGCATGGGACGTACTAGCTTGTTCAGGATCCATACAAAAATTCAAGTCACCTGCAATAACAACCCTTCCTTTTTTAAACTCCCATAGGTTTCTCAAGATTTCCCCTAGGTAGATTGTTGGGCCTCTATTTGGACAGTGTATATTCGCTAAGGTACACTTCATTCTCCATAGCTTCCCCTTTAGAAAGATAAACCTTCCCTCTGGATCAAGTAATCTATCCTCCAGAGAGAAACTGACCCTTCTGTCTATTCCAATAGCTACCCCCTTTGACTTGTTTGTCATCGTGTCTCCGTAGTACCACACTGGGTACCGTGGAGAGTACAATTTCACTCTTGTTTCATGTGACAGGTGTGTCTCCTGGAGAAAGACCACACCTGCCCCATAATGCTCGATCTCTTTGAGGATTTTGTGTCTCTTTATTGGCGTATTTAACCCTCTAACATTGTAAGTCAAAAAATTAATTGTTGTCATATTTGGCTAAACAAAAAAGAAAGAAACGCCCTGTTTTCCTGTAGGTGGGGTCTGTGTCCATGTTTGAGGATGTATTCTGCGAGGTCTAGGTTGTATCCTCCCTCCCTCTGTCCTATATTCCTCCTCCCCCCGCCCCCCCAACCTTATCCCCCTTCCTCCCAGCTTTCCTATCTTCAAAAGGATTCACATCTATGCTACCACATATACCTCCGTGTACTCTCAGAGTCCACTATTCGTATGAAGTCCAAGGAAAAACAATAACAGAGGTATATTTGGTCATCAGGAATGCACAGAACACAGTCTTTCAAAATCTTTACCTTCACCTCTAGACCTTGCCTGTTTTTTCTTTTTTCTTTTTCCCCCAACAGGGATCATGCAGTCATAGAAAAAGACGAAAAAAAAAGTTCTAGTACTTTATCCTCTCTTTTGGAGACATTCAGCATCAGGTCAGAGTATACAACTCATCCCTTCAACAAAATCCTTGTTTGTGTGAAAAAATACATGAGATTTGTATCTCGCTGGAGGAGCATTAACTAATTGCTGACAGTTCAGAGATCAATTACCTGGGGAGAAATGATCTTTGTAGCTTCCATGTCCAGTCGTTGTCTCCAATCCCCCAGAGGAGTTCTCACTCCTACACCTACTCCGGGTGTTTTCTGGTATAAATGTATGGCTCCAAGAACGTCCTGATCCATTCGCTATCCATTCGCCACACTCCTCAGGTATCTTCTGCTGTCCTTCTTTATCCAGTCTGGACTAGTGACATAGAGGGGGTTAGCAGGGGAAGTGGAGAGGGTGGAGGGGTAACAGGTTCAGGCCGGTCCAGGCAGACTCCCGGTGCACTTCTCCGCTCTCCTCCCGTACACCGCTCCCCTTCCCGGCCCGCTCCGGTCCTCGCTCACGGAGTGTGTATTTGGAGGCTTTCACCCGCCGGAGCATTGCAATCTCTCACCCCGCTCCGCTCCCGATGGTTCGCCAGGGCCTCCTCCATGCACTCACACAGGTGCCGCCGTCAGGCCCCTCCCCTCTCATGTGTGTGCGTGTCAAGTCAGCATCACGCCTCGGAGGCTTCCTGCCTGGGGTGGGGGCTGCTGTGGTCTGGGTCGTTGGCCAGGGTTGGTCATGAAAGCCTATGGCGTATGTGCCCCTGGAGTGGCAGTCCAGGGGTGCCTGAAGATCACTGTGAGTGAGGGTCACTTTGATTTGTGGCACCACGGTCACTGCAACATTACACGTTTTTTTTTGCACCTGCCTCCTGGGCCGGGCCTTTTGGCTAGGATCGGAGGAATTTTTTATTCCTGGCTGGAGGGCCTGTCCATTGTATTGCACAATGGCCACCTTTTCACTCTCCCTTACTTCCTTCTCCCCCACTTTCTTTTAATTTATTCCTTTTGTTTGTCACTTTTTCTATTTTTGTGTTGTACATGTTTTGTACTGTGTGATGAGTAGGGTTGCAGGTCCTCGGGCCTGCCCTGAAAGTCTTGGGAGGGGGTGGACATGGCCTTTTGGCTTGGTTCACCCTCTCTCATGGGATCTCCCTTTGGGGGAGCCCCACCGAGTACTTGGGGGGTCTGTTTCCGCAGTCCCTCCAGAGAAAGGGGTCCATCTGGTTTTGGCCAGATGGACCAAGTGTAAGTACCCTTGTCCCAGTCAGGAGCCTAACCCCCCCGGGGGATTCAGGGCACGGTCCTCTGATTTTAGAGAGCTTGTGTACCCGTTGCACTTTTTTGTGTTTCACTCTTTATGTGTGTGCACATTTTTTGGCATCGGGTGAAGTTTTTGAGTGTGTTTCACGCACCATGGGCTAAAAAAAACCTAAGTTTCCCGTCTCCCGGCTGGCTCCGTAGCTCTCTCACCCAAGTGCCGGCCTTCGCTGGCGGGCTAGCAGGCTCAGCCACCTCCTTAACCTCTCCCTAGTCTCTCTCACAGACGAGAGCAAAGGGGGCTGCATCCATCGGGACCCTCTCCACAGCGGCTCTCGACCAACGCTGGCTCCGGCTCTGTCCATCAGTCTACCGTCCGTCTGTACACCCACAGGAGAGCCCGCCCCCTGACCTCTCTCACAAGCAGGGAGCGGGCTGACATCCACAGGCGCCTCGACGGCTCTGGCTTTCTTTCCCTCTTGCCAGGAACGGCCTGATGTGTGTCTTACTGGGTGGGGATCAGGAACAGGAAAGAGCAGGTAGCAAATGCGACGTCTCAGCTCTGGATCAATGCGGCTTCACATCCCTCATCAAACAGCCTATAACAGAGGCATAGACCGGCTCAAACAGGGTATTTAGGCATACGAACTACCTCTAGCATAACACGCTCGCTCGGGGTAACACATGGAGCTTCACAGCAAGTTCCTATTTGGCGCCATCTTGTGGTGATTGAAAAAAGAGTAGAACACAATATGTATTATTGAAGGATGGGGTGGCAAGTACTTTAAAGTAGGTGCAGTACTGCACTGTGGCTGCCAGGTGGCCCCCCATAAGGCAATAATATACATTTCTTCAAGTGTTACACACAAGGTGCAGAACCACGCTGAGGTCACCAAATGGCAACTCTTTGCGCATGCTCAGTTGCTCTCTATTTTTTGGCACTGTGCCTAATTTGTAGAGGCTAATTTGCTGACATTCTAAAGATTTACTGCTGTTCAAGAGCTTCAGAAAAAAAGCAGCCTCCAGCAAGAAGAAACAAACCATAGAAATATAGAAAAGATCTTGCGAGCCACAATAATCCAATGCCCTACTGGAGAAACAAACCAAATATGGAAATAAATACCCAGCTGCAAACGCAGATCACGTATTCATGGCCGTGCGGTAGATATAAATAAAAAAAATTGCGCTGCACTTAGGTATGTATCAATATATGCGTTCGCCCTATCGGTATCATATGCAAAGGTGCTATGTGCATGTGATTCAGATCCAAAAAGAATTCCGTATATCCAGAAAAAAAATGTGCTACTAAATGCCACATCCAAAGTGCAATGTGCTTAATAATAAATGAGTTCTATATGCGTAAATAAAAATGTGTTACTGAATGCCACATCCAGAGTGCAATGTGCTTAATCATAAATGAGCTCTATATGCGTAAAAATATATTGTTCACATGCTAATCAATTATTTAAAAAAAAATCCTAATAAAGATCAATGTGCCAAAGAAATGCATCAAAGTGCCATGCATATTAAATCCAAAGTGCAGTGTGCAAATAATAAACTCTACATATATCCATATATAAATACACCCACATTAATCAGTAGTATTCAATAAAAATGTAAGTGAAAAAAACATGCGCTATGAATATAGTATCTTATACATATAAACTGCAATAAATCATACAGGTGACAGGTGATATAAAAAAGCATATATAAGTGATATGCGATGCTTGAGACAATAATAGTCCTTATCCGTGAGAAAATCCTCTAAAATAGTATCACACAGCAATGTCCAGTGGAAAAGTTCCAAAGGTGAACTACAGTGCATAAAGGTGTTTCACAGAAAAATCAAATCGCTGAACCACAGTGCCCAGATCATGCCGTGATGTGCCTCGGTGACCCCCAAAGTAGTTGCGCTCACCTTAGAGCGTGTGACACAGGGTTTAGCTGCGTCAATACACGCTATGGAGCCACCCCTGGGCTCAGTATTAGGACAACAGATGATCTCCCACCAGGCTCTTTAAGACTCCACAGGCATCAAACCCATAAAAGAGAAGGGACTATATAGTATAATATCGCCAGACACTTTATTAAAAACATATAAAATCCAATCCCCACACTGGGGTACTCACATTTCACAGGTGCTTAATGTGCACCAAACAGTATAGGCAGAGTAACGCTAATCGGCGTGCTGTGGGGTGTCAGAGAGTGCTGATCGCTCCGTCCTGGCCCCTCCCCTACGCGTCTTCGACACAGGGAATCACGTGTCTTCATCAGGGGGATTTCTTTGGCACATTGATCTTTATTAGGATTTTTTTTAAATAATTGATTAGCATGTGAACAATATATTTTTACGCATATAGAGCTCATTTATGATTAAGCACATTGCACTCTGGATGTGGCATTCAGTAACACATTTTTATTTACGCATATAGAATTCATTTATTATTAAGCACATTGCACTTTGGATGTGGCATTTAGTAGCACATTTTTTTCTGGATATACGGAATTCTTTTTGGATCTGCACCTTTGCATATGATACCGATAGGGCGAACGCATATATTGATACATACCTAAGCGCAGCGCAATTTTCTTTATTTATAAGAAACAAACCATGCTGGAGGCAATTTACAGCCCACACTAATTTTGGTAGTAGTATTAATGTGAAATTCATGTTCCTTGCTAGGGAATATTATTTTTCATTAAGTTATGGGTAAAGGTATGCATCAAAAATCATGAGCTTAGTAAAATGACTGGATTTCCGACCTGGAGTGTAAATGATTAGTAAATTATCTATCTTCTCTCCCTGTTTTGGAACAGATTATTTATTACCATATGTATGTCATGTACCTGCACCCCACACTACTGAAAGATCGAGTGCGCTTTTCATCTAATGAGCCCATAAAGGGTGACGGCTCCGTAGACATTATTAATCTGCAGGAATGAGACACTGGGGCTTATCAGTGCAAAGTAAAGAAGCTTCCCGGCTCCAAGAACTTGAAGATGCGTCTGACTGTGTATAGTAAGTCTTTTCAGACATTAATAGGATGGCAGCAGTATGAAAATAATGTCTGTTTTTGGGTGGACAGATGAGGGGGTGAATATAGGGATTTGAGTTTTAGAAGGGAATTTGGGAGTTAAAAGTATAGAAGACCTAATTTTATTGTCTGTCTGTCCATACAGTTAAGCCAGGAAAAACCAGGTGCTTCGTTGATGGAAAACAGGAGATTGGAAGTGCCTTTTTTTTTTAACTTTAATTTTTTTATTGTTTTCATAAACATAACAATAATAGTTACACAAGTGTATAATCATAGCGAACAATGTGTCAGTCATAGTGCAATATATTGATCAGGTATACAGGTTAACATTATGCATTAGTACATATAATACAGCTTTCAGCACATTTTATTGTAATCAGGGCTTAATTTCTGATAGTTGTTAGACCATAATATCTCTATTATTTGCCATAACTTACGGGGCAGGTGGTATGGTGCTTTCTGAGCTTACCCATGAGTTCCATATTTTAGAGAACTTTTTGGGGCATCCTCTAGCTAACTTATATAGTGGTATGGCTTGGTTGATAATGGTGAGCCAGAACTTTACAGTCAGGGTAGATTGAGATTTCCAATGCATGGTTATTGTTTTTTTAGCGTAAAACAGCACTATGCGTACAAAGGATTGTCCATGTTTAGATAACTCTTCATCATCAATGTAACCCAGCAGGCATCTGAGATGATTACAGATATTTGATATTTTAGCTACACAGCTGATGAAGGCTGTAACCTCTGACCAAAACTTCCGTATCGGAGCACATTCCCACATTAAATGGAAGAATGTGCCATCGGCCACTCCGCATCTAAGGCATAAAGGATTGGATAATCTTTTTAGTTTAAATAATAAGTTTGGTGTGAAGTATGCTCTATATAGCAGCTTGGTCTGGATCACCTTGTCCCAGGAAGAGATGACAGAGGGGACCTGCAAGGGAAGAATCTCCCCCCATATCTCCTCCATCAGCTCCGGTATATCTGAGCGCCATCTGTGTTCAAGAGTGGTGAGCCTAGTAGTCGTGGAGTAGAGCAGATTTTTATAGTAAGATGAAATTAGTTTGGCGTGGGAGGGGTCAGTCAGTAGATGCTCAAGTTGGGAATATCGTATCCCCATATTACGAAGCCCAAATTGTGCAGCTGCAATATGTCTTATCTGTAGGTATTGAAAGTAGGCTGTGTGTGGGAGTCCAAAATCTCTCTGGAATTCCTCAAAGAATGGGAATGTATTATCTGTAAACAGGTGTGATATTGTTTTCACCCCCTTCTTGAACCAGTATCCCCGGTCAGTTCTCTGATAGAATTCTGGTAGACACGGGTTTCCCCATAGTGGGGCGTTGGGAGAATAGACAACTTGGGTACTGGGTGGTATTAGTTTAGAAATCTTAAAAATCCACAGGGTCATGGCCAAAACATTTACTTCTTCCCTCCCTCTGAGTGACATGTGGTGTATTAGATTTTGGAGAGATTCATATGAGGTGAGGATGGCTGCCTCTAGGGCAGCAGCTGCATTGTTGGCCTCAGGAAAAAACCACCAATGGGCATAAGTCAGTTGTGAGGCAATATAGTATGTTTGGAGACATGGGAGTGCCAGTCCCCCTTCCAGGGTAGGTAGCTGTAAAGTGTGTTTAGCAATCTTCACCACACCGCCTCTCCATATAAAATTGGTGATTATGGAATCTATCTCTTTAAATTTGGCTTTGGTTATATATATTGGTGAGTTGCTCAGAACGTATAGAAATTGCGGGAGGTAAATCATTTAAAAAAAATATTTATTCTTCCTAATAGTGTGAGAAGGAGATTGTTCCATGTTTTCAGAGTGTTTTTTAATCTACTAATAAGAGGGTCTAGATTAATCTTGGCATAAGAAGAGATAGGGTGTTTTATCAGGACCCCGAGATATCGGAAAGTGTGAACTATTTGTAATGGGCACTCTGGGGGTAATGTTAGTTGTGTCTCTTGGTCAATCTGGAACAATAAGGATTTATCCCAGTTGACCCGAAACCCTGAAAAGTGGCCAAATCGCCGGATAACCTCCAACAGGTCTGGGAGTGACGACTGGGGGTCCTCCAAATATATCAACATGTCATGGCATGGCATATAAGGACACTTTTTCTTCTAGACCCCCAGTCGTCAGTCCCCTAATCTCCCCACTGGATCTCACCAATGCTGCGAGGGGCTCTATTGCCAACGTAAACAAGAGCGGTGACAACGGACACCCCTGTCTAGTGCCTCTCTTTATCTGGAAAGCATCTGATATGGACGCATTTACCCTTAGTCTAGCAATGGGTTTGGAGTATAGGAGTTTTACCCACTTTATAAAGGTAGTGCCAAAGCCGAATTTAGCCAGGACTTCAAAAAGATATGGCCATTCGACTGAGTCGATGGCCTTGTAAGCATCTAAGGCCAACACAGCTCGGGAGCCAGTCTTGTCATGGGCTGCTTGTAGATGGGTAAAAAGTCTACGTAAATTAATAATGGTTGATCGTCCAGGTATAAATCCGGTTTGGTCTGCCCCTATAATGGTTGTAATTACTGTATTCAATCGTTTGGCGAGTACCTAGGCCAGAATTTTAACGTCTGAGTTGATAAGCAAAATCGGTCTATATAATTTGCATAGAAGGTAATCCTTATGGGGTTTGGGGATAAAAACTATTAGTACTTCCGACATGGAGGGCGGCAGTTGACCTGTTTTGAGGGTAAAATTGTACATCTGCAACAATGTGGGATCAGAAGGTCCCGAAATTGCATGTGCCACTCAATAGGGAACCCATCAAGGCCTGGAGTTTTATGTCTGGCAAAAGATTTATCGCCTCCCCTATTTCTTCTGTCATTAACGAAGCGTCAAGTCCAGAGGCCTGGCTCTCCGTTAGTTTCGGAAGTGAAATTTCTGAAAGATAATCATCTAGTTCCACTATTGTATAGTGAGCTCTAGTGGCATAAAGCGTGAAGTAGAAGGCGACAAACGCCTTCATGATGTCATCATTCTGTTCGACCACCTTGCCCGCTGAGTTTGTTATTCTAGGGATATGGCAGGGTTGCTAATCAGGCCTGGCCAAATATGCCAGTAGGTGGCTATTTTTATCCCCGAATTCAAATATTCGTTGATTCTGATATAATAATTTTTTTTTGTGTGCGTTCAAGAAGTACCAGTTCTAATTCTCTAGCCCTGTGTCACCAGGTAGCGTGTGTTTCGGAGGTAGGGTTTGCAGAATATGCAGTTTCCGCATCCCTAAGTCCTCCCTCTGCATCCAACAGTCTGGACTGTGATGCCTTGCGGGCCTGTCCAATTGCAGCTGCAAAGGAGCCACGGGCGGTGGCCTTGAAGGCATCCCAGACCACAGGGATGGTTGTACTTTGCTTGTTGATTACCCAATATGATTTCATATCTGCTGAACTCTGATCTAGCACAGCCTGGTCTGCTAACCATAGTGGGCTCAATCGCCACATCTGTTACGAGGAGGGTGTGTGCAGAGCGAGGTCTACCAACAAAGGCGAATGGTCAGACATCACTCTGGGGAGATATTTGATTCCTGTCACTAAGTAAAGTATATCGGATGAAACCAAACAGAGGTCAATACGTGATAAAGTATTATGAGAATCAGACTGGCACGAGTACTCTCGCACATTCACATGCTTCCATCTCCAGGCCTCCACCAAGTCAAATTGGGTTAGGAAGGATCCTAAGGGCGTTGGGGACAATGTAGAGCATCTGAATCTATCCATAAAGTTGTCTAAAACTGTTTTGTAGTCCCCAGCTACTATTAAGGGGCCTTCAGCAATTTTTAGTATTGTGCCCATTACCTTCTCAAATAATTTTTTCGTGAAAGGTGGTGGGACATAAATATTTGTCACTGTATAAGGTTTGCCCAGAAGTTCCAGCACCAGGATTAAAAAACAGCCATTGGGATCAAGTTTGATGTGTTTAATTAAGATTGGTGCCGATTTGGCAATAAGGATAGACGCCCCTTGGGCATACGTGGAATAGGTGGAGTGTAGAGCGTATGCTATTTTGGCTCTTTTAAAGGCCATAACCCTGCAGCCCTGGAGATGGGTTTCCTGGAGAAGGATTACATGCGGTTTGTGTCGTGCTCAGTAGTCAAACATTATAGAGCGTTTTACCTTATAATTAAGCCCCCTAACATTCCATGATATCAGACATAAAGTAGTCATTCGTGAGTGTTAGACTTAAATTTGCGCAACCATCTCTCGAGATATCCTAGAGCCAACCAGGGTTTGGGACCCTGTACCTCTCGAGAGGTGGGGGCGCAGCCCGATAAATACATATGAGAAAACATTGTGCATTTAGACATTAATACCTGAGTACCTTGATGGCCTGACTGGCCTGTGAACCTGTAAACAATTATTATAAAATAACAGTCATGTAACCAGAACAACAACAAAATTGGGAAAATTTCCCCACCCTCCCAAGCCACCCTAACCTTCCCGGCTCCCATACCCAAACACATGAGAGCTTTGATCCCTGAACTGGAGCTGCAAAGCAGGGGGTGTCTAAAGCAGTCCCGTGGTCAACAAACCCTAGATAACAATAAAAGGGGGGACTGTGGATTTGGGCTACCATCCCTGAGCGCTTACTGGGTTGGATAAGTAGTAGCCCGGCCTTGATAAAGTGTTCTCCCGAGCGACCACAGATTATTTATAGTTTAGGCCAGTATGGCGGTGATAAGGATAGTCAGCCATAAAAGATAATGATATAGAAAAAAGAAAATGACTCCTGCGCACAAGTGGTCAACCAAATATATGGAAAAAGATCAATCACAGGCCTTGCTGCCCTCAAGGATGGGGAATCCTAGCAAACAAAGACATAAAAAGAGAGAGGGGCGCACCGGCCATGTGCATTATCTTTTGTAAAACATTTATTGAATAAAATAATAAAAGAAATTACTCACAAGCAGTAGTACAATCAGGTGCCATAAAACTCGAGCAGCAACAAGCAGCAAGTAGTTATAGTGATGAGCGAAGCTTTCCAAAGGTCTTAGAGGAGCGTACAGGCATCACTACTAGCTAACGCGTTTCGAAGGGCACGTCCCTTCTTCATCAGAGCTCAGCAGTGAACCCTCCTTCAGTGGTCCCTGTATATATAGTGAATGTGCCAAAAAAGCACAGCCAATGGAGTATGGAGAGCACACGGGGCCCCTCCCCCCCTCCCCGTGGATCCCTCCCCCCCTCCCTGTGGATCCCTCCCTCATAGGCTCCCTCAAAAAAAAAAAAATAATAATAAATAAATAAATAAATAAAATAAATAAAAAAGGGGGCCAAAGCCAAGGCTGACCGTAGGTGTACACAACATACAGTGACAAGGGCAAGATGTGATAGATCACGGAGGGATGCAGAGTGGCATAGACTAAAGAAAAATTTGTTAATAGGGGGAGGAGCCATGTACTTGGCAGGCTAGCGTATGTGAATGGACACTGTACCTTCAGTGTCCGGTCCTGCTCTCTGTGTGAGCCGCTCTGCATATACGAGCGGCTCGCCGATCGTTTCCGCATATTGTACCTGTACTGGAACGCACGCCAGGAGGAAGAGGCGGTGCGCGTCATTTCCTCTGCGCCTGCTGTCGCCTCCCAGTGACGTGAGCGGCATTAGAACGCTCGGCGCCATGTTGCTGGAGGCAGACCATCGAAGGGACATGGCCGGCACAGGCGCAGAATCTACCTGACGCTGGCCCGATCATGGGTCTGCCCCGCTGACCGTGGCTGCTCCAGCCACAATGCCAGAATCGCGGCCAGAATCCTAGATGGATCAGAAATGTCCCGTTTGGACAGTTCTGCCGTCTGAAGCGTACTCTCACCAAAAAAAGTGACTACCTGGAACAGAGCAAGGTCCTTCGTAATAAGTTTTTGGACAAGGGATATGATCCCACACTTATTGAGTCTGCCTTCAATAAATATGCCCTCTTGTATGATGAAACTCCGATATGTGATCCACCGTCTGTTCCCACCATCAACCAGGACACCATACAAACCCGGTTTTCCACACAATATACTAACAAAGCCTTTGAAATACAAAGCGTTCTACGGAAAAACTGGAGTATTTTGAAGCGCGATCCAGTGTTAAGTGAGTACCTCTCTGATGGACCAAATATAGTGTATAGAAAACCACGAGACCTGAGAGGCCTTATAGCCCCCAGTATGGTGAGGGAACCCCTAAATAGGTCCATAAACGCATGGTCAACCATCTTTGACCAAAAAGGTAGTTACAAATGTAGTGTCAGGAACTGTGGCACTTGTCAATACATGTGGCACAGAAAAAAGACAGTTACTGGCAGTGACGGTAGGGTCCACCATCTGAAGCAGTTCATCAACTGTGGGACGGACTATGTGGTCTACGGCATTCTTTGCCCATGCGGACGCCTCTATGTGGGTCGCACCTCCCGTCCCATGAGAGTACGTATTGGCGAACACAAATGCGACATCACGAATACACGGGTCAAATATCCGGTCCCTCGACATTTTCAGGAAGTCCATCACGGTGATCCTTCAGGCATGAAAGTATTCGGGATCGAGTCTATTGGAGGCGGCCTCGATAGGGGCAGAAGACACCAAAGGCTCTGCAAACGCGAAGCCTATTGGATCTTCACCCTCGGGAGTATGACCCCCGGAGGCTTGAATGAGGACCCTGAGGTTCACAAAATCACGTGACTCTGCAGTGCCCACCCTCAGTGCTCTCATGTGGCATTGCCACTTTTTACACACACACACACACACCCTTTCTTGCCCCTTCTGCTTCTGATATCAGGTCGGCTTTGTTCGTTGCAATTTATTAGGTTTTTAATTGGTGTATTATATTTCACATCCTCTAGTGATCTATAATCAGTGTATTTCGATTAGTGCATTCCATTGACTCCAATTATAATTATAATTTTAATAACAGTATTATTGTGTTAACATCAGCGATATGTTTAGCATTCATATGATATAGGTATTCTTTGGCTAGTGACAAGCTTGTCACTTCACATATGTTGCACACAGTAACGAGGAAGGGACCACTTGGTTCTTTCTTGTGGTGTACACGATGAATTTTATTTGCATAATATCACTAAGCAGTCATTATGCTAGTTACTGTTTGTGCTACAGGTGTCCACTCCTTCAGTATCATCCCTGTGTATTATAATTAATTAATAATCTATTAATTAATTTTTTATTTTTTAAAAAAATATATATATATTTTTTTTTTTTTTTTTTTTATTTTTTTTTTGCCTGGGTCGTCCGTTCATTTACACAATCTCCTCATACACCCTAGCTTGGCTCATGAGATGTCAGTGATATGGGCATTCACGTGATGTGCAGATTGGCATTCGGGATGCGCATTTTACACTAATGTTAGACTTCTTTGCACACAAATATGCATAAGTTTATGTTTTGTGTGTCAATGTATACATGTGCGATTATACGTGTGTATATATATATATGTGTACCATTGACAATGGTCTCAATGCCATATGACATATATTATTACAATATAATTCTATATACATAATCTATTATTTATACACCTGGTCCTACTTCCCCTCAGGTGCACATTTAGCACCATACAGGAGAATGAAATACACATAATATCTCTTGTGGTGCGGGGGCCCCTTTTACTTCATGTGCTACTTTTAGAAAATGTCTACAACTTGAGTGCCGCGATTCTGGCATTGTGGCTGGAGCAGCCACGGTCAGCGGGGCAGACCCATGATCGGGCCGGCGTCAGGTAGATTCTGCGCCTGTGCCGGCCATGTCCCTTCGATGGTCTGCCTCCAGCAACATGGCGCCGAGCGTTCTAATGCCGCTCACGTCACTGGGAGGCGACAGCAGGCGCAGAGGAAATGACGCGCACCGCCTCTTCCTCCTGTCTGGAACGCAAACGCACTGGCGTGCGTTCCAGTACAGGTACAATATGCGGAAACGATCGGCGAGCCGCTCGTATATGCAGAGCGGCTCACACAGAGAGCAGGACCGGACACTGAAGGTACAGTGTCCATTCACATACGCTAGCCTGCCAAGTACATGGCTCCTCCCCCTATTAACAAATTTTTCTTTAGTCTATGCCACTCTGCATCCCTCCGTGATCTATCACATCTTGCCCTTGTCACTGTATGTTGTGTACACCTACGGTCAGCCTTGGCTTTGGCCCCCTTTTTTATTTATTATTATTTATTTATTTTTTTTTTTTATTCATCTATATCTTTCTATTATATTAACTTATTATCATCTATCCACTTGCACAAGTGAGAAGCCTATGAGGGAGGGATCCACAGGGAGGGGGGGAGGGATCCACGGGGAGGGGGGGGAGGGGCCCCGTGTGCTCTCCATACTCCATTGGCTGTGCTTTTTTGGCACATTCACTATATATACAGGGACCACTGAAGGAGGGTTCACTGCTGAGCTCTGATGAAGAAGGGACGTGCCCTTCGAAACGCGTTAGCTAGTAGTGATGCCTGTACGCTCCTCTAAGACCTTTGGAAAGCTTCGCTCATCACTATAACTACTTGCTGCTTGTTGCTGCTCGAGTTTTATGGCACCTGATTGTACTACTGCTTGTGAGTAATTTCTTTTATTATTTTATTCAATAAATGTTTTACAAAAGATAATGCACATGGTCGGTGCGCCCCTCTCTCTTTTTATATAAAAGATAATGACAATGCTGTGTCTGTTGAAGCATTATCCGGTCTCTCAACCGTATTTGAATAAGTGCAAGTGTGGGTATGCCGGATTCCTTGCGCTAACCCCTAGTCTCTTCTGTCGATACCAAAAGGTAGTAGAGTCAGGATATCAGTAAATGGAAAGTTCTGTCGGCATATGTTCAATGGGGTAATGTGTTGGTCAGCGAGGAGGGGATCTCCGTTGCTGGTTCCTCTGCTCCAAGGGGCCTAGTGTGTCTGCCCAGTGAGCCGCTTCTTTCGGATCAGTGAAGAAGTGGGCTTTACCCTGGTGGATAACCCATAGGTGCGCCGGGTATAGCATGCTGTATGGTAATTGCAGATCACGTAGGCGCCGTTTAACCGCCAAGAAGGTGGCACAATGCTTTTGCGTGGCTACTGAAAAGTCATTGAAGATGGTAATGCCATTGCCGTTAAAGAGCAGGTGTCCTTTTTCCCTGGCTGCCCTGATGATAGCCTCCCTGTCACTAAAATGCAGCAACTTAATAAGCATGGCACGTGGGGGCGCCCCAGGAGGTAGGGGACGCAGTGGAACCCTGTGCGCTCTCTCAATGGCAAACATAGTTGAAAATGTATTGGCGCCAAAGGTGGATGTCAGCCATTGCTCTATGAACTTTTCTGGAGCCCTACCCTCTGAGCCCTCTGGAAAGCCTAGGAAGCAGAGGTTATTGTGTCTCAGGCGGTCTTCCATGTCTGTGAGCTTGTCAAACATGTACTCTTGGGCCTGGCACAGCTCCTTGACCGAGCCCTGCAAAGGATGTGTTTCATCCTCCAAATCCCCTATACGTTACTCTGCATTTTGTACTCTATGCCTCAGATTCTGTACATCATGCTTTAGAAAGGATAAGTCAGTTTTAATTGAGTCCATCTGAGTGGTAAGGGATGCATGGCTGTGCTGTATAGCCTCCATGATTTGTGAGAGAGAGGGCTCTGCAGGGCCTGCAGTTACATCAGCGACATGCTGGAATGCTGGATCAGTGTCCTCTGGGGGGGGAGCAGGAGGGGGTCCTCAGGGCTGCAGGCAGGGGCATGTTGTAACTCACTCTTCCCATGGTGTTGCTGGGCTGGCAGGTAGGTAGATGGATGGCTGTGCTTCAGAGCATGAGACCGGCCAGTGCCATTTTGTTGTGGCTGGTATAGTGGCGCTGGCGGGTCGAATCCCGGGGCATCCTCCATGGCTGGGCCATATTTGACCATCGCTGGTGTGCTCAGGAGTCTCTGGGGTCTGCTGGGGCTGAAGATGGCTTCAGATGGTGGCCGGGCTAGCAGGATGGCTGTAGGATCTAGGCGGCATGGACGGATCATGGACGGCCTGGAAGAAGATCAGTGGGCCGGAGAAGCTTCCACCCTCAACACCAGGTGCAATATTTTTGGTTGGCTCTTCTGTAACGTCAGCACTGCTGCAAGCTTGTAATGCTGAAGGCGATCACTGAAACATTGAAGACCTCAGTTACACTGGCTGTGTGTTGTTCCTACCAGTAACTCGGGACTAATGCAGATCAAACTAGGATAACAAGCCCTTACGTTCTACAAAAATCATTTTTAATAGAGGAGCCTGGTCCTGCCCATGTAAACCACCTGTGGTTCTCTTAGATCTCCATTCTGTCCATCGCATTAAAGTAGAACTTCCGTCAAAATGTAACTAAGGCTAAACCTACTCCCACCCCCACAAGTGGATTACCAGACAAACTATATAATGTCACAGGCCTTGCTGCCCTCAGGGATGGGGGTATCCTAATAGTCAAAGATATAACAAGAAAAGAAGGGGCGCACCAGCCTTGTGCTCGTGTAAAAAAAAACTGCGCTTAGGGCAGGCCTATATGGCAAAAGAACACAGGTTGCTGCCCCCCTTACACAGAGTCCCCAAGCTAGGTGCTCTGTTAAACATATAAAAAATAAAAATGGGTTTAATAGGCACTACCTGAAAACCTAAGCGTTAGGTCTGTACAGGGTTAGCTTAAAAGTGTTTTATGATTCCACTCTTCTATATCTATGTAGCATTAGATAACATGGAGTCCATTCCCCATAGGGTGTAAATAGGGGGATGAGGTAAAGTATATGGATGTCACCACACTAATATATTAAGTATCTGTGTGCAATAGTGGGGCCAATATGAGTTTGTATACCAATATGGCCCAGAGCGGAAGGTTACGGATAAGCTGCCACTACTGGAGCTGGAGGCTATACCTCACTATGTGCATTTATCAGCAAATTCCATGTACTGCAAACCAGCCCCACATATAATTATCTACATACAAACAATTATATAACCGAACATAGGTGTGCATCAGGGGGTGGCGGTGTTCACAAACCACTGTTAATACTGCAAGATATAACAAGATATAATCAAAGAAGCAATATGTGATAATTGATATGTAAATAGACCTTGAATCATATAAACCATAAAAAATTTTAATTCGTGAGTAAAGTAATTGTGTTAATAAGATAAACCGAAGGATAGGATAATCCCACAAAAAGTAACAGTCTAGAAAAAGTGACCAAAAGAAAGCAATCATCAAAGAAAGTGCCAGGAAAAACGAAAGGTATCTTCTGTGCCTCTTCACACTCAAGATTTGAAATCAAATGTGCTTACCAGATGGCGATGACTGCTATTACGGCAGTCTCGCCCAGCTCAGGGAAATCGGTCTCCCAACAACCATACATGCACAGCAGCAGCTCTGACTCAGTCATAAAGCTGTCCTTGTGACGTGCACCAAGCTCCTGTGTGTCTGCCAGTCCAGGTCTGTGCTTGTTTGCAGCTGTTCACTTGACTCGTGATACTGCCCGATATTCTGCCTGTGTGCACGGCCCTTAACACAAGGGATGTCGGTGCACTTATTCTCCTGCCCCAAAACTTCCCCGCAACCATGTGCAATGGGCCATTTACAGGGATAAAACAAGCGGTGGGGAGGTAACATATTGCCTCCTAAAGGGTGATCAAACTATGGGTGATGTTTCAACATGCACCTATAGGAAATCATGCTCTAGTAATACTACATTTTTTGCAGCCAGTTGTCAGCCATCCCACACCATCAATGCCATCCCACACCATCAATACCATCCCACACCATCAATACCATCCCACACCATCAATACCATCCCACACCATCAATGCCATCCCACACCATCAATGCCAACCCTTATGGGGAGTTTATTCGAGCCAAGCAAAACTGTTCAAGAGACTTAGCCTTTGAGCTGGAATGCAAGGTCATTTACCGAGGTTATAACAAATCTGTTATACACCAAGGACTTAGAAAGGGGTTGGACAATGAACAGAGAGGAATTATTGTCAGATATGTCTAAAACTAAGAGCATAAAGATAAGAATAAACCATACAACTTTAGAAATAGAGGTATATGGAAAAATGCAGCGCATGTACAAATGAATATAGGTCTTTAAAATGGTGAAACAGTCAAGAAATAACTAATTGACCACAGGTGCCTTGAAACACAAACGTCCATAGATGGATGTAAATGTCCAACCGCACAGGAGGTATAAGTACTCCAAGGGGTGGTGATGGTCTGATGGTTGTCAGAAAACACCTGGCATCATACAGCGACTTCCCAACCGAGAAACCGGGTCCCAATGGGTCATTCAGAGAAAGTGCAAAAAAAGCCTCTTACCAGATCCTGTGGATTCCCATGTCAGCGACAGGGAATCGCATGCGCAGTTTGTCACAAATGACGTGGAATGGGAGCTCAGGAATCGCCAATCTCTTGGATTGTGGTCTGTATGGATCTCGGCCGGCAACCGGATGGGTCCTCACAACGAACCGTCCTCACACCGAACCGTCCCAGCATGCATCAGAAGTTTCACAAACGGTCCCCCGAAAGGAGCAGTTGGAGGGACTGGATCTCATGCGGTAAATGTGGAAACAAAAAGAATGTGCCTCCACATGGTGCAGATAAAAAAGGGTGTTTTTATTGACAAAAACGACCATACACAAATAAAAGCGTGATCACGGTGGATAAAAACAAATGGGCAACAAAGAGAGTGGTGTATGTACCCGACGCGTTTCGACCTAGGGGTCTTCAACAGGGGCATGTTGAAGACCCCTAGGTCGAAACGCGTCGGGTACATACACCACTCTCTTTGTTGCCCATTTGTTTTTATCCACCGTGATCACGCTTTTATTTGTGTATGGTCGTTTTTGTCAATAAAAACACCCTTTTTTATCTGCACCATGTGGAGGCACATTCTTTTTGTTTCCACATTTACCGCATGAGATCCAGTCCCTCCAACTGCTCCTTTCGGGGGACAGTTTGTGAAACTTCTGATGCATGCTGGGACGGTTCGGTGTGAGGACGGTTCGTTGTGAGGACCCATCCGGTTGCCGGCCGAGATCCATACAGACCACAATCCAAGAGATTGGCGATTCCTGAGCTCCCATTCCACGTCATTTGTGACAAACTGCGCATGCGATTCCCTGTCGCTGACATGGGAATCCACAGGATCTGGTAAGAGGCTTTTTTTGCACTTTCTCTGAATGACCCATTGGGACCCGGTTTCTCGGTTGGGAAGTCGCTGTATGATGCCAGGTGTTTTCTGACAACCATCAGACCATCACCACCCCTTGGAGTACTTATACCTCCTGTGCGGTTGGACATTTACATCCATCTATGGACGTTTGTGTTTCAAGGCACCTGTGGTCAATTAGTTATTTCTTGACTGTTTCACCATTTTAAAGACCTATATTCATTTGTACATGCGCTGCATTTTTCCATATGCCTATTTTGTTGTTTTTGTCAAACTGTATGCAGCAGCTTTCATTCATTTTACTGGTTAGCGCAGTGTTTTCTATTTATCTTTAGAAATAGAGGAACTGCCAAACCTAATGCATTTTTAACCACATTTTCCCAGGAGTATCTGTGGATCGAGCACCCGGGAGCTCTGCAATCTATATGTTGTATGGGTAGTGGCACTGACTTTTCTGTTTATACATATTACCTCCTGCCTGCCTGTCTAACGACTCTGAAAAGTGGGTGTGGATCACTTTTAGAGGTACAATTTGAGGGAGGGTGGAGGCTGGGGTGGGCTTGGCTGCCTGAATCTGGAAGAGGCAGCTGGCTGAAGAGGACCAAGATGGCAGCATGTGACACCAGCTGTCGCACCTGAACCACTTATTGCTGCAGGACAAAGCTGGATCCGATGGGCAGAGGTGAACATGAGAATTAGCTCCTAGTTCAGCTTTTGAGAGCTTTAAGGCTTGTTCACTATTGCACACCACTTAAATCTGATTCAGTGTTAAAGTATTTCTTTCCTAATTAAATACAGCAGCACTACGATTATTGGTGCGTGTAGCTCAGTCTCTTTAGAGGATCCCGTAAATTTCTTTATAGTAATTTTCTTGGCTCTCCACATGGCCCTTCTCAAATACAACTCCTGCCTCCACACTGCTAAACAAACTTACTACAACACTCATCAAAACCTCATCAACTCTTTTCTACCCTTATATCCTTACTTCACCCCCCACTGCCCCCACCCACCAACTTGCTTACCGCTCAACAGATTGCCAACCATTTCAAAAGCAAAATCGACACAATTTACAAGGAGATATTCAGCATTCAACTTCCTCCCCTACCCAACACATCAGGTCCAACACCACACTCAGTACTCTCCTCCTTCTGCCCAGTTACCACCGATGAAGTTGATAAACTCCTCTCCATGGCCAACCTCACCACCTGTCCCCTGTACCCTGTCTCCTCACAATTACTGCGACCACCTTCCCACTCTATGGTCCATTATCAATTTCATTTATCATTCCCACATCTCCCAATAGATCCTTATGTAGTTTATGTATGTTATTTTTAAAATCCTTACCCTCCATCCTAGGCAGCAACCACAGCACATGCACAGGCAGAGCCCAAATATGATGCCACATAACTATATATAATGGACCAGGTGTTATCGCAGTCTCTGGGGGTGACATTATAGATGGTAAACACCCAGACACTTCCTAGTGTAGCGCACTACCCCCGTAGGAGCTGCTAGTTTGTTAATTTTCGCCAGTGTGGTTCTATTAGCCCCTTTCCTTAAACTGATGACACAGCAGACAGTCTTAAACAGATAAACGTGGACATTATTCTTTCCATTGGTACCTAGCTGAAAGAATGTGTGATATGTACAATCCGTATGCTCAGGAAGTATGAGCTGCCTTTATAAACTTGGTTCCTGTAATGGTCCGCATATCTTCTCCCTCTTGTTTACTACTACTTCCCAACCGTACAGCACTTCCAAATTATGTCCGAAGAACGATACTCTGAATAAAGTTCTTAGACTGACTGTTTGGATTCCTCCAGGGTGATAACTCTTTAAGACTCCAAGGTCAGCACTTTATCAACCTCAGTCTTTGGAATTACTGTTTCCCTGGGTTTACACTCACGTGTACTCCTGAGCAACCGTCCATGCTTGCCATAGAAGGTCCTCTCTCAGTCCTTCTTCTGTTGGTAGTAGCAGTCTCCTCCTGTTAAACGTTGCAGATTCCTCCTCTTATCTCCTCCATTTCTCCTCCCTGCATGACATGTTCTCCTCCCCAGAGTGGAGAGCTCTTGAGCTGCACCAGCCCTTACAAGCTGTTTTCCTCTGCCATTCTTTTCCCATCAACCAGCCTCCCTTTGAGCATGTGACCCACAGTTTATATAGGCCTGAAAGCCCCTGCCCATTCAAATTAATGATTGGTTCAGGGTGACCCATACTACTAACTGTATCCTGTTTCCATTTTACCTGCTCTCCAGCACCTCTCACTGGACAAACAAGGCATCACTCTTAACAGAATGCAGGTGGTCACATCCCCAATTCTACTCTGTCATTTCTCCCAACCAAAAAAAAAACCCAACCAAGCTTAAACCAACAGGGTAATGCCTGGAATTTCTATCTAACACTAACCTTCACTAACTGATTAGCACACACCTAAGTAGGTGGGCGCTACATACACCCCCTCCTGAAAACACAACTGTCCCCAGTTGTGGAAAAAGGAAATCCACAGCTAGAGAACAGTTTCCCACCTAACACAAGGCATCTCATATGTCCAGGTGTGTAGTGCTGTGCATGTATTACAAAATGTTACAATGAAAAAAATACAAACATTATCTTACAGTTTCCACAACATGAATATGGTCTAATCTATTGGTCCCTACCACTAGGTCTCATCCGAAAAGAACCAAGCCACTACTCTCGGAAGAATAATGCTTTGGTTGCTCTATGCCTTCATCTGTGTTCTTCAGTAAGTTCAAACGCCGTCTCTCCAACGATACCTGCAGAAAAACACAAAGCAGACATCCTATCCTATATTCTAACTATCATGAGCATGTGGTTGGCATGGATAACTCTACCAGGACTACAATCCCCTCAAAAGCAGTCTGGGGACTCCTGCAGGACAGAGCCTGAGTAGACATGCCAGGTCAATTGCATTCTAGTCCATGAGCCACATACTTTCTGAGTGACTCCAACGGGAGTTCATAACTTTAACTTTTGAAATAGCAAAGGGACTGACAGAAACAACAGAGGGATAGTGTCCAGCTGGCCAAGCAGGCACTGGTGTTGTTTCTCTGTGAAGGAAGTCCATGGGATAGCCCACACTAACCCCTCTGCGCACTTGCAGTTCAAAGATTAGTCCAGCATACCTGTAATAACATCCTACAGGTAATACTGGGGATCCAGCAATCATTTTCGTGTGTCTCCTTCCCATTTAACTGAAATTGAAAAACTCCTGTTATGCTGACTAGGTTTCTGAACCAGAACACAATTTTTATAAATGGCTCGTCCATGCTGCCATTCTCTAAAAATGTCCTGGAATCGTACCCACATTGAATGGTCAGGTGTCCTTTGGGGCTTTGGTACATGCAGATATACAAATAAGGTCCCTTTCCCATTGTTCCCGGGAAGCATCCACAATGTCCAATATTTTCTCTGGAACATAAGGGTAATCTAATCCATACTCTTGTGCAACTCGCTTTTGAATGTCCCTCTGGAACCTTGATAACCTTGGTAGTTCCCTAGGCTTTGCTCTTCCAGGCAACACACAAGAGTCCGGGGCCTTAATAGCCCTTTGCTGAAATGTAGGTGTCCGATCGTGCAATGCGTCCGTGGACATCTTGGTTAGGGGTGTTGGGGGTGCTGGGAAGGTGGCAATGCTTTCCAGAGCCCCGGAGATAGCACTCAATGAAATGGAGCTCTCCACATACTACTCCTCCTCGTCACTGGAACCACCTTCCTCTGGAGAAGACCACACAAACAAATGTTCTAGAGATCCGTACCTCTCCAGCACTTCTGGGGAACCCCAATCTATAGGCCGGCCCTTGCTTCCCCTGCCCAGCTCACCTGAGAAATCACCCTTTTCCACTAGTGGCTCCCTCTGGACAGGTTCAACAAGGGGCTTACTTGAACAGGTTGGCATTTCAGGGAGGTTTCCCGGGGTCTGCTCAATTACTCTAACAACCCCTGAATCCCCGACCAGACCACAGGCCTCCCCTATGGATCCTACCTGGACCACCGGCATTTCCGATTTCAAGGACTCTGGACGGAGCTTCTCCGCTGCACTTCCAGTGGCATCTCGGCCCTCTCCTGCCCTCCGGAGGTCTGAGGCTTGTGGCGTGCAGAGTCCGGTGGCGCTGTCCACGTGGTAGTAGCTTACCTCCTGCTGTTCAGATCCCAGCCGCGTTAGCTGCAAGCTGCAGTGGCCACACCGGGCCCAAGCGGTGACTCCCATGGTGGGTTTCTGGCAACCAGGACAGATCAGACACAGTCTCTCCACTCCATCCACTACTCCCAACGCTAGCCCACCGGTAACTTTCAGGCGGATGCCGGTGTCTGCAAGGATCCGTTCCTGCTTTTCAGTATGATGCTGCATTGCCGGTGGGCTGGTAAAGCTCTGTGCCATCTTCCACTGCTGAGAGCACGTGTTTGACGCTGGTAAACTTTCCTCTGGGGCGTGACTCCACCCCCTCCTCTCGCTGATCCAGCGCAGGAGGAACTGTAGCTCTTCATTTCTATCGTGCACGCCAGCGACCCCTGTTGGCAGGCACAATAGAACTGCAGGTTAAACAACAAATACTGATTTACAGTGAAAATGTTTCCTTGTGATGTCCCAACTGTAAGAGAAATGGTCCCTGCATATTCTCCGGCACCACACCACCCCCTGTGTCCATGTTTCCAAGGGAAACAGCGACACCCACAACTCCCTCCACATTTTCATCTGTATAGCCGGATGATTTTAGCAAACAGTGGCGATGCTGGCGCTATCCCCACGCCAGGCATCTCTGTACAATGGCAAGGTGCCGCCTGCAATGGTCCTTTGGGACTATCAGGGATACAGTCACTGATTTGCCGGTTACTGTCTGCAAGGTTGCTAGGGGTAACAGACTAGCTGAAAAGGTAAAATCTCTCTAGAATTAGAAGAAAAATATTGGATCTGATCACATCTTTCATAAATGGAAACGTTTGTCCTGTACAATGAGATTCTACACTAAAACACAGACAGCAAAAAACATAGAAGAACAATACTAAGAGATTTTTTAGCTTCCACATTTCTACATTTCTAACACAATGGTAGAAAGTCTTTTCACCTTCTCATTACATGTTCAATTCTTTTCCTGGCATTGGCACTGCCCCAAACCCACCTCTGTATACCCGCTACTAAGATCTTCTCCTCCTCTGGTGTCCCACATGGTACAGAGCTCCCTGCTGGGTGACACCTCTATAATAATGCAGTGATTGTGACTCTGGTGTCACCTCACTGCCACATAATCCATCCCGGAGCTTCATGTCTGCTCATGTCGGGACTCGCAATCAACACATCTTACATTTACATGGCACTTCCAATTGGGATCCATTCTAAAAGAAAGGAATATTCTAAAGATGACAAGACCCGCACACAGAAGCAGGATATGTGATATTAACCAATTAGGAACATTTTACAAAGAAAAATGAAATCCTCACTACCCCTCGCCTATACACGCACATGGACATTGATGACATCCCAGTCTTAGTCCGTAGGGTTCAATATTGAGTTAGCCCACCCTTTGCAGCTATAACAGCTCCAGCTCTTACAGGAAGGCTGTCCACCAGGTTTAGGAGTGTGTCTATGGGAATGTTTGACCCTTCATCAGTAGCACATTTGTGAGGTCAGGCACTGATGTTGGACGAGAAGGCAGCCTGGCTCACAGTCTCCACTCTAATGCCCCGTACACACGGTCAGATTTTCCGATGGAAAATGTGTGATAGGACCTTGTTGTCGGAAATTCCGACCGTGTGTAGGCTCCATCACACATTTTCCATCGGATTTTCCGACACACAAAGTTTGAGAGCAGGCTATAAAATTTTCCGACAATAAAATCCGTTGTCGGAATTTCCGATCATGTGTACACAAATCCGACGCACAAAGTGCCACGCATGCTCAGAATAAATAAAGAGATGAAAGCTATTGGCTACTGCCCCGTTTATAGTCCCGACGTACGTGTTTTACGTCACCGCGTTCAGAATGATCGGATTTTCTGACAACTTTGTGTGACCGTGTGTATGCAAGACAAGTTTGAGCCAACATCCGTTGGAAACAATCCGGGGGCATAATTCATCCCAAAGGTGTTCCAACAGGTTGAGGTCAGGACTCTGTGCAGGACAGTCAAATTCCTCCACCCTAAACTCGCTCATCCATGTCTTTATGGACCTTGCTTTGTACACTGGTGAGCAGTCATGTTGGAACAGGAAGGGGCCGTCCCCAAACTGTTCCCACAAAGTTGGGAGCATGAAATTGTCCAAAATGTCTTGGTATGCTGATGCCTTAAGAGTTTCCTTCATAAGGGGCCAACCCCAACCCCTGAAAAACAACCCCCACTCCATAATCCCCCCTCCACCAAATGATTTGGACAGTGCAAATTTTTAGATGTAGCTTTTCACACATTGGTGAACCTCTGCCCATCTTTACTTCTGAGATAATCTGACTCTCTAAGATGCTCTTTTCATACCCAGTCATGTTACTGACCTGATGTCAATTAACCTAATTAGTTGCAAAATATTCTTCCCTTTCTTCCTGGTTAATACCAATTACTTTGTCAGCTTTTTGTTGCCCAGTTACAACTTTTTTGAGACGTGTTGCTGCCATCAATTTTAAATGTACCTCATTGTGTCTTAAAATTCTACATTTTCTCAGTTTAAACATTTGATATGTTTTTGTTTTTTATATCTTATGTAAAAAAAAACCTGTTGAATATATACATCAATGTAATCTGCAGAGAATATTACAATGTTGTACCGATTGGAATTGCACAGAAATTAAAAATAATGCTCCCTGAACCTGCATTTGTGATTGTAATGTGTTTTGAGATGACGGGCAGAATCCCAGTGATTGTGCTGCCATCCCAAAATACAAAGGTGTGAATGGAGCCTTAAGGGCCGTGTGTCTGGCAGCCGGTCCGACAGAAGCCGGGATGACTGGAAAAGGTCTGCCCATTGGCATCTGATCAGCGCTTAAAGCCAATGGCTGAGAGTGCTGACCGGTGTATTCTGGTGAGGGGGCCGTCCCCCCTGTCACACCACAAAAGATCAGCGGGGGGGAGATCGCTGTACTAACATGGGATTGTTAGTAAATCAATCTCCTCACCAGCAAAAAAAAACAACTGATCAGCTAAAATTGTGAGAAATTTCTCCAAATAGACATACAGATAAAAACAAATACAACATTTTAGTAGAATGGGAAGGATTAAACCTTCTGTTCTGGTGGAAAACTCACAAGGACAGGAAGTGAAAAAAAAAAACACCTTCTGTACGTATAGTTATACAATCCCACATGGGAAAGGAAATGTTTTGCAGCAGGGATCACGTTATGACAACGCTCTTAACAATTTCATTCTCAGTGGACTTGACCACATTTTGAATAACAATTATTTTTTTTTTACGACTCCCACTACCTCCAGGTGCAGGGCGTAGCGATGGGGACATGCTGTGCCCCGTCCTTCCCCAATCTGTACCTGGGGGAGTGGGAGCGGTCACTTTTCGGTGGCGAGGATCTTGTGATGTACCTGAGTAGGGATGAGCTTCGTGTTCGAGTCAAACCCATGTTCGACTCTAACATCGTCTGTTCGACCGTTCGTCGAATTGCGAACGATATGGGCCGGTCGCTCCAAATTCGTGTGGCGCGTCACAACCCATAATTCACGAGGCATCGCAGTGCATTGCTGGCTGATGATTGGCCAAGCATGCACTATGACCCGCATGCTTGGCCAATCACAGCGCCGTCTGAACAGAGAGCCATAATTGGCCAAAGCCAAGGAGGCTTTGGCCAATTATGGCTCAGGGGATTTAGCACATGCCCCACACTATATAAGGCCGCCTGCTTGGCGGCCCTGTGTAGTGTGTGTTCCGACGTAGAGAGAGATAGACAGACAGACAGTGTCATTTGATTTAAGTTAGATAGATTAGGCAGGACAGTCAGTGAGTTAGATGCTCTTACAGTGTATTGTATATATATATGCATCCCAGGTGTTGTATATATATATATATATATATATATATATATATATATATATATATATATATATATATATACACACTGTATTCAGTTTAGCTAGATCTGTTCCTGTTATCTTGCTACTGACAGGCAGGCTTGTCTTGTTACAGTATTTACAGCTACCTGAAGAAAATTGCTGGTGTTCTTTTGATCCTATTAGTACCACAGTCAGACAGCTAGACTATTTACAGTTAGTGTAGTGCGTCCTCCTCACAGTGTTCAGTTAAAGCTACAAGTTAGTTTAGTGTGACCTCTGCACAGTGTTCAGCTAAAACTACAAGTTAGTGTAGTGCACAGTGTTCAGCTAAAACTACAAGTTAGTGTAGTGCGTCCTCCTCACAGTGTTCAGCTAAAGCTACAAGTTAGTGTAGTGCGTCCTCCTCACAGTGTTCAGCTAAAACTACAAGTTAGTGTAGTGCAACCTCTGCAGTGTTCAGCTAAAGCTACAAGTTAGTGTAGTGCGTCCTCCTCACAGTGTTCAGCTAAAACTACAAGTTAGTGTAGTGCGACCTCTGCACAGTGTTCAGCTAAAGCTACAAGTTAGTGTGGTGCGTCCTCCTCACAGTGTTCAACTAAAACTACAAGTTAGTGTAGTGCGACCTCTGCACAGTGTTCAGCTAAAGCTACAAGTTAATGTAGTGCGTCCTCCTCACAGTGTTCAGCTAAAACTACAAGTTAGTGTAGTGCGACCTCTGCACAGTGTTCAGCTAATGCTACAAGTTAGTGTAGTGCATCCTCCGAACAGTGTTCAGCTAAAGCTACAAGTTAGTGTAGTGTGTCCTCCTCAGAGTGTTCAGCTAAAACTACAAGTTAGTGCAGTGTGTCCTCTGCACAGTGTTCAACTAAAGCTACAAGTTAGTGAAGTGCGTCCTCTGAACAGTGTTCAGCTAAAGCTACAAGTTAGTTTTTTGCGAGCTCTGCACAGTGTTCATCTAAAGCTACCTGTAGAAGGTTGGTGGTGTTTTCCTGATCCTATCACTACCGCAGGCAGCTAAATAAGCTACAAGTTAGTTTTTTGCGAGCTCTGCACAGTATTCAGCTAAAGCTACCTGTAGAAGGTTGGTGGTGTTTTCCTGATCCTATCACTACCGCAGGCAGCTAAATAAGCTACAAGTTAGTTTTTTGCGAGCTCTGCACAGTGTTCAGCTAAAGCTACCTGTAGAAGGTTGGTGGTGTTTTCCTGATCCTATCACTACCGCAGGCAGCTAAATAAGCTACAAGTTAGTTTTTTGCGAGCTCTGCACAGTGTTCAGCTAAAGCTACCTGTAGAATGTTGGTGGTGTTTTCCTGATCCTATCACTACTGCAGGCAGCTAAACAAGCTACAAGTTCACTTTTTGCGAGCTCTGCACAGTGTTCAGCTAAAGCTACCTGTAGAAGGTTGGTGGTGTTTTCCTGATCCTATCACTACCGCAGGCAGCTAAATAAGCTACAAGTTCGTTTTTTGCGAGCTCTGCACAGTGTTCATCTAAAGCTACCTGTAGAAGGATGGTGGTGTTTTCCTGATCCTATCACTATCGCAGGCAGCTAAATAAGCTACAAGTTAGTTTTTTGCGAGCTCTGCACAGTGTTCATCTAAAGCTACCTGTAGAAGGTTGGTGGTGTTTTCCTGATCCTATTACTAACCGCAGGCAGCTAAATAAGCTACAAGTTAGTGTAGTGCAAGCTGTGCACAGTGTTCAGCTAAAGCTACCTGTAGAAGGTTGGTGGTGTTTTCCTGATCCTATTACTACCGCAGGCAGCTAAATAAGCTACAAGTTAGTGTAGTGCGTCCTCCTCACAGTGTTCAGCTAAAACTACAAGTTAGTTTTTTGCAAGCTCTGCACAGTGTTCATCTAAAGCTACCTGTAGGTTGGTGGTGTTTTCCTGATCCTATCACTACCGCAGGCAGCTAAATAAGCTACAAGTTAGTGTAGTGCGAGCTCTGCACAGTGTTCATCTAAAGCTACCTGTAGAAGGTTGGTGGTGTTTTCCTGATCCTATCACTACCGCAGGCAGATAAATAAGCTACAAGTTAGTGTAGTGCGAGCTCTGCACAGTGTTCATCTAAAGCTACCTGTAGAAGGTTAGTGATGTTTTCCTGATCCTATCACTACCGCAGGCAGATAAATAAGCTACAAGTTAGTGTAGTGCGAGCTCTGCACAGTGTTCAGCTAAAGCTACCTGTAGAAGGTTGGTGGTGTTTTCCTGATCCTATCACTACCGCAGGCAGCTAAATAAGCTACAAGTTAGTTTTTTGCGAGCTCTGTACAGTGTTTAGCTAAAGCTACCTGTAGAAGGATGGTGGTGTTTTCCTGATCCTATCACTACCGCAGGCAGCTAAATAAGCTACAAGTTAGTGTAGTGCGAGCTCTGCACAGTGTTCAGCTAAAGCTACCCGTAGAAGGTTGGTGGTGTTCTCATACTACAGGTAGGCAGCTGATTTTGCTAGCTGCAGTATCAGTATATATATATATATATATATATATATATATATATATATATATATATATATATATATCCCAGCTTAGTGCAGCTACAGGCCATTAGTATGTCTGGAAGGCCAACAAGGAGACGCAGACAGTCACAAGCCAATAAAAGCAGGCATGGACAGGGATGTTACCTAAGTTTCACGGCGCATTGGGTCACTCTGCTGGCTGAGAAGGATGCAGGACAAGGTGCAGTAGTGTTGGAGGTTGTTCCGCCACCATGCCTCCAAAATGCCACTACTAATGATTGTGACACACCTCTCTCCTCCACCCCCTCCTCTTCTTCTTCCTCCATGGCCTCTTCCTGTGCTTTGTCCTCGGAACCAGCGGTGCTCCGTAGCCGTTCAAGGGGCTACGCAAGTACGCAGGCCAAAAGATGCCATGCAGTGCTTGAGCTTGTGTGCTTGGGGGACAAGGGCCACACTGGGGCAGAGGTTCTGTCAGCTCTGCAGGGGCATATTCAGAGGTGGTTGACACCACGCCAACTTAATGCAGGAATGGTGGTTTGCGACAATGGCACCAACCTCCTCTCCGCCCTCCGACAGAGACAACTGACCCATGTGCCCTGTTTGGCTCACGTCCTTAATATTGGTTGTGCAGCAGTTCTTGGGCAGGTACCCGGGCTTACAGGATGTCCTGAGGCAGGCCAGGAAAGTCTGTGTGCATTTCTGCCGGTCATAAATGCAAGTGCTCGGCTGGCAGACCTACAAAAGAAATTTAACCTGCCTAAGAACCGCCTAATCTGTGACATGCCCACCAGGTGGAACTCAACGTTGGCCATGCTGCAGCAGCTGCACATGCAGCAGAGGGCCATCAATGAGTACCTGTGCGACTATGGCACCAGGACAGGGTCAGGGGAGCTTGTTTTTTTTCCCCACGCCAGTGGACCATTATCAGGGATGCACGCACTGTCCTGTCACCATTTGAGGAGGCCACGAGGATGGTGAGCAGTGACAGTGCATGCATCAGTGACACTGTCCCCCTTGTCCACCTGTTGGAGCACACGCTGCGTGGAATAATGGACAGGGCACTTGAGGCAGAACAGAGGCAGGAAGAGGAGGACTTCCTTAGCTCTCAAGGCCCCCTTTATCC
This sequence comes from Lithobates septentrionalis, assembly GCA_037952835.1. Lineage (NCBI taxonomy): Eukaryota > Metazoa > Chordata > Amphibia > Anura > Ranidae > Lithobates > Lithobates septentrionalis. The sequence continues at coordinate 977,563 of JBBDGP010000851.1, read as the reverse complement.
AGACAGTGTCCCTGCATGCCCGCCGATCACACAGGAAGAGGAGGAGGAGGATTGTGTCAGTATGGAGGTGGAGCCTGGCATCAGCAGCAGTCTTTAAGGGATCATTTGGAGTCCCAAGAAACACATGGACTTGTACGTGGCTGGGAGGAGGTGGCTGCAGATCATGTCATCCTTAGTGACCCAGAGGACTCCGGACCGAATGCCTCAGCAAACCTACACTGCATGGCCTTCCTGATCCTGCAAAGCCTGCATAAGGATCCTCATATTCGTGGTATCAAGGAGAAGGACCAATACTGGCTGGCAACCCTCCTTGATCCACGTTACAAAGGTAAGGTTGCGGACCTTATCTTGCCGTCGCAGAGGGAGCAGAGGATGAAACATCTTCGGTAGGGCTTGCAGAAAGGTCTGTGCAACGCGTTCCCAGAGACTGGGAGGTTACAAACTCCTGTTTCTGGACAACGTGTTGCTGAGGCTTCGGTCAGTCAAAGAAGGAGCGGTGGAGAAGGTGGCTGTCTGACTGATGCGTTCAGACAATTTTTTAGTCCGCAGCCTCAAGGTATGATCAGTTCCAGCAATAATCGCCAGCGTCTGGTTTACATGGTACAGAAATACCTAGGGGCAAGATCTGACTTGGACACCTTTCCCACCGAAAATCCTCTGGGTTACTGGGTCTTGAGGATGGATCACTGGCCAGAGCTTGCACAGTATGCAATTGAGCTACTGGCCTGTCCTGCATCCAGCATTCTTTCGGAGCGCACGTTCAGTGCTGCTGGAGGCTTTGTAACTGATCCCAGGGTGCGTCTGTCCACCGACTCGGTCGATCGACTGACCTTCATAAAAATGAATCAGTCTTGGATCACCACCAGATACCAAGCACCTAATGCTGATGTAACCGAATATTTTTTTTTTTTAATGTCAGATCCCTTCAAAGACTGCCTATGCTGATGCTGAGTGTCTATCCTGTTATGCTGAGTAAGTCTCCTCTTCCTCCTCAATGATCATGCTTGTGAGGACAATTTTGGTTCTGGGCACCGCCACCAGTGGCTAAGGCCCAATTTTTAAGCCCCTGTTTAACAGGGGCGTGTAATTACATTTTTTGATGCAATACCGTACAGCAGGGCTCGTTCCTGCATTCCAACTAGAGTATCTGTGAGGGTTGCAGTGTTGTGGCACCAGCACCAGTGCCTAAGGCCCAATTTTTCAGCCCCTGTTTAACAGGGGCGTGTAATTACAATTTTTGATGCAATACTTTGCAGCAGGGCTCGTTCCTGCGTTCTAACTAGAGTATCTGTGAGGGGTTGCAGTGTTGTGGCACCAGCACCAGTGCCTAAGGCCCAATTTTTCAGCCCCTGTTTAACAGGGGCGTGTAATTACAATTTTTGATGCAATACTGTGCAGCAGGGCTCGTTCCTGCGTTCCAACTAGAGTATCTGTGAGGGTTGCAGTGTTGTGGCACCAGTGCCTAAGGCCCAATTTTTCAGCCCCTGTTTAACGGGCGTGTAATTACAATTTTTGATGCAATACTTTGCAGCAGGGCTCGTTCCTGCGTTCCAACTAGAGTATCTGTGAGGACTTACAGTGTTGTGCCACCACAACCCCCAAAGGCCCAATTTTTCTGGCCCTGTTCAACAGGGGCATGTAATTACAATTCTTGATTTAATATTTCACAGCAGGGCCCGTTTCTGGGCCCACCAAGAGTAACTGTGAGGACTTACAGTGTTGTGCCACCAGCACCACCACCAAAGGCCCAGTTTTTCTGGCCCTGTTCAACAGGGGCATGTAATTACAATTCTTGATCTAATATTTCACAGCAGGGCCCCGTGAGGGCTTACAGTGTTGAGACCACAACAACACCTAAGGCCCAAATTTCTGCTGAGTATATAGGGCAGGCTCCTACTTTCAAACATCCAACTTACAAACGACTCCTACTTGCAAACGGAAGGAGACAACAGGAAGTGAGATGAAATCTACCCCATAGGAAGGGAAATTCTCTCCTGTAAGAGTTAATATGGGAAATACTTTTCTCCTTTCCACTGATGCTTTATCACCAATCCTTGTTTCATTAAAAAACCCAAATTTTCAAAAAACATTTGTCATTGGGACAGAAAGTGAGGTGAAATCTTCTGAAAAGGAGCACAGACAGTAAAACCAATGTCACAGGGGTGATAACCCTTCCCTAGGTTTTCCAAAAAGCTTAAAAACATATTTTTGGCTGGAGCTACACTTTAAAAATGTACCAAGTCAAAATTACAAACAGATTCTACATAAGAACAAACCTACAGTCCCTGTCTTGTTTGCACCGCCTGTATACTGCTGTTCAGAGTATATAGGGCCTGGGGGCCACACGCATTTCCTTTTTTAATTTGGGTGCGGGGTGCCCCTTAATATCCATACAAGACCCAAAGGGCCTGGTAATGGACTGGGGGGTACCCATGCTGTTTGTCTCACTGATTTTCATCCATATTGCCAGGACCCGACATGACATTAAAGCCACAAGCAGTTTTAAATGACTTTTTTTCCTTTAAAAATGACATTTTGTGCAGGGACTGTTCTAAGCACGGGAAACATGTGCCAATTTACAGGAATACTATAGACACCCCCCAGGTACGATATTTAAAGGAATATTTCACTTTTTTTTTTACTTTAAGCATTATTAAAATCACTGCTCCAGAAAAAACGTCAGTTTTTAAAAGTTTTTTTTGCATTGATACATGTCCCCTGGGGCAGGACCCGGGTCCCCAAACCCTTTTTAGGACAATACCATGAAAATTAGCCTTTAAAATGAGCACTTTTGATTTCGAACGTTTGAGTCCCATAGACATCAATGGGGTTCTAACGTTCGTGCAAATTTTCAGTCCGTTCGCAGGTTCTGGTGCGAACCGAACTGGGGGGTGTTTGGCTCATCCCCTATACCTAAACCATGTCACCACGTGGCTCAGGTACATCGATGACATTTTCGTCATCTGGGAAGGATCTGAGGACCTTTTAATGCAGTTTTTTGATCATATAAACACAAACAGTCTCAATTTAAAATTTACCATGAGTCACGACGCTAGATCCGTGACCTTCCTAGACATTAAGATTGAATGTGACGCACATTGAAATCTAACTAGCACACTTCACAGAAAAGCACTGCAGGTAATACCGTATTACATGCGGAGAGCTTCCACCCAAGCCCTTTAAAAAATTCCATCCCATACGGACAATATCTCCGCTTGCGGAGAAATTGTTCTAATGACGCATTATTCAAACTAGAAGCCGGCAAGCTCCAGAATTGTCTTCTGGAGAGAGGGTACAGCCGTTCCTGTTTACGCAAAGCTTACAATTGAACTATTACACAAACTATTACACAAACAGCTGACATCCGACGCTCCATAGAGCTCTATGGAGGGTCCGTTCAGGTCCACCTAAAAAACTGACAGGCGGACCTGAACGGACAGTCCGTGTGAAGGAGCCCTAAAGCGCTGAAATGGACATAAGAGAAGCCATTAATTAACGGGATTGGTTGTGTCCCTGTGCAAATATTTTGACTTGGAAGAAAACCAAATAATAAAAGCTGAAAACCTAAAAGTGTTCAGACACCTAAAACAAAGTAACAAGTGAAAAATAATGTGTTGCGCTAATATTAACCTTCCAATCAATTTAAAACTCAGTATATATATAAATCCATCCAATTAATTGCTTGGAATAAATGTGAATGTGATTGGGTCATTAGCACTAAAGCCAATAAACTGTAAAATTGTGCTCAGAAAATAACTAAAATCCCAAATGCCATCTGTGATAATAATTAGAGTGAAAAAAACATTATATAAAGTCCAGTATCAATATATGGAATATAGTTAACAGGTTAACAGAATTTCCAAATTATAAGTTAGTTGATAGCCGTTCTTAGTTGTATTAATTATACATTCCACTTCATCAGTATTACTAGGAGTAGTCCCATGTATAATAAAACACGAAATCTGTTCACCAAGAACTCCCAATATTGCTGTGTAATATGATATAGGTGTTTCCAGAGGGGTATTCTCAGGTATCACGAGTATATGCAATAAAAAAGAAAAGACATCATTGCGCAGTAAATGTTTGCTTAAAACCAGCAGCACTTCAATGAGTGCACTCACGTAAGCCTTGTTTTTCAAATGCCTGGATGGAAGACAATCAGCCGCTTGGGGCGCGGTGGATCCTCACACCGCTCGTTGCAAGCTGCTGACTAGCCTCAATACTGTGCGTCACTGACCCCTCCTACGTGTTGCGTTACCCGACACGTGACTTTTTCAAGGTTGGTCATGTGACGCTCGAGTCTCCATAATATATTGGTGCTAGTGTCAGCGTTACTATAGAAACAGCGGTATCATCGGATCATCATTTTGTTCTTACACCAAGCTTGATTATCATACTATATACAAACTTTATTCACCAAAAACATTAAAATTTAAAAATCACTGTTCAATAAACACTTTTATTGTATAACTACATTAAAAAACAAGGAGGTACTATTTCATCCACATACTTCCTCTAGTGGTAATTCCATATATACACACTTTTAAAATACTTCATTATGCTGATAAAATAGATAGAAATTACAGGTAGTGGTATTATAGGTAGTGGTTCAGTCTTACTCTAAATCAATTGTGGTCATTACATATTTAGTAGGTGTCCCTGCACATCCACCTAGCCATACAACAAACCACTTCAGGAAAAATGAGAGAAAGAGTAACTACATAGACAAATATATACTTCAGATCGAGATAGCCAAACTGAAAATATAACGACACTTAATTATCATTCTATCATAGTGTTGCTGTTGCATTTAAATACACTTAACCACTAGGCGTCCACGCTATAGCCGAAAGACGGCTACCGCGCGGACTCCAATTGTCGGGAGGGCGTCCCTGGACGTCCTCGCTTTTACTTCCGCGTTGCGCGCTCCCGCGGGCGTGCATCGGGGAAGTTTTGTGCTGGCCGTGTCCCTCGGACACAGCCAGTCACAGATCGCCGTAAACGGCCAATGACAGCGGCCGTTTACAGTGCGATCGCTCTGCCAATGAGAGAGGATCACATATGTAAACATATGAGATCATCACTCATCGCCGGCTCTCCCTCCTCACACAGAGACAGCGTGTGAGGAGGGAGAGTGAACCGCTGCGGCGGTGAGTAAATAGAAAAAAAAACGAAAAAAAAGTGTCAGCACAGTTATCTGCTCCTGCCATCTGCCCTGCCATCTGTCCTACCATCTGCCCCTGCCATCTGTCCTACCATCTGCCCCAGCCATCTGTCCTACCATCTGCCCCAGCCATCTGTCCTACCATCTGCCCCAGGCATCTGTGCTACCATCTGCCCCAGCCATCTGCCCCAGCCATCTGTCCTACCATCTGCCCCAGCCATCTGCCCCAGCCATCTGCCCCAGCCATCTGTCCCAGCCATCTGCCCCAGCCATCTGCCCCAGCCATCTGCCCCTGCCATCTGCCCCAGCCATCTGCCCCAGCCATCTGCCCCAGCCATCTGTCCTACCATCTGCCCCAGCCATCTGCCCCTGCCATCTGCCCCAGCCATCTGCCCCTGCCATCTGCCCCAGCCATCTGCCCCAGCCATCTGCCCCTGCCATCTGCCCCAGCCATCTGCCCCAGCCATCTGCCCCAGCCATCTGCCCCTGCCATCTGCCCCAGCCATCTGCCCCAGCCATCTGCCCTAGCCATCTGCCCCAGCCATCTGTCCCTGTCATCTGTCCCCAGTGCCATCTGTCCCTGCTGTCATGTCCCTGCCATCTGTCCTACCATCTGCCCCAGCCATCTGCCCCAGCCATCTGCCCCTGCCATCTGCCCCAGCCATCTGCCCCAGCCATCTGCTCCTGCCATCTGTCCTGCCATCTGTCCCTGCTGTCATGTCCCTGCCATCTGTCCTGCCATCTGTCCCTGCTGTCATGTCCCTGCCATCTGTCCCCACTGCCATCTGTCCCCAGTGCCACGTATAAGTGCCATCTGTCATCAGTGCCACATAGTGTCATCTGTCATCAGTGTCACATGTCATCAGTGCCACGTATCAGTGCCATCTGTCATCAGTGTCATAAGTGCCACGTATCAGTGCCATCTGTCATCAGTGCCACGTATCAGTGCCATCTGTAATCAGTGCCACGTATTAGTGCCATCTGTAATCAGTGCCACGTATTAGTGCCATCTGTCATCAGTGCCATGTATTAGTGCCATCTGTCATCAGTGCCACGTATTAGTGCCATCTTTCATCAGTGCCACATGTCATCAGTGCCACATATTAGTGCCATCTGTCATCAGTGCCATTTGTCATCAGCGCCACGTGTCATCAGTGCCACATATTAGTGCCATCTGTCATCAGTGTCACATGTCATCAGTGCCACGTATTAGTGCCATCTGTCAGTGCCATGTATTAGTGGCATCTGTCATCAGTGCCACGTATTAGTGCCATCTGTCATCAGTGCCATGTATTAGTGCCATCTGTCATCAGTGCCACATCAGTGTCAGTGCCACGTATCAGTGCCATCTGTCATCAGTGCCACGTATCAGTGCCATCTGTCATCAGTGCCACGTATCAGTGCCATTTGTCATCAGTGCCACGTCAGTGTCACATGTCATTGTCCTGGTTCTCCAGGGCCTTCAAAAGTGTAATAGGTAGTCAACAAATTAGATGTGTAATTTATGCTCCTAGAACACGTGACGGTGCTCTCTGCATGTTGGGTCTCTGTATGTGGCCAGGCTGTGAAAAAGTCCCACACATGTGGTATCGTAATACTCAGGAGGAGTAGCAGACTGTATTTTGGGGTGTTATTTGTGGTATACACATGCCATGTGAGAGAAATAACCTATTACAATGACAATTTTGTGGGAAAAAAAAAATCTTCATTTTGCAAAGAATTTTGGGAAAAAATGACAACATCAAAAACCTCACCATGCCTCTTACTAAATACCTTGGAATGTCTACTTTCAAAAAAGGGGTCATTTGGGGGGTATTTGTACTTTTCTGGCTTGTTAGGGTCACAAGAAATGAGATAGGCCACCAGTACTTCAGGTGTGATCAATTTTTTATGATTTGCACCATAACTTGTAGACTCTATAACTTTCACAAAGACCAAATAATATCCACTAATTTGGGTTATTTTTACCAAAGATATGTAGCAGTATAAATTGTGGCCAAAATTTATGAAGAAAAATTACTCATTTGCAAAATTTTATCACAGAAACTAAGAAAAATGTGTTTTTTTTCAAAATTTTCGGTCTTTTTTCATTTATAGCGCAAAAAATAAAAAAACCCAGAGGTGATCAAATACCACCAAAATAAAGCTCTATTTGTATGAAAAAAAGGACAAAAAATTCATTTGGGTACAGTGTTACATGACTGAGTAATTGTCATTCAAAGTGTGAGAGCGCTGAAAGCTGAAAATTGGTCTGGTCACGAGGGGGGTTTAAGTACCCAGTTTCAAGTGGTTAATATCGTTCTATCATAATGTTATTGTTGCACTTAAATACTCAAACATGTAAAACATTAGAATATTAAATATTATATAAAACAAAATATATACAGTGGCTTGCAAAAGTATTCGGCCCCCTTGAACTTTTCAACCTTTTGCCACATTTCAGGCTTCAAACATAAAGATATAAAATTTTAATTTTTTGTGAAGAATCATCAACAAGTGGGACACAATTGTGAAGTGGAACAAAATCTATTGGATATTTTAAACTTTTTTAGCAATTAAAAAACTGAAAAGTGGTGCGTGCAAAATTATTCGGCCCCTTTACTTTCAGTGCAGAAAACCCACTCCAGAAGTTCAGCGAGGATCTCTGAATGATCCAATGTTGTCCTAAATGACTGATGGTGATAAATAGAATCCACCTGTGTGTAATCAAGTCTCTGTATAAAAGCACCTGCTCTGTGATAGTCTCAGGGTTCTGTTGAAAGCGCAGAGAGCATCATGAAGACCAAGGAACACACCAGGCAGGTCCGTAATACTGTTGTGGAGAAGTTTAAAGCCGGATTTGGATACAAAAAGATTTCCCAAGCTTTAAACATCCCAAGGAGCACTGTGCAAGCGATCATTTTGAAATGGAAGGAGTATCAGACCACTGCAAATCTACCAAGACCTGGCTGTCCCTCTAAACTTTCAGCTCAGACAAGGAGAAGACTGATCAGAGATGCAGCCAAGAGGCCCATGATCACTCTGGATGAACTGCAGAGAACTACAGCTGAGGTGGGAGAGTCTGTCCATAGGACAACAATCAGTCGTACACTGCACAAATCTGGCCTTTATGGAAGAGTGGCAAGAAGAAAGCCATTTCTCAAAGATATCCATAAAAAGTCTCGTCTAAAGTTTGCCACAAGCCACCTGGGAGACACACCAAACATGTGGAAGAAGGTGCTCTGGTCCGATGAAACCAAAATCCAACTTTTTGGCCACAATGCAAAACAATATGTTTGGCGTAAAAGCAACACGGCTCATCACACTCAACACACCATCCCCACTGTGAAACATGGTGGTGGCAGCATCATGGTTTGGGCCTGCTTTTCTTCAGCAGGGACAGGGAAGATGGTTAAAATTGAGGGGAAGATGGATGCAGCCAAATACAGGACCATTCTGGATGAAAACCTGTTGGAGTCTGCAAAAGACCTGAAACTGGGACGGAGATTTATCTTCCAACAAGACAATGATCCCAAACATACAGCAAAATCTACAAAGGAATGGTTCACAAATAAACGTATCCAGGTGTTAGAATGGCCAAGTCAAAGTCCAGACCTGAATCCAATCGAGAATCTGTGGAAAGAGCTGAAAACTGCTGTTCACAAACGCTCTCCATCCAACCTCACTGAGCTCGAGCTGTTTTGCAAGGAAGAATGGGCAAGAATTTCAGTCTCTCGATGTGCAAAACTGATAGAGACATACCCCAAGCGACTTGCAGCTGTAATCGCAGCAAAAGGTGGCTCTACAAAGTATTAACGCAAGGGGGCCGAATAATTTTGCACGCCCCACTTTTCATTTTTTTATTAGTTAAAAAAGTTTCAAAAATCCAAAAGATTTTGTTCCACTTCACAATTGTGTCCCACTTGTTGGTGATTCTTCACAAAAAATAAAAATTTTATATCTTTATGTTTGAAGCCTGAAATGTGGCAAAAGGTTGAAAAGTTCAAGGGGGCCGAATACTTTCGCAAGCCAATGTATATATATACTGTATTTATTGCGTATAACACTCACGTTTCACTATGAAAATCGGGTGCAAAAAGTGTGCGCGTGTTATACGCCAATACTTCAATTTTAGCTGCCTCGGAGGGTACAGGGAGGGGGGCGGGACGAGCGCCGTCAGATTACATACAGTGAGAATCTCCTGTTTACTTGGCAGCCTCTGTAATAGGAAGTCCCGTCTCCTGGGAAGCCACTGGACCACTGTTCTGTCTATCATAGGAGATTCTCACTGTATGTAATCTGTCGACGCTCGTCCCGCCCCCTCCGTGTCCCCTCTAGGCTGCAGATGGGCATCGATCAGGCTGCACTGATGGCAATAGTGAGGCTGCTGCACTGAAGGCAATGGTGAGGCTGCTGCATTGATGGCAATGGCATGGCTGCTGCACTGAAGGCAATGGTGAGGCTGCTGCATTGATGGCAATGGCATGGCTGCTGCATTGATGGCAATGGTGAGGCTGCTGCATTGATGGCACTTGATGAGGCTGCATTGATGGCAATGGTGAGGCTGCAGATGGGCACTGACCCTTATTTTGCTTCAAAGCTCCTTATTTAAAATATTTTTCCTGAAACTTCCCTCTTAAAATGAATGTGCGCGTTATACGCCTGTGCGTGTTATACGCCGATAAATACGGTATATATATATATATATATATATATATATATATATATATATATATATATATATATATATATATATATATATATATAAATATATATAAAAAAAATATAAAAAAATATGTGGTGTCTGAGGACCCCCCTAGTGGTGACTTACATAAATTTACATGTTGTTTGACAAACTGAACTGTCCAGACTGATATAACCTATATGTGTATGTAAAAAACTAGGGTTTATAACTATAAATAGTACTATATTCAAAGATATAAAAACATATTAAAAAAATCTAAATTTGGAGGGAAAACGAGAATACTACATATTTCAGCAGATTCTAGAGGGAAAAAAACTAACTAATAATCTGATATAAAACAATTTAAATCAAAATCTATATTTAACCCCCTCGGCGCAAGTGTACACATCTCAAAAATTCTCTAATTTTGTTAGATCCTCTCCAGTGTGGTGTGTACCTATCAATGGCCCCATAAGCCAGTAGGGTCTTTGTTGCAGTGGGTTGTGAAGTGTTTAGAAACACTGTGCTTTGGGAAACCGTTCCTAATATTCTCTATATGTTCTCTAATACGTTTCCACAATGGGCGTTTTGTTCTTCCCACATATTGTAGGGAGCATGCACATTGTAACACACACATCACTCCCTCGGTCCTACAAGAAATGAAATCTTTAATTACATATTCCTTCTTTGTGCTTGTTGACTCAAATATTGTGCACTTTTGTCCTTTAAGGTTCATATTTTTACATGCAAAACATCTTCTGCACGGATAGAAACCTTTTCCCTGGAAGACAGTTAGACCTGCTGATTTCTTTGGTGGATCTGGGACATTTTTTGCTACAAGGTCTCTCGGCGTGGGTGCTCGTCTATAAATGAAATGGGGTCTTTCAGGTTGACTATTTTGAAGTGTTTTATCAGCTCTGAGGAGAGGCCAGTATTTTTTGATTATTTTTTCCACCTGTTTGTGTTGTGCACTGTAATTCATTATCAGTGAAATCTCATTTTGTTGTTGATGGTTCCTTGGTTTGTCTTGGATTAATTCTTCTCGTGGCATTTGGAGTACTTCCTGTATTTTATCTTCAATACATTCCTCATTATACCCTTTTGCTCAGAATTTATCTCCTATCCACTTTGCTTGTTCCAGATATTCTTTATTATTTGAACAGTTTCTTCTAAGCCTAATCATCTGGCCCTTTGGGATATTTATCAACCAGGGCTCATGATGGCAACTGTCCACCGGTATATAGCTGTTTCTTTCTACCGGTTTTAAAAAGGTTTTTGTACTAATACCACCTTCCACGATCTTTATTTGCAAGTCTAGAAAGTTTACAACCTATTTATTAATTTCATACACAAGTTTGATATTTTTTTGGTTGGTATTAAGTTGATCAAGAAATTGGGTCAAACTCTCTTTGTCCCCCTCCCATATTATAATGCAATCATCAATGAACCTCCTATATAACTTCAAATTTGCAGGTTTATTAGAAAAAAATGGTTTGGTCCTCCCAGTTTGCCATGAAAATATTGGCTACACTGGGTGCATACTTTGCACCCATTCCAATGCCATTCAATTGCCTATAGTAATCTCCATTATACCAAAAATAATTATGTTGTATCCCAAAAGCTAGGCATCTCAAAATAAACCTTCTTTGCTTGGAGATGAGGTTCCCAATTTTTTCCATGGCCAATGATGAGACATCTGCCATTGCTAACCAATATTTATGTTGTGGTCTTAATTCTAGTTTATTCAAAATTTTAGTCAGATGCTTGGTATCCCTTAAATACGCCACCGTACTTGGTACTAAAGGCTGTAGATAATTATCCACATATCCTCCCAGCCTTGCATTTATGGATTGGATTCCGTTAACTATTGGTCTTCCCGGTGGTTGTGTATGGTTTTTGTGATTTTTTGGTATTGTATAAATAATGGGTACTTTACACGTATCAGGAACCAAATATTTCTCTTCTTTTTTTGTTAAAATATTTTTTAAAACACCTCTCATTACCAGATCCACCAATTCTTTCTTGTATTCCTTTGTAGGGTTCCCCTTTAGTTTTATATACGTATTTGTGTCTTCCAGTTGGTTTGATAGCTCTTTGTGATAGTATTCTTTAGATAATACAACTATTGCCCTTCCTTTATCCGCTGGTCTAACTACAACTTGTTTATTCTCTTCTAGTTGTTTAACCACTTAAGGACCGGAGCATTATGCTGCTTAAGGACCAGAGGACTTTTTCCAATTTGACAATGCGTCGCTTTAACTGCTAATTGCGCGGTCATGCAATGCTATACCCAAACAAAATTTGCGTCCTTTTCTTCCCACAAATAGAGCTTTCTTTTGATGGTATTTGATCACCTCTGCGGTTTTTATTTTTTGCGCTATAAACGGAAAAAGACCAAAAATTTTGAAAAAAAAATGATATTTTCTACTTTTTGTTATAAAAAAAATCCAATAAACTCAATTTTAGTCATACATTTAGGCCAAAATGTATTCGGCCACATGTCTTTGGTAAAAAAATGTCAATAAGCGTATATTTATTGGTTTGCGCAAAAGTTATAGCGTCTACAAACTAGGGTACATTTTCTGGAATTTACACAGCTTTTAGTTTATGACTGCCTATGTCATTTCTTGAGGTGCTAAAATGGTAGGGCAGTACAACCCCCCCCCCCAAATGACCCCATTTTGGAAAGTAGACACCCCAAGGAAATTGCTGAGAGGCATGTTGAGCCCATTGAATATTTTTTTTTTTTGTCCCAAGTGATTGAATAATGGCAAAAAAATAAAAAAGATTACAAAAAGTTGTCACTAAATGATATATTGCTCACACAGGCCATGGGCCTATGTGGAATTGCACCCCAAAATACATTCAGCTGCTTCTCCTGAGTATGGGGATACCACATGTGTGGGACTTTTTGGGAGCCTAGCCGCGTACGGGGCCCCGAAAACCAATCACCGCCTTCAGGATTTCTAAGAGCGTACATTTTTGATTTCACTCCTCACTACCTATCACAGTTTTGAAGGCCATAAAATGCCCAGATGGCATAAAACCCCCCCAAATGACCCCATTTTGGAAAGTAGACACCCCAAGCTATTTGCTGAGAGGCATGGTGAGTATTTTGCAGCTCTCATTTGTTTTTGAAAATGAAGAAAGACAAGAAAAAACATTTTTTTTTTCTTTTTTCAATTTTCAAAACTTTGTGACAAAAAGTGAGGTCTGCAAAATACTCACTATACCTCTCAGCAAATAGCTTGGGGTGTCTACTTTCCAAAATGGGCTCATTTGAGGGGGTTTTGTGCCACCTGGGCATTCCATGGCCTCCGAAACTGTGATAGGCAGTGAAGAGTGAAATCAAAAATTTACGCCCTTAGAAAGCCTGAAGGCGGTGCTTGGTTTTCAGGGTCCCGTACGTGGCTAGGCTCCCAAAAAGTCTCACACATGTGGTATCCCCGTACTCAGGAGAAGCAACAGATTTTATTTTGGGGTGTAATTTCACATATTCCCATGGCATGTTTGAGCAATATATCATTTAGTGAGAACTTTGTGCAAAAAAAAAAAATTGTCTCTTTCCCGCAACTTGTGTCGCAATATAAAATATTCCATGGACTCAACATGACTCTCAGCAAATAGCTTGGGGTGTCTACTTTCCAAAATGGGGTCATTTGGGGGGGTTTGAACTGTCCTGGCATTTTATGCACAACATTTAGAAGCTTATGTCACACATCACCCACTCTTCTAACCACTTGAAGACAAAGCCCTTTCTGACACTTTTTGATTACATGAAAAAATTAATTTTTTTTGCAAGAAAATTACTTTGAAGCTCCAAACATTATATATTTTTTTAAAGCAAATGCCTTACAAATTAAAATGGTGGGTGTTTCATTTTTTTTTTCCACACAGTATTTGCGCAGCGATTTTTCAAACGCATTTTTTGGGGAAAAAACACACTTTTTAAAATTTTAATGCACTAAAACACACTATATTGCCCAAATGTTTGATGAAATAAAAAAGATGATCTTAGGCCGAGTACATGGATACCAAACATGACATGCTTTAAAATTGCGCACAAACGTGCAGTGGCAACAAAATAAATACATTTTTAAAAGCCTTTAAAAGCCTTTACAGGTTACCACTTTAGATTTACAGAGGAGGTCTACTGCTAAAATTACTGCCCTCGATCTGACCTTCGCGGTGATACCTCACATGCATGGTGCAATTGCTGTTTACATTTGACGCCAGACCTTAGCGCGAGAGCAGGGGGGGACAGGGGTGCTTTTTTTTTTTATTATATTTTTGCTTTTTTATCTTATTTTTAAACTGTTCCTTTCATTTTTTTTTTAAATCATTTTTATTGTTATCTCAGGGAATGTAAATATCCCCTATGATAGCAATAGGTAGTGACAGGTATTCTTTTTTGAAAAAACTGGGGTCTATTAGACCCTAGATCTCTCCTCTGCCCTCAAAGCATCTGACCACACCAAGATCGGTGTGATAAAATGCTTCCCCAATTTCCCAATGGTGCTGTTTACATCCGGCGAAATCGAAGTCATAGAATGCTCGTAGCTTCCGGTTTCTTAGGCCATAGAGATGTTTGGAGCCACTCTGGTCTCTGATCAGCTCTATGGTCAGCTGGCTAAATCACCGGCTGCATTCTCAGGTTCCCTGTTGAGACAGGAGAGCCAGAGAAAAACACGGAAGACAGTGGGGGGGGGGGCATTCCCTCCCACTGCTTGTAAAAGCAGTCTAGAGGCTAATTAGGCGCTAGGATTGCTTTTACATGAAAGCCGACTGCTGGCTGAAAAGAATGATACCAAGATGATATCTAAACCTGCAGGCATCATTCTGGTATAACCACTCAAAGTCGTGAATGGCGTACCTGAAGACAAAAAAATGATTAACAATAAAACACAGTAAACGGTAAAGTATAAAAAATTGCATACCTGAAAAGCAAACATGATAAAACATAATAACAATAAAACATTGCAGAATAGAATACAGTAAAAAAGAGCAGAACAATAGAGAGAGAATAGAGAGAGAGAGAACAATGAAACGACAACTATTTTTTTTTATTTTATATATTTTTTTGTGTTTTTTTTTTTTACACTGTTTTTGTAACTGTAACTTTTATAACTGTAACCGGTTTCAGGTTCGGGTCTCTCAAAATGCGATGGCATCTTGGGAGACCCTGTGAAAGTGTGCCTAGTCTGTGCAGTGCTGTACCCTACACTAATACTCATCTAGTGAATGGTAGCGTTCAAAAGATTCACCAATGCAAAGACCAGGATTGTCAGGACAGGAGAGACAATAATAGCGGGTGTCATGCCTATATCCGTGCTTGCTGCAGATACGACATCTTTTTTGGGGGTTCGTTGGGTAGGGGTACTCGGGAGGACATAAAGAAAATGCCTCTCATGCAGCCGACTGCATTTGGTTGGGGATGTGAATGGGGGAAGTACGGGCGCTGCAGAAGCGGTGGGTTCCCAATTAGGATTGGCGAATGCAGCAGGAAGGGCACTATGGGCACGACGGGCCTGTGTTTGTCTTCTTCTTGGTGGCAGCGGGACACTACTTGTGCTTGCCACTTCACCAGCTTGAACTGCACTTATGGGACTCGCTACGTCACCAAGTGTTACTGCAGTGCTGGTTTGACTACGACCGGGGTGTACTAGGCCGCTGGCGCTTGCCAGTTCACCAAAACGCTACCAAAAAACTGTTAGGATCAGGCCTGACTCTGCGAACGCTGCAGTTATGCGTTTAGTGTTTTGTAAGTGACAGTGATCGATCGATACTGCACTTGGGTGGGCTGGGCTGGGCCGGGCGGAGGGGCAAAACGCAGGTGCTAGCAGGTATCTGGGCTGATCCCGCTAACACTGCGTGTTTGGGAACCCTAAACTGCTGGGGACGCTAGTATAGATCTGATCGGATCAGATATTGATCCGTTCAGATACTATACCACTAAGGGAGGTGTACGGTGCGTGCGTGCGTGGGTGTTAGCGGTACTGGCGCTAACCTGACGCTGCCTGGGGCTGGTGCTTGCCAGTTCACCAAAATGCTACCAAAAAAACTGTTAGCGATCGCTGGGAACAGGCCTGACTCTGCGAACGCTGCAGTTATGCATTTAGTGTTTTGTAAGTGTCAGTGATCGATCGATACTGCACTTGGGTGGGCTGGGCGGAGGGGCAAAATGCAGGTGCTAGCAGGTATCTGGGCTGATCTCGCTAACACTGCGTTTTTGGGAACCCTAAACTGCTGGGGACGCTAGTATAGATCTGATCGGATCAGATATTGATGCGTTCAGATACTATACCACTAAGGGAGGCGTATGCTGCATGCGTGGGTGTTAGCGGTACTGGCGCTAATCTGACGCTGCCTGGGGCAACGCATATCACCGATGGGCGATCAGGGGGCTAAACCTTTATTAGGTAATAAACGGCGGGTGCCCTGATACTATAAAAAATAAACAAACTAACCAGCGTCACCCGTAACGGTTATACGGTGATCAGTGGTGAAAGGGTTAACTAGGGGGCAATCAAGGGGTTAAAACATTTATTAGGTAGTATATGGGGTCCCTGTCGCTATAAAACGCTGACAGCGAACCTAAATACTGGTACTGGCGCTAATCTGACGCTGCCTGGGGCGACGCATATCACCGCTGGGCGATCAGGGGGCTAAACCTTTATTAGGTAATAAACGGCGGGTGCCCTGACACTATAAAAAATAAACAAACTAACCAGCGTCACCTGTAACAGTTATACGGTGATCAGTGGTGAAAGGGTTAACTAGGGGGCAATCAAGGGGTTAAAACATTTATTAGGTAGTATATGGGGTCCCTGTCGCTATAAAACGCTGACAGCGAACCTAAATATTTACCTCCCTAACTAGCGTCACCAGTGAAAAATGATCGCTTAGCGATACTGGAGACAGGGGGTGATCAAGGGGTTAAAACTTTATTGGGGGGGTTAGAGGGGGTACCCTAGACCTACAGGGGGCTAACAGTAACTGTCCTACCACAGTAACTGTCACAAACTGACACCATGCAGTAATCAGAAAAAAACAAACAAAAAAAAACCAAAATACTGCTTGGTGTCAGTGTGACAGGGGGGGGGGGGGTGATTAGGGGGTGTATTGTGTGCCTGGCGTGTTCTACTGTATGTGTGTGTGTTGTGCACTCACATTGATGTCTTCTCTCCTCGGCGCCGGAACGGAAACTGCCGAGCCGAGGAGCGATGACATCACATCCCCTGCCTGTGTGTACTACCACCCCCTCATCACGGAACGCTCCCAGACCAACAGCGACTGCCTCAGGCACCGGGGGGGGGGGGTCCGATCGGACCCCCCGCCCACGGGAAGGCAATCACGTACCAGGTATGTGATTTTGCCTGCCCGTGCCATTCTGCTGATGTAAATCAGCGTGAGGCGGTCGTCAAGTGGTTAATTCCTGTTTTTATATTATGGGTTTCGTTCATTTTTTTAAGTTGATCCAATTCCTGATTCACTATTCTCCCAAAGACCTCAATATGTTCATTATTATGGACTTGCGGATTAAATAATGATTTATTCCGAAGTTTGCTATGCATGATCCTTCCTGAATTCTCCAACCTTGTTGTTTGATTTGTGGGGGGTTTGTTCAACATGTATTTTTTTATATTGAGTTTTCTGATATACTTCTGTATATCTACATACATGTCAAATTTGTTTAAATTCTGTTTTGGAGCATATTTCAATCCTGTATCCAATGTTAATAACTCATTCCTAGTCAGTTCAATTGCACTCAAATTATATATTCCTTCACCTATTACTCTTGCTTTCTTTTTTATCTTGAATCCTCCTCTACACCCCCTTTTTCGTCTGGACTTCTTGCTTGTACTGTTTGATCGTATCTGGGTGGTGTCCTCTCGCTCCTGCGATAATCTAAAAAAGAGCGCGAGTATTCCTCTTCTCTGTAGTCTCTCAGTGCCTCATATCTATTTTGGGTTTGGATTGGACTCCTCCTGAGATTGACTAAAGTTGGGGCCACCACATATCCAGGCCTCAATGAGGCAATTTCATATGTTTCATTTCTTAAGGGTTACAGTTCGGGAAAGACCAGTTAAGATTGTGCGACCAGAGAGGCATGGATATAGATGCAGGAGCCGGAGATTATTCTTTATCTCAAGAATCATTAGTATCCACCATTCCCTCTTTTGGTGCAAGTTCATGCTGATGCACAGGTCCCCATAATGGTATTGTTTATTACTGGGACAATAAACACGGAGGGGGTCCAAATGCTCTCCACCCTTGTATTCATGCCTTCCGACACGCGCAATCTATACTGGTCACTAAACCTAGTCAAGATATCTTAGGAAAGTCTGTATACCTCTTCATTGAGGCCAAAATGATCAATTCAGATTTTATACAGTGTACTTCTATTGATAAATATGTTTATCTAATTCAATCAAAAATGTATAACAATAACAGCAATGTAGCGATTACTATACTATTAACAAAGTAATGACCAAATTATAACAATTTTGACTAAAGAATTAATGTATATATATCAAAATATATATCATATTTTTCAAAAAATCCTCCTATGTTTTTCATTTATTTATTATGTTTTCTTTTTGTCCCCAGATTCTGGTCTGCTGTGGTCTCATCCTCCCTCTGCCTCTTATGGGACATCCCCCAGGTCTAGCAGCTTCCCGGCAGGGTGGGGGGATGTGTTTGTATCACGTCTCCCTCTTCAAGTATCACCCCCAGTCTTTTCATCCCCCACTGTGGGGAGCTATAGCTCTGCCGGCGGCATTCTGTGTTCGCTGTCAGACTGGGGAATGATTTGGTGTGCATGCGCAGCACAGTCTCCTGCGCTATGTGGGAAGTGCCTCGGCCTGTGCATGTGCATGGCACATTCTCGGTTATGTGCATTATGCCGGAGGCGACGGAGGATTCCGGGGCAGTCCTGCCTTCCGGAACACCGAGTAGACCACGGAAGGGCCACGACTAGCGGTCTGGTGGCGCCTCCTCTTCTGGGAGGGAGGTAGCAGGGAACTGGCCACCTGTGTACTATTAGCACGAAGCAATAGGGATATATAACAGGTGCAGCAGCTGAGGACTTCTCAGTTGATCCCTGACGAGCAAAGCCTATGCATCTCCTAACTTTTGGGGTAAAAATGTATGGCAGTAGAAGGTTACTGAGCACTGCCATTGCTATATTTATATTTTTATGAATTCTTTTTTTTTTTTTTTAAAGATATTTTATTGAGTTTTAACAGGTATACAGTAATCAAATCAGAAGTATACAGTACTAAGTCATTAAGTATATTCAGATTAACAATTATATTATAAGGAACATTGTTAAATCTGTTGTTTTATTATATATCATTCCTTTAAAAAGTGTAGGAAATTTGGTTTACATTCATCACATGTTATCTGTATTTTCTTTGTAACAACCTGGTCAGAAATGTTAGGTATGAAGGTTGATCCAAAGTTTCTTATATTTTCTATGTCAGAGTGTAAGGGTATAGGAATTGAATGGGCTTTATGGGCATTAGGCATGTTAACCGACCAGATTATCCCTCACCTCCAGACACCCCTAAAGGGATCTTACTGTGTCCGGTGGGTGGGTGTATAGTTTTGGGTCTAGTGGGCATGTTGGGTCGCTATGTGTTACAGTGAGAAAACGCCTGAGTTATGTGCAGAGAAGAATCACATTCTAGAAGGCCCAAGTTTGTGGGAGTCATGCTGTCATTTACATTCCGCTAGTGGTGTGGGTCTATTTGTGTAGAGGCCCTAGGGGCCTTTAAGTGGAGTAGCGGTCAAGAGGGCCATTTAGTGACTGGAGCATGAGTTGATAAAGCGTCTTTGAAGAAAGGGTGGGGTGTAAGGAAAAAGAGGGTAAGGGGCAGAGGTCCAGGGTATATTATTTAGTGTCGGCTTCATGTTGTTCTAGGTAACTGTGGGAGATGTAGAGTTAGGGGTGTTTGTTGATTGCGAGTCCTTATAGTGTGACCAGCATGCCCAGGTTTTTCTGTAGTTGGTTGTGGTGTCTTTAGATTGGTGTATGAGGTTTTCCATTTCAGCCACTCTGTTGACTCGATGTATCCATTCTATGATCGTGGGGGAAGATATACGTCTCCATTGCACTGGGATACAATGGTTTGCTGCATTAATGAGGTGAAGCATAAGAGATTTATTGTACGTCGTTTGCGGGATGGAGGTGTGGTGTAATAGGAATTGAGCGGGGGTAAAGTCTGGGGTATATGTCATAATTTGGGTGATTAGGCAATGCATTTCTATCCAATAGGGTTGGATGAGTGGGCACTCCCACCAAATGTGGAGTAACATGCCGTTTGCTGCGTTGCATCTCCAGCATGTCGGAGGGAGGTTGGGGTAGAATTTGTGAATTTTGTCAGGGGTACTGTACCATTTTGTGAAAATTGTATATCTGTTTTCTTGTGTTGAAACATTAATAGAGCCTTTGTGGATATGATTGTATATGTGTCCCCATTCTTCAGAGGTTAGGTCTAGTTGTAGGTCAGTTTCCCATCGTTGTACCATTTTGTCTTCTTTGAGTTTGTGAGTCAAGAATAGGAGCGCATAGACAGTTGAAATTAAATGTCGTTGGGGTTCTTCACTGTTGCATAGATGTTCGAAAGGTGTGGGTTCTCTGTGTAGAGATGCAGTGGATGTATAGCTTTGAATAAAGTGTCGAATTTGCAGATATTTATAGAAAGGGATGTGGTAGTCTGGGAATTTGGAGGACCTGGCTTGGTGTGTCATGAGTTTTCCATTTTGAAAAAATTGTTGTACTTGAAGTCGAGGTCTGTGTGGGTCTATTGTTGGGATGTGTAAAGGCAGGCCCGGTTCAAAGTCTGGATTGTCTTCTAGAGGGGTCATGGGTCCAGGTGTAGGTTGTAGGTGTAAGTGTTTGCAAGCCGTTTTAAAGTTCGTCAGTGTAGCGTCAAGGAATGGATGTGATTTGATTTCTTTTGGAGTCTTGTTAGGATTGATCCAAGGTAAGTGTTTAAGTGGGATTGCAGCAAATGCTTGTTCAAGCTGGATCCAATGTTTGTTGTGGCCATGTACATGCCAGTCGACAATTCTGGTCATGTGGCATGCCCAATGGTACTTTTGGATGTCTGGTAGGCTTAGTCCTCCCTGTAATTTGGGGAGTGTCAGTCTGGCCCAACTCAGCCTGGGCTTTTTGGATGTCCATATTAGTGTTCTACACATCCTTTTATATGCAGAAAAGAATGATTGTGGGAGTTTTATGGGGATGGCTTGAAAAAGATAGAGCAATCTGAGTAATACGTTCATTTTCAAAATTGCTGTCCTTCCAAGGACGATCCCGCATGTCATTTTTGTAGGTCGCCTTTGATGGTTTGGAGGACAGGTTTAAAATTTTGCATATAGAGGTCTATCAGTCTATTGGGGATTTTAATACCAAGGTATGTGATGGTGTGGGGTTCCCAGCAAAATGGGAAGTTGTTTTTGCATTGCGTTAATAAGGCGTCAGGCAAGGTAATGTTTAGGGCTTTTGATTTTGAAAAATTTATTTGTAGGTTAGAGAGGGATTTGAAAAGTGAGAAGTCTTTTAGAAGGTTAGGGATAGTATTTATCGGATCTGTGAGGAAGAGCAGGATATCATCCGCGTAGGCTGCTACCTTATATTGTTTGTGTTTTATTGTTAGGCCTTTGATATCTAGGTTCTCTCTGAGTTTACGTAGTAGGGGTTCCATGGTGAGGATGAAAATCAGAGGGGATAGTGGGCATCCCTGTCTGGTACCGTTGGTGATGGAGAAGGCGTCCGACAGGCGACCGTTTACCCTAATTTTGGCTGTGGGGGTTGAGTATAGCGCTAGAATCAATTGAAGTAGGTGTGGTGGTATGCCCACAGCTTGTAAGGTCACTGCCCTAAAATCCCAAGCCACCGTGTCAAACGCTTTCTCCGCGTCCAGGGACAGAAAAAAGCCCTGTGTAGATGTGGTGGAGAGCCAGTGGTGAATATTCAAAGCTTTTGTAGTGTTGTCCCTAGCTTCCCTGCCAGGGACAAAACCTACTTGATCCATAGACACCAGTCTGGGGATTAGGGGGAGAATGCGGTTGGATAAGGCTTTGGCATATAATTTGACATCCATATTTAGTAGGTATATGGGGCGATAGTTGGAAATGTGGCGTCTTTGCCTGGTTTAGGGATGAGGGTGATGTGAGCTTCTAAGATATCTTTGCTGGCTATACTGGAGGGTGTGAAGTTGTTGAAGGCCTTTACTAGTTGGGGGAAAAGTGTGTCAGGGAAGGATTTGTAATAGCTGACTGTTAGGCCGTCTGGACTGGGGCTCTTACCTGGTTTTAATGCGTTTAAGGTCTCTTCCACTGTTAGTGGTAGGTCTAGACTCGTGGCTTCTTCGGCTGTGATGAGTGAGGGGGAATATTGGTGAAGGAATTCCTGGATTATTGTCGTTCGTTCGTCTGAGGTGATTGGTAGCTGAGGGGTAGGTAAGTTGTACAATTTAGAGAAATATTGTACAAATTGGTCTGATATTTCTTCCGATTTTACTATGGCCATACCAGTGGGATCTTTGATCATGTAAATAGTTTGTGCTGCTTTTTTATCTTGTAAGGCTCTGGCTAATAGCTTTCCCGATTTATTACCAAATTCGTAGAAACACTTCTGAGTTAACGTATATTTACGTTTTAATGTCTTGTGTAATTCTTCTAATGCCCCGTACACACGGTCGGATTTTCCGATGGAAAATGTCCGATCGGAGCGTGTTGTCGGAAATTCCGACCGTGTGTGGGCTCCATCGGACATTTGCCATCAGATTTTCCGACACACAAAGTTGGAGAGCAGGAGATAAAATTTTCCGACAACAAAATCCGTTGTCGGAAATTCCGATCGTGTGTACACAAATCCGACGGACAAAGTGCCACGCATGCTCAGAATAAATAAAGAGATGAAAGCTATTGGCCACTGCCCCGTTTATAGTCCCGACGTACGTGTTTTACGTCACCGCGTTTAGAACGATCGGATTTTCCGACAACTTTGTGCGACCGTGTGTAGACAAAACAAGTTTAAACCAACATCCGTCGGAAAAAATCCTAGGATTTTGTTGTCGGAATGTCCGAACAAAGTTCGACCGTGTGTACGCCCTATTAGAGTTCTTCTCTTGTGTGAGTTAGTTCCGTCAGTTCCTCTGTGGCTAGAGAAGCTTTGTGTTTTTGTTCTAGGGTGGAAATACGGTTAGTTAGTTCCACTATTCTTGCTTTTTTAAGTTTATTTCTTTTAGCGGCCATAGAGATGAAGGTACCCCTAATTACACATTTGTGTGCAGCCCAGACTGCCTCCGGAGAAGAATCTCCTTGCACATTGTCTGAGAAGTAATGTGTAAGGTTTTGAGATATGGATTGTGATATTTCTGGGTCGGTGAGTAGGGAGTTATCAAGGCGCCAAATGTGCGAATTAACCCTTGTGATGGGAATGTGTAGGGTCATAGTTATGGGATTGTGATCCGACAGAATCATCAGTTCAATAGTAGCTTTAGTGAGAAAGGATAGATTGTTTTGGGAGATAAAAAAATGGTCCAGTCTTGAATATTTGGAATGAGGTGAGGAGAAAAAGGTGAAGTCCTTGTCAGTGGGATGTAATGTGCACCAAGTGTCATGTAACAATAGGTCGCTGAGTTGTGTCTTTATTGCGCGTAGAGCCCTGTATGTCAGTGAGGACAGACTGTTGGACGTGTCGATGGAGGGGTTAAGGGCAATGTTGAAATCACCACCGACAATTAGGATACCTGAATGGAAAGTCAATAGTTGTTGGAGTGTTTTACAGTGAAAAGGTCACGTGTTGCATATTTGGTGCATAGAGATTGGCAATGGTGATAGGCCTATTGTGAAGGTTACCTTTTACAAAAAGGAACCTTCCTTGAGGATCTCTGTGGATGTCCGTTATGTTAATTGGGCAGTTTTTAGATATGAGAATGGATACCCCTTTTGATTTAGCGTCCTTATTGGGTGCATGGTATACTGTCTGGAAGTGTCTGTCATGTAGTTTGGGAATGGCGTCTGTTCTGAAGTGTGTTTCCTGAATAAGGGCAATTTGAGTTTTAGATTTCATTAAAGAGGAGAGTAATTGTGACCGCTTTTTTGAGGACGCGTATGTTTATAGAGCTAAGTTTGAGTTGTGTGTGAGGTTGAGCCTTATCGTTTGTTATGTGAGTGGGCCCCATTGCCTCCGCCAGGAATGGGTGGGTTTGGGGAGTAGAGGGCAGCTGGTTGGGAGGGGAGGGTTCTGTTTTAGTGAGGGTGAACTGGAGTTTAGGTAATTAAACCTTACTAGGTAACCAATGAGGCGACAAAGAAACTATTCACTCGCCTCAGTAACAGTCTGGTATCACAATGCGGAATTGCATCCTGTCCCACTACTGTGTGGGGGTTGGTATTAACCTGACACGGGAGAGTGACTGAGGATCTGAGAGTCACGAATGTCATGAAAGACCTGCTACTATCTGACCATTGAGAGGAATGAGGGAGGGTGTGCACAGTTTCGGGGGGTGTATTGCAAGATGGGACATAGTCTGATTATTGGGGGGATACATACATGTATATTTAGAGCGGTAGGTGAATTTAGGTAGGCAGAAGCATAGTCCACCACTTGTGTGTAAGTGTAGCAATAGCGAGCCAGAGCATTGTACTTGTGATCAATTTGGACGTCTGGAGATGTCACTGGGCCTCAGTGAGGCTATCAGTGTAAAATCCAGAGTGCAAATTAAATAATGGTAAGCATGTAGTTATTAGAAGACTTTTAAATCATATGACTAGGATATCAGTTAACATAAGTCTACATTTTTAAATATTATAACTGAGAAAATAAAACAACTGTAAGTATAATGTTGAGAAGGAAAGCATATTAGAGTACCTGCAAGGGTAAATCGGGTCTACAATCATTCATATTTGTATTGCCAAGGTGTCGATTTCAGTTCTTAGCATGATGATGAAGAACATAGTCCCATTCAGAGCATGGCACGTATACATTTCAATACATCAGTTGAGAAAGTGTTTAAGAATAACAATTGCGCTTTTGAAAGGCAAGGATCTGTGTACCTGTGTACAGGTGCTGTCAGTTTCTCCAGCTGTGTAAATGAATCCCGGAGCAGGAGGGTCAGTCGGCATTGCTGCAGCATTCTGGATAGACGTTTACAGATGTGGTTAAAGGTGCCCCTGGAGTGGGACGGGTTGGTCTGTGTGATGGTCAGGTCGGTGATGGGCTCCAGCTGAATGCCCGTGTATGGACAAGGTAGAGTTCCCTAGCCGTGTGGATGGCGAGTTTTCAATTCTGTATCTGGAGATTGATCGATGGGGGTTCTCGTGTACAGGGTCCATTGGTAGGGCGAACGGATGTTCTCTGTGTTGACTTGTGGGGTTCTGATTGCAGTCCATCGTGCATCCTGTATGGGATACGGCCTTAAAAGGATGTCCAGGGACATGTGACTAGTGCCTTCTGCGTAGATCCGGAAGCCGATCGCTGAGCATTATGGGGTTTGTAGTTTACGGTACATATTGAGTGCATAGACACTGCCTAAATCCATCATAGTGCCTATCTCATCATCCGCAGTATATGGGGAAATACTGTGGTGCATGCAGGTATATCATAAAGGTACTGTGGGAATAGGAAGCATACCACAGTGTCTGTTCTTGAACATTGAAAAACAGTCAGAATATTAAAACTTCAAAAATGAAACATGAACAAGCCGAACGTGGCGAAACAGCAGCGGTGGATTACGGAGTACCTGCAGTGAAGTTTAACGATCCCGTCTGGCTCTCCTTGAGCTAGGAGAGTTGGAGGTGCTGGAGTTGTGATGGGGAACGCGATGAGCATTTTGATGAGCCGGAGCTGAGGGAGAGCGTCTCCTTCTGTATCTGGTGCCTTGTGTCTCCATGGGCTCTTCAGTCGGGTGTTCCCTCCTCACGGCAGAGCGGCGAAAATCGGCGTACCAATTAGGCACTTCCACCAACGGGATGTTTAGGGTGTCACAAAAGTGAGGGAGATCTTCAGGCACCTTCAGAAGTGCCATATGACCTTGGGCATTGGCCGAGAGGCAGAAAGGGAACTTCCATTTGTAGGTAATGCCCTTAGAGCGGAGGGTGTCCAGTAGGGGTCTCAGGTCTCTGCGATGTTGAAGCGTTATGCCCGAGAGGTCTTGGTAAACTTGGATGATCTTCCCCTCATTTATGATTTGTGGTTTGCCTCTGATCTGTCTGAGGATTTCTTCTTTGGTTTTAAAATCAACTAGGCAGCAAACTATATCCCTCGGGGGATCTGTGTCCCGTCCTTTGGGTCTCAGAGCCCGGTGAATCCTTTCCATATCGATGTGGGTCTGGTGGGGTCTATTCAAAAGACCATTGAACAGGCCCACGATCGAGGGTGCTATTTGGTCCCCTTCGATCGTTTTGGGGAGTCATCTGATCCTCAAGTTGTGATGTCTGCCTCTATTGTCGAGGTCTTCGAGGTGTCTTTGCATATCCCGCATTTGGAGGGTACAATTGTCGACCTGCTGTGTGGTCTTGCGGAGCTGCGTGTCCTGGCGCTCCGCCATCTTTTCTGTGGCCTGCACTCTATCAGTGAGCGCACGGATGTCTAGGCATAGTTCCGATATTGCCACCGAGAGTGTATCTTTTATGTCTGCGGCAATCGTCCGCAGATCATGGATGTTTAGGTGAGGTTGTGGGGGTACCTCCAAGTCGTCCCTGTCTGCGGAGATAGGGGGGAGAGTGACAGGCGGCGATCCCGAATGTGAGAGAGTTGCATTCTGTGAATTCCCGAGGCGGGAAGACGCCATGTTTCCTCTGCCTGAGCGGAACATATCTGGGATATTGTGGCCCGTTTTTCCCGGTTGTTCTCTGGGCGAACGGGACCGAGAAGCAGATGAGTTCCGCGAGGCAGTCCCCATTTGTTTAGCCGGGATTGGGTTGAATATACCTCCGTTAGGCTGAGTTCAGGTCATGTGGTAGCAGGAGCGTCTGATCTAAGTAGTCATCTTCATGCCAGGTCAGGCCACGCCCCCCCCAATTCTTTTTTTTTAAATAGTTTATGCTTTTTCTTATTTAGAGCCCTCCAGTTATTTGTATCCTACAAAAACTATTGTAATCAGGTATTTAGTAAGGTTGTCATTGCACTATTTAGCACTCACCAGCACTTTGATTCCTTTCAAGGCACACTTATCACCCATTCACTGTTTCATTTCTACTGTTTATTTATTCTTTTTTTTTTTTTATTCCTTAATATTTTATTGGTAAATAAAATAAGGTTTACATTGCATTTAGACAAGGTGATTGAGGCAATATAAAATATTTAACAGTAGCAGTATTCAAAACTAACAAACAGTAATGGTTATAAAACATTTTTCAGCTTAGGTCAATATAGTAAACACTTAGATAAAACATTAGATAAAAACGTGCGCTCACTGATAGAGTGCAGGCCACAGAAATTGATCTGTTAAATAATTATGTTTATCACAGTACCATTAGTTCTGTCTGATAGCAAAATATGTTTGGGTGTGTTTCGTGGATAGAATCGAAGACTTATTATATCGTGAGGTAATATCTAACTTTGAGTAATTAATTCCATCTAAAATCTAAGCAGCTAAAGTAGATTGAATATCAGTGTTTAGAAAAATGGGATTCTGACAGAAGGGGGGAGAGGTTTATGTTGTAAACCCAAGTAGATAGGAGAAGAAAGGGACAAAGAGGGGGGGGGAGAAGAAAAGAATGAGAAAGCAAGGGAGGAGGGGGAAGAGGGAAGGGGGGGCTGGGTGGGGTTTGGGATACCTCCCAGTCTCCGCCACCACCTCCAAAGAATTGGAGTAATGTGGGTAAAGACATCAGGTTTGTGGATATTTGGGTTTATGTTTAGATAAATTGATAAGGGTCCTCCCTCATTCTTCCCTTGTTTAGGTGAGGGAGGCCAATTGTCTCATGTTTTGATAAGGTTGGCTTATGAATGTAGTAAAAAAGTTATTAAGAGTTGCCGTCATCCTGGGGTGTGTGGTTCATATGAGTTTGGTTGGTCAATTGTTTGTATTGATCTGTGGTACAAAAGTGGCTCCAACAGGCCCATGTGTGAGAAAATTTGGTTGGGCAATCTTTGGCTATGGAGATTAGTTCCTCCATTTCTGCAATTTTTTCTACTCGTTTGAGCCATTCAGGGATGGTGGGAACATGTGATGTTCCCCAATGAAGAGGGATACACAATTTGGCTGCATTTAATAGGGGTGGTATTAGTGTTTTGCGGTACTGGTGTGTTGGTATGTCCGAGTGGTGAAGGAGGAATTGCGTTGGGGTGTGTTCTAGAGTGTATGTAGAGATTTGTGAAGTCAGTTCCTGTACTTGGCTCCAGAACGGCTGGATTAGGGGACAGGACCACCATATGTGTTCTAAAGTGCCTGTTTCCCTGGCACATCTCCAGCACTTGTCAGAAAGGGCAGGGTTATATTTGTTGAGAATTTCTGGGGTTCTGTACCAGCGCATTAAAATTGTATAATTATTTTCTTGGATGGAGACATTAATGGAGCCTTTATGTGTTAACTTAGAAATGTGTTCCCATTGTGCCTCTGTCATTTCTGTTTGTAGGTCTCTTTCCCAGCTTAAACAAGCTTTGTTAGTTTTCATTGAGCTTCCAGAGCAGAGTATGTTGTAAATGTTTGAGATCATATGCTGCTGGGGTGTAGAGTGAGAGCATAGCTGTTCAAATGGTGTGAGCAGACGAGAGACGGAGGAGACACGGTCAATTTCTTTTAGAAAATGTCTGATCTGGAAATATGTCCAGAGTGGAAAGGCATTATTGTTTGCATTAGTTGGTAGGGAAGAATGCTCCAGAAGTGCACCCGATCGGAAGAAGTGATGGGCTAGTACCTCTAAGTGTTGCCAGGTGTCCGTCAGAAAATTGGTGGACATACCAGGTGGGAATGCTGGATTATGTTTTACCGAAGAAAGGGGTCCCGGATTAGAGGAATTGTGTAGCTTTCGACAGGTTTCTTTGAAACATTGGAGTGTCTGGGCAATGAGAGTGTGAATGTTTAGATTCCTCGGGGTGTATTTGGGTGAGGTCCAAGGCAAGGATCGCAGTGGTAGTGGGGAAAATGTGTGTTCAAGAGTGACCCAGGCTTTGCATTTGCCATGCACTGACCAATCTACAATTCTAGAGAGGTGACAAGCCCAATAGTTTTTCTTGAGGTCTGGGAGACCAATGCCCTCCTTTGTCTTAGGTTTCGAAAATTGGTCGTATGCTATCCTAGGTCTTTTCTGTCTCCATAGGAACCTAGTACACAAACATTTGTACAATTGAATGAAAGTCGGGGGGAGTTTAATGGGTATGGTTTGTAAGATATATAGAATGCGGGGAAGTATGTTCATCTTTAGAATTGCTGCCCCCTCCAAACCAGGAAAAATGGGGATTGTTCAATTTATTTAGGTCGTTTGTAATGGTTTTGAGGATGGGTTGATAGTTTTTGGAGTATAGGTCTGAGAGGTTCACCGTTAGGTGTATCCGAAGATATTTAATCTGGCCACGCTTCCATTGAAAGGGGAAGTTACTTTTGCATTGTGTTACCATTTCCTGTGGGAGGGAGATATTCAGGGCCTGGGATTTTGCAAAATTAATCTTGAAATTGGAAATATTATGAAAGAAATTTAGTTATTTTAGAAGATTTGGGATCCCTCAGGAATAGTAATATGTCATCGGCGAAGGCAGCCATCTTATAGGTGCGATCGGCGATGAGGAAGCCTTTGACATTGTTGGATCTGAGACATTGGAGGAAGGGTTCAAGGGTTAGGATGAACAGAATTGGGGAAAGTGGGCATCCTTGTCTTGTTCCATTGCTAATGGAGAAGGCGTTCAACAGGTGACCGTTTACACACACTCTAGCGGTTGGAGTTGTATAGTGGGACATGATGTATGGACATGATGTATGATGTATGACAGTTGTATAGAGGGACATGATGACGTTGAACATCCAATCTTGGAGACCAATATGTCTCAGGACTGCTCCCAGGTAGTCCCATGCCAGCCTGTCGAACGCCTTCTCTGCATCTAGCGAATGAAAGAAACCCTTTTGTTTATGGTTTGTAATCCAATGGTGTATATTCAGGGCTTTGATTGTGTTATCCCTTGCTTCTTTTCCAGGTATGAAGCCAACTTGGTCTCTCCCTATCAGAGAAGGTAGGAAAGGTAAAAGATAGGAGGCTAAAATCTTGGCATACAGCTTTACATCGACATTTAATAAGGATATCGGCCTGTAATTACTCACTGATGTAGGGTCTTTTTCATATTTTGGGATCACTGTGATATGAGCTTCTAGTAGCCTATGGAAAGGGAGAGTGGACGATGTTAAGGAGTTGAAGGTCCTAATCATATGAGGGGCTAGGGTGTCTGTAAAGGCTTTAAAGTAGGTAGCTGTAAGCCCAACGGGGCCGGGACTTTTACCACTTTTAAGCTGTCTGATTGCCGATTTGAGTTCTTCTTCCGAAATAGGATTTTCTAGTTGAGCGGCATCCTCTTTGTCTATGGGTTTGGGGGAGAATTTGTTGAGGAGACTTGATTAAAGTTCGTCTATTTTCAGATCCATTATGGTTTGTAGTATGGTTAGGGAGATTATATAGTTTAGAGTAGTAAGTCTCAAATTGGGCTGCTATGTCTGTCAGGGTGATATGGGGCTTCCCTTGAGAATCTTTGATAGTGTGAATGTTTGCATGTGCTTTCCTGGTCTGGAGAGCTTTAGCGAGATATTTCCTGCATTTGTAGCCAAAATTCGTAGAAGATCTTTTGGTGTAGGATAAATTTGCGTTGCATTCTACGGTTTAATTCTTCACGTACATTTTCCTGTTTAGGATGAGTTCGTGATAAATTTGCTGTGCTTGTACTTGTTTGTGGGCGAGTTCAAGATTTTTAATCTTGTCAAGTAGGTCTGTAATTTTTTGTTGGTAGGCTTTTCAACGAGATGCTTTGAGGGCAATGAGTTTTCCTCGGACTACACATTTATGGGCTTCCCATTGGGTAAGTGGGGCTGTGTCCAGTGTGTCGTTCTCTAGAAAAAATGTGTGTTTGCAATTACGGATGTCTTTGATGACTTCTTCCAAAGTAAGCAATGACGAGCCTAAGCACCAAATGTTTTTGGGAGTGCGTTTGTCTGGGAACGTTAGGGTCATTGGGTGATGGTCTGACAGCAGCATTGGTTCAATGGCGGCGGTGGAAAGAAAGGGTATATATTTCTGTGACAGGAATAGATAATCAATTCTAGAATATTTATTATGTGGGGCAGAAAGTCTTTTTTGTCAGGATGAAGGGTATGCCACGTATCATGTAAGAGAAGATCTTGGATTTATAGCTTAATTTGTCGGATGGCTTTGTATGGTAAAGAAGCTGCACCAGTGGAGGTATCTAAGATTGGGAAAAGGGCGACGTTGAAGTCTCCCCCTAGGATGGTCAGACCAGAGTGAAAGTCTGAGAGTAGTCGTGAGAGTGATCTAAAGAAGCTTACTTGTGCAGTGTTGGGGCTGTATATGTTGGCCAGGGTTACGGGTCGTCCCTGGAGTCGGCCCTTTAAAAAGATGTATCTGCCTTCTGTGTCTATGAGTGAGCCCTCGAGTTGCCAGTCAAGATTTTTTGAAATTAAAATTGAGACCCCTTTGGATTTTGCAAGTGGGTTGGTGGCATGGTATACTGTTGGGAACATGTGGTTCATAAGCTTTGAAGTTTTGTCTCTTGTAGGAATACTACGTTTGCCTTCAGTTTAAACATCATATCAAGGACTTGGCTATGCTTTTCCGGGATGTTGAGACCCTTCATGTTTAATGAGACTACTTTAAGCGTAGAGGGTTTTTTTGTGGTGCGTATGTGTGCCATAGTGTGTTATTGTTCAGTCCTAGCGTTATGAGGTGAGCGTGAGGTGTAAGGCAGTTATTTTCTCAAGTGCAAGCTGAAAGGATCTGGAGAAAAGTAGGTTCTGATGTAATTTTTCTCTGGTCGGAGTGGTGGCGGCGGAGACTGTGAGGTAGAGAAGGAAGGGAAAGGGGAGGAAGGAGAGAGAAGGGCAGAAAGGAAAAAGACAGCAAAAAAAAACAAAAAAAAGGAGGGCGGCAGGGAGTCAGGGGGGAGAGAGGGAGAAGGAGGATGGGGTAGGTGAACTGGGAGTTAGGAAGAAATAGGATAGACGGTAATCCAGGGTTAGGGAGGTTATATATAACCTACCCTAAGATTAAAAATGTATCCGTTAAAGTTTGACAGGAATACTTACATTCCCGTCTTGTGGGGAGGTGAAGAGTGTCGAAACGGAACGCTCGGGATTCAATGTCCCCCGTCCACTGAGTTTCATGCTGTTGATTGTGTGAGGGAGCCAATATTTATTGGTATTAGGAATAATAGCTGTAGTTCTAAACTCATGGGAGTCAAATATGAGGCATTTTATTAAGGTCATTTAGCAAATGTGTTAAAGCAACATTGAACAAACATTAATGCCCCGTACACACGGTCGGACTTTGTTCGGACATTCCGACAACAAAATCCTAGGATTTTTTCCGACGGATGTTGGCTCAAACTTGTCTTGCATACACACGGTCACACAAAGTTGACGGAAAATCCGATCGTTCTGAACGCGGTGACGTAAAACACGTACGTCGGGACTATAAACGGGGCAGTGGCCAATAGCTTTCATCTCTTTATTTATTCTGAGCATGCGTGGCACTTTGTCCGTCGGATTTGTGTACACACGATCGGAATTTCCGACAACAGATTTTGTTGTCGGAAAATTTTATCTCCTGCTCTCCAACTTTGTGTGTCGGAAAATCCGATGGAAAATGTCCGATGGAGCCCACACACGGTCAGAATTTCCGACAACACGCTCCGATCGGACATTTTCTTAGGAAAATCCGACCGTGTGTACGGGGCATAACAGTTCTATATTGTAAAACAGATTAAATTAATATAGAAACCAGAACAGTAAAACGGAATCCTCTTTGCCTGAAAGTAATTCACATTGTACCTCCAATTGAATTGAGATGGTAGAGAACTCCAACAGTGAAACAGATCAACATGGTATATAATATTTTACGTGAATGTTCATCACATGACTTTAGTTGAGTCTGTATCGGAAAGCACCCTATCTCACGTGCGTGTGTGGTCAGGCAGCGACCAGTTTATGGACGGTATTTTGACAGATTCCAATCTAAGTTGGGTTAGGAGGGGAACATCACAAACCTTAATGTGTGTTTAGCATCTCAGAGGTTATAAGGTGAGATAACCCAGTACCTCTTTGTAATGGAATTAGTTAGGTATACTTAGTAAGTGCGATTTGATGTGGGAGCTTTCAAATCGATCGAGTACCTAAAATTCGAGGATACCGCAGGATAAGTGAGAAGGAGCCTTCAAACACATTCTAACTTTTAAACACTCTTGTAACATCTTTCCCAAATCAGGCACCAGGCTTAGGGGCGAGGCCGCACAGACGCCACATTAGGGGAATTATGTGGAATGTCTAAAGCTCTTAGTTGCTTTATGGTGACAGATTCTCCTGATTTTAGGAAAGGTGGTGGATAGATACGCAAATTAGGTCCGCATCCTTTTATGGGAAGGGAGTTGGCCTCTGTGCAACATCACCCCCCCTGAGGTCACCTCGTATGAAGCATCTGAAAGTACATTAGTAACATGTATTGAACTTCGGTTCGTGGTACTTCTGTAAGCAGAGAAGTCAAGGAGGTTCACGTGTGAAATACCTTCTGGGGTAGATCAAATTGGAGGTAAGGTGGAGAAGGGTCGGGGGGGATTGAGGAGGGGAAGGGGTATGGGGAAGGGTAGAGAAGGGTGAGGGGAGGGCATAGGGAGAGGTGAGGGAAGGTATTTAGAGTGAGAGCCTCATCTTTAAAGATGTGTATATATACAGTGGGGCAAAAAAGTATTTAGTCAGCCACCAATTGTGCAAGTTCTCCCACTTAAAAAGATGAGAGAGGCCTGTAATTGTCATTGAAAATTATTACTAAAGCGCTGTGGTGAAAATAAGTGAAAAAATGTAAGTCCAATACTACTCCTTGACAAAGTCACGTGTCGTTGACGCAACGCGTAGGAGGAGTCAGTGACGTCAGCTTCAGAGGCTAAGTCAGCAGCGGTACTAGCGGTGTGAGAATCCACCGCTTTGAGGCGGCTGATTGTTCTTTCCAGGCGATAACTTCATTTGGGTTATGTGACTGCACTCTGAGCAGTGCTGCATTATTTCTTATATAGAGATCATTGCACAATGATGTTTTTATCTCTTCTTTTTCATGTATTGGGGATAATGAGAATTATCTGCTGAATCTACACATCACACTGCAGTCTATGGATTTTATGTATCCAGATCTATTTATCTTACAGCGGAATCTAGAATATATCAAGTGTTTTTAACATCAAAGGGATTGTCCGGATCGATTGGACACTCAATTTAGATTGTTCATGTATGTGTTAATTAGGTAATTGCAATTTCTTAATTTATTGGAATGATGGAATGATGAACTTTTGCATATTTAATTAATCACTTTGGGAATTTTTTTTCTGGGCTATTTTCATATATATTTGTATAAGAGGATATTCCTGCGCTATCAGATATGGAAAGGCTA
The DNA here is from genome assembly GCA_037952835.1 of Lithobates septentrionalis. Classification (NCBI taxonomy): domain Eukaryota; kingdom Metazoa; phylum Chordata; class Amphibia; order Anura; family Ranidae; genus Lithobates; species Lithobates septentrionalis. Next base: position 943,124 of record JBBDGP010000851.1, on the reverse strand, counting down.
AACGTGGAGCAGCTGCGTGCACCTGTTAGGTGTCACTTGGCCTAAAGGAATGTTGTATAGATAATATGGTGCCGCGCTAATCCTATTCTATGAACTTCTCCTTGTGAAATGCAATAAAATTAATAAAATAAATATAAATATAAAAATAAAAATAAATATAAAAAGGCCCGGCCTAGAGGGCCAGTGATAAATATAAACAAGTGTTAAAATCCACTGTGCACAATAAATAAATAACATAAAAATATATAGTGGATGTGAGCGATAAATAAATAAACAGCCTAAAAGCCTCAAAAATTCCAATCGTGACTATCCATAGGTGTAAATATTGTGATAATGTGGCAAAAACCAAGGAAATTATATTAGCATAAATTAAATACAATAATTATCAATCACAGACCAGCAAAGTGCAAGGTGCCAACACTGTGCAATCTAAATGGCTGAATCATAACGTAAACATTTATTTTATTAATTTTATTGCATTTCACAAGGAGAAGTTCATAGAATAGGATTAGCGCGGCACCATATTATCTATACAATATTTTCATATATAGTATTTTATCACTCAAGCACGCATATTTATTTATTTACTCTCTTTGTTTGGAAGGTTAATATTAGCGCAACTTCCACTTATTATTCATCTGTAATTGTCATTATAGGTATACCTCAACTATGAGAGATAAAATGTGGAAACAAATCCAGACAATCACATTGTCTGATTTTTGAAAGAATTTATTTGCAAATTATGGTGGAAAATAGGTATTTGGTCAATATCAAAAGTTCATCTCAATACTTTGTTATATATCCTTTGTTGGCAATGACAGAGGTCAAAAGTTTTCTGTAAGTCTTCACAAGGTTGTCACACACTGTTGCTGGTATGTTGGCCCATTCCTCCATGCAGATCTCCTCTAGAGCATTGATGTTTTGGGGCTGTCACTGGGCAACACGGACTTTCAACTCCCTCCAAAGGTTTTCTATGGGGTTGAGATCTGGAGACTGGCTAGGCCACTCCAGGACCTTGAAATGCTTCTTACGAAGCCACTCCTTCCTTGCTCGGGCGGTGTGTTTGGGATCATTGTCATGCTGAAAGACCCAGCCACATTTCATCCTCAATGCCCTTGCTGATGGGAGGAGGTTTGCACTCAAAATCTCAAAATACATGGCCCCATTCATTCTTTCATGTACATGGATCAGTTGTCCTGTTCCCTTTGCAGAGAAACAGCCCCAAAGCATGATGTTGCCACCCCCATGCTTCACAGTAGGTATGGTGTTCTTTGGTTGCAACTCAGCATTCTCTCTCCTCCAAACATGACAAGTTGTGTTTCTACCAAACAGTTCTACTTTGGTTTCATCTCACCATATGACATTCTCCCAATCCTCTTCTGGATCATCCAAATGCTCTCTAGCAAACCTCAGACGGGCCCGGACATGTACTGGCTTAAGCAGGGGGATATGTCCGGCACTGCAGGATCTGAGTCCCTGGCGCCGTAGTGTGTTACTGATGGTAGCCTTTGTTACGTTGGTCCCAGCTCTCTGCAGGTCATTCACTAGGTCCCCCATGTGGTTCTGGGATTTTTGCTCACCATTCTTGTGATCATTTTGACCCCACGGAGTGAGATCTTGCGTGGAGCCCCAGATCGAGGGAGATTATCAGTGGTCTTGTATGTCTTCCATTTTCTAATTATTGCTCATACAGTTAATTTTTTGCAGATTCAGTCTTCCCAGCCTGGTGCAGGTCTACAATTTTGTTTCTAGTGTCCTTTGACAGCTCTTTGGTCTTCACCATAGTGGAGCTTGGAGTGTGACTGTTTGAGGTTGTGGACAGGTGTCTTTTATACTGATAACAAGTTCAAACAGGTGCCATTACTACAGGTAATGAGTGGAGGACAGAGGAGCCTCTTAAAGAAGAAGATACAGGTCTGTGAGAGACAGAAATCTTGCTTGTTTGTAGGTGATCAAATACTTATTTTCCACCATAATTTGCAAATAAATTCTTTCAAAAAGCAGGCAATATGATTGTCTGGATTTGTTTCCACATTTTGTCTCTCATAGTTGAGGTATAACTATGATGACAATTACAGGCCTCTCTCATCTTTTTAAGTGGGAGAACTTGCACAATTGGTGGCTGACTAAATACTTTTTTGCCCCACTGTATTTATATCTAAAAGAGTAATTTAGACTCTCGGTTCGGTTTTAGGCAGATTAATGGAGGGTATGTGATTGCCCCTAAGAAAACGTCTTTTACCTTAGAGACCGCAAGTTCTTCTGGAAGGGACAGTCAGAGCATAGGGGTCTCCCAAGGGAAACATCAGACTTACAGTTCAGCTGGGGATGTATCCACTCGTCATGGGTCAAAGTTCTGCGGAGCATGGTCAGGAGTATCTAGGGGTGGCCGACACCGGGAAAAGAAAAGGAAAGTTATCTTTGAAATAGCCTCTTTCGGCAGATGTTTGTCATCTTGGGTGTCACAGATGGGTGTCGTAGAAAGGCTCCTGTCTTGATGAGGAGTATTCAGTGTTGAAATGCTTAGAAAGGTAGGGGTGAAGTTATTCAGTTGGATCTTTCATGGTGGGCTCTTCTGTGGGCCGGAGAGGCCGTTGGGCTGTTGAGCATGGCATTCCGGGGGTCTGACTTGTTGGTTTCCTTCGGAGGGGTGTGTCTGCGGCGTCTTATGTGGAAATCATCACAGACTGGGATAGCGTCAGTGGAAGCTGATCTTCTCATGTGTGGCGGACGAAGGGTGGTGTGCCATTCTGGGATGTCAATGCGTGGAAGATTCAGTGTTTCACAGAAAGCAGGGAGATCTTCTGGTAGGCGTAGGTTTGCAGTGCGGCCTTGAAAGAAGCAGGGAGGCAGAAGGGAAATTTCCACCGTAACTGGATTCCTTTGGTGCGAAGGAGGTCAAGGAGAGGGCATAGGTTTCTTGTATTTTGAAGGGTAACGGGCGAGAGGTCCTGAAACAACTTTATGTCAGCTCCTCTGGGAGGGTCAGTCTCTCTGCCTCTGGGTCTCAAGGCTCTTTGCCAGCGTTCAAATTCAATGGATGTTTCAGGGGGTCTGCCTATGAGATCGTTAAATATGGCGATAGTGGCTTTTGTGATTTGCGAGTTTTCAATGGATTCAGGAATTCCTCTTACCCGGATATTGTGGCGTCGGCCACGGTTGTCCAGATTTTCTTGTCTCTGGATATCCCTGAGTTGTGTAGTTTGGGAATGAGAGGAGGTCTGTAGTTGCTGGATGGTGGTGTCATGGAGGGTTGTCATTTCATCCATATCATCTAAACGCACTGCCATTGCCTGGATGTCTCTCCTGAGATCTGTGATGGCTGATGATAGTGTAGCTTTGATGTCCTCTGCCACAGAGCGTAGGTCCTGCATGACCAGGGGCTGTGGGGGACTGGCTTCAGCTGCTGTAGGTTGGGGTTGTGTGTGGCTTCTCCCTGAGGGGCTGAGGCTGGAGGATCGTGCGGTGTTAGAGTAGGCCAGATTAGAAACCGGGGCCTCGCGTACCTGGGTCCGGAAGATGTCCAGGATATTGCGGCCGATTTGCATTCTGGATCCTCTGGGGGAGCGGGACCTAGCTGGGGAGGGTTCCCTGGAGGATTTCCTCATGTTTAGCGGCAGATGGCTTGGCAGTGCTGATCGTGAAAACCTCCGTGGACGGGAGCTCAGTAATTAGGCGACCATTCAGCTCCGGCACCAGACCATGCCCCCATTTATTTATTCTTATTTTTTCATTTTCTCTTTTTATCACAATTTTCATCATTAGCACATACATCTTATTATAAAAATCACCATTAAATATTTTTAGTCTCCTGTTTTTACACTTTTTTTGGTGGAGAGGGTAAATATTATGTGACTACCATCCTTTTACATTCATGATAGATGTATAAATAATTATGATTGTACACTATACTATATATGATTGAAATCTGTCTCTCATGTACTTATAGAAATATGAGAACCCCCTGAGGAAGACCGTAAACATTTAGATCGAAATGCATTGGGGCTTATTTTCTCCTGCACATTGGACAGTACAACTATAGTTCAATTATTACAAGCAAACAATTCTGAATTTTCATTTTTTCGGTATTGTCTACCCCTTTTCCCCTTTCCCCAATCCAGTAGTCTCGCACAGTGTAAACCAGAGCTCATGTTTTAACTTTTGTATAGTATTGTCTAATTGTTTTTTGATAATAAAAGTACCTATTTTTTACAATTCTTTTGTGTCTCTCAATTGCTGCTTAAAAACCCCACAGGGAATTTCTTCCTTTTTTCAAGATTTACTATCCGGAGTGCGCAGCTTCTCAGACTCCATATATGTGTCATACCATGCTATAGAAAGAATACATTAATCACACACACTGTATTATAAAACTAGCAATATAATTACTTGTGTGTAATTGGAAACAAATCAAACAAATTCAAAGTTGCAATTCCCTATCACAATCATTGCTGTGCGGAGTGCTGTCCACAGAGCCACAGATAATATCTCTGTACCTGAAATTGTGGGGAGCGTGGCTTGGCGCGCAGCGTGGATGGACGCTGTGTGAAGGAGCTCCGGCATTCAGTGAGGCACAGGCAGCTCGTTTGACCGCGGACAAAGCAACTATGTCCTCCCTGCACACACAGCAGATCACTGCGCTCTCTGGGGACCCCGCGGAACAAAACCTCACAGGCAAGCCTCCACAAATTTTGTTATAGCGGCGAGGGGAACAGCACCAAGATGGCGCCGAGCCACAGGATGACGAGCGCTGAGGAGACGGAGGACCATGAGCTATCCCTCCCTGCTTCAGAGGACTCCACAGGTAATCCATCTAATGATCTCCCCCTGACTTATGCCACTTTGACTGAGATCGCTACTGATATAAAAAATTAATTCTCTGCTGCTATCAATGACATAATGACTGAGCTAATAAGAATGTCAGAGCAGATGGCGATTAATGAGAGAGCAGGGAAGAGGAGAGACACACAGGGCCCTTCTCAGACTAGATGACATAACCATCTCTCACTCACAACACCTCATCACCATGAACAGACAGATCGAGGATCTGGACAACAGAGGAAGGAGACACAATATTAGAGTGAGGGGTGTCCCAGAGTCTGCGACCCCTGAACAGATGAAACCCGCCTTCTCCTCCATTTTCTACAGCCTCTTGGAGAGACCTGAAGACTCCCCTATCGACTAATGATAGAGCACACAGGGCCCTTAGACCCAATGCGCCAGACAATAACCCACCGAGAGACATTATCTGTTGTCTCTCCAATTTCGGCATAAAAGAGGAGATCTTACAAAAGGCAAGAATAAACGAGCAAGCCACATTTAATGGCATAGAGGTCCAGTTATTCCAGGACTTATCCCCTATTACACTGAAAATCAGGAGAGCCTTAAGACCACTGCTGGAAATCCTAAAGGAGAAAAACAATAATTACAGATGGAAATTTCCCTTCACCTTACAAGCTCAATATAATGGCAGGCAGCACATGCTAAGAGTCCCAGATGACCTTCAGAAATTCTGTGAGGACGTGCAGATAGCCCCGGTAGAACTACCAGAATGGTATGACAAAATCTGCATACCCCCGGCCATCAATAATACTCCTTTTCTACAAGGTATCTCACCGATGAAATCACCTTACCAAACCGGAAAAATCGCAGAAATGCAAACAAAAGTAATCACAATTCCCCTGCCACCAAAAGTCCAGGCGTGCGAGGCCCCAGATGATAGTTAAGATGCTGATTTCACCAATAATACAATAACGGAGGCAATGCTACATACACGTTCAATTTGCAATCACCATTTTACCCACTTACAACTAAAATGGTCGATCTGCCTCAAAGTTTAAAAGTTTTCAGGTTATCAATTCCTTTCTTTGACCTCTAGATGACACCATCGCCCTAATAGATGCTTGAGAAAGACTTAATAAAGTTTATATTGCAATTTTTTTCCCTTCCACCAGAGGGCCATATATTACCTGGAACAGATGTACAAGCATTCTCTTCACCAGATCCATTTTGTTTTTCACCTAAACTTTTTCTCCTATTGAGATCTTCAGGTAAAACTACAGTATCTGCTTAACTCACCAACAGAAGACGGAACACTAGAAATTCTACCATAAGCGGTCCTTACAAACTCTTCTGATGCTAAAGGATACCCACAAAGATAACTGTGAGTAAAATCAATGACACACAATAAACCACAGACACAAGAACACAATTTGCAACATTCTGCAAGAGAAGAAATCAGTTTCTGTGCATTTTTTCCCTTCCACAACATCCTTCCGTGTTCTACAAACCACCTCAACACTGAGTTGTAATGACTGTTACATGTTCCAGATACCTATGCATAAAACCAGCTATATGTAAGATTATCTAGAATATAATTGACACTGGCAAACATAGCAATGTTTGCAGAACTAGCAAAGTTCATGAAAGGTTATATAGATCATCGTCAGCTTAAACTTATCTATAGTGTCCTTTGTTCGGAGATATGTCCCCAGTGGATCCGATGAGTGGTGAGGCCTAATGGTGAGATACTCCATGACAATAGATAATCCTTCCTCCTAAACATATTTAGAACTGTAACCTTTTTTTCCCCTCTTTATTCTGTTTTTTTTTCTCTTAAAGTTAATGTTAAGGCTTATGCTCCTAATATGTTCTCACTATATACTGTATTCCTGTAGGATGTCAACTGGTGACTGACTACAAACCATAAACACACCTGTTCTAACAGATACCTAGCCCCACCACTTTTTACATTACATAGTCCCTACAGCAATGCTAACTACAGCTACAACTAAAGTCAAACTAAATAATTAACTGACCCTGATCTCAGTTACTGGTCCCCACAGAACCCCCAACCTCAACACTACAGCTCTAATAAACAAAAGAAAACACAGACTCCCCCTGTCCACTAGCGTACCTCCCACCTACCTCCTAGAGTCGCAACCAGTGTTACCATACACAGCACCAAATAACTCTAGGCCCTACGCCCATTACCATTTCTGAACTACAGACCTCCATCAAAGAACTAAAAACAGGGAAAAGCCCTGGTCCAGATGGATTCACATCACAATACTACAAAATTTACACACAACTCCTTTCTAAACCCCTCTTACATGCGTTCAATTACTTAGCAAAAAACAACAATGACTCCAACACACTTCTAATGGCACATATTGCTGTTGCCCCAAACCAGAAAAAGACCACACGGCATGTGCAAATTATAGACCAATTTCACTTCTAAATATAGACATTAGGCTTCTTGCAAAAATTATAGCCAACAGACTAAAACCCCTTTTATCAAAAAATAATAGGCCCTGAACAAGTTGGCTTTATGCCTGGTAGGGAAGCTAGAGACAACATAACGAAGATTCTAAATCTCATCCACTACTCCCGGTGATCTAAAATTGAGGGCCTTCTGCTGTCTACAGAGGCAGAGAAGGCCTTCAATAGGGTCTTTTGGGACTATATGTTGACTACATGTTCACATATCGGTATAGGAGCAAATATGTTGAACTGGATAAGAGCCCTCTACCAAACACCACAAGCAAAAATTAAAGTAAACAACACCTTTTCAGAACCAATACACATACAAAACGGCACACAACAGAGATGTCGCCTATCACCAATCCTCTTCATTCTGACATTAGAACCTCTTATCAGAACCATAAACCTATCCCCAGCAATCTGTGGTCTCAGCATCAATAACAGAGAATACAAAATTGCAGCTTACGCTGATGACCTATTATTTTTTATCACGCAACCTCACATATCAATCCCCAACCTTACAAACTGTTTTAAAACTTTTTGTTACATATCCAATTTCAAAAGAAACCAATCAAGGTGGCGTGGCCTGCCGCTGAGAGGAATGGACACCTAAAGCCAGAGCTCCGTTCCACTGCCAAGGATCAGCAGCAACTATAGGCGACTTTCCAACCCCGATCCGGCTACACGGAGAGGGAAGAGATCCGAGACCATCCCGGGCATGTCTAGACGGCGGAATAAACCACCCGCGCAACGCCACCTCACTGATTACTATTTCAGCGCAGCCATGAACGAGGCCCAAGATGTCACCGGCTCCCGCGCCGCAGCAGCTGAGGAGTGCCGTTCGGCTCCCCCACAGGGGGAATACCCAGAAATGGTAATATCTTCAGAGGTAAGAGGCTGGCTTCTTTCCCATCCCCCCCCCCAAATAGCCCCAGCCCAAGAAGCGCCAGTGGGCAGACAGGGACACTGACACAGCACACACCCCAGCTCTGGCAGCCATCCCTGCATTAGATAATCCTGTGACAGAGTCCATGCTAAAATCCATGCTCCTCACATTGCAAAAAGATCTCCACAGGGAATTACAACTCTCTGTCTCCCAGATGCATGACAGGGTAGACTGCATAGAAGGAAGAGCACATATGCTTGAAGAAAGCATGCATGACCATGTCAGAGCCCACATTGAATTACATGAGCACCATGCATCAGAAATACACCACATAAAATTGAAATTGGCAAATTTAGAAGACCGTTCCAGGAGGAACAATATAAAATTTAGAGGTGTCCCTGAATCTGTCAAACAAAATGAAATCACTCCTTACCTGCAACAGTTGTTTTCACGCTTATTTCCTCGATTGAATGCACAAGACATTACAATTGACCGGGCGCACTGAATCGCCAAACCAGCACACCTATCCCCTGACACCCTGAGAGATATTCTAGCAAGAGTGCATTACTTCCATATTAAGGAGCAAATTTTACAGGTGGCCAAATCCACTAAACCACTACCAGCACCGTACACGAATGTCCTCCTGTTCAATGACCTCTCCAAAGCCACCATGGATATGAGAAGAGCATTCACCCCAATCACCACCATTCTACAGGAAAAAAAATCACGTACAAGTGGGGCTTCCTGACCAAACTCCTGGTGACATACCAACAACAAATGGTTCCCATCCATACTCCCAAAGAAGGGTGCAAAAAATTTACCAACTGGGGTTTTCTCCCCCTTCCTCGACTGATCGCACGGGCTCCCATTCACAATCCACACCATCCCGGAACCGGGCGCATGATCGAGGCGAGGACTACCACAACCCAAAGGTCTTCGGTCACGAGCATTCATAGGATCCTATGTGGACACTGATTTAGTGTCAACCTCACTTCCTCAGGTTATAGTGTGCCACACACACTGATATTCTCGTTATTGTTAATTTTATCCTTTTTTTTTGGTTGTTTCTCTTTTTGATTGTTTCTCTTCCTGATTGATCTGCATACTACCGAATTGGAACACCTCTGATAAATTTAGTGCAGTTCCGAAAAGTATACCTAGTGACATACCACATTTATTTGCCATACTCAGTATACCTGTATACTCCTTTATTTCCCTCACAAAAACTTAAGTTGTGTACATTGTAAGTGTGATCTCGCTACCCTCGTCCCCATCCCAGGGCTAAAATGGCCATCAAAACTCACCTCACTAAATGTCAAAGGCCTGAATTCCCCCTTCAAGCGCAATCTCCTCTGGAAAGAAGCGCTGTCACATACAACTACTACAAGAAACGCATTTCACCAAAGACAAGGTCCCACGACGCACGCACAAAGGATACCCACACTGCTTCTTTGCCAATGCCACTGCCAAAAATCGAGGGGTAATGATACCAATTAGTTTGTCCGTCTCTTCTACGTTACACCATTGTGAAGCTGATGAGGAAGGTAGATACTTGATTCTCTCGGCGAAGATAGAGAACCAACGCCTCACTTTAGTGAATCTTTACGCACCCAACACTGGCCAAAAGAAATTTTACAAAAATCCACTCTCTAAAATGGCACCTTATAGATCCAACCCAGTGGTGCTATGTGGGGATTTTAATTAAATCATTGACAACTCACTAGACACATCTAACCCAATCAAACAAAGGCCTTCTACATTGTCCTCTCTCTTGCACACTGAAGACCTATATGACCCCTGGAGATGCACGCACGATACGGAGCGAGATTACACTTTTTACTCCAACTCTCAGCAATCTTACTCTCAGATTGATATGTTCCTCACAGATAAATTCCTCCTACAAACAATCACCGAAGCACGAATAGGTACAATCACCTGGTCTGACCACGCGCCTATATCGATCACATTATTCAACAGAAACAAATCTACACAACACACTATTTGGAGACTAAACACATCCCTGCTCACCAACTCAGAGTTGGAAGGAGAAATTTGATCCGAGATTAAGAGCTACTTTGAAAATAACCAATTTTCTGTTGCTGACCAATCTATAATTTGGCATGCGCACAAAGCTTACTTTCCTGGCCTTTTTATAAAATTCGGAGCACAGGCAAAAAAGCAACATGCAGCCACTACTGAAAAACTACTACAACTAATTTGAGCGTTAGAACATGTCAATAAACTAATGCCATCCAGTACCGTATCCAATGATCTAAAAAATCGAAGGTACCAACTCAGTGAACACCTACATAAAAAAATTGACTATTATATAAAACGCCTCAAACTCCAATACTATTCCTCAGCAAACAAATCAGGTGCATTCCTGGCCAGACAAATGAAATACAAATGCCATGCCAATACAAAAATACAGTTCCTGATTGACTTCCAAGGTAAATGAGTAAATAACCCATTAGACATAGCAAACAAGTTTAGTGCATTTTACGCCAAACTTTATAATCTTAAAGACTCAGATCAAGAAGCCCATCCTAAAATTGAGGACATTGAAGCTTTCCTCTCGTCTATTCACCTCCCCTCTATTTCCACCACACAACTGGAAACCATTTCTACAGCCTTCTCTCCCATATAAATCCTCAAAGCCATAAAAAAAGTGCCCCTCCACGAAGCCCTGGGCCCAGACGGATTCCCAAACGAGTACTACAAATGTTTCTCAGACTTAATCACCCCACACCTCTGCAATACCTTTAATCACTATACCACTATAGGCAAAATCCCCAAGGAATCTCTAGAGGCCTCGATTGTTACCTTACCCAAAACCAGGAAATCCCCAAGGAATCTCTAGAGGCCTCGATTGTTACCTTACCCAAACCAGGCAAATCCCCTTACAGTCCAGCCAATTATCGCCCAATCTCACTGTTAAATACGGACACCAAACTATACGTGAAATTACTAGCTCAGCGTTTTTCTACAATCATCCCACAAATAATACATCCTGATCAGGTCAGATTTGTACCCGGCAGACAAGCTTCAGACGGAACTAGATGCCTCATTGATTTAATCCAGTGGGTGGAGCACAGTCAAATGCCTTCTCTCTTCCTTTCACTTGATGTAGAGAAGGTGTTTGATAGGGTTCATTGGAAATACATGGAAAAAGTCATGTACAAGGTTGGACTGTCAGGGAACATTCTAACAGCTATACTAAATCTGTATACCTCCCCAAGTGCCCGAGTCTGGACGTCAGGAATAACATCAAATATGTTCAAAATCACTAATGGCACAAGGCAAGGGTGCCTACTTTCACCCTTGATTTTTGCCATGGTAATGGAACAATTGGGAAAAAATGGAACTGCGCTAATGAAACAAACTATGCAAATGACATCTGTCCATCATTTAGTGAAAAAACAGGTAAAAGGTATATGAAACATATATTTAGTACACATCACTAAACATATGCATTAAATTGTTATGGAAATGTGGCTGTAAGCTATACACACAGCCATATCTCCTGTGCTAATAAGCACCCCTTTCCATCTTATGATATAATACCAATTTCGTCTAATGAAATAAATGCATCTTACCTAAAAACGCACGCATTCCAAGTAAACAGCCATCTGCTCCTTCTTACATTATCAGCTCAGCATGACTGCTTTTCTCCAGCTTGCATGCCCTTTTATTACCTCAAAAGCTTTCACAAACAGGAAGTGATGGTTCCAACAGCCAATCACTTCTTACATTGCAAGTGACCTCACAGGAACTAAAAACAGGATGTGAATGACCATATAAGGATGTAACAGGATGTGAGAACACAGAAACCCTTCCAACAGGGTCAAAAACAGAACCAAAGACATATATACATTCAAAATAGGAATATAGTAGTGACGTGTGCAGACGGTGGTGTGCAAAACCATGTGGCAAGCACATGGTTTTGAACACAACCGTGTGCACATTCCCACTGTTACCTGTGATGCGAACCATACAAAAATTATGGCTCAGTGATCCACAATTTTCATATAGTTATGCTATAGTTCCCATGTACGCAGACATGTATGCTCGGAGTCATTAATGCAGTCGTCATGAGGTGGCCAAGCTCCTGATGAATGCATAATCTAACATCCCTAAAGGAGCAACAGATCTGCCGTGTCCACAGGAAGGTTTCCGCATCCAATGGTCTTCCTCCAGCGTCTGTATGTGTGAACACGCTCACCTGAGAGTATTGCAGCAAAACTGACACTGGGGGGCATCTGACAATATACATTAATAAAATTTTCCACAACAAAATGAACATACAAAAGTGCATATTCCATGTGCAATAGTGAAAATTGCAAAGTAATTTAATAAAGTCCATATAAGTGAATGGGATAAATCACCCAGGTGTTGATTGAGATGTGGTTAAAATCCTGATGACTGCTTCAAAGAGAACTAAAAAGAATAATAAAGTGACGAGCGGGACAACCTTGTGGACCATACCTCTACCTTTCAACCCTTTTTCTTCTTTCTCTTTCCTTTTCTCCACCTTATGATTAAAGCTCATTATCAGAATTTATTTGACCTATATACACTCTACTTGTAAACAATATGTATAGTAGGTATAAATCATTTAAATACCTACAAAAGTAACTAAGGAAATGATATATATCTTTAATTTAGGTTTACGTGAACCCAAGGTTTAATATTTGAAATTTCATGATATTTACCTATATAAACCCTACTGTAAAACAATGAGCTTACTTTATAGATCCTTGTAAACTTACTTTATGTATCTTTATAATATTGTATACTCAATAAACTTCTTTTAACAAGGAAAATCCTGATGACTAAGGATAAAGTGTTTAATCCACCAACACCAATGAATATACTGGCCGCTTACCAGAGACCCATGACCCCCCACTACAGAGGGTCTAGGTAAGCTGTTAAAACTGGTTGCTCCAGACCACCATCAAGAAACCAAATAGTATCACTACGATGAGATATCAGGGGCCTCGATGTCAGATGGATTAATGGCACAATGGCGGGAAGTCAAACTCTCAATAACGTGGTTAACCATAAATGGAAAAGTGAGCTCCAATAGTGTAAAATCATAAGGTTTATTAGGTAAAAATTATTAAACACTCATATATAGTTTCAGAATGTTGAACGACTGAAGAGAAGTCTGGGGCAAAGGCCGGATGCCTGCAGACAGCCCATCCTGCTGGTACACAACAGCTATGGGGGGTGACGCGATCACGTCGCTCCGTTCAGCCCTACGCAGCATTTCGTAACAAGATTACGTCTTCCAGGGGCACGGGCGACGTGTCGCGTGACCTCCCTATATAGTACAAAGAATGATTAAACCAAGCCTTACTCTGAGTTTTGTTCTAACAACGGACTTCCGTGACAGATATGAATCGCAAACAATGGATCATTTAAATGTGCAAACGCACCCTAAATCTCTAAGCGTGTGGTGTGACCCATATCTTTGCAGATATATCTCAAAAAGGGAGGTTATAATAAAAATAGTGAGACACATAGTGGATCATATTATTAAAAAAAGCTCTATGCATCTAGATATCACATGGGTAATATCGATGGCAGATAGATAGAAATCTCAGACTCAAATTTTTTTTTTAAAGAATCTATAAAAAACTCCACCAATAAAAAAGAGAGGCACATCCAAACTTACAAGATCCCTCTCGAAGCTGAACCCGAATACGGGTGCACCAACTCCGATATAAACCTATCAAAATTGGAAAGTTTTAAGGCCCCGCATCCCACATATTCTGCGACACAAACCGGAAAAAGTCCGTGTTGGGGTCATGGGGACAAATTCGATTATGAAAGCCCCCTAGTGGCCTTCTTGGTGGTTGCATACAGAAAATGAGCCCAGACCATATCAGGTCGCACCACTTAAATACAATATCCGTTGACTGTTTGTGTCGGGAACAAATTTGAGTCTAAAAATAGACCAACAAGAGAGTCTATTAGCCATGTCCAGAAATAGGCCTGAATGGGCCTCATTTGATAACTAATGTGGACTGGTAAAAGCCTGGATATGGATATCCTAGCTCTTAAGAAGAGTTAGAATACAAATGTAAACCACAAGAAAAAATTAAAAATGGAATTAAATCAAACATGGAAAAATTGATATTATTAAACTAAAAACAATTTTATTGTATAAAAAATACAAAAAAGGGGATAAAAGTCCAAAAGATTGGATAAAGGTCCAAAAAATTAATGGAGACTCAGAGAGGCTGGACACAGCAAAAACCAATCTGAATCCCAAACCGTATCCTCTCATCTCTGATGTCAAAGGGCCCTAAGGGTCTAGAGGGATAAAAGCTCAGAGTAATGTCACGGACCGCGCTGATGGTCCGGATAGGCAAAACCTCAGAGCGGTAGCTTTAACACTAAATTGCAATGTATAACATAAGCATTATTAATAAAAGCATTCACATCTGTATCCACATTCAAGCCAAATGGCACATAGCTTTTTAATCTGTGCATCCAGGACATCTCTTGCTTGGAGATCTCCCTGACTAAAGAACTACCTCGCCAATGTAGTCTATACTTATTGACCCTTTGATAAAGTCACGTGTGGTGTGATGCAACGCGTCAGGGAGGAGTCAGGGGCCGCTGCTTCCGGGTACGGCCGAAACCGGAAGCCTCCGCTTTGTACTAAGGAACATATTGTTTTTTAATGTAAGTTGCTATTTTTTAATAAAAACTATTTTTGGAATTCACTACACTATGGAGCCATTTCTTTTTTCTCTATCACCCTGTTGAGAACATCTGAGGACGTGCTTCTATTTGGGAGAGTGTCCATTGCCGCTGGTCCATCTGTGTACCCAGAGGGTTGCGACAATCACTGGAAATTGATCGCCAGGCTACCATCTCACCGCTTGTCGGTATCTGCTCGATTTGGCCCATTGGGGGCCGCAAAGTCAGTTGAGAGGCTGGTGAAACTATTTCTGCACCCCTGGAACAAGATTGGACCCACTTACTAGTTTATAGGCACTTGCACTTTTGCACCATTTGTAGAAGATTTCACGTGGTGGACATTGGGAATCACACTACATGCAACTTTGAACTGTGTTTATTTTGGACATTTTTTGGGATATCTTTTTCTAATATTTTTTTAGAGAGATTATTGCTATTTTTATTCATATTTGCACTTGCACTTTCATTGTCTAGCATTTTTTGGATGTCATTATTTAGTTGCACTGTATGCATTTTTGGACTGCACTTTTTGCTTTTCAGCAATTTATTTTTTCTATTCCAATAGGGTATTGAGTTTTTGCTACAACTCTTCTTATTTCCATTAGTCCCTGTGTTTATGCACAGCTGCACTTTAGGTTTTGATTCACTTCACTGCTTTATTGCATGTTAACACTGTCAGTGTTGTATTTGTTTCATTGTATTGATATTGTTGCACATTGTTTTTTATTTTTGCACTTGCACTTTCATCTTTAGTAGATTTTAGGATGTTGGCATTTAGTCGCAGCATATGCGTTTTGGATTATTATTTTCATCTTTATTAGGTCCACTTATTTGTACTATGTCCTTATGATTTTTACCTTATGCACATTATTGCACTGTCAACATTGACATTCTAGTATTGTGTCACCATCAAGGATTATTTATTTATTGACCCTCATCACTGTATCTAGGACCCATCATTATTGCTTATTAAGTGAGTTAGTGTCACTTACATCTTTTTATCCATTATTATATTTGGTACGTATCTTATTTTGTTTGAGAAGATTTGTCCGTTATTATTAGTATACGCACCGCATGCAGTTATTGGTGGATCTCACTGTGACATTTATATTTATTTAGGATATTTTTATTTACTTGTTCATTTACATTTACTTCTACTTAGTCATGTGATGGTCCTCATGGCCCTCGTGGGTATGCACACTGCACTTTAAGGATACATTTGTGTTTTTCTGCATGTCAGTATCTATAACTCTTTTTCATTGTGCCATTTATTGTGTTCACATCTTTACCTATAGTTTTTATTTTCATCCAGTCATTATTTACTTTTTGGATTACCCCTTTTTAGGTAGGTTAGCGCCACATATAATCATTTAAATTATCATCTGAGTTTTGTGAGTACACTTGTTTATGTAGGCGGCTTCCTGTATCGTATTGGTGATTGTGTTTTTTGCGCACTAGATATATCTTTTGTTACATAGTTGAAGCGTTTATCCGCGCTTCATTGAATTTCTTCAATTTGACATTCAGAGCACTGGGCAAAAATCACATCGCATCAACACCCGCCTCAAGCCTTCGCGATGCTTTGTTTTAATGAAACAGTCAGGTTTTCCGGGTCCTCACCAGTTCTAAGTCAGCTGCTAGGCGCCGTCCCCCAACACCTCCGCTGCTCTGCCGGCTCCCCATACCCCATGAGGGGTTGGGAGGCGGTGGCCGGGAATGGGGCGGGGGAGAGGTGCCCGCTGCAGCTGGGGTGATCCATGTGAAGTGCCCGGCACACGTCCAGAGTCGCCACCGCCCACTCCCTGCCAGCCCCGGCCACCCACCCCACCCAGCCCTGTTTCATACCCCAGCCCGACCGATCCAGCCCTTAGGGCCAATCCATATCCTGAAGTTACAGATCTGACTTGCCGACTTCCCTTACTCACATTGTTCAGACATGCCAGAGGATGTTCACCTTGGAGACCTGCTGCGGATATGGGTATGGCACGGCCCAAGATTTACACCTTCTCCCCTGGAATTCCAAGGGCCAGCGAGAGCTCACCGGATGCTGCCAGAAACGCAACACTTTCCAATGCTCGGGCCCCTCTCTCGGGGAAAACCCATTTCAGGGCGCTGAAAAAAAGAAAAGAGAACTCTCCCCGGGGCTCCCGCTGGTTTCTCCAGTATCAGTCATGTTGCCACACTGGACGCCGCGAGGTGCCCGTCTCTACCGCTCCGGTTTCGGGAATCTGAACCTGACTCCCTTTCAAACGGCTGAAGGTGGTGGAGGCCATCGCCCGTCCCTTCCGAACAATCACATCTGCCTAATTCACCTTCTTTTATAATCTTACATGAATTCAATACCATACCATAAGATTTATACAAGGAAAGAAAAAAAATCTCATCCACTTTTGTAACTTGGCAAAAAGTTTATTAACGTGAAAAATATAAAAGTTTAGAAGAACTCTGTAAATGGCGCGGACTCCGTTGACTATCACCTTGATAAAGTGATGTCATCCGGGTTGTGTCCGGATTGGTGTTCCGCCCGTCCATTCGCCAGGAAGTAGTGACATGGATAAGGGTGTAATCATCGCCCCCTTGGTACTGGGTATCAGCGAGTATTTGACCGAGAGTATTGTTACTTGTTCTCGCTAATAAAAAAAAACTGTATTGGTGCAACCCTAGTAAAAAAAAACTATTTAACTTTCAGGTGAAATCAGCTAAAAACAAGCCAAGTGTGTATTTTTTTTTACTTGTATTTTTTACTTTTTTTACTTGATACCCATTGGTATCAAGAGGGACTGCATTATAGAGTAGGGGGAGCTCCCTAGTAATTGTATTGCACTGTATTGTTAACTTTGCATTCTTGTGGTTACCAAAGTGTGCTGGAAGTGGGAAGGTGCCCAGAGCAAAGGCGTTTTCACTCTGAGCATTGGTCTCACTTGGAGACGCACTCTCAGGGGTCATCTAAGACAATTTTATATGTACAAACTGTTGTGAATACCCATTGGGCTGTTGCATTACGTTTGTGTGACAGTTCAAATACTGTAATTACTATTGCTTACCAGTTCCAGTAACAATACATTCCTGGTTAAGTACAATTGGTGTGGAGTGTTGTTCCTCTTTTTTCCAGCAGGTGGAGCAATGGACACCCAAGGTAATGGTACAGGTATGATATTCTCATATTGTATATTGTGGGGTTATCCTTTATCATTAGCTTCACACCAACACTGCACCACAGCTGTGTCAAGGGGATTGAGCCAAGCTATTGGGGGTGTAAGAGCAGAGTACAGGCCCAATCAAATATCAGCAGCTCCTTTGGGGGTCAGTGCTACACGTGGGGGCTCGTTCAGGATTCTGTTACTCTGCAATCAAGCCCACCCTCTTGGCACCAAGATGGACCCCGACGCTGCGATTCGTTGGTGTGAAGAGGAAGGCGCCAACCCAGAATCAAGCATAGTGATTGAACTCCCTGGGGAGGCCTGGACTGAGGAGAAGATCGGTCAGTGCAGACATTGTCCTTTGGCAAGAAAACATGGGTGATCGATGTCAGACCTGATCGTGAGGCCTCATGCACTCATGTGCTACTGGAATGGAAGAAGACGATTCCTGACCGTTTCCAGGAATACAGTGTGCGGTCAGCCGACCAGACTGAGTTTTGCTTAATCCAGACACCAGACAGGTGTCGGCCAAGTACCAGTCAAGTTAAGGCCATGAAGGAAGGAAGTCACATCCACGGCCATGATCGGGTCAGAGTTCTTGACAGCCATGGGGGACTTTGTATCCAAATGTCAAAAGAGCAATTCAGTCTGTTCTGGGGCTGACTATCGGAAGCTCTTCTCTAGAAACGATTGCCACAAAGGGTTAACAAGGGATATCATAAGGGGAAGGGTTACCATCATCCTATATTAGTTTGCTGGAGAAGAGGGGGGAATATACAAGGGCAACTCCAAGAATGCCCTAATTCACCAAAAAGGTTTGGACTATTACGGTACCCAAGTATAGAGTAAGACAAGGATAAAAGTTACAATTTATTTTAATTACAAAAAATAGGTGAGATTGGTGAGATTATTGTCTTACAAGAACAGTTTTCTACACAATTTTGTAACTTTGTTTATGTATTAATTCGAATCTTGCGTTGGTGTCCCTTCTGGGGGATTAATCCATGTTGCCTCTACCCCAGTTCGGCACACTAATCGCCTGATTTTATTCAGATTTATGCCCTTCTCTACCAACATTACTTCCCAATATCTGTAATGGCTTGAGGAGTTAATTCTCCCCCTGTACGCAGGCATGCGCCTCTCCAGCAAGGGATGAGCCTTCCATCCTGGCTGGCTCCTTCCCCTGCTTCCCTGTGGTGATGCTGAGAAGCATCCTACACTATAGGGCTTTGCACGTGTGCATTGTTGTCCTCTCGCATGCATAATAGGGAGAGTCAGACCCGGTGACATTGGTGCTTGACGGTAGCGCGGCGCTGTACATACATTTGGGTTGGGGGTTATGAAAGGCGACCTTGTTGGCCGCTTTCATTCAGACGGCAGACACCCGGGATCTCCCAGATTTAGCTCTGCAAGGTAAGCTCTGCTATCCACTCATGGATTTGAAGATTGAAGTTACTTCATGCCCTACCCCCGCCTCCCCCCAGCCTTGTGGTGTTCGGTTCACTAGCGGTGCTGCATACTTCCCTGAGCTCCGTTCTGACCCTACACCCTTCACTGGTCATGGGAAACTGGAGGCACTTTTTCATATTGAGATTAATTGCCCTATCAGTTTACTGATTTTTGTCATTTTTATTTATTTTCAGATTTCTCTATACTACTCCAATCAGAGCAGAGCATTTTTGGTTTTATCCCGGATGTCAGATTATCCTTTTTCTTTGATTGGGTGGGTTTTGTACCATTTTGCCTGTGCACTTTACCCTGGGTGTCCTGCAGGATCTGTTGGTTTTTAACTTTCTTGGTTTTCTTCCTTCTTCACCCTTCCTCAGATCCCTCTCTTCCTCCCTTCCTGCTTTCCCTATCCCTTTTCCCTTCCACCCCCCCTCTCCCTTCCCCCCCCTTTTTTCTTTCCTTTCCCCCTCCTTTTCCCTTTCTCCCCCTTCCCCTTTTTCCCCTCCCCCTTCTCCCTTCTTCCCCACTCCCTCTTCCCCTTACCACCCCCCCTTTCTTTCCATTCTTTCTTTTTTCCCCTTTCCTTCCCTTACCTTCAGTCCCTCAGTGCCACAGAGCATATTTCAACCCATAATATTAACTTAATATTTTATCCACTTACAGTCCATCCTAATAGCCTCCCGTGTTCGCCCACAGGGGGAACACCCTACTTGGGTGTCTCAGAATTGCCGTTCTCTGCCCACTTGGGTAGTTATTGGTGAGTTTTCAAATCAAATCTCAAATAGTGGGTATAGTTGGCGCTACCTTAATAACCCAAATATTAGGTGTGTGCAGGAATAGCCTTGTAGGATGAAAGTATCATTGCATTCTGGTAGTCTACATAGCATTACATATCATGATATCCCTTCCCCATAAAGTTTGTTGGTGTAGGGATGTGATGAGTGATATAGGTGTATCCACACTGATATAATGAATCTATTATGTGCAATATTAGGATCAGTACGAATATATAGCACTATGCACTATATTAGAAGGATATAAACAAGCAGCCACTAGGGGAGCTAAAGGTTATACCTCAATAGGTGCACTTTCCATTCTTTCTTTTTTCCCCTCTCCTTCCCTTACCTTCAGTCCCTCAGTGCCACAGAGCATATCTCAACCCATGATATTAACTTAATATTTTATCCACTTACAGTCCATCCTAATAGCCCCCCGTGTTCGCCCACAGGGGGAACACCCTTCTTGGGTGTCTCAGAATTGCCGTTCTCTGCCCACTTGGGTAGTTATTGGTGAGTTTTACTACACACTGGTTAAACACTCCAAAATTATCATGCATTATCATTTAACTTTATGAATGTTTCATTGTAATCCTGATTATATGTCTTCTAGCTGTTATGATTGGATGCCTCCTGAGGAAGCAGCATTGGCTGTGAAACTGCTGAGGCCAACATCCTTTTTCACATCATTGTGCCTCCACCTATGCATGGGGGTTTTATTTATTGTCATTTTAAATGTTTCTGCTCAATTGTTTACCTTGTAACAACTTCTAAGTTGTTCTTGTCATTATTTGTATATTTTTTTGTAACTAAAATAAATTGTAACTTTAATCCTTGTCTTACTCTATACTTGGGTAACGTAATAGTCCAAACCTTTTTGGTGAATTAGGGCATTCTTGGAGTAGCCCTTGTATATTCCCCCCTCTTCTCTATCTCTTCTCTCACACCTATCAAAAGAAGGATGAGAAGTTATCGGACTATGTCAAGCGTCTAGATCAGATTCTACACCAGATCATAATGAAGGGTGAAATGGAAGGCAAAGTAGCAACCAAGAGCCTAGTATCACAAGTGATCCGAGGAGCACAGCCACTGGATCCCATAGTGCTACAGTTTCGGGCCCAGGGTTCGGGTAACCTTCACACTTACTCAAAATTAATGTTGGGCACAGTGAGGCTGCAATGTTGGGCACAGTAAGGCTGCAATGACAGTGAGGCTGCAATGTTGGGCACGGTGAGGCTGCAATGTTGGCACAGTGAGGCTGCAATGACAGTGAGGCTGCAATGTTGGGCACGGTGAGGCTGCAATGTTGGCACAGTGAGGCTGTAATGTTGGGCATAGTGAGGCTGCCATGTTGGGCACAGTGAGGCTGCAATGACAGTGAGGCTGCAATGTGAGGCATGGTGAGGCTGCGATGCTGGGCACAGTGAGGCTGTGATGCTGGGCACAGTGAGGCTGCAGTGTTGGGCACAGTGAGGCTTTAATGTTGGGCATGGTAAGGCTGCAATGACAGTGAGGCTGCAATGTTGGCACAGTGAGGCTGTGATGTTGAGCACAGTGAGGCTGTGATGTTGAGCACAGTGAGGCTGCAATGTTGGGCACGGTGAGGCTGCAATGACAGTATGGCTGCAATGTTGGGCACGGTGAGGCTTTAATGTTTGCACAGTGAGGCTGTAATGTTGGCACAGTGAGGCTGCAATGTTGGGCACAGTGAGGCTGCAATGTTGGGCATGGTGAGGCTGCAATGTTGGGCACGGTGAGGCTGCAATGTTGGGTATGGTGAGGCTGCAATGTTGGGCATGGTGAGGCTGCAATGATAGTGAGGTTGCAATGTGAGGCACGGTGAAGCTGTAATGTTGGCATAGTGAGGCTGCAATGTTGGGCACAGTGAGGCGGCAATTTTTGCACAGTGAGGCTGTAATGTTGGGCACTGTAAGGCTGCAATGACAGTGAGGCTGCAATGTTGGGCACAGTGAGGCTGCAATGACAGTGAGGCTGCAATGTTGGGCACAGTGAGGCTGCAATGTTGGCACAGTGAGGCTGCAATGACAGCGAGGCTGCAATGTTGGGCACGGTGAGGCTGCAATGTTGGCACAGTGAGGCTGTAATGTTGGGCATAGTGAGGCTGCAATGTTGGGCACAGTGAGGCTGCAATGACAGTGAGGCTGCAAGTGAGGCATGATGAGGCTGCGATGATGGGCACAGTGAGGCTGCGATGCTGGGCACAGTGAGGCTGCAGTGTTGGGCACAGTGAGGCTTCAATGTTGGGCATGGTAAGGCTGCAATGACAGTGAGGCTGCAATGTTGGCACAGTGAGGCTGTGATGTTGAGCACAGTGAGGCTGCAATGTTGGGCACAGTGAGGCTGCAATGTTGGGCACGGTGAGGCTGCAATGACAGTATGGCTGCAATGTTGGGCACAGTGAGGCTTTAATGTTTGCACAGTGAGGCTGTAATGTTGGCACAGTGAGGCTGCAATGTTGGGCACAGTGAGGCTGCAATGTTGGGCACGGTGAGGCTGCAATGTTGGGCACGGCGAGGCTGCAATGTTGGGCACGGTGAGGCTGCAATGTTGGGTATGGTGAGGCTGCAATGTTGGGCATGGTGAGGCTGCAATGATAGTGAGGTTGCAATGTGAGGCACGGTGAAGCTGTAATGTTGGCATAGTGAGGCTGCAATGTTGGGCACAGTGAGGCGGCAATTTTTGCACAGTGAGGCTGTAATGTTGGGCACTGTAAGGCTGCAATGACAGTGAGGCTGCAATGTTGGGCACGATGAGGCTTTAATGTTGGCACAGTGAGGCTGTAATGTTGGCACAGTGAGGCTGCAATGTTGGCAAAGTGAGGCTGCAATGTTGGGAACAGTGAGGAATTATACTTAAATTCTTGAGAGTAGGTGCGAAAATTGGGACAGGCTTGTAGGGGCCCCAGTGCTTTACTTTGCCCAGGGGCCCATGATGCTGTTAAGATGGCCCTGGGTTACTGGGTGTAAATAGAAAATATTATCTCATTACCTCCTCTGCTGCCACTTCCAGCAATATCTGTTTCACTGTTCCAATGCGCATGCACAGGATTCTGAGGGCACAGTCCTAGTGTCTGCCAGATACCGGCACCTGCGGTCCAATAGAGGGACAACAGGAATACACCTGTTGTTCCCTAAAGTGTAGTGGACAGTCATATCCCACCCACCCTGAGATGGGATTCCCCCCAGGGTGGGCCACGTTTGCGGCCACACATATGATTAAGCCCATGATGGTAACAGGGGAAGTACCCCACAACAACCAGGGGGGAACTAGACGAGCATTTCTCCATACAGACATGCAAGGGAACTGGGAAAGCAGCAAACAGGGTGCAAGACATTAAACTTAAAATTGAACCTACGATTGTGTATAGATAATAATTCAAGAAGCACAGATACAAAAATATATGTTCAAATTATTACATACAAAAAGTATGCAGCAATATCCATAGACAGATATAATGGAACATACATTTATATATATGTATTGCAAAAGCCTATCTCCATTGGACATCTAAACCATAGATCCCCGTACTCTTTCCAGCTAGTAAGTTGGTAACATATCCATACTAATTACTATATGGGTCTGTCCCATCCTTTTAAAAAATGGTTTATATAGCTATTTTGTTTTTTTCCCAATAATATTCTTGTTTAGTTTGGGTAAGTATTCTTTCAGTTCCTGATATTTAAACCCAGGGTACATACTGACAGCAAGGTAGTCTGTCCCCTGATAACTGGATACTCCTGCCACCACTTTTCCATCAGGAAAATATTAAATAAACACTGTCACATTATTAAAAATGACCCCCTGTTGGGACCGTTTCTTCCAGACAGACCTCAGCTGGTCTTTAGGGGCGCCCCTTCAATTAGATCACGTGTGGTGTCTGCTGTATGTGACCCTCCCGTTCATAAACCTATGTTTTTTCAACATCTAACAGGTTATTTTAAATGTAGGAATTGTGAAGTTTGTTCTATCAATGCCCTAACTGAGAGGAAGGTGTGCCAGTTTCATTCCAATAATTCCCCTCGTAACTTCCCTATTAAATCATTTATTACAGGTTCCACAACACATGTGGTTTACCTTCTTACCTGCTCGTGCGGGCTCCATTATGTGGGCCACACGGTTCGTCCATTAACCACCTCAATACCGGGCCAATTTTGACATTTCTCTCTTCCTGTAAAAATCATAATTTTTTTGCTAGAAAATTACATAGAAACCCCAAACATTATATATGTTTTTTTAGCAAAAACCCTAGAGAATACAATGGCGGTTGTTACAACTTTTTATCTCACACGGTATTTGCGCAGGAATTTTTCGAACGCATTTTTTTGGGGAAAAAAACAGTTTTGTGTTTTAAAAAAAAAAAAAACAGTAAAGTTAGCCCAATGTTTTTGCATATTGTGAAAGATGAAGTTACGCTGAGTAAATAGATACCTAACATGTCCCGCTTCAAAATTGCACACGCTCGTAGAATGGCGCCAATGTTCGGTACTTAAAAATCCCCATAGGCGAAGCTTGAAATTTTTTTACTGGTTACATGTTTTGAGTTACAGAGGAGGTCTAGTGACAAAATTATTGCTCTCGCTCAAACGTTCGCAGCGATAACTCACATGTATGGTTTGAACACCGTTTTCATATGTGGGTGGGACTTACGTATGCGTTCGCTTCTGCGTGCGAGCACACGGGGACAGCGGCGCTTTAAATTTTTTTTTTTTTATTGATAATTATATATATATATATATTTTTTTTTTTACACTTTTGATCACTTTTATTCCTATTACAAGGAATGTAAACATCCCTTGTAATAGGAATATAACATGACAGGTCCTCTTAATAGTGAGATATGGGGTCAATAAGACCCCATATCTCACCACTAGGCTGGGAAGCCTGAAATAAAAAAAATAAAATAAAACGATCGCCGCTTCCCAGCCGAAGCGGCGCCGTTTTTTTGAATGGAGAGGCCGGGCGTGACGTCATAACATCGCGCCCGGCCTCCGATGATCATAGAGACTCCGGCGACCATCTGGTCAGCCGGAAATCTCTATGATCTACATCCGGCGCCGGCGGATCCGCTCTCCGCCTCACCGATCGTAACGGTGAGTCGGAACAAGCACCGGAGGGCGGCGGGAGGGGGGGGGGCGTCCCCTCTCGCCTCCCATAGGAACGATCAAGCGGCGGAACGGCCGCTATGATCGTTCCTATGGTGTAGAGATTCGCCGGCTTAAACCGGCAATATCAGAATGATGTCTGTAACTACAGGCATCATTCAGATATACCCGCTCAAAGCCCAGGACGTCATATGACGCCCGTGGGCGGCAAGCGGTTAAAGGTGAGAAACACACAAACAAGATCCTAGGGGGATCTCATTTATAGGGATTGACAAACTTAAACTTCCATGGAGGGGGGGTTCTAAGAGACGTGCCATTTCCAGGCTTGAAATGGAGTGGATTTACAAGATACGCTCTCTCAGGCCTTTAGGTTTAAATGTGGATATTGAGTTAAACGCATTCATTGATAATTCCTAAGATAACCTTTTTGCTTTCCCCTTCCCCCTCCATCCATTCACAATTTCTATATTAATTGAGAATAATGGGGGATAATGGTATTTTGTGCTTACTACTCATTTTTATCTATTTCTATTCATTTTTATTTCTATTTTTTATATTGGTTGAGGACCTAATATTTAGATTGTTTGGAAGTATTTGGGTGACTTTTAATGTTGGTAGGATCTCTTGTTCTATTTATTTCAAACATGTATGATTTAATATTAAACATGGCTGCATTTTGTGATACTGGGTGCTCTTCACGCCAATGAATGGGCCTCTTTGTTTAGATTTAAACAGAAAGATTTCTTGTATAAACAGGGTATAATTTTTATTTATTTTATTGTTTTATTGTTTTAATTCCTATTCTGCTAAATAGAACATTAATTATAATTATTTTTATAATTAAAATACATTTCCCTTCGGTGACATGTATAGTCTCCTTTTAACTATTCAGATAAACCACCTTGACTGCCTTTCAGGGGAGTTAATAATAACATCAGATAGTAATGCTTGTGAGATCGTTTGAGCGGTGGATCCATTACCACTCTCTGATGGACTAATTGTTTCCGCTCAGGTTTTCTGTTTCAGTGAGTAACTATGGCAACATTCATCTAGTGGAGAGCACCAGGTAGAGGCTTGGTTTCTCCACTTGGATCCCTTCTCAGTAAGGATTACATTGCATTAGAGCTGAGTTGAAAACAAGGCTTGGTGCACGTCTAAGACTATTTAGGTGATGGCTCAATACGTCGCCCGTGCCCCTTTGAAGACGTCAGTTTGTGACCAAACATGTAGGGCTTGGCTACGTATTGTAAGCCGTCACACTGTTCGCCCCATGTATTGCACGGGTGTCCCTTTATTTTAATGCCGGCATAATTTTACTATTTTTACTAGTGCTCCCACGGAGTGTGTCTTCTCCGTCTTTGTTATATTCATTTTTTATAATAAACTCCAAACTTTTTTACACTATTGGAGCTTTTTTTGCATTTTTCCTTTCACCATCTTGGAAGCAAGAGAGCGCTTCTCCCCCCTCCAGGTTCAAGACTTGGATCAGCCCAGACTGGAGACACTGCATGTATCAGCTGTTGCGGACGCTATCTCTACATGGTCCCTGCAGAGGGCGAAATCTGCGTGCTCGTTAGACCTCGCTAATAGGGGGTCCACCATCAAGGGTAAGGGTCCATCTTTAGTATTTTCCTTTTGAATTCACCGCAAGTGGAGTCACATCTATTTATCCCTCTCTCCTTTCCTCAATCATACGGATGATGGTCTTATGGAAGGTGGATGGTGTTTCCTCATGCTGATTAACTTTTCCTTTATTGTTTCACTTTATGGACTTTAGTCACAATTTTTATATATTATTTATTTATTCATTATTCACTCTTTTTAATTATTACACTCATTTCTGATTGATTTGTATTGGTTGATATTTCACATTTGTGCCTCTCATATGGGTGCTTGGCATATCAGTATATATTTCACAGGTCATATCATTTATGATTAGAGATATTTTTTATTTCACTTTTATGTATTTTATTTCGTTTTTGTTCTATGCATGTGTATTTGTTCACTTTATTTTATCTTGTTTCATGCAAGTTTATTTATTTTTTTATCCATCACTTGTGTATACAGATTGTAAGCGCACTTTTTTACATAGTTCCTGATATTTACCTTCATAGTTAGTGTCGTTTTTAAAGAAAACATTCTTGGCAAATGCTTTCGCTTTGGTTCATCTTGCGCCGGTCCAAGGCCTACTGTGAACACTCTAATTTTTTCAAATTAAATGCTTCGGGCCCCGGGACATTCAGTCAAGAGCATCAGGGAGGCGCCGAGAGGCAGGGGCTCAGACAGGCGGTAGCTTGCCTCGCTGTGGACCTCTAGCTTGATCCCAAGATCCAACTTCGAGCTACACAACACTGTACAACAAACCACATCAAAACAGCTAACCCCTATTACAGGCAAGAGCGTACAGATCCCAGACAACTGCAACGTTATTAAAAAAAAAAAAAAAACTAACAAAATCTAGGGGGGTTTTAAAGGGATACCAGGTACCACCACCAGGACAGGGTTGTAGGCCTCAAGGAGGCTGGCAGTGGAAATCCCACCATAAATTGGCACTCCTTCCTGGCCCAACCCTGTCCCTTTCAAGATTCCTCACCTTCACCAACTCCCGAAAGACATCACCCACCACCTCATGCACGGGCAGGACTTTGTCCCTACTGGACACTAAATACCGAGTGTGCCAGGTGTAATAGAGTACTACTGTGCTGGCTAAAAAAAGTGATGACAACTCAAACCATCTGTGAACTCTGAAGCTGTCATACACCCTCTCAGAAAGGGACAGAGCAGGAAAGTGAAGATAGCCAATGGCATCCCCTACCCCCTAAGAACCTCCATGTTGAAAGGGCACTGGACCAAGAAATGGTCCTTGGTCTCCAGTGCCCCCCCTCATTCCTGACTAGGACAATCTCTGTCCTCTAGGTTCCTGTTCTTGAGATTTGCGCGGACATATAGTGGTCCATGGAACAACCTCCATGCAAGAACCCAGAACTTACTTGGAATTCTCTGGGAATTCAAGAGGGCTAACCCCTCCCTGAGGACTCTATCCGCCACTGCCTCAGACAGTGCTTGTGGAACATAGGATGGGAGGTACCCGTGTGATCTTCTCAGATCACCAGGTCGTCCCCCACCCTCCCACTCACTCAAGAACAGCAAGACCCAGTCCTTGCGTGAACATTCCCACAGCGAAGGCATGTCCACAAAGATAGACTGCAAATTAAACTTTACAAAAATTGTAATGTAGAACACTACCGGGTTGACCATGTCCAACCCACCTTGCCTTCTCTGCTGGTACATGACCTCCCTTTTGATCAGGTTTAGTCTGTTTCCCCACAACAGCAGGAAGAACAGACCATTGACCCGTGCATAGAGGGATGCCGGCAATAGACAAACGTAACTGACGTAGAGAAATTCTGGCAGCAAGTATGTTTTGATCAAGCTCACCCTTTCCCTCAACATCAGTTTCCAGCCCTCCCAGGCATTCACTTTCTGAGTGGCACCCACCAGCCTGCGCTCCCAATTTCGCTTGGGATAGTCACCCGGGCCGAATAGGATGCCTAAGACTTTGATCTCTGGCTGGGGCAAGGGGAACACATCCGGGAGGGGAAACTGCTCACCCTCCTCCCCATCCAGAAAACCTCACTCTTATCCCAGTTGACCAATGACAAGACGCCTTGGAGTAGTCCCCAATCTTTGTTTCCACAAAAAGGGCCTCTTCTTGGCTAAACACCTACCGAGACATCGTCGGCGTAGGCCACTACCCTCACTGCTGAACTTGGACCACTGCCAGGCCCCACGAGACCCTACCTCAAATGCTCACAGTCAAGCCTCCTTACGAAGGGACCTAATGCAAAGACGTATAGAAGGGGGCTCAGCAGACAGCCCTGCGTGACACCAGAGTTCACAGAGAAAGAGGGACCCACCCAACTGTTGATAAAGGGAAGCTCAGCCCTCCTGTACAAAATTTCCAGCCAATTGACAAATTGATCAGGCAGGCCGTACTCATTCATGGCTTACTCGGTCAAACACCTTTGCCTGGTCTAACGCCAGTAGATTCTGCCCACTACCCTCAGCCCTGCACATTTCCACAGCCTCCCAAACGTTCAGGACGGCACTAAATGTGCCCCGGCCAGGAATTGCACAGTGCTGAGACACAGACAGCACCCTGCCAGCAACTACTGACAGATGTGTAAACAAGATGTTTGCCAACAACTTTCTATCCGTAGAAAGAAGGGCAATTGGATGCCAATTCTCCACCACGGACGGTCTTTCCCCTTTGATAAAAGGATCAGAGCAAACCTTCTCATTGAGGGAGTCTCGAGTCAAGGACCTGCCCTTGACTCAAGACTTCCCTCCAGCCCCCTCTTCACTCGCCAAGCTGACCAACGACCCTTAAGCCTGTGCCAGTGTCCAGCACTCAATGCCCAGCCGCCTCCAGCTCCCCCTCTCTCTCTCTCTCTCCACTCCACCTGAGTAGGAAGGGGACACTTTGGCTCCTGGCGGGGCGGGTGGGTGGACCCTCCGCGCCAAGCTCTCCATGCCAAGCTCTCCCACGTACCAGAAGGAGGGATGGAGGAGGCGGACGCCCCCTCTTGCCCCTGCAACAAAAGTTTGGCTCAAGGGATGACTGTCAATAGATCGCAGCGAGGTAGCTGCTCTGCTACGCATAGAACCCTGACTCAGAATCAGGTAGTCTACGAATGCTTTAGCACCGGGTTCCCAACGAACATGGGATGTGCTCCAGGAGAGAGGCGGCCTGCTTCTGTCCACGCTCCGGTCCCGAGGTGAGCAGCGCTACGTGCTGGCCCCCACCCTGGCGAAGGGGTGATGGGGGCTGGCAGTCCCAGGCCAACCTGGGCTCTGTGCCACTGCGGTATCTTCACCTTTAAGGGGGATTCTGACTAGAGGCGTTTAGTCATAATCCCACAGATGGTAGCTTCGCTCCATTGGCTCCTCAGCCAAGCACATACACCAAATATCTGAACCTATGGTTCATTTCGTACTGAGCAGGATTACTATTGCGACAACACATTGTCAGTAGGGTAAAATTAACCTGTCTCACGATGGTCTAAACCCAGCTCACGTTCCCTATTAGTGGGTAAACAATCCAACGCTTGGTGAATTCTGCTTCACAATGATAGGAAGAGCTGATATTGAAGTATCAAAAAGTGACGTCACTATGAACGCTTGGCTGCCATAAGCCAGTTATCCCTGAGGTATCTTTTCTGACACCTCCTGCTTGAAACCCAAAAAGTCAGAAGAATTGTGAGGGCCCGCTTTCACGGTCTGTATTCATACTGAAAATCAAGATCAAGCGAGCTGTCCTCCCTGAGCTCTCCTATCAATCTATCCAATCAACACAGAGACTCCGTGGAGAAGAGGACGCCGGGGACGAGCTGAGCAGGTGAACGGGCTCAGGTAAATAAAACAAGGGGGCTGAGGGGCCCGTCATTGCCAAGATGCATTAAGGTGAAAAAATATGTACCTTTATAACCACTTTAAACATATTCAAGACATTTATTTCAATTCAAAGTTTTATTTTTTGGATATAACATGTGCTTAAGATCAACCTGAATTACTGTGTAAGGATTATAGGGATAATGTTGTGTAGAAGGCAAAAACAGAAAAAGAAATTAATCATGTGCATACTTGGGAAGAGACTAATTTGCAGATATTATTGATTACACCCGGGATGACCGGGGTGAATATAGGAATTCTAGAAACCAAGTACTGATTTTATAACAACGGGTGGGATATATAATAGTTTTTGGGTTTTTTTTGGACAGGGTGTCTCGGGGGGAGACTCCTCCCCCCTTTTGACAATGGGGGGAGAGGAGCCTTTCCATGAGAAGTAAAGGGGGATGATTTTGTATAAATTTTAAGTGACTCAAAACAGATGGTTATTCAATATATAAAGAATCACTTTGGGGAGCATGGGGGGGTTAATACCCCAATATTAATCTTCCTTCATGTTTAAGTGTCTTCACAAGTGGGGAGGGTGTTATTTTTCCCCCTCTTTCTCCTGGGGAGATACCCTTTCACCTAAGTGTCCTCAGGAGACAAATGGGGAACTAAATACACACTATGGGGGTTATTTACGAAAGGCAAATCCACTTTCCACTACAAGTGCAAAGTGCACTTGAAATTGCACTGAAAGTGCACTTGGAAGTGCAGTCGCTGTAAATCCGAGGGGGAAACGCAAGGAAAAGAAAAAACAGCATTTTAGCTTGCACATGATTGGATAATAAAATCAGCAGAGCTTCCCCTTATTTCAGATCTACCCCTCAGATTTACAGCCACTGCACCTCCAAGTGCACTTTCAGTGCAATTTCAAGTGCACTTTGCACTTGTAGTTTGCACTTGTAGTGCAAAGTGAATTTGCCTTTTGTAAATAACCCCTATGTCTATACATTGAAATATATGGATACACAATTAACACTCACTTAGAATATTTAGATATATACTGTAATGAGGTAGTTAGAAACAAAATATTTTTATTCCCTACTGCCCCTCTTCATCTTTTTTTAAATGTATTTATTTATTTATTTTTTCCCTCTCTCCCCTCCTCCTTTCTTTAATGGGTCCCTCTCTCCCCCTTTTTTTTCCTTCTGTTATTATAAATAAAATAGGACGGAGGTTAGGAATTGATAGATAATTTAATGTAGATAGATAAATCTGGGTAAAGTGCGGCCTACTTATCGGAGGTCTCTCTAAACCTCTAACATAAGGGAACTTACTAAAGTAGGTTGAAACTCAAAGCAGTCACTTAGAGTGTGTTTTCTTTTTGTTGTGTGTTTTCCTGTGGAATCTTTTTCTTTTTTTTCCCCCTTCCCTTTCCCCGTCCTTTATGGGCTCTGTCAAGATTTGTTCCTTAAATGCGAGAGGACTGAACTCCCCATTGAAGAGATCACAAATTCTGTATTCTCTTCATAAACAAAAAATGAGTGTTGTCTTCTTCCAGGCCTTCTTCAAACCACGTCTCTGTTATTCAGAATAAGTACCATCCAATATGGTATCATAATTCTTTCTCCTATTCTAAATCTAGAGTGGTCTCTATAGTAGTCTACAAATCCCTGCCTCATCAGGTTTTAGAGAGTTGGAGGAGCGGGGACGAAGATTCTTTGCTCTTAAAGCTGTCCATTTATGGAAAGAAATATACATTTATTAATCTATAGCTACCAAATCAAGACCAAATTAATGCCCCGTTCACACGGTCGGACTTTGTTCGGACATTCCGACAACAAAATTATAGGATTTTTTCCGACAGATGTTGGCTCAAACTTGTTTTGCCTACACACGGTCGCACAAAGTTGTCGGAATTTCCGATCGACAACCACGCGGTCACGTACACCACGTACGACGAGACTAGAAAAGGCCGGTTCAGAACCAAGCGCGGCACCCTTTGGGCTCCTTTTGCTAATCTCGTGTTAGTAAAAGTTTGGTGAGAGACGATTCGCGCTTTTTCAGACTCGTGGCTTTCAGACCGTTTTCTGCCGTTCAGTTTGTGCTTGTGGGTTTGTATCTGCTCTTCAGTGCATGCAAGCAAGTTCCGCGTGACTTTAAGGAGTCATTGTATTCTTGTTCGTTCGTTACTGTTTTTCAGGTCGCTCTTCACAGGCCTTGCTGTTCTTCAGTGCGTTCTGTTACTTCGTTCTGAGCAGCCGACCATTTTCTAGCCATGTTTCGTATGCGTACTCCTCGTAGAGTTTGTGCTGTGCGGGGGCTTGGTGTTGGGGTCCTGACCTTGACACAAGTCCAGTCCATGAACAGGGTGGGGAGGAGTTCATGGACCAAGAATTGGTTGCTTCAGCGTGACCAGTTCTCTCATATGCCTTTGCTCCGTGAGAATAATCCTGATGATTTCAGGAACTTTCTCAGGATGACGGACCCCGTGTTTCACCGTTTGTTGGCTTCGCTGACCCCCTATATCAGCAGGCAGGATACCTGCATGAGGCAAGCCATCACTCCGGAGCAGAGGTTGGTCACTACCCTGCGGTATTTGGCCACAGGGAGAAGCCTGCAGGACCTCTCGACAGGCATCTCCCCTAGGCTCATTTACTGCTTGTGTTTGTTTGAGCTGACCCTGACAGAAATGTGTGGAGTCCAGAAAATGTCGTGATTGTGTAACCTTACAAAGCACTGTTGGGTGTTATTTACTACATGCAAAGACACTTTGCACTACTACACTGAAACTGCACTTGTAGTGCAAAGAGTATTTGCCCTTAGGAAATTACCCCCATTTTCTCATCAAACAACAATTACATCACCCCAAAAATGTTGTAGCATTGAGACAATAATCCACACATTCTTGATGAACAATCTTTGTAATACCTGCACAATCACATGTGCATTTACAACACTTTTTGTGGTGTCATTATCCAAAATCAAAATGTCCATTTTATAGAAAACAGGCCTGTGTAAAACCAACAAGAAAGACACAAATCTTGATCTTAAAAAGTTCACATTTGGTAGAACCTGAAGGCAATATCAGACATGAGTATTTAGGAACTGTGTTTGATATTGCGTTCAGATGGGGGGAAATCACCCCAGGAAAAGCCAAATTTGGAAGATGCACACAAATTTCACAATGTCAACATGTGCGACCTGCCATCACGGGGGATCAAGGGACATGTTTTGGGGGAGAAAGCCCTTCCTCACCGCTACTTTATTATTGAGGAAGGGGTTGCACCCCCAAAACGCGTCCATTGATCTCCCGTGATGGCAGATAGCACATGTTGACACACTGTGTGCATCCTCCAAATTTGGCTTTGGGAAAAATCACAAAAACATTTCGCACATTGTAGCACACAAAAGAAGAAAGTGATTTGGAGGGGCTTTAAACTCGCCCCAAAACATCAATGATGTTTTTATATTTTGGAATAACATCATTGATGTTTTGCTTGATGTTTTCCAATTGTAAATTACACCCCATGATCTCCCCGATCAGGATCTGGGCACTTTCTGATGTGAAAGGATCTTCATCCACAACCTCACGATCACCTAAAAAGAGAGGAAACCCAAAATAAATTAGGTTTGCCAAAAAATGCCGCCATCCATCTCTTATCTGAGCCTGTGGTCGCAGACACTCACCTGTTGTGGTGACTAGTACCACCACGTCTTCTTCCTCCTGCTCAGCTTGTGTTGGATTTCCCCTTCTTCCAGAGGGGGTGGGGCTCTGGTCTCCTCGGATGAGGGGTGTCCTCCGAGTCTTTTCTCCCCTATGTAAAACAAAAATGGTATAATTAGCACACAGATATTTGATGGCAGAACTATAAAGATGAAACATTGCTTGGAAGTGGGGTACAATTGTCTATTTTAGCCGAGTTCCAAGATGTAGCTTTTTTAGTGTCCTTTGTCAACCTCCAATACTTTACCTGTTTGGTACAAGCTTCACAGATGTAGCCCCCCCCCCATATAGTATACACTGGAGCACCTGTGTGGCCCACCCTAATAAAAAGGGCGTTCTTGTGTCCCACACTAGTGCTCCAGCGTCCAGATGTGAAAACAGCTGCTCAGTGTCCTCTCCTTACACAGAATCTAGTTTGCATTTCATTCTAGTAACAAAGCCATCTACACAACCAAATTCTTTGAAGACAAGTATAGGGCGTCAAAATGGTGGGCAAATGCATATGGCCTAAACAATGGTATTTTATAGTCCGAAAGAAAAATGTGTGATCCGAACGAATAATGTGCCCATGAACATGAAAGTTGCCATTTTAAACTGTACAACAGTTACTAAAAGCACATGGAGCAGCACGAACGTAATAAACATCAAAAGAATAGGAACACAGCACAACTACTTACTTTTTTGCAGCACTCTCCGGATCTTTCTGTACTGCTTATGTTCTCTGAATTTGAGGTTCGACCACCGCTTCTTGAGCTGATCTTTCGATCGTCGTACCCCGAATTTCCGGTGCAGACTCCTGACCACTTTCGCCATGATCTTGGCCTTTCAGACATTGGGGTTGGGGTAAGGCCCATACTTTCCCTCATAGTCAGCCCTCTTCAGGATGTCCACCATTTCCAACATCTCCCTAAAGGACATATTTGAGTCCTTTAATCTCCTTCTGGATCGGGATGTTTCAGGCTCCAGCCTTTCCTCCTCCTCCTCCTCGTTGCTACAGTTAGCACGATCCTGCTGTCTATCCGCCATGTGCTCTTCCCCCACTGTGCCGAACGAAAAGGGGCGGGGAATAGACTAGAAAGAACGTCAGGGGCGGGTGGAGTTATATGCATGCGCAGTGTGTATAAAGCTTAACGCGCGTGCGTCTTACGTACGATCTGTGAGCGGAGGAAGGAGCATCGGAGACGCCGATCGTGCTAACGAAGGTAAGATCTAAACTTGGGCCTATACTGCTTCGAAATGGAAGCCTATATTGTAACAAGATTAGGGGAGTTTGGCCTGACATTAGGGTTTGTCTTGTGTTGTGTCTTGCAGAGAAAATGGATGGCTTCAATGACCACAACTTCCTTCCCCTGTTCATAGACCAGTACAGGGAGCTGCCCTGTCTGTGGCAGGTGAGACATCCCCATTATAACCACAAACAGAAGAGGCAGGCAGCGCTGGAGAAACTGCTGGAGTTGGTGAAGCCGGTGGTCCCCACAGCAACCATCCCTTATTTGAAAGCTAAAATTGGTGGCCTGAGGAGCACATATCTGAGGGAGCGCAAGAAGGTCACAGATTCCCAGAGATCCGGATCTGCAGCAGATGACGTTTATGTCCCCAGGCTGTGGTACCACAAGAGACTGCGATTTCTGTCAGACCAGACTGAGGTCAGGGAATCACTCTCTACTCTTCCTTCCACGCTTCCTTCCATACCAGCTGAGGCTTCCGATGTCCAACCTGGGCCTTCCAGCCAGGAAGAAGTGGAGGAGCCCAGCTGGAGTCAGGTATAGCATTCTTCTACAGATTTCTGGGCAATAAAGAAATGATGTTTATTAGATGTTATTATTGATCACTAATTGCTGCTTGAAAGTGTTTTACATATCAATAGACAGTAGTGGGCACCCAAAATTGGGACAAGAATGAAAAATGCTTGGCTCAGAATGATAGTCTGTTATATTTGTTAACATTCAATTTGCAGCAGTCAGGAGGTGAAAATTGTGTGTGATTGATGTAAAAAATACTAAAACTATGTCCCTTTTTCATACACAGGAAGACCTCAGCCAGGAGGAGGCTGTGGAATGTGGCAGTCAGGAGGAGGCGGGGATTAGTGGCAGCCAGGAGGAGGCGGGGCTAAGTGTCAGCCAAGAGAAGCCTGGGACCAGTCGCAGCCTGACTGAGTCTCAGGTTCCTCCCCTCCGCCTGCCATACAAAAGGGCCAGGAAGATGGCTCCCAGTCCTGTGCAGGATTCAGCGTACAGGCTGATCCAGGAGGCTTCGGCGTCCCTCAGAGCCTTCCCCAGTCCTGAAGAGGCCTTTGCCTGCATGGCTGCCACAAAATTGCAGGGCATGCAGGAGGGCCAACGCAGGCTCTGTGAGGACCTGCTTTATAAAGTGCTTCGTAAGGGGGAGAGTGGGGAACTGACACCCAAGACGGATGTCATGGAGATGGACGATCCTCCTCCTCCTCCTGCTGCCACAACTCCACCACCACAGCCAAAGCCTGGAAGGAAGCGTGGAAGGAAGACCTGAGAGTGATTGCCCTGTGTTCAGTCTGGTCTGACAGAAGATGCAGTCTCTCGTATGACCACAGCCTGGGGACACAGATGTCATCTGCTGCTTTCCGGATCTCTGGGACTTCTGGACCAGACTGCCCTCCCTAAGATAAGGACTCCTCAGGCCACCAATTTTGCTTTTAAATAATTGATGTCTGCCCTGAGGGTCCCAGGCTTCGCCAATTTCTGCAGTTTCTCTAGCGTTGCCTCCCTCTTTGTTTTTTTTATAGTTGTGACCCCTTAATAAAAAATTTTCGGGAAATTCTACTCTCCTGTGTGTGTTTTCATCCAAAAAAGACAGTTTTATTGGTGAGTATTCAGGTACATTTCTAAAGTACAATGTGAAATTAACAAGGGACAACAACACCAATCTCCTACAGATTAAATAGAACAACATATCAATCGTGTTGTGGGAACTTGTCACAAAAAACACACAAACATTTTCGGGAGTACAAATCAAAATCAACAAAATAATTTTTTAAAAAAGACAAACACAAAAAAAGATTCTACATTAAAGTCAAAAAAAAAAAAAAAAAATATGTTGTCAGATGTGAGAAATCAAAATATATTGAGGGAATCCTGATAAATAGTAACGAAAGAAGTTTGTTTGAATATGAGCATCAAAACTACTTAATTGTCACATTATAAAGAAGAGAGTGCGCTGTATTAAACCATTTTTAACATTGCAGCGTGACGAAAGTGCTGTATCCATTGCGAACGCTAAGTTTACCAGAACGAGCTGTCCCGTGTCGGAATTTCTTCTGAGCATGCGTGGCACTTTGTGCGTCGGAACAGGCCACACACGGTCGGAATTGACGCAATCGGATTTTGTTGTCGGAAAATTTTATCTCCTGCTCTCCAACTTTGTGTGTCGGAAAATCCGATGGAAAATGTCCGATGGCGCACACACACGGTCGGAATTTCCGACAACACGCTCCGATCGGACATTGTCCCTCGGAAAATCCGACCGTGTGTACGGGGCATAAGACAGGTATACAGGGGGCGCATGCGCGGCGGGCAAGATGGCGGACGCTAAGAGAGTAGCTCCGGACCCGCTCCTTCCATTCCCGGACCCTGCTCAGCAACGCCAGTTTACACAGATCCAGGATCCACTTTAAAAGCTCCCGGAACCTTCCGGGCATCTCATGGGGAAAATAGGTTCCCAGCGGTACGTCTACCAAGGGTTTATCCCACCTCTGACCTCCCGGCCGGCTCAAAGCATGGAGCGGTTCCTGTATAGGCCGCAATCCCCGGCCTCAATTAGCCAGATGGCTGCAACGCTCGCCGCGGATCGAACGGCAGACTCAGCAACTCCCACACCAGACTTCTCTGCTCACAATCCCCTAACCCGAGAGACACCCCTCTCTGCACAACAAAGAGGGGAGACCTCACACAGCAACCTCAGGGATATGGCAGAGCACGCTGCAGACCACCTTGCTGATCATCCTGCATTGTTAACAGGTACTCCTCTCTCTACTCCCCCACCCCAAGGGAAAGATTCAGACAGCTCAGTTACAGTTGAAGTGCTGGACTTAAAGTTGCAGGCCCTGCTACAAGATCTGACCCGCAATTTTACAGTAGCAGTAGGGAAACTGGCTCAAGAGCTCCGGGGGGAAATCGATCAACTTGGCGATCGTACGGACACTTTAGAATCCAAGTTTGATGAATTGGTGAAATATGTGCACGTACTTGAAGAAGATAATGCGACACTCAAACAAACTGTTTTCCAGGTCCAATTACAGCAGGAAGACTTGGAGAACAGAGAGAGACGCCAAAATGTGAGGATCCGTGGAATCCCGGAAACAGTCCCCGACAAAGAAATACGTCCCTATCTTCTAGGACCTGAACGTTTTTCACTTAATGAGGAGAAGCTCCTCAATGCTTTTTCCTACCATTTTACTCGGTACACCGGGGTTTTTTGGGGGCAGTTCCCCGGTGACTGCAGAGAGAGACCTCCCTAATCCTGTTATCGCTGGCCTAGTTTAATGGCAACTGATCCAGTTTGTGAACTTCAGCTCCCCGGCTGGTATGGTCCCCTCTCTCTTTCTATTTTTTTTTTCCCCCCAGAATCCTAAGTTTAAAGTTTGCATTTATAATTTTCTTTTCTTTTTGGGGGGAGCAGGTACCACTCCGTCCATGTTGTTGACCGGCATGCTCCTCTACAGGCCTATGGCTGGGAGCCAGGGCCTCCTGAAGATTTTTTCACCTTCAGGCTTTCAAAATGTTTTTTCTTTATTACTTTTTGGATTTTTTGTAGTTCATATTTTTTTTTTTCTTTTTTCCTTTTCAATCCCGGGCCCTTTTTTGGCCTGAATATATGCCTAACATTTTCTATTATTTTTGTTAATATATATACGCTCACTGTCTTCATGACAATTGAGAAATGTGTAACGATACTACCGATTAACTTACTTTGGTTAAAAATGCTACTGTTTGTTATTAAGATTGCACTTGCTGTATAATACATACCCTCCTCATGGCTCTGAAGGTCTTCTCGTGTAATGTGAAGGGTTTGAACTCTATCCACAAACATTGGCTAGCCTTGAAGGAGTTCAGAGCCTCTGGAGCCGATGTGGTCATGGTTCAGGAGACACACTTTCGACCAGGAGGCTCCTTTAAGTTTGCTTCTAAATTGTTTCCTAACACGTTTGTGGCCTCCGACCCATCTGGGAAGGCAGGTGTAGCAATCTTGCTCAAACATTCATGTCCTATAAGAGTTATTGACTCAAAATTGGACCCCCAAGGGCGTTTTGTCATCCTGAACTGTGTCCATTTAAAGACGAAACTCACGTTAGTCAATATTTATGCACCCAACTCGGGACAGATAAGATTCCTCACTACGGTTCTTGAGGAAGTACAAAACTCCTCTCATCCATTTACAATTGTTGGAGGAGATTTCAACATGTGTATGTCCTCCAACAAAGATAGACTCAATCTCTTTCAAAACACCCCCCACAGCCCAAGCTTATAGGTTATCTACTTCCTTTCGCAAATTAATTTGTACCCATAACCTATTTGACTCTTGGAGAGTGAAACACCCCACTAGTAAACAATATACTTTTTATTCCCCTCCACACAAAGGATATTCTCGTCTTGATTACTTCCTACTTTCCTCACCCCTGCTACCCCAATTAGTTGCCTCTGAAATTGGTCCAATCACGTGGTCCGACCACGCACCCATAACTTTAGATCTATCCCTATATTCCGCATCTCCCAAGTCATGTCATTGGAGACTTAATGAGTCTCTTCTGAAAAATGAGGTTATTAAACAGCAACTCCAAACAAAATTGACTAAATACTTCCAGCTCAATGACGACTCTGTCTTGGACACTTCCATATTGTGGGAGGCCCACAAGGCTTTTTTTAGGGGCGAGTGCATATCTGCTGGGTCGCACAGGAAGCGTGACTCGCTTCAACAAAAATCTGAACTCTTGACTCAACTACGCTCAGCCGAGGTGCACTTGCTTCAAGCCCCCACTACTGCCCGTTTACGGAGGGTGATATCTATCCGTAATAAAATTAAGTCCTTAGATATGAATAAAATCTCCAAAGCCATTTTATGGTCAAGACTGAAGTTCTATGAATTTGCTGACAAGCCTCACAGAATGTTAGTGAACAGGCTGAAACCACGCCCAAGCCTTTCCATTCCTGATCATCTAACACAGTGTTTCTCAACTCCAGTCCTCAAGGCGCCCCAACAGGTCATGTTTTCAGGATTTCCATTATTTTGCACAGGTGATTTGATCAGTTTCACTTCCTTAGTAATTACCACAGCCGTTTCATCTGAGGGAAATCCTGAAAACATGACCTGTTGGGGCGCCTTGAGGACTGGAGTTGAGAAACACTGATCTAACACAATCAGATGGAACTCCCACCTATTGTCCTCAATCCATGTCTAGAGTCTTTGGAGAATTTTATAACAAATTATATAACTGTTTGAGTTCTGATCCACTCACCCAATTCACTCAAGAAAAATTTGATTCATTTATATCGTCTTTGAAGCTTCCACAATTGTCCCCTGATCAGCGCTCCTCATTGAATGCTCCCATCACCGCTGAAGAATTGACTGAAGTGATTAAATTACTTCCCCTACATAAATCTCCAGGCCCAGATGGACCTCCCTACTCTTATTACAAAACCTTACTTCCTATATTATCCCCACACATGTTAAATTTATATGCCTCTTTATTAAAAGGTACCATACCTCATCCCCAATTTCTTCATGCCCATATTATAGTCATACCCAAACCAGATAAGGACCCATCTGCCCCTGACAATTACCGTCCTATTGCCCTATTAAACTCTGATTACAAAATTTTCATCAAAACTTTGGCAAATAGACTCTCGAAAATGTTACCGTCTCTGATAAATAGAGATCAGGTTGGTTTTGTCCCCTTGAGACACGCAGGGGATAACACTAGACGTACCATAGATCTTGTCGACTTGCTTACTAGAACTAAAACCCTGGCAGTTATATTAAGTTTAGATGCACAGAAAGCATTTGATCGCCTTAGTTGGCCCTTCATGTTTGCGATCCTGTCTAAATATGGTTTCTCGGGTTCCTTTGTACAGGCTCTTAGATCCTTATACTCTCACCCTACCTCCCAAGTACAACTTTCATCTTATCTATCTTCTCCATTTCCTCTTAGCAATGGTACTAGACAGGGATGCCCTTTGTCACCTCTACTTTTTATTCTCAGTTTGGAACCCTTAGCTGCGACAATTCGTGAATGTCCCTCCATTGTAGTAGTACGCCTGCGTCAGTTAGAATACAAATTGTCCCTTTTTGCAGACAATATTCTTTTAACGCTCACTCAACCACACACGTCCCTACCCTCGCTAAATAAAATTCTAAATTCTTTTAGTGAAATCTCGGGCTTTAAAATCAACACTACCAAAACGGAAGCTCTTCCCATAAATATCACACCATCTAATCTGGTCACCCTTCAACAGAATTATAATTATCATTGGAGCTCTACATCCTTGAAATACTTAGGTGTCTGAATTACAGCATCATACTCCACTTTATATCAGGCGAACTTCCCCTCCCTATTCCAAGAAATTAACCGCTTGCTGACCCATTGGACCGCTTTGCCCATCTCTCTTCTTGGACGTATAAATATCCTAAAAATGTCTATTCTTCCTAAATTATTGTACCTATTTGAGACACTTCCAGTGGCAATTCCAATGTCTCAGTTGAAAAATCTTCAAAGAAGAAGCCTCCGTTTTATATGGAACAATGCTTCACATAGAGTGGCGGGCTCAGTGGTCATGGCGCGCAAGCTTAAAGGAGGCCTAGGAGCCCCAGACTTCATCAAGTACTATTACGCCTCACATCTAAGGGTCCTTACTTCATGGACTAATAGAACAGCCCCAAACAGGTGGGCGGATATTGAAATGAGCATAACTTCCCCAGTACAAACATGTTATATGTTATGGCCGTCCACTGACAAATATATGCCCCAGCTGAGGGGTCTTTGCCTGGCCCCAATGCTCTTTACATTAGCAATATGGAAGAAGTGCTCCACTAAATATTTTCTTTCTTCCCCATGCTCACCTCTCACCAACATCCTTTTTAACCCGGACATTCCGGATAGTTTGTCCTATGACCGTATGGTGCATTGGACTAGGGCCAGGATTTTTCAGCTGCGGCAGCTAGTCAACCCAGCCACGAGACATTTATTATCCTTTGAGGACCTTCAAAAACATCACCAATTACCCAAAACAATATTCTACTCTTATCTACAAATCAGACACTTCTTTTCTATCAAAACTCCTACACTATCTTTAGATAAACCTACTGAATTTGAAATGCTTTGTGCTGCAGGCCCCTACGAACCCCAACTGATATCCACCATCTATAGAATACTCCACGAAGCCATTCCCCTAAAAGTAGATACACATTATTATATGAGGAAATGGGCACAGATTCTCCAACATGACATATCTTTGCTAGACTGGAATAAGATTTGGGTCTCCACTTCCAAAAGCTCCCGATGCATATCTCATAAAGAAGCTGCCTATAAGGTTCTTATGTTTTGGTATAAAACCCCGGAAAGACTACACGCAATCGATTCGTCCATACCCCAAATTTGTTGGAGATGTAATAAGGCGGTTGGCTCCCACTTTCACATCTTCTGGGAATGTTCTTTAGTTTCCCAATTCTGGGAGCAGATCCAAACCCTACTAGAGAAACTGTTGGGAATCCTCGTTCCCCTAGACCCCATGCACTATCTACTAGGCCTTCCCTTTCAAGGTCTTCACAAATCAAAGCAGAAACTGATGTCCTTTGTTTAATTAGCGGCTAAGAAAACTATCCCTAAACTTTGGCTTTCCACTTCTCCTCCCACCCTTTCACATACTCTATCTACCTTATTGGACATTCGCAGAATGGAACATCTAACTGCCATTGTTGAAGATTCCATACAGAAATTTTCTCTTATATGGCAACCATGGGATGATTATGAATATAATACTTAGACAAATGATATTAGTTGAATTGTTAGATTTACATAGTAATCTATGTCTTCTATCTCCTCAGGTTACTATACATCTTATTCTTTTGATTGTGTTGGTTTTCTCTAATGATTTCTCAACTTTCTGTAAAACATGCAAT
This sequence comes from Lithobates septentrionalis, assembly GCA_037952835.1. Taxonomy (NCBI): domain Eukaryota; kingdom Metazoa; phylum Chordata; class Amphibia; order Anura; family Ranidae; genus Lithobates; species Lithobates septentrionalis. Next base: position 899,508 of record JBBDGP010000851.1, on the reverse strand, counting down.
GTACTTACCTTAGAATTGCTTATTTAGTAATCAAACGTTCTTCTTGCTCGGTATTACCAATTTTGAAGCTGTATTGTAGGTCACCTTACAGTTTTTTTTCTGTTTTTTTTTTTTCTTTCTTTTGTACTCTTTTATGTACAATGTTTCAAGCTTGTGCATCCTTGATTGACAGTGTTGAAGCTTTCTTTTTATTTTCATCCCGAATGTGACATCAATGTTATTATATTTGTCATGTATAAATGTTAAATAAACAATTTAAAAAAAAAAGACAGGTATACAAATCCTGACAAATCTTATGGAAAGAGCTGAAGGGGTGACCCTCGTGGGGGGTGATTTCAATTCTGTCCTCAACCAGGATCTGAACACTACTGCATCTCGCCTGTTTCAAGCTACTAGTCAGATGAATACATTTAAAGGAACCCTGGATAAAGATCAATTGGTGGATATAAGGAGGGTCCTTCACCCGACAGATAGAGATTACCCATTTTACTCAAAAGTCCATGGTACTTATCATAGACTAGATTTTTTCCTTATAAGTCAAATGGGAATGACAATGGCGTCTTCCTCTGAGATTGGAAGTTTTATTTGGTCTGATCATGCCCCAGTGCTTCTGGAATTGGATATACCAAGCGGGGTTACAACAAAATGGTCATGGAGATTACATGATAATCTACTTATAGACGAGGTATGCATGTCAGAAATCCGGAAGGCAATTAATAATTTTGGGATAGATCATGCAAAAGATACAACCTCTCCTCTACAATGGGAAACTTTAAAATGCATAATATGTGGTCTTTTTATAAAACACAGGGCTAGATTAAAGAAAGATAGGATCGGTAGAATGTCCTCTCTTTTAAAAGAAATTTTAGAACTAGAGAAAATACATAAACAAAACTCAATTTAAGAAAATTTGATAAAATTAACAGACAAACAAATAGAAATACAGATGTTATTAAATGAACCTTAAGGCTTAGAGACAAGAGTCATGTATTGTTCTATTGTTCTACCGATATGGGAATAAACCAAGTCTGCTCCTGGCAGGGGCATTGCGCCAAAAAGCACCTATGACTTCTATAGAAAAGATCCAAAAACCATCGGGAGAAATGATACATGACCCTAAAGGAATTTTAAAAACATTTTATTCATTCTATTTTTTATTTTTTTTTTACAAACAAAGGTGCTTTATTGTTGTGTAAAAAATCATGTACAGTATACCAAAATGACATGGTACAAAACACCATTCATAGAGCTGATACAGACACAGTAGAATACCTCATGAGACAAGCAGTATATCCAGGCAACGCATGGTCAGTATGTAAGAGAGACAATGTGCAGTAAGCATTACAGCAAATGTACATGTAATCCATCCCCAACCCTCCCAGACCCCACCGAGAGGAAGGCACCAGGGTAGTATCAAGTGGAAGTCCAGGGAGCCCACACCTTCTCGTATTTACATTGGCAACCTCTATTTATATAAGTGATTCTGTACATAGGCAGGGCTGCTTCAATCTGTGCCTCCGAAGAGGAGAGGGATGGAGGGGAAGGGGTAATCCATTTTAGAAGAATTTATTTCTTATCATAGAATAATAGATAGCAGATCAGTAATGGTGGGATTGTTGTGAACCCCTAGTAGGGCCAATTCAGGAGTGATCGGGAGGGACAATTGGAGCCTTGTATTAATTTCTCTGAACACAGCCGTCCAATAGGTCACTATGATAGGACATTCCCAGAACATGTGGAAGAAGGTAACTACTTGAGAATTACATCTAGGGCACGTAGGATCTCTGTCTGGGAACATACAGTGGGGTTTTAGGGGTGTATAGTAAATCCTATGGAGGAATTTCACCTGAATTAGTTTATTGGATGCAATAACCAGCTTGGGGCCATAATCAAGACAGTCCTCCCATCCCTCCTTATCCAGAGAAGGTATGTCTCTATGCCATGCATCCCACAGTCTCTCAACCTTGGGGGAATTGTGCACCGTAAAGAGTAGAAAGGGGTTTAGTGAGGTCACCCGGGGCAAGAAGTTCTTTAATAGGGTCAGCCAGTAGTAGGGGTGGTTGGGGGGAATTGAGCCCTAGCAGCATGTTGAACTTGGAGATACCGAAACCGCATCCACTGGGGCAGTTGGAATTTTTGCATGAAGTCCAAGAGGCCTATCAGTACACCCTGGGGCATAATTTGGCCTAAAGTGGTGATACCATATCTGGCCCATACCTGAGGGTCTGGAATGGTGCGGAAGTGCGGCAGGGCGGGGTCCCCCCCCACAATGGATGTGTAGGTGACCATTGATCAGGTTTTAGGTAACGTCTTCTAGCAGCAGTCCACACCTTCCATGTTGCCCTTGTGGGCCTGGGGGCCTCTGCATAAGCCCCGGGACCCCTATAGGAACGATTACGGAGGTCAGCCAGGGATCCAAGACAGCTCGCCTCCAGACAGACTTCGGCATTGGATCTGAGACCCTGGAACCACCATTGAACCATCACCAGCATTGCGGCCCAAAAATACACCTGAAAATTAGGGAGGACTAAGTCCCCCAGGTGAGCAGGCAGCCACAGGGTGGAGCGTGCCAGCCGGGGACCGCTCCATTCCAAATAAAGGAGCCCACACATTTGTCAACTTCTTTAAAACATGAGATTGGGACCCACACAGGACAGTTCCTAAATAAGTAGTTGAATTTAGGCAGCATCACCATCTTAAGGAGGTTGATACGTCCCAAAAGGTTGATAGGTAGGCCTGTCCACGCAGCACATTTTGCACGCAGGGTAGCCAGGACAGGGAGCAAATTCTTTTCTACATAGGCAGCGGGAGATTTAGTAACTAAGGCCCCAAGGTACTGGAATTCCTTAACCCAGCGTAACCGAGAGGAGGCTGCCCCAGAGGCTGCATCCTCATGAATGGGGAATATCACAGATTTAGCCCAATTAATTTTAATGCCAGAGAACCCCCCAAACTCGTCAAACATTCATAAGGCAGCAAGAAGTGACAGGCCCGCGTCATTTAAGTAGAGCAGCGCGTAATCAGCGTACAGGGACAGCCGCTCTTCCAACTTACTCATCCGCAGGCCCAGGACATTGGGGGCACTCCTGATCAAAATTACCAGGGGCTCCAGAGCCAGGGTGAACAGACTGGTGGAGAGCGGGCATCCCTGCCGCGTGCCGTGAGAAAGATTAAATGGTTCCGATAACCAGTTATTTGTGCATACTCATACTCTAGGTGCGCGATACAGTAACTGAATACTGTGGACAAACTTGGGGCAGACGCAGGACCTCCCATAGGTAGGACCAATGAACAGAATTGATTGCCTTCTCGGCATCTAGAGAGGCAATGACTCTGGAACCCGGGTTGTCATGCGAAATAGTGAGGTTTACGATATTTATGTCAGTCCCCTTGCCTGGCATAAACCCAGTTTGGTCTATACCAACCAACTCCTCGATGGGGCGTGGCCTGGACAGGCATGTGATCGGACGTCTCTCCGAGCAGCTCCGGCATCTCCTGAGATAATCCTGCTCCATCCTGAGTTGATCTCACCTAGAATAACGACCTACAGGTGCCGCTTACACCGGGAAAGCGTCCGGATACACTGGATGGTGGTATCAGCGGATGGGCAGACGGAAGAAACATCCGCCGGCAAGAATGAGTGTCACTACACGCTCGGGCCAAGATGGCCACCGCATCCACCAACACAGCACAGCCTGTCACCTGTATCTACCCCAGATCTCTTTGGAGATGCATCGGACACTTCTCCGTCGTCCTCCCCGGGAATACCTGATCCTCCGATCCCGATTTCACAATCACCAGTGGGAGAGGACGCGGTAGATGACGCGAAGGGGCCTACGCTGTCGGAGGTACTGCAAACCCTCAAGGTAAATCACACTGTTTTACTGGGGACGGTAATAGAAATTAAGAATGACTTTGCATTATTGGGACATGATGTACAAAAACTGTGCGGTCGGATCTCAGAGACCGGACGTCGCATTAGCGATCTTGAGGACACCATTAATCCTCTTCTGCCTAAGGTCAATACTGCTGGCGGGAAAATAGCTACACTTGAAGACAAGGTGGATGACCTTGAAAACCACCTCAGAAGAAAAAACCTGAGGCTGGTTGGTCTCCCTGAAAGAGTAGAGGGGTCTGACCTGGTGGCCTTCATGGAGAGTTGGCTGGAGCAGGAATTTGGCCGTGAGCTCCTGTCCCCTTGTTTCTTGATCGAACGTGCGCATTGGGTCCCGGGCTGACCTCACCCGGCAGGAAATCCTCCCCGCACAATGGTGATTCGCCTATTGAATTACAGAGACCGGGATTCTATACTACGTGCAGCCAGATCAAAAGGTAGTCTCAAGATCAACAATGCAGTAGTGTCATTATACCCGGATTATTTAGTCGCTGTTCGTAATCAAAGAGCACAGTACCAATCAATTAAGCAACGGTTACAAGAAAACGCTATTCAATACTCTATGCTGTTCACGGCCACTCTACGAGTCATCCATCAAGAAAAAGTACACTTCTTTCAATCTCCTAAGAGTGCCATGGCATGGTGGGAATTACTGCCACAACCTCCTTGAGAACCAACCTGATGGATGCCTGTCCCCTTTCGCTGCCAGTTTATTTGCTTTCCCTCCCTTCTTATGCATGCTGTGAACACTACAGCCCCCCCTTTTCTTGCTGAAATTTAAGGGGATCAACCACTATTACTTTTCTTACACGAGAGCCCACAACCCCCCTCTGCTGAGTAGACGGGAGCTGCGTCGAGGGAACTATGCTAATCCACACAATAGTCGAACTGTTCTTTTTCATTCTAATTCATGGGTAACAGGTCATGCACCCCATGTGATAGATTTATTCCAAAATGGCTGAGGTAACCATCTGCTCGTGGAATGTACGCGGGCTAAACTCAAAATTCAAACGTGCATTGGTATTTGAACAGGTTAAACGGCTCAACCCGCATATTCTTTGTTTCCAAGAGACCCATCTTATGGGCTCTAAAGTTTTAGCACTAAAGAAGCAGTGGGTTGCACAAAACTACCAATCCACGTATTCTAATTATGCCTGGGGGGTAGCTGTTTTAATTCGTAAGGGACTCCCCTTTTCCTGTCATCAGGTGATCTCTGTTCCCAAGGGCCAATATCTTGTGATACACGCCACGGTGCAAAGGACTTCTATTATTCTGGTCACGATATACATCCCCCGCCGGTAACGGTCACAGTATTTACCGAACTAAGTGCTAAACTTTCCTCCTTGCCACTATGTCCTACGATCATTATGGGAGATTTTAACTCAGCATTACAACCGTCCCTGGATAGGTTGAAACCTCTAATATCTGAATCCAATTTGTTTAGCAAATGGTGTGAGGCATATGGATATGTGGATATATGGCGTTGGAAATTTCCCACAGTAAAAGTGATTTCTTGTCAATCCAAATCATATGGTACTCTCTCTAGGTTAGATTATGCACTAGCTACTAAAGATCTTCTACCACTTGTTCAGGCGATCTCACTTATACAGGTTGCTCTCACTTTGGGACATAGGCCTGCGTTTCGGGTCTGGAGACTCAGTCCTCTATGGATCTCCACACCTGAAATACAAGAATCTTTCCCAACAGATATGGCCAATTATTGGGCTGCAAACTTGGACTCTGCTGCAACGGGACCAGTTTGGGATGCCTTTAAGGCAATGCTGCGAGGCTCCTACATATCCCGCATTAAACATTATAGACTAACTGGGAGGGCCTTGCAGCTGCTTTTAAGTGGTCCCTAGAGGAGGTGAGATCCAAACATATGGCAAATCCTTCTAACATAACCCGGGGGGAACTAACTGAGGGCCATAAGGCATTGCAACTACACCTGGTTGATATGACAAAAAAGCAACAATTACATCTGTCTGCTAAAATACATGATCACGGGGGAAAGAACGGGAGACTGCTTGCTTTTCTTGCCCATACTGAATAACTAGACAGCTTGATACCTGCCATACAGTTAACTGATGGATCTATTACCTGAGATCCCTTGACTATTAATCAGGAGTTTGCATCATACTATGGGAAACTTTATGACGACCTAACGCCCCCTTTGGAGACCACCTTCGCAGGTTTTTTCTCCTTGTTGAACTTCCCCATACTTAGTGACTCTCATAAGAATCTTTTAGATCAAGACATAACAATAGAGGAGGTGGAGAAGGCTATAAGCTCTCTGTCACCCTCCAAAACCCCAGGCCTAGATGGTATTCCCTCTGCTTGGTATCAAACATACACTGGAACGATCGCCCCCAGACTACTAGCCATGTATCGCACGTCATTGGAGCAGGGAATTCTTCCTGAATCGATGAACGAAGCCTTAATTGTAGTTTTACCTAAACCTGGCAAGGACAAGCTACTATGTGGGTCATATCGACCTATTTCACTTTTAAATAATGATGCAAAAATGATGGCAAAAATACTGGCGAGTCGCATGCAGAAAGTAATACTATCTCTAATATCACCTGATCAGTCAGGATTTATGCCTGGACGAAACACTTTTGATAATATCCGAAGACTGTATCTGCATATTCATAGAGAATCTAAAGATAAACGTAGTGGGCTGGTACTGTCATTAGATGTGTTGAAGGCTTTCAACACTGTCCGTTGGACATTCCTATGGGAAACCATGTCAAGGATGGGTTTCAGCCCACATTATATGAGGTAGGTTTGTCTTCTGTATGCAAGCCCTAGAGCTAGGGTCCGTACTAATAGAGATGTCTCCTCACCATTCTTACTAAAAAGAGGTACTAGGCAAGGGTGCCCCCTCTCCCCACTTCTGTTCGCTCTCGCCATTAAGCCTTTGGCCCTGGTGGTGCGGCAGACGTCTGGGATGTGGTGCTTTGGAAGAGAAGATATCTCTATACGCAGATGATGCGCTTGTTTATCTTGATGGCAGAGAGAGCTCCTTTACTAGTTTGATGCAGGTGGTGGAGGAGTTTGGGGAAGTGTTGGGATTAAGGGTTGGGTGGGACAAATCCATAGCTTTCCCTATTGGTCCCCCTCTGGCATATAATTACTTGAGAAATTTGAACCTTCAAACGACTCAATCCTTTAAGTATTTAGGTATTAAGATCCATAATGAACTTCTGAAATATGAGGACCTAAATATTACCCCCATTATTAAACATATGATGGACAAACTTCAAACATGGTCAACGCTCCTCCTGAACCTGATAGGTCAAATAAATATGTTTAAGATGATTTATTTGTCAAAATTTTTATATTGTTTAGAGCTGCTCCAATTTATCTTCCCAAAAAATTATTTTTGAAAATTGAATCCACACTATCTTCGTTCATATGGAGTAATACCCAACCACGGATTGCAAAATCGTCCCTACAAGCATCCAAATTAAAGGGAGGTCTTGCCTACCCAAACCTGCATGACTACTTTATTGCCTCCCAACTTACCTATGCTTACTATTGGCTACAGTCGGATCCTCAGACCCCTTCCACAGCTCTTCTATCGACATTTTATAGTCTATCTATTTCTTTCCAAGATGAATTGCATAGGGCACTGAAATCCAGATGTTCCCCTATAGATGTGGGTTTGTTGGCATGAAGAGAGGGGAAAAAAATGCTTATGGCCACGGTTCTGGGAAGGACACCACAAACTCCTCTCTGGAACAATCATGGACTCCCTGAGCTCTATGGACATCCAGACTCACAATGGTGGACTTGCTTACAGATCAGGCATCTTTCCCATGTAATTAAAGGGAACACTTTTGAGTCCTTTGGAAATTTAAGGGGAAGTTATGGTATTGATCATAAATTCTTCTACAAGTATTTACTCCTCAGGCATGCCATTCTAGCTCAGTTTGGGTTGTTGGCTATAGAGCTCGAGGAGTCTCCAATGGTAGATCTATTATCCAATCCTGATATTACTAAATTGGTAACTACCTTCTATGGTCGTCTCTCCAGGGCAGGGGTAGACCCATTTCAAAACTCCTTTCAAAGATGGAGATTATTAATGCCAGAACTTACAGAAGAAGGTTAGGAAGAAATCATTGAGGTCTGTTTTCAGGATATAATAAGTACAGCAGATCAACACTCCAGATAAGTTGAACCGTATGGGGTTGGGTACTAATGCAGCATGTCCCAGATGTAATTTGGATAACACTGATTTATTCCACATGTTTTGGAGCTGTCCGGGATTGGCATCCTATTGGATGGACTTGTTCAATTTTTTTGACAATCAACTGGCTCTTCCGGTGCCCCAGACACCGGATGTGGGGCTGCTGGGAATTTTAAATGACTTTATACACAGAGTGCCTGCCCGGATTCTAATTCTAACTGTCCTATTCTATGCGCGTAAAGTGATATTGTTACACTGGAAAGATAGTAACCCTCCAACATTACAATATTTGTACCGTATTATTAATGGGGAGCTTCGCAAATTCAAAAGCTAAACTGATAAGATAGTTTGTAAACAATCTGATCGAATGAGATGGAGACAGGTTATATAAAGTATGAAGAAAAAAGAACTGTTGTAAAAGATGTAAGCTATGTGGTATGTTATATACCTATGGTAGAGACGGGACTCATAACACATTGTGATATTAGTGGGACATAGGTTGGTATGAATGGTGTGTGTATGTGTTGTATGTGTGATCTTGTTTTGGGTGTATTTAAATCATTGGAAATGTACCTTCTAGATATGGCTTACGCTGAATCCCCCATCCCTGACTGCCACTAATTTGGCTATTTGGGAACAAATGGTATTGTTCCTCATCTTCAAGAATATCAGTATATCAAAATGGTCTAAGTGATATGCAAAGTATGGATTTTCTGAGGGTAAACATCTATTGTATCCATGTAGAATGCTATATTGTCATGTTTGTTGTATTACTAAAAAACTAAATAAACACCTTTAAAAAAAAAAAAAAAAACGACTCCTCGATAGCTTGGGATAGTTGGCCAGCACTTTCGCAAGTATCTTGGCATCCACATTTAGTAAGGATATAGGTCGGAAGGATGCACAAACATGCGGATCCTTGCCAGGCTTGGGGACCAGAACAATTATGGCCTCATTCATTGAGTCAGACAGGGCCTCCAGTGTTTCCAAACTGGAGAGGTGTGTTGTTAATTTGGGAGCTAAAATTTCCAACAAATTAGTAAAGAATTCAGAGGGCAGGCCTTCTGCCCCAAGCCCCGCTGGAAATGTCCCATAGCTACCTGAATTTCTTCTAGGGTGATGTCAGCTTCCAACCCCTCCCGGGCCTCAGCAGACAGTAGGGGGGTCGAGATGGGGTCTAAGAAAGAGGAGAGAGCTGAGTCCGAGTAGTCTGCCCGGGAGGAGTAGAGCTGACTATAAAATTCCCAGAATCGTGATTTATGCTGTCTGGTGCCGTGAGTATCTCATCCTGTTTGTTCCTAATAGAACCTATGGGGGCGGAGGGGATATTACCCTTGGCTAACCAAGCTAGAAGCTTCCCATTTTTCCCCCCGTGTTCAAAGACCTTCTGGGCCAAATACAGGAGGGCCTTAGCCGTCTGAGTTACCCTAGCGGTGGACAGGCTCCTCAGTGCCTGTTGCCAAATTTGATACTGTTCCTCATTGGGGGCTGAGACAAACTCCGCCTCCATTGCTTTAGCCCTCTTCTCCAGCTCCTCCAAGGATCTGGCAGAATCCCTCTTAATATGTGAAATTCTGGAAATATACTCCCCCTGGCCCAAGGCCTTAAATGAGTCCCAAAGAATCGGGGGTTGGCAGAGTAGGAGTTATCAGACCAGAAATTACAAATAGAGGCAGTGAGAGGTTCCTGTAGGCGGTCGTCATTTGCCCAGAATCTAGATAGTCTCCAGAGACGCGACACCGGGGGGGTGGTCAAGATTAGGGACAGGCATAAGGGTGTGTAGTCGGATATACCCCGTGAGAGCACCGTCAAGTCTTGTATATGTTGTAATGCAGGGCCAGACACAAATACCAGATCAATCCTGGACAGGGTCTTGTGGGATGAGGAGTGGCAAGTAAATTCCTTCAGTGTCAGGTGCATGTTTCTCCAGACATCCGTAAGGGAAAAAGTTTCTGCCCATTGCTGGAGATCAGGAGAGTCACGTGCCAAGGAGCTCAGCCTATCCAGATCCGCAGAGGGGGCCATATTAAAGTCACCCAGGAGAAAAACTAGAGGGGTATCAAACTGAACCACAATCTGCATGATCAAGTTGTGCTGAGGCCGGTGGTGGGAGATATAACCCAACCAACACCACCTTTTTTTCATATATAGTAGCATGTAGTATAATATATCTCCCCTCTCTATCAGTCCTAACCTCAATAAGTTGGAATGGTAGAGTTTTCCAGACTAGGATGCTAACCCCACGAGCATATGTAGAGTAAGTGGTGTGATAGTTTAAACCCACCCAAGCTTTCCTGAGGCAAACAATTTTTTTGCCCCTGGAGATGAGTCTCTTAAAGGATACAAATTTGCGGGTTGTGCTTCTGTAAGAAGCGAAACACCAGACCGCTGAATTGAGACCCCGGACATTCTATGAGCTTATTGTTAATTGAGACATTTGGGGTCTATGGATGAAATCACAGCAGGGGGAACACGCTCGTAGGGGCAGCAGCCCAGCCCCAGCCATAGTTGGTTATACATTACATTTAGTTCCTTGTCAAGTGTATCTGAGCACATATAAAACTAAGCACCTGTGAAAACAAAAGTTAACAACCCAAACAGTAACCCTAAGGAATGCTTATATCCAAAACATCATACACCCAGTGTCAGGGGGCGTGAGCCAGTGGGTGTGTTCTTCTAGTGGACTTTGTCTGTCCTTACAATGTGGTGAGAGGCTCCACCGTAAAAGGATAACCGTGTGTAATCAGGGGCTTCTCCAAAGCCATCAAGTGAAAAATAAAGTAAAAGCAAAAAACATAAAAAATATAAAGATTTTTTCAGTGCCAGCAAAAATATAAGGTCCGGGTGGGCGTAGGAGACACCCATCCAACTGGGAAGAAAACAGAGTCTTCAATAAGAGGCAGGCCATACAGGGACATAATTACAGCAGGTAATAATTGTCCAGGTCTTCCCAAATTCTGCCCCGCAGCCAGGCACACAACAGGCTCATTCGCTCCTTCTCCAAGGACAAGTCTAAGGGTTGTTGTTTTTTTTAGTTTTTAATGACCCAGCTTAATGAGTAGTAGTTGTGCAGCAGCCGCTGAACAAGGAAAACAGAACCCCATGTAGTTCCTAGAATAGCCACTAGAGTCCACCAGCGGCTTGTGAAGGATTCAGGGGGCTCCATGTATGGGAAAACTGCACACGTAATGCTGGTTAGACAAACAAATTCACAGTACTGTATTGCCATATAAACCAGTCCTGCTTAACTTCAGCATAAATTACTGGAAGACTGCTGGCAGTCATAATGCATGCATGTTAAACCCTTTAACACAAGTTGATATGCACAGCCAGAGAAACGCCTGGATCTACCAGGAGCACAGAGCTTAAAACGTTACTAACAGTTAGTCATAACAGACACAACAGGTGCAATGCAGCATTCATTTGCATGTAGTAAGCAAACCTCCATCTTGTACTGTTTTTCATATTCTTATACATAGTGTTCACTAAGAGACACATCTAAAAGTTTTTGGAATTTATCTACACTCCCCCCTGACACCACTAACTGTGGAAAGGAGTTATACATTCTTACCACTTTATGTAAAGATTACCATTCTACCATTCTAATGCCCCGTACACACAGTCAGATTTTCCGACGGAAAATGTGTGATAGGACCTTGTTGTCGGAAATTCCGACCGTGTGTGGGCTCCATCACACATTTTCCATCGGATTTTCCGACACACAAAGTTTGAGAGCAGGCTATAAAATTTTCCGACAACAAAATCCGTTGTCGGAATTTCCGATCGTGTGTACACAAATCCGACACACAAAGTGCCACGCATGCTCAGAATAAATAAAGAGATGAAAGCTTTTGGCTACTGCCCCGTTTATAGTCCCGACGTATGTGTTTTACGTCACCGCGTTCAAAATAATCCGATTTTCCGACAACTTTGTGTGACCGTGTGTATGCAAGACAAGTTTGAGCCAACATCCGTAGGAAAAAATCCTAGGATTTTGTTGTCGGAATGTCCGATCAATGTCCGACCGTGTGTACGGGGCATTAGAGTATATATATATATATATATATATTACACCTTTGAATTTGTTCAAATTCTGTTAATGCTGTTTCCCATATATACTGTTGTCGGAATATTTCCGGGTCCATTCCCTGGCTGATGTTTTGGCAGCCATAGCTAACTGCCAAGTCTCTATCACTACTCTATCCACTAAGGTGGATGCCGTCCAACTAGATGTAGGGCTTATTCAACAGGATATGGACAAAATAAGGTCCAGGCTTACTACTGCTGAGCAGCGCCTGGGCCATGTGGAAGACACGGTGGAGGGCCATAGCTCAGACCTCCGCACTCTGCAGACTAAAATTATAGCCTTATGCCCCGTACACACGATCGGAAATTCGGCCAGCAAAAGACCGATGAGAGCTTTTGGTCTGAAAATGCGACCGTGTGAATGCTCCATCGGACTTTTGCTGGCCGAATTCCCGCCAGCAAAAGATTGAGAGCATGTTCTCAATTTTTCGGTCGGAAAAATTTCCGATTGTCTGTACCAATTCTGACGCGCAAAATTCCTACGCATGCTCGGAAACAATTTGACGCATGCTCGGAAAGCATTGAACTTCATTTTCTCAGCTTGTCGTAGTGTTGTACGTCACCGTGTTCTTGACGGTCGAAAGTTCAGCAAACTTTTGTGTGGCCGTGTGTATGCAAGCCAAGCTTGAGCGGAATTCCGTCTGAAAAAACAGCCAGGGTTTTTCCAACGGAAATTCCGCTCGTCTGTATGGGGCTTTAGAGTATAAGGCCGAGGATGCTGAGAACCGCAATAGGAGGAACAACCTCTGCATTGTGGGACTTGCGGAGGGAGTGGAGGGCCCTAACCCGACAGGATTCATGGAACAACTGCTGCTCACCCTCCTGCCATCAGCACAAGTCTTACCCTTCTATTCAGTGGAGAGGGCCCACCACATCCCACCCAAGCCGGGACCCCCTGGTGCACCACCCCGTATCTTTATCCTGAAGTTCCTAAACTTTAGAGATAGGGATGAAGTACTCAAAGCTGCTAGGATGCAGGGGGAGCCAATGCACCAGAATAACAAACTCCTAATTTTCCCAGAATACTCTATTGAGACGCAGAAACTGAGATGCTCCTTTGATCAAGTTAAAGCGGCCATGCTGACCAGGGGTATCGGCTACAGTGTTCTCTCCTCTGCACGTCTGAGGGTTCAGGATGGGGAGACCACACGTTTCTTTACCTCCTTCAGAGATGCAACCTCCTGGCTGGAATTGCTCCCTCCACATCGCTGAGTGATGGTGCCCTAACCTTTGCTGTACACTATTCCTGTGGTATCAGTCACATACACAGGTTGAACTGGATGCAGACTTAAGGGCTAACCTCTGCTGAAGATCTAAATTGGTATTAAACCCAAATGTGAACAGTTATTATTGTCCCCGACCCAGGTTTGAACCTTTGACCTCTGCTATGTCTGGCAATATCTCTTCTTGCTGAACCACCTGGGATTCTGGACAGCTCCCTGGACAACTCCATGAACGATCTCGCCTTGAACCTTGTTTCTCTTGAACCTTGAATCCTTTGCTCCTCCCTTGAACTTCCTATTTTAGCCATGCCTTTGCACTTCCTGTTTGCCAGATTATTGTGCTCTCTTCAGCCAATATCTAGCTTTTGTCACCCCTGTTGCTGTCCGTAGCTATGCTACCACTTGTTACTGACCTTTAGCTTGTTTACTTATGTCCAATTGATCCCTACGTCCTAAATTTGCTACCGAACCCAAGCTTGCTCACCTGCTACTGGGGTGATCCTGAGGACTGTGACCTGCTACTAACATGCAGCAAATCCCATGTCTGCCATCAGAAGCTCTAGGAACACCAGTTAGTGCTTAGACTCCACACCCCAGGTGAGCTTGTGCCATCTACCAGGTTGACCTGCTGATGTACCTATCCTGCTGGTTAGTGGGAGCCTCTCTACTGCTATAGCTACTGGTCTCCAAGCCTGACCCCTGGCAATGACAATTATACTGCAGCTTACCAATTCTTAGATGTGATGGCTGCATTTGTTTTCTTTTTGGCTTTCTTTCCTTTATTTTCACATTTTGATCTAGTCAGTGATTCTGTTATTTTTCAACAGAACAAGCTGTCCTGAAGCTGTAGCAGTTAGAGGGTTGAGACAAACCATTTACTACTGACAGGGGTGCTTACAATGGTCAGCACTGTTTCCCATCATTAACCTCTAGAGTTCTTAGGATAACTTAAAAGAGTATCTTCATCCATAAGAGTGAGTTTTGGGGTGGCCTGCACAGAGTCCTGACCTCAACCTGATAGAATCTTTGACATGAATTAGACTGAAGACTGCAAGACAGGCCTTCTCGTCCAACATCAGTGCCTGACCTCACAAATGCGAATCTGAAAGAATGGTCAAACATTCTCATAGACACACTCCTAAACCTTGTGGACAGCCTTCCCAGAAGAGTTGAAGCTGTTATAGCTGCAAATGTGGCCCAACTCAATATTGAACCCTACAGAGATAGACTGGGATGCCATTAAAGATCATGTACATGTAAAGGCAGGTGTCCCAATACTTTTGGCAATATAGTGCATATATGTAGCACCCTTCTAGTTTAGAATTGGCTGCTGGGAAGATTTAGTTTGTATACAGTGGAGCAGGGATTGATTGCCCAGGCTTTCACAGGTTGCTGTTCTGTTACTTCCCCTCTCATCTAGAGCAATGTTTCTCAACTCCAGTTCTCAAGTACCCCCAACAGGTCATGTTTTCAGGCTTACCATTATTTTGTAAAAAAGAGTAAACTGTGCTCAAAAGCAAAAATCTAAAAGGATAGCTGCAACAAAAACCATCAAATATTTATATGGTGTATAACAATTATAAAAAACATATAAGTTGCGCTTATAAATGTGAGCACTCAAAATACAAAATGACATTGGAGAGTGATAAACAATCATATAGATCTATTCAAATGGATGATAGATTGAGTCCATACATAAACAAACAAACACTTGGTGAAAATAAGAAATAGTCCATAGACAGTTCAAAGAGAGAGCACTGACGGGGGAGGCAAGTCCAATGAGAGGGACAAATGTCCAGGGTTCAGACACCTTCACCGGAGAGAGGAGGAGGAGGAGAGGTATGAGAGGAATCCCCAGTTGGAAGTGGATCACAATTGATGTGTTACTGCCCTTACCAGAAACAGTGGACCCCCTGAATAGAGAGGTCTGAATCGCAAGCAGATATAGCCCTCTGCATGGGCGGAATGGGACTCCTGTTGCTCCGTAACCTCGTGTCTCCATGATGATCCAAGGTGGAAGAACAACACTCCCGATCAGAACTGCCACTCGTTGGCCAGGAAAGCTGTAAGTGTAAGGAAGCAAACGAACTCCAATAGTGTGATATTGTAAAAAAAAGTGTTTATTGCTCAAAATAAAAACAGAGAACAAACACAGTACATTTAAAAATAGCCGGCAAGTTTAAAAACTAAAAGTGAACACCCATGTACCAAAAATCACATGGGGCATGATGGCGTCAGTACGTAGCACCGCCCTACATGTTTCGTCACAGCTGACGTCTTCAAAGGGGCATGGGCGACCCACTGAAACCATCGCCTTTATATCACCAGACAAAAACCTAGCCTCATTATGGCCCGAGTGTCGTCACGTGACTCACCCTTGGGACTCACCCTTACCGTGAGAGAACACCAAACCTCGATCTGATGCACATCACGTCAGTAGAGATCCACACAGGGAAAAAGAGGAAATCGGACACCAATCATCCAAGACAATAGGATGTGCATGTGTATAGTGATAAACCACAATACGGACTCCATGTTGAAATAAAATTGGATGTGTATGGGATTGCACCGTAATACAAACACCCGTATAGCTACAAGAAAAAGAGGTCCAGCTAAAAAATTTAGACTTTATGCAAAGATTCATATTAGTACATATTCCAAATGAAGACAAATGGACACGCCAAAAAGGCGTTTAAAAACCAAAGGTAATAATAGATAAAGGATAATATATTAAATGACAAGCATTATATCAGGGTAGGTGTTCTCCCAAACAAGTATGAACGGGTTTGGACATAATCTTCATAATTCAAACACAACATTCTCAGTTAAAATATGACACCATTATGCATTATCAATAAAGGTGTTCATTTCTATGTCCACATTTAACCCAAGGGGTCTGAGACATTTGATTTTGTAGATCCACCCCATTTCAAGCTTGGAGATGGCACGTCGCTTGGGTCCCCCTCTCCAAGGTAGTTTTAATCTGTCAATACCAACAAACGATGTTCCCTTAGGGTCCTGTTTGTGTACTTCAAGATAGTGTCTTGAAACGGGGTGCCCCTTAAAGCCTCTCCTGATATTCCCGATATGTTCGTTCAATCTGATTTGTCTGACAGTGCGTCCCACATGTTGAAGTCCGCACGGACAGGTCAGAAGGTATACAACACCGGGAGTGGAACAGGTGATCAACGACTTTATCGGGGTCTCGTGAGAGGTGCTGTTATAATTAAAATGTGTTATCTTCTTGTCTCTAATGGTGTTAATGGAAGATACCGCACATTTTTTACATCTGTAGAAACCCACCAAATTTTGAAAGAACATTGGTTTATTGTCAGGAGGGTCACAGACAAGTGTCTTCAATGAAGGAACTCCTCTAAAAACTACCTGGGGTCTCTCAGGGAGCACAGACCCAAGTACCCAATCATTCTTGACAATATGCCAATGTTTGTGTAATAATTTTTTTATTGAAAATTGTTGGTGAGTGTACCCTGTTATAAAAGGGTACAAAAAATTACCGTTGTTCTTGTCTCCATCTGTCACAACTTTATTGACATGCAGTTGTTCATGGTCTAACAGCTCTACCTCATCAATTTTTTGGTTCAGAAAAGGGGCCTCGTATCCTTTCTCTATAAATCTATCCATAAGGACCTTGGATTGAACTTTAAAATTGAAAATTTTTCGACAATTGCATTTCATTCTTATGTATTGGCTTTTGGGAACTGAGTCCAGCCAAGATTTGTGGTGACAACTGTCACGTGGTATAAATGAGTTCCAGTTTGTGGTCTTAAAATAGGTGGAGGTGAATATAGAATCACCCTCACCCCAAATCTTAAGATCCAAGAAATTGACAGTGTGTTGGCTGGCTTCATATTTAAGTTCAATACCCCTATCATTATTTAGGCCTTCCATGAAAGCATGTAAAGATTCATGAGTGCCATTCCATAGGAGGAGGACGTCGCCTGTGTACCTTGCTCACAAGACCAACTCGGGTTTTGGCTGGGCATTGATGACATCCTACTCCCACTTTCCCATGAAGCAGTTGGCCAAACTGGGGGTAAATTTTGCCCCTATGGCCACACCCCTCGTTTGTAGAAAGAACTGGTTACTATGCCAGAAAAAAATTATGAGTGGTGGCATACTCAAGGAGTTCCATAATGAAACGCTTCTGCTTATTTTGTAATGATGCATTTTTATTTATTTTTTAAAAATATTTAACTGATGTAATTCCCCAATAATGGGGGATT
The DNA here is from genome assembly GCA_037952835.1 of Lithobates septentrionalis. Taxonomy (NCBI): domain Eukaryota; kingdom Metazoa; phylum Chordata; class Amphibia; order Anura; family Ranidae; genus Lithobates; species Lithobates septentrionalis. Next base: position 881,868 of record JBBDGP010000851.1, on the reverse strand, counting down.
ATAGTGTACAGGGAGGTAACATCGGCTGTTACCAACCAATGTCCCTCCCTATACGCACAATCTTTGAGAAGATTCATGGTATGTCTACTATCCTTAATATAAGCTGGTAGTGATTTCACCAAAGGTTGGAGAAACCCATCGATGTACTTCCCTGCCCTAGAGGTGATGGAGTCTATTCCACTAATAAATGGAAGGCCTGGTGGACCGACCAGATCCTTGTGGATTTTAGGCAGGTAGTATAGGATAGGGATCCGTGAGGATACCGGTATCACAAATAACTTCTCTTTTTTATTTATTATACCAGACTCAAAACCATGATTGACAATTTGTTCCAGTTCTCTTCTATATCTAAAGTGTGGTTCAGACTTGAGAGGGGTATATGTGTCTGTGTCGCGTTTGTTAAAAATGATATTTTTATATTAATCAGACATAAGATAAATGGGACAATATTACAATAGTGATTTGGTCAGATTACTGTCAGTTTTTGGCTTGAGTAGATTTCTCAAACAAATGCTGTTTTATACAATGGGGGTAGATATCATTGTTGTATTCAATTGACAGTTCAATTAATAGGCTATTGTCTCTATAGCTACAGTAAACAAGTTAGACATTACTTGTTTGAGATTCTTTCAGCTTTCAAACTGAAAGAATGACTGTTAAATTATTGTCTTGGTACGTAGATACCATTTTTGTATTCAATTGACAGTTTTCAACAGTCCATTGTTTCTACAGCTACAATAAACAGGTATGTTTTCTGTTGTTTGGTAACTATGGCAAACAGCCTGACACATAAAAGGGGTGAGTAGGGAGACACACACACACCATGATGCTGTAACATCTGAAGCCACTCATGATAGAAGAAACTTGCCTGATGCTCCAGGAGAATTGTTGCCAATGGAGATCACGAACATACAGTAACAGAAGATAAGTAACCTTTAAGTGTATTTGTATTATTATAGGCTATTACTATTATAGGCTATTATAGGCTGTTCAGTTTGCTAGGCATTTTGCTTGTTATAGATATCTGTCAGTCTTGTATTGTATTCCCAATATTGTAATAGTTTTGTATGTACAGCATATTTGTATAGTAAAGCACATTTACACATTGCAGAAATCTCAACTTCCTTGCTTATACCACAGAGTAACCTTGCTAGATAGACGCAAGAAAAACATTTGGGGGCTCATGCCGCGATTTGTGCTATAATTCAACTGAAGCAGACGTGTTTTTCTGTAGTGTGTTGTGTAGCTTGTGCTAGGTAAAATGCTGCGTAAGCTGTTTAGGAAAAGCAAGGCTGCAGAGGGTTCTGGTGGCCAGAAGGAAGTGTGCAGCTTACCTGTCTGGGCCAGAGACAATGAGTGGGAGCCTCTTGCTAAAGAATTTGTGAAGCATGCTTCTGCCTTGAAGCTGACTTGGGGTGATAAAGTCTCGGATCATTTTGTAGATTTTAGCCTTAAGGGGTTGGATTTAAGTAAAAAAGAGAAGAGGACAGTGTCCACAGTGGGCTGGTATTTCCTTAATGCTATTTACACTGAATCACAGAGAAGGGAAAAAGCAGAGGCAGAAGTTAAGGTATTAAAAGACCAGCTAGCAGTTGCTTCAGAGTGTGTGCGTTCAACTGCTAGTCGGGCTGATGATTTGCAAGAGCGGTGTGCAGCCCTCATGACCAAATCAATTAATGCCTTAAGGAAAACGAAGGGCCGTAAACCTGTTAGTAAAGCCAGGGTACGTGCCATTGTCACATTCCAAAATTGGGATTGTGAGGATGTGCTCTCCTCAAATGATAGTGAGGATGAGGAGATAGAGTTTGATATTTTTCATGATGATTTGCTAGTGCGAAAGAAAAAGTATGCCAGACCTCTCATTACTAAGCATAGAAAACGGCAACATGATAGAGAGGTTATGGCAGATGGGGAGATGCATTATCGCAACCCCAGAGATGTTGAATTTGAAGAAGTACGGGAGTTTAAACAAACTGAACTCCATGAGCTGGCAAAACAATACAAACAAAGGTCTGGGGAGCCCCTATTGACCTGGCTCCTAAGCTTATGGGATGAAGGGGCGGACAGTGTTGTTTTGTCAGGTAAGGAAGCAGTGACTATGGGAGTGTTAACCCATGATCCACAATTGCGTCAGGCAATGCGAAAAGCCAGAGGGTTTAGTGTGAATTTTTCACTGTTAGACCTTGAGAGAGATGGAATAGTCTGAGTATATGCTAGTCCTACTGACCTGGAAAATACCTACCCCTGGAGGTCAATAGGAGAGGGTATTTCCAGGTTACGTGAGATGGGTTGTATAACCGGATTAAATATGTTTCTCGAATAGATGGGTCCAGATATGGAACCCTTTACGTCTGCTCTGCTCTCTAAACTGATGAAGTCTGCACCATTTAATCTCAGGGTTCCATTATTGTCCTCGTTGGGAGGCCTGGGATTAAACTCCTGTTAACCCCAAATCAATTCCCAAAACTAGACATGAACCCAAACCCCTTTATCCTGGGGAGGAATTAGAGAGAATCAGAAAAGAGGATTGGGAGGTTCCTTATCCTTTATGAAGGGAAGGTGAGTCTCCTGTAATAGCCGTGAGGGTAGTGACAGCAGGAGACCGATGCCCATATGCACCTATCACTGTAGGCTGGGGGAAGTCATCTTCTCCTTCACATGTAATGGCTTTAGTTGATAGCGGAGCCAAAGTTACACTTTTGGAAGGAAATCCTTCCCATCACAAAGGAGAATTGATTTATGTAGATGGTTTGGGAGGGCAAACTACACCAGCAGTTAGGATACGGGTGAAATTGTCTATTGGCAAGGCATCAGGATTTATGACAAATGTTTTGGTATCAGAGTTACCCAAAAATATTCTTGGGATGGATGTACTTCAAGGTCAGTTAATTCAGACTGAAAGAGGTACATTCACATTCGGGTATCCTGATAAAGCGTATCTGGTTAGGGCGGTGAAGACTGTGGTCAGAGGTCATGCGAAATGGACCCCTGTCTACATTCCTCCACCAGAGAAGCCAGTCTGTCTTAAGCAGTACAGACTTCCTGGAGGCCACAAAGAAATTGGGGAGACTATTCAAGAACTGTTGAGAGTAGGGATCCCTAGACCTGCTGTAAATCCTTTCTCGTCTCCGGTGTTCCCAGTAAAAAAACCTGATGGGACATATAGAATGACTGTGGATTACAGAGGTCTAAACAAAGTGGCACCTCCATTGAAGTCAGCTGTACCAGATATGATCTCAATTGTTGAGAAAATGTCTACAGATGCAGGAGAATATCATGCTGTGATAGACCTGGCTAATGCTTTCTTTTCAATTTTGATAGACCCAGAGTGTTAAGACCAGTTTGCTATGGTGTGGGACAGCCACCAGTACACTTTCACTGTGCTTCCTGAAGAAATGATTTGTCATGGACTGATTGCCCGAGTTTTAAGTACCCTGAATTTGAGAGTCACTGTGTTTCACTACATTGATGACATCATGATCTCTGGCACAAAAGAAGATGTAACTGAAGCACTGCACCTGCTGATAGAGAGCACATGGAGAACAGAGGGTGGGCTATCAACAGAGACAAAGTCCAAGGACCTGCCACAGAAGTGAAATTCCTGGGAATGATGTGGACTGGGCCGCAGAGGAAAATTCCAGAGACAGTTGTGCAAACTATCCAGGCTCTGTCGCCCCCTACTACCAAAGAGGAGGCACAGAAGTTCATTGGAGTTGTGGGGTTCTGGAGATCGTTCATCCCACATCTTGGACTGATTCTGAGGCCTATATATAATGTCACCAGAAAAAAGACTGAGTTCTCATGGGGTTCAGAGCAGTGGACTGCATTCCTGGCTGCTAAAGAAGCTATTTTGCAGCATTAGGGATTAGGACCCGTGAGACAAGGAGTACCATTTCAGTTGGATGTAGTGGAGCAGAATGGTACCATATCTTGGAGTCTATGGCAGCCAAATGAAAAGAAAGGACTGAGAGCAATACCCATTGGATTTTGGTCCAAACAACTGACAGGGGCACAGAAGAGATACACACCCCTAGAGAAGTACCTGTTTGGGGCCTGCACAGCACTTCAACATGTAGAAACCATTACAGGAAAGGACACAGTCACCATCCATACTGCATTGCCAATAGCAGGATGGGTGAGAGATAATGGACTGACCACTAGGGCAGCTGTAGCCCAGAACCAGACACTGATGAAATGGAAGTGGTACCTTCAAGAAAGAGGGGATATTGCAGCTGGGGATGTTAGAGACATTTCAAAACAGTTGGCAGGGCTTGTCACTTTTACCAGCACGGCCAGAAGAAGAAATTCCTGTGCTGCAGTCATCCCCCATTCAAAAGGCTCCACCCTTTGAGTCTCTGTCAGAAGACATGAAGGAGTCAGCGTGGTTCACTGATGGTTCAGCCATAGTCACCTTGTCTGGACGTAACTGGACAGCAGCAGCCTACAACCCAAGTACGGACACAGTCCTGCAGGAGACCGGAATTGGAGGGTCCAGTCAGTATGCAGAGATTGTGAGCTGTGGTGATGACTCTTCAGGAGGATCCTTCTTCCCATGTCACTATCTACACTGACAGCTGGGCGGTTTTTAAAGGACTGACAACTTGGATCCCCATGTGGAAGTCCAATGAATGGATGATTTATGGAAAGGTGGTGTGGGGAGGCAAGGAAGTCTGGGACTACATCTGGAAGGAAGCTCACTCCCGCACCATAAAAGTGGGTGCCCCTAGTCCCAGACTTTGAGAACTATAACAGAGTTGCAGATGAAATCGCCAAAGTGAAGGCTGTTGTGCCAATTGATCCTGTCTTGATGAACTTGGCCAACTGGACCCACAAGCAATCTGGACATTTGGGGCAGAAAGCAACATATGAATGGGCACAGCAGAGAGGATTGCCTATATCCATGGACATGATAAAGACTGTAATAGGGAACTGTACAGTGTGTGGAGAAGTGCGACAAAGGCCATTGCAAAAGTACTCCACCGGGTCGATTAAGAGGGGTGAGAGGCCTGCAGAGATCTGGCAGATCAATTTCATCGGTCCCCTGCCCCAGGGAAACAATGGACTGAGATATTGTTGCACTGCAGTGGACAGTTATTCAGGACTTATGCTTGTTCATCCTTGTAAACATGCAGATCAAACCGCAATGCTTTAACTGCTCCAGAAACTTGTCGTTGCTTATGGTTGTCCCAAACAAGTCCAAAGTGATAACGGCTCACACTTCACTGGATCAACAGTAGAGCAGTGGGTCAAAGATTCTGGAGTGTACTGGTTGTGCCATATCCCATACCACCCACAGGCAGCTGGTTTGATTGAAAGATACAACGGGCTATTGAAGGACCAGATACGCAAACTTACACCCACACATACACTAAGGGGGTGGGATCGGGTCCTCACACAGGCAGTCATGTTGTTAAATTCTAGGCCAATAGACAAAAGTACACCATATGGGGGCGCATGCGCGGCGCAGAAGGAGATGGACGCCTGATACAGTAGCTCCGCTACACCCGGGACACTATAGGCTTCCTGAGGGCCATAAACAGCTCGAACCTTATCTTTTTTAGCACCCCTCAAGCCACATATGCTTGGTGCATGCCGTCGAAGCGGAAGAAATCTCGGGGCTCCTCTCAGAATACTTTAACCCACTATCTCCTCCGCACGCGGGAACGCTACAGCATGGCCCAAGATGGCGCCGCGGGAAGAGGGAACTCTCCGACTCCATCCACTCCGCCGCAGCCGGACCTCTCTCCTAACAAACACAGCTCCAGTGAGTACCACCCCACCCTATCTAAGGCAGACCTGGACAGTAGTCTGGAAGCCATGTACACAAAATTGCCAACCAAATTCCAAACGGAGCTCCATAAAACTTCCCACACTCTGTCACAAGAGATAGCAGCCCTGGGCTCACGTACTGAACTCCTCGAAACTAAACACGATGAGCTAGCCCTGGCTTATAATGACCTTAGTCGTGACCACGAATCCCTATCTCTGGCCCTCAATACAATACAAGCCCAAGTCGAGGATCTCGACAATAGGAATAGACGTAATAACCTGAGACTCAGAGGCATCCCTGAATCTGAGATGGAACTAATCCCAACTGTGATCCGTTTATTCAAGTCACTTCTCCCTGACCACGAATCTGCGGCCTTCAAATGCGATCGCATCCATAGGGCTCTCCGCCCTAAACCACCTGATGACAAACCCCCCCAGGGATGTGATCCTTTGTATGAAGGACTTCCTCACTAAAGAAGAAATCCTGAGGGCTGCTCGTAACAATCAACGCATTACTCTGGATAATCATATTATCCAGATTTACCCAGATATTTCCCCAGCAACTCTGGATAGACGCAGAGGCCTGAAGGAGATCACCACAGCGCTACAGTCTGCACGCATTCGATACAGATGGGGATTCCCTTTCAAACTACTGGTCCCCCATAATGGTACCACGTTTGCTGCTTCCTCCCTTCGTGAGGGTCAAGAAGTTCTGGTGAAGCTCGGCCTCTTGGATGCCTCTGCACTACGTCGCCTTCCATCAACACCCCGTCCAGCTCCCATCTGGCAAACCCCTCCGCCCAGGAGAGACAGAAGGAGGATTCGTTATGAAGCTGGAGAGGGCCTCGCAGAACAACTACGCTAGCAATTCCCATCAGATGCTCAGCACCACAAGTACTTTCCTTAGGATGGTGGCCGTCCCTCGGTGCCGCGATATGTTCTCCCCACCCAGCAAAGTAACTCTTTTTTTTTTTCTTTTGCCTTGGGGCAAGGTAAGCCCCGTTGACTACACACTCTGCAGCCTTATTTAGTGGCGTTGCAGTCCAGCTGGGTACGAGACCTAGTTGTCTCGCTTGTGAACTGTTTGTTTTTTTTTTATCAGGTAGTAAGGTTTTTTTTTTGTTTTTACAACCTTCACTGATCCGGTTTAAAAGTTTGACTTTATGTCTTCTTCTAGCAGCCCAAATCTGGGCCTTTTTTCATTTTCATTTTTATTTTTATTTTTTTATCATAAATTTCTCCTTTTTCGTTTCCTTGGTCAGATAATTCGATACCTAATGTTCGGTCTCTTTATAAATATTGTTAAGTATCATTATGCACTTAAGATTCACGTCCTTAGATGCTATATTTGCATTTTATTTAATGTTGTAATGGCGGTACTCCTGCTTGACCTCTTACACTTCAACTTACAAGCTCAGCTTACCCTCCGTGTAGGCTTTACTATAAACTTTTTCAGCTGTGATAGTTTGACTATGATATATCATGGTTATCACATGTATCTCCCATAATGTGAAGGGATTCAACTCCCCGGTCAAAAGGCGCAAAGCCTTCGATCAATATAATCACCTGGGAGCTAGGATTCTCCTAATCCAGGAGACTCACTTCTCCCACACCTCACACCCAAAATTCCTTCACAGGAGTTTTCCCCAAGCTTTTTATTCACTTCATGCAACCAAAAGCAGGGGTGCCGCCATACTTCTACATACCTCCTTACCGATGGAGGTTAAGCATTGTCATAAAGACAAGGATAGCAGGTTCGTCATTATCAAAGGGTTGATTCACAACAAAGAAATAACCATAGCTAGTGTTTACGCCCCCAATGACGCACCTGCATCCTTTTTCAAATCCTTCTTTTGCAAACTGGCTTCTTTGAACTCACCTCATATGATAATAGGGGGTGACTTCAACTTAGTTGCTAACCCAACACTGGACAGATCCTCCTCCACGTTCTCCTCTAAAGCCTTCCCGAAGTCTCTTTCACAGGGTCTGTTTGACCACCAGTTAATAGATACCTGGAGATCGCATAATATGGGACTAAGGGAATACACCTTTTACTCACATCCACATAACAGCTATGCAAGGTTGGATTATATTTACACCACCCCCATTATTTTAGCTAACTCGTCGAATGCTACGATCCGACCTTGTGTCTGGTCGGATCATCATATCACCTCTTTCACCACACAATTCATAGGCCTAGCTCCCACTCCACACTCTTGGAGACTGAACGAAGCTTTGCTCTCGGATTTAGTAGCTGAATCTGAGACAGCTAAGTCCATTGAGGAATACTTCTCATTCAATGATCTCCCAGAAACCCCACCTACTATACTATGGTCTGCCCACAAGGCAGTTATAAGGGGAAAGCTTATCAGTATTGCCTCCTCACATAATAAGATGCATAGACAAAAAATCCTTGACCTCACGACAGAATTGGACCGCTTATATAAAAACACCGCTCTGTTGGGTTTGGAATCTACCAGGAAAACTATAGATCAAAAGAGTCTAGAGTTAAACTCTCTCTTATCCTCCAAGACTGAGAAAGACCTTAGATGGTCCAAAGCCAAATTTATGCTGCATAATAACTCCACTACAACCCTTTTCGCTAGGAAACTCAACCAAGCCTCCCGCCCCACACATGTATACAAATTGACCTCCACAGCGGGTCTTTCCACCTCTCATCCTAAAGAAGTGCTTCATATTTTCGAACGCTTCTATTCCTCCCTTCTAGCGCCAGTTCCAACTCCTCCCACTAGTACAGAAAATACTTGGTTTCAAAATGTCCCTTTACCTTCCCTCTCCCCTTCACAAACAGAGAAACTTAACACCCCCATCACTACTTCAGAAGTGCTTAAAGTAATCAAATCCCTTAAGGTGGGCTCTGCCCCAGGCCCAGATGGCTTTTCAGCCATATACTATAAAAAATTTGCCACTCTTCTAGCCCCCAACTTAGTAAAGTTATTTAACTGTGTCCTACAGGGGGGTAACTTCCCAGACGAGATGCTATTAGCAAACATGTCCCTGATCCCCAAACCCAATAAAAATCACCTACTCCCCCAAAATTATAGACCAATTTCAGTCATGAATAATGACTTAAAGATATTTAGTAGAATTCTAGCGGATAGGTTGGCCTCCATTATTTCCTCCCTTATCTCCCCCTTTCAATCAGGATTTATTCCCCATAGATTTATAACTGATAACATTAGGTTAGCTTCCAACATAATTCAAGACGCAAATCAGACGTCCAGGAAACTCTTCATGCTCAGCCTTGATATACATAAGGCGTTCGATAGCGTTTCCTGGAAATACCTTTCCGTCCTTCTGCAGCGGATGGGCTTCTGCAATGAATTTTTGCACGGATTCCATGCCCTTTATCTCAATCCCAAAACTCGCATTAAGATTCCGGGCTGTTGCTCTGAGTTTTTTTCAGTTGGTCGGGGCACTAGGCAGGGGTGTCCACTTTCTCCCCTGATTTTTGCCCTGGCCCTGGAACCCCTGGCTATTGCTATACTCACTAACCAAGATATTTCAGGGTACTCAAAAGGTGCCTCCACATACAAATTTTGCATGTACGCAGATGATGTCCTCATGTTCTTGACTAACCCCCTCATCTCCCTCCCCAATCTCCTTCAGACCCTATCGAATTTTGCTGGAGTCTCTGGTCTTAAGATCAATGTTTCGAAATCAACAGCCCTACCGGTGGGATTCTCTCCAACCGAACTCCAACACCTTAAAAATTCCTTTCATTTTACGTGGGCAGATGCCCACATATCCTATCTGGGCATCTGTTTGACGGGAGACTTCAGCAGACTTTTTGAATCTAACTACCCTCCCATGATCTCCAAACTAAAGAGGACTCTGAAAATGTGGTCCCAACTTCACATCTCCTTTATGGGTAGAATAACAGCCCTCAAAATGGTGATCCTTCCCAGGTTACTCTATCTCTTTAGATCCCTCCCAATTAGAATTTCTAAATCATATCTGCTGAACCTTCAGGCACAACTTAATAAATTTATTTGGCAGGACAAACCCTCCAGATTTGCTAGGGACACCCTTTACCGTTCTGCTAGAAGCGGGGGATTGGGGGTCCCCCAAATCTGGCTTTATTACCTGGCCAGCAGATACGCTCAACAAGCCCAATGGAATATCCAAAATTCTAAGGTCCCGTGGGTCAAATTCGAACAAGAATCTATTTCTCCCCTATTTCTCCCTGGGATAATGTGGTCCTCTATCCCCTCCCTTCCAGATATCTCCTCCAAAAATATGGTCGTGTCACTGGGGTTAAAACTTTGGAACTCCTACAAACATAGGTTCAACCTCTCTACCCAGTCCCCTCAGGGAGCCTCCTTTCTTGGCGACCCTAGATTCCCCTCAGCTTACTATCACCCAGAGTCTTTCCAAGAATGGACACAACACAACTTAATCACCCTGAGGGATTTCCAGGTAAACTCCAAATTCACTACATTCTCGTCATTAAAAACTAGATTTAACATTCCAGACAGAGAGTTTTTTCGCTTCCTTCAAATACGTCACTTTTTTCAACAACACTACCCCAACCTTTCAGAGACTGACACGACCCTATATGAGGATCTATGCCATGAGGCCCCTCGACAGCGGGGTCTCATCTCACTGATCTATAAACTCTTGGAGTCGGCTGTAGATGTCCCATCCCTGAAATATAGGTCTCAATGGGACCAAGAACTAAACCTAGAACAAGACGCTTTGGATTGGGAGAGAGGTTGGTTAAATATACGCAAATGCACCAAATCCCTTGCCGTTAGGGAGACAGCCATAAAACTCATGACAAGATGGTACTATACCCCATCCCGTATTCACAAAATATACCCACAAACTTCCCCTAAATGTTTCAGGGGATGCACGCATTTGGGTTCATACATGCACATTTTTTGGGAATGTGAAAAACTTCAACCTACTTGGAGAGAGGTCTTTAAGCTGGTAGATAGACTGGCGGGTCACCCCATCAGTCTCACCCATCTCCATTGCCTCTTTTTTCAAGATATTCCTGAAATTCCTAAACCTCTCATGAGGTTAATTCACACAATTTGCATAGCTATGGTCTGGTGCACAGCTCTTCACTGGAAATCCGCTACTGTTCCTTTCGCGCAAATTATTGCGCGAATTGATGATATGATGATATCTGAGCAAATTTTTCATACATTACATGACTCAATTCCTGCATACAATGCCAAATGGAATCCATGGTTCTTACTAAGACTTCAAGACTGAACACTCCTGACCAAATTATTGTTTCTAGTTTGATTTTTCCCCTTTTTCTTTCTTTTTTTGTTTGTTCTCCTTTCTTTTTTATTTTAATAATTACTACACACCCATCTCTTCGGGTATAACTTCTCATTTGTTACACTCAGGGCAGCTCAGGAGAAGATGATGTTACTTTATGGTTCTTAATGTGATAGATTACTCTGTACTTTTGTCCTTTTAAAATATATTATACCCTGAAAGAATTGAATACCCTCTTTCAATGTATGTGAACTTTTTTCTTTTCTTCAATAAAATCTTTTGAAAACAAAAAAAAAAAAAGTACACCATATGAGAGGATGGTAGGGGCTGGGGCACAGATTCCACAGCTGGAGTGCAGAGTTCAGTATTTATGTAAGGTTCCTGACAGAACAGGGCTTAACAGATACCATGTTACTGCTTCCCATGACATACAAACCAAGAGTGACGTATGTGAAGCTGAAGCCTATCTAGGAATGAGAGAGAATCTGGCAGGAAGGTTTGAAGTTACATTTGCATTGACAGATGAGCTTCAAGACAGTGGCTGGGACTCTGACTGGTTAGTGGATACTTCTCAGCAAGAGTGGAAAGTGAGGCTACATAACAGCAAACCTTCCAAAATAAACAGCAGTGATCTTCTGGGAAATATCAGTATATTTCTTCTCCTCCCTATTGATGTTCTTTGGGAAGGTCAGAAGTGGGTACAGGCAGGGGGCAAAGTGTTAGTCAGATATCCAGGCAAGAAGCCACTTAGCAGATAATCCGCTTTGTTTTCCACTCCACAGGCTGACTCCGATTTGATCCATAGGACATGATGGAAAGAATGACAGAAGATCGCAAGAGCTGTAGAGCAAGACCTTTGATGTATTAAAAGCCTGGACTTGTTTCTAAAAAACTTTAGAATGGACTTTCTAATGAACTTTTAAAGACTGAAACACCTTCTCAATTACATAAATATGGGAGGTGTTGCATTCAAGGAAAAATAATGAGTTTTCATAGTAATGAAGTCATTTTCCGTATGGAGCCTAAAAGAAAAAAAAAATCTAGGGCGGAATGTGTTGCGTTTGTTAAAAATATGATTTTTTTTATATTAATCAGACATAAGATAAATGGGACAATATTACAATAGTAAAAAAACTGTAAAATGTGTGGACAATTTGAACCGCCTCTGCCTCACATTAATCCGCGCCTTGAAATTACTCCGTAATCTGCTGTAGCAGACTAAAGCAGCTACTTTAAATAATGAACATGTAATCAAACAATAAGTCTTAAATCATGAAAAAGCGAGCCAAGTCTCTGATTTGTTGTGCTTATCGAAGCAGCGCTAAGTGTCCGATGTCATAAAACACTTTATATAGAACAGATGTTGGAGAAACAGGAAAGTTCAAAATAAAGCTGTGGTCTGTGGATATGAAGATATACGTAGAAATCCTTCCACCAATAGTGATCACCGCGTGAGGGGGTCACCCCCCGTGAGATTGCACTCACCACAATTTCAGTAACCACAAGCCTTTGGATAATGATCTTTAAAAACTCTCCGTCTCCTTAGTTCAACCACCAGGTGGTGCAAAACCCTCTTGGTAAGTATAACATAGGGAGAAAATGAGATGCCATATAGCGTAATATTGCTTAAGGATGTTTATTTAATATTTCAAAAAAACACACACCCCCTTTTAAAATATGCTTACCAAATACAATAGTATAATAGAGCATTGGAAAAGTGCACTGTGCCTGTATTATTCGTCCCCCGGGAGGTGTTCCGGAATGCGTGCTGTATGCAGCTAATCTTTCACTTCCTGGTTGCCTTCCGGTGCGTGGAGCGCACACGTCACTTCCGGTAGATTAAGACTCTGACGCGTTTCGTCACTTCCGGACGTCGTCTGAAGATTAGCTGCATACAGCAGGCATTCCGGAACACCTCCCGGGGGACGAATAATACAGGCACAGTGCACTTTTCCAATGCTCTATTATACTATTGTATTTGGTACGCATATTTTAAAGGGGGGTGTGTGTTTTTTTTAAATATTTAATAAACATCCTTAAGCAATATTACGCTATATGGCATCTCATTTTCTCCCTATGTTATACTTACCGAGAGGGTTTTGCGCCACCTGGTGGTTGAACTAAGGAGACGGAGAGTTTTTAAAGATCATTATCCAAAGGCTTGTGGTTACTGAAATTGTGGTGAGTTCAATCTCACGGGGCGTGACCCCCTCACGCGGTGATCACTATTGGTGGAAGGATTTCTACGTATATCTTCATATCCACAGACCACAGCTTTATTTTGAACTTTCCTGTTTCTCCAACATCTGTTCTATATAAAGTGTTTTATGACATCGGACACTTAGCGCTGCTTCGATAAGCACAACAAATCAGAGACTTGGCTCGCTTTTTCATGATTTAAGACTTATTGTTTGATTAAATATTACAATAGTGATTTGGTCAGATTACTGTCAGTTTTTTGGCTTGAGTACATTTCTCAAACAAATGCTGTTTTATACAATGGGTATAGATATCATTGTTGTATTCAATTGACAGTTCAATTAACAGGCTATTGACTCTATAGCTACAGTAAACAAGTAAGACATTACTTGTTTGAGATTCTTTCAGCTTTCAAACTGAAAGAATGACTGGTAAATTACTGTCTTGGTTTGAGTAGACAATGGTACGTAGATACCATTTTTGTATTCAATTGACAGTTTTCAACAGTCCATAGTTTCTACAGCTACAGTAAACAGGTATGTTTTCTGTTGTTTGGTAACTATGGCAAACAGCCTGACACATAAAAGGGGTGAGTAGGGAGACACACACACACCATGATGCTGTAACATCTGAAGCCACTCATGATAGAAGAAACTTGCCTGATGCTCCAGGAGAATCGTTGCGATTGGAGGTCACGAACATACAGTAACAGAAGATAAGTAACCTTTAAGTGTATTTGTACTATTATAGGCTATTGCTATATAGGCTATTATAGGCTGTTCAGTTTGCTAGGCATTTTGCTTGTTCTAGATATCTGTGAGTCTTGTATTGTATTCCTAATATTGTAATAGTTTTGTATGTACAGCATCTTTGTATAGTAAAAGCACATTTACACATTGCAGAAATCTCAACTTCCTTGCTTATACCACAGAGTAACCTTGCTAGATAGACGCAAGCAAAACAGTGTCACGGTCACCGACAATCCTATTGAGCTCTTGAAGGTAATCAGCTTTGTCAAGAATGACGATCCCCCCTTTGTCAGCTGGCCTGATTACAAGATCCTTTTGATTACAAAGCTGGTCAAGTCCTAGTTGTAGGTCCTTGGCCATTCTAACATTTTTTAATTTCAAACTTTCAAGGTCTCTGAGAAGAACATCACTAAAAACCTTGATTGAAGCAGATAAACCCACTGGAGGATTGAATAGTGAGGCATTGGCCAGACCTGAATACCTAATACTAGTGTGGTTCGCTCCCACGCTACTAATAGGATTGGACAGCATGTATCATTTGACATTTAGTTTTCTTGTATATTTATGAATGTCCATATATGCCTGAAATTTGGTAAGGGATTTAGGAGGTGCAAATTTAAGGCCATTGTCTAAAATGAAGGTCCTACTCAGGTTGAAAATTCCCTGACCTCTCATTTCCATTATTTTGCACAGGTGATTTGATCAGTTTCACTGCCTTAGTAATTACCACAGACATTTATTCTCAGGGAAATCCTGAAAACATGACCTGTTGGGGGTACTTGAGGACTGGAGTTGAGAAACACTGATCTAGAAGCATAGCTGGAGGAAGAGCAGGACAGGCAGCCTGAATATTTATGGGATGTCAACCAATTCCTGGGGACATGTGCCCAGAAGGTGGAGGGAGAGCCCATAAGTAGTCTGAGGCCTATGCAGCAGGGTGTCATGTTCCTGGGCCCAGTCCTGCAGGAGGAGACCCCTGTGCAGATGCTCAGCCCCTGTGGTGTGGATGCTAGACAAACCAGAGTAAAGACACTGAGGTAGGGGGGGGGCATGTCCGGACGTGCAGCTGGAAAGACGTGTGTGAGCTAAGCTCCTCATACCCCGCACCAATCTAGTGCCATTCGCTGCCTTTTTCTACGCAGCCGCAGAATACATATTTCTGATCCCGGACCCCTACTGCTTTGATACCGTTTTTTATTTGAGATTTTACTGGCCAGATTCCTGTCTGTATTGAGGTTCCCTCCGTGCCACCAAGGCCCTCCACCCTTTTGGGGCCTACAGGTTGACTGGCAACCTAAACCCGCGATCCGGAGGGTGGACGGACAATCTATTTACACCTGACAGCCGATCCACCTCCGGGGAACACATAGGATGGCTCATCAGCTCAGCAAAGCCGTGGGAGTTCCTCCAACGGCCAGCCTCGGCATCCTACGGCCTTCCTTGGCTACAGACGCTCCCCTGGGACACAGTGAGTAGTACATACTGTGCAATGGAGTCCTCAGGAGGCGTTAGACTATCCGGTCCTCTGCCACTGCCTGTCCCAGAGGAGATCTAGGGATTAGAGGCGGCTGCATTCACCCACCCGGCAGCCGTCTCTTAGGATAGTCCGCGGCTTCAGCCTACCCCTGGAAGCTGGCGGCCATCTTGGGACTCCAAAATACACCCTGCAATTATCCCCTCCACTTCCTAGGCTGTCCGGACCCTCATAAGGCATTAGGGCTTGCAGAGACTGTCTTCCTCCTCTCTTAACAATAAGGAGGGGAGGTGGAGCTGTAGACTTTTGGATCTGTTGATTTCAAAGAGGCAAAATACTACCTATAAGATGGATGATGTTTAAATAAATCCAGGGCCCCTGTCTGCTCACCAAGACCTCTGTGAAAGTGTTTTAGCAATCTACAGTGTTGGAGGCAAGCCTGACTGTTCGATCACTAAACTCTCTATACATCTCATGGGCAAAGTTGGCCAACAGCCATGATACTATAAACCACAGATTGGGTTGCGTCAGGAACCAAACATGGAACGTTACATTACTAGACCACAACCTTCTTCCGCTAATCCTTCCGCAAACCCTTTTGCCCTACTGGTTCCTTCCCTGGATTTGGAAGATGCTAAAAACCCCCCTCTACCTAGCTCTCAGAATCAAACTCCCAACTCTTACCCCTGACATTTTGGACACCAAACTGCAGCTTTTACTTCAACAAATCATGTCCAATGTCTCGGCCGAGGTAAGCAAACTAGCTGCTGAATTGAGAGGGGAAAAAACCCAAATTGGAGATCGCACAGACACCCTCGAGAGCAAATTCGATGAGATGATAAACTATGTACAAGCGATCAAGGAGGAAAATCATACCTTACGCCTCTCAGTTTCTCAACTGCAATTATAACAAGAGGAACTAGAAAACAGAGAATGAAGACAAAACCTACGCTTCAGAGGAATTCGGAGACGGTGGGTGATTCTGAGCTCCGGGCCTATCTTCTTGGCCTTTTTAACAATTTGGCTCCCTCAGTTGTGGACATAGACTGGCGCTTGGACAGGGCCCATTGGTCTCTGGGCCCAAAACCTCCGGCCGGAGCTAGATCCAGAGATGTTGTGGTGAGGTTTCATTACTTCGAAAGTAAGGAGGCACTAACATTGGAAACACGCAATAAATCCCATATTATGTATAAGGGTACTAAACTGCAGATCTTTAGCGACCTTTCTCCCATCACCCTCGCTAAATGGAGGAATCTACGCCCACTTACTTTACATCTGCAACAACACAAGATCCTATACTACTGGGGATTTCCTTTCCATCTAGCTGTATCTAAAGATGGAGCCCAATACTCTCTGCATGTGAATTGCAAGAGGCTGAGGCCTTCCTAAAAAATCTGGGCCTCTCTCCTCTTCCAGAGGATGACATGATCCCTTCTGCCACACAAGTCCGTCTACCTCCAACCACACCCACTCGCATCTGGACCCCTGTCAGGGGCAAGTCCAAGAAAAACCTCTCCACCCCTCAACACCTGTGATCTTCTAAACAACCTCCTTGAACATCTTTCTGAGCGTTCCTTTTTGGATCTCTTCCTCACTACCCTTTGCATTTCCGTTTCCTCAATTTTTTGGATGAAACAATGTTGTTGTCTTGGTAACTTAAGTTTTGAATCTGCCCTGCTCCCTCTCTGGGGTAGAATTTTTTCCCATCCCATGAGATGCTTTCACTAGAGGTTTTGATACTTTGAGTGACAAATTTACCTGTTTACTTGTTAACTTTGTTTTTCCCTAAGGTGTACAGTTTTTTTTCAATGTCTTTTTGTTTCTTTTTTTTTTCTCTGCTATCAAGCTCATAAGGTGAGCAGCAGGCCCTTCCCATCTCCTCAATCAGAGTCGCCAGATGGAAGTTCGTTCACGTCCCTATCGGGCCCTGGCCTTTGCCCAGGGCTTCCTGAGAGACTGTTTTCTCCCAGGCTTACAGAATTTTGAACTCTTTTTTCTTTTTTTTTCTTTTGCTTTTTCTTTTTTGGTTTTATTTTTTATTTTTCTTACTCATGTTTACAGATTTGCTCCACAGATTGAGATTTCATTGTTATTGTTACCTCATTTTAAAATAGTATCAACTGTGGGTTTGTCATCAAGTAGTCAGAGGTGCAAAAATGCTGGTTGTTAACAATACCCTTAAACTACATTATATTTACATATTATATCATCAATACTTCAATGCTTATATTATCTAATATTTCTACACTAGCCTATCTGAATAGACTACAAACATGGCTCTGAAAATTATGTCCTATAATGTGAAAAGCTTGGGTTCCATTAATAAGCGCTGGATGGCCCTGAAGTATTTTAGGGCATCGGGCACAGACGTGGTAATGATCCAGGAAACCCACTTTTGGGCAAGTGGATCATTAAAATTTACCTCAAAGTTTTTCCCTACCTCCTTTCTTGCCTCTGACCCCACTGGCAGGGCGGGGGTGGCAATCCTGATCAGAAAATCGTGCCCTGTTAAGGTTAGGAAGTCTCACGTGGATCCTCATGGGAGATTTCTTATCCTAGAGTGTGAATACATGTCTGCCTCCTTTACACTGGTTAATTTATATGCTCCAAACACGGGCCAGATTGACTTCCTCAACAAACTTTTTGATACTCCTCAATATCGCTCACAACCTTTTATGATCATTGGTGGGGACTTCAATCTGGTCATGTCATTCACTAGGGATAGACAAATCCTTTTTAGTGTCCCCTGCCTACATAGGGGGGCTGCAGTTGCAAATATATCCTGTAGCGCGGATCCACTGACAAAACAAATCCTTTTTAGTGCTGTCCCGTCCAAAAAAATCTTGTCCCAAGCCAATGCCTTTCATAAATGTATTAGGTCATACAGGCTCTTCGACTCATGGAGGATAAAACATCCCTCTGCTAAACAATTTACGTTCTATTCACCAGCCCATAAAATGTACTCCCGCCTTGATCACTTTTTTATTTCGGCTCCACTCATCCCCTATGAGGTTGAATCGGACATTCCTGCCATTACATGATCGGACCATTCGCCCATTATGTTAGATCTTATGCTTTCTCAGACCTATACCAAATCCTGTCATTGGCGTCTTAACGATCACCTTTTGCAGTCTGACGTATCTCACTCCATTCTAGCAAATAACTTGAAAGAGTACTTTCTACTAAACACAGGATCAGTATCTCAGATTTCTACACTGTGGGAGGCACACAAGGCTGTTTTCCGAGGCGCGTGTATAGCTGAAAGCTAACGGCTGAAGAGATATAGAAATAGCCTTATACAGTCTTTAATGTCCGCTCTAGTAAATGCTGAGCGGAGGCTTTTGTGTGGTCCTACAGTGATGAAATTACACAAAGTCATTCATCTCAGAGAACAAATTAAATCAACAAAACTTGACAAAACAGCCAGGTCCATACTGTGGACGAAACAAAAATTTTATGAATATTCCAATATACCCCACAGGATGTTAGTTAATAAGCTATACCCACGACCATTTAATTTATTCCCTGACTTCCTTCAAAAGTCAGGTGGATCTAGAACACACTGCCCCCGTGAGATGTCCAAAATCTTTGGCAAATTTTACAGCAAATTGTACATTTGCCTGACCCCGGAGAATCATTTAAACTTTACCCAGGAAAAATTTGAGTCCTTTTTCTCCAATATAAAGCTACCAAAATTATCTACAACAGATTTAGAAAGTTTGAACGTGGCAGTATCAGCTGAGGAACTCTTAGCTATAATTAAAAACCTCCCATTACACAAATCTTCCGGCCCTGATGGCTTGCCCTATTCTCATTACAGATCTTTTTTTGACATTTTATCTTCCCACATGCTGGCTTTATATGATTCCCTCCTTAAAGGCACTCCCCCGCACTCACATTTCTCCCATTCATTCATTACGGTTATCCCAAAGCCTGGAAAGGATCCCTCTATCCCAGATAACTACAGACCCATAGCCCTTCTAAATTCGGACTACAAAATATTTACAAAAATCCTTGCTTCTGGTCTATCCGGGCTCATCCCCAAACTGATTCACAGGGATCAGGTGGGTTTCGTTCTTGGTAGGCATGCAGGAGACAACACCCTGTGTACAATTAACCTAATAGACCTTTTAGATAGAACTTCTAGTTCGGCATTAATTCTGAGTTTAGACGCACAGAAAGCTTTTGACAGGCTAAGTTGGCCCTACATGTTTGCCACTTTAAAAATATTTGGTTTTAACGGTACTTTTTTAAAAGCATTAGAGGCCCTATACTCAAATGTCACAGCACAGGTGCAAATGTCATCCTTCCTGTCTCCTGGCTTCCCCATGACAAATGGAACTCGGAAGGGTTGTCCTCTTTCGTGCTGCTTTTTATCTTATTCCTGGAACCCCTAGCCGAGCCTCTCCGTAATCACCCAGATATACGTGGGTGGTGGTGAGACAGGGGCGATATAAATTATCATTATTTGCAGATGACATTTTGCTTACTATCACTAACCCGTTGATATCTCTCCCCTCGTTACATAAACTATTGACTTCTTTTAGTGCTATCTCCGGATATAAAGTCAACACCTCCAAAACTGAAGCCCTTCCTATACATATTTCACTGCCCTTATTATCCCAACTCAAAGATTCATACTCTTATAAATGGTGTAACACCTCTCTCAAATACTTGGGTGTCCTACTTACCCCTTCCTATGCCTCCCTTTATAATACTAAGTTTCCTCCTCTGATATTGGATATTAATAAGTCCCTATCGAACTGGACCAAATACCCCCTGTCTCTCTTATGGAGGATTAATGTTTTAAAAATGTCTATTCTACCCAGACTGCTCTAATCATTTTTTTTTTTTTTTAATAATCAAAATTTTATTCATTTATATAATACATCATTTATACAACATACTATACCCCTACATTCAACCCAATAACAAAACTACACATTACCCCACATATCCCATTTACCGAGGTTTATAAATTACCACAAAAAAAAAAAAAAAAAAAAAAAAAAAACTTATCAAAATCTATAGTTCTTCCATCCACCCCTATCCTTATTGTTAATTGCTCCAACTCCTTCCTCCAACTACAAACGTGAATTAAACGATAATTATAATGTGGCTTCTCCAATTTATAAAGTGAGAGAAAGAGAGAAAGAAAAGAAAAAAAAAAAAAAAATGTATTTACTATCTGTGATGTCCCCACCCCCCCTCCTTAATATTAATTTACTCCCTCCCTTCCCCCCATCGTGCAAACATATTAAATACATTGTAAAGTGATTTCCCCCTTTCCTAATTCATATCTTAAATCCCTATAGTTCATAATTCTATAATTTATATTTGTGCAAAGCAAAAAAAAAACAAAAAACAAAAAACACCTTTCTGTGGTTCTCCCCCCACCCCCCCCCATATCCAAGCGTACTTAGATAAAATTATAAAGTGCCCTTTTTCAATTCCTGTCAAAATCACTAATCCATAATTAATAATTTGTGCCCTCTTCCCTCCCCCCCATCCTTAATGTGTTTACCCCAACTCTTCCCCCCAGTGTATCAACCTGGTAAAAAAATTCCTTTCTCTTCTTCTCTTCTTTTTTTCTTTCTTTCCCCTTTCTTCTTCCCCCTTTTTCCTTTTCCCCCTTCCTTTTTAAAGTGATTTCCCCCCTTTTTTAATTCGTGTCATAAGTCCCTATTATTCATGATTATATAATTTATATTTGTGCAAAAAAAAAAAAAAAAAGGGAGGACAAACAACCCTCCAACAACACACCCCTACCCCACATCACCCTCACCACTCAGTGTTTATTAATGTATTCGGGGTGGATGGAGAGAAAAAAAAAAAAAAACCCCGGTGAGTGAGAACATGTAACCATACATTATCTTACCTCCCACCCCTTTACTTAATTGGCATTGGAGAAGTCATATCAATATTTAATTTCTCTTTCTGGGCTCATCATCTTATTTCTTAATTCTTAATGACTACACCATTTCTGCCTCCGTTACCCATTGATGTTTCCCTCTTCCATTATCTCCCTGGCGCACTGCTCCCACTTTGCCCATGTATTTTCAAATTTCTTTTTTTGATTTTTAACCACATGCACCCACCTCTCCGCTTCCTTTATTATGTTAACCTCATTTCTCCACTCCATGACTGACGGTTTCTGATCCTGCCTCCAATACCTTGGGATCAGTTTTTTTGCTGCGTTTAATAAGTGTGGAGTTATGCTTTCCCTACACTTTTTGACGGATCCAGGATTTCCGTGAAACAGATATTGTATAGGCCCAAACTCCAGGGAGTCCCCTGTTAATTTCTTAATCCATGGAGCCACTGATTCCCAAAATGGCTTGATTATTGGACATGTCCACCAAAGATGAAGAAAAGTTCCCCTCTGTCCGCAACCCCTCCAACACCTATCGCTAGATACCGAGGAGATTTGTGCTAATTTTACTGGTGTCCTATACCATCTCGCTAGGAACTTATATGCCATTTCTTGCACCTTTGCGCTTATGGAGGTTGTGAATGTTAACAATATCATTCTATTAATTTGTTTATCTGTCCAGACTTGGCCCAGCTCCCTCTCCCATTCTTTTACAAAGTAAGGGGGTGTCCTTTCTTGTTCTTTTAGGATCATTCTGTACATTCGAGATAGCATATGCCCAGATTCTGATATCTGTGCACACTGCCTCTCAAATGCCGTAAGTGAGTTCATGGGTCTCAATGATTTTATTTTCTTGAGAAAGCTCTTCATTTGGTGGTATTTCCATTCTGCCATTCTCGTCTCACCAAATCTCATGACCATCTCTGTCAGTGATAATAAGGCTCCATTAGGGGCAAACTTACCACATCTAGTATTCCCATCCTGGCCCCATGCCCCCAGACTTCCCATCTCCTCCCCCGGAGGGAACCAAGGAAATCCCTCCAGAGGTGTCAGAGGGGAGGTCTGGGGGGCATATTTACCTTTACTATTCATTCTGTCCCATACTTCCAATGAATTCAAGGTCATTGGTGATGTCCATTGTGACAACCCTCTTAATGACCCTTGGATCCATGGTGCTCCTGCCAGGTTTCTACCCGCCATTGACATTTCTGCCTGTACCCATGGTTTTCTCTTTAGGTCATGACACCAGTCTACTATTCTTACTAGAGTCATAGCCCTATAATAGTATGTTATATCCGGGAATCCTAGGCCTCCCTCAGCTCTGCTTCTCTTTAAGATATCGTAAGCCAGTCTAGGCCTTTTGTCACTCCATACAAATGCCACAAACAGCCTACGTATTTGCCTAAAGAGAGTCGCTGGCAACCTGATTGGAACTGTGCGCAGCACATAAACTATTCTGGGCAGTATACTCATTTTTATGGCGCTGATTCTTCCAAACCAGGTCAGGTATTTACCCTTCCATTTCTTTAGATCTTCTGATATTTCTTTCAATAATGAGCCATAGTTACGTTCATACAATAGTTCATAGTCTGCACTGATTTGCACCCCCAGGTACGTCAGCGACTCCTTATTCCATAAAAATGGGTACATCTCCTTCAGTGACCTCTCCATCTCCGCTGGGATATTACTAGGAAAGATGACTGATTTCTCGAAGTTGATCTTGAAACCAGACAGCCTTCCAAATCTCTGTACCTCAGCCATTAATGCAGCTGTAGATGCCTGAGGAGCGGAGAGGAAAAACAACAGGTCATCCGCATACGCTGCTACTTTATGTTCCGTATGTCCTATGTATGTCCCTACTATCTCCACATTCTTTCTAATTCTGCGCAGGAGTGGTTCCATTACTATTGCGAATATCAAAGGGGATAGCGGGCACCCTTGCCTGGTGCCATTTTGTATGTTAAAACATTCGGATACTGTCCCGTTGACCTTTATTCTTCCTCTTGGTTTCCCATAAAGTGACATAATCCACCCTAGTATTTTTCCCCCCAGACCTATCCTCCCCAGTACTTCTCTCATAAAGCCCCAGTTCACTCTGTCGAAGGCCTTTTCGGCATCCATCGACAGAGTGATTCCTGGGGCTCTATCCGGGCCATGTCGCATCCATTGCAATACATGAAGGGCACGTATGGTATTGTCCCTAGCTTCCCGTCCTTTTATAAACCCTGTCTGGTCTGGGTGTACCAAATCGCCTACATGTTCCCGAAGTCTTAGGGCCAGGATTTTTGCCAATAATTTGGTGTCGGAGTTCAGCAGAGAGATAGGCCTGTAATTAGCACATACCTGGGGGTCCTTTCCCTCTTTTGGTAATACCGTTATATATGCCAGTAATGCTTCTGGAGAAAGTGGGTTCGCAGCATTAATAGAGTTGAAATATCTACAAAGTGGTCTTACCAACACTGGGAGAAATTTCTTATAATATGAGTTTGTCAGCCCATCTGGCCCTGGACTTTTCCCAGGGGGCAGGGTTGCTATCACTCTGCTAAACTCTTCGACCGTGATTGGATGCTCCATATCTTCAGATATTTCTCTAGGTATTATGGGCATGGCGGCGCTCTCCATATATTCGTCTATCTCATTCCTCCTTTGACCCTCTCTTTCCCCTCCTTCAGATGGTTCTATTTTAGCGATGTTATATAGGGCCTCATAGAATTTACCAAATTCTTTAGCTATGGCCTTTGTATCCATTATTTTCTTGCCTTGCACTAATAAGCTATGCACGTGCCTAGAGTCCTGTTGTTTTTTGAGTTGTTTTGCCAGTAGCCTTCCACATTTATTTCCCTGTTCATATGCTCTATTAGCAAAAAACCTAATTTTGTTCTTCGCTCTATATTCAAGGCATTGTGAGAGCTCTGCTCTTAAGCTCTCCAGACATCTACCATCTATTTGGTCAAGATTTTTCTTGTGCTTTCTCTCTAGGACCCTAATCTTCTCTAGTAGTTCGTCTATCTCTCTTTTGCCTTCCCTCTTCATATGCACACCAATGGCAATTAGTTCCCCTCTTACAACTGCCTTATGGGCTTCCCACACCACTTGATCTGACATTTCTTCTGTTTTATTTATTTCAAAATATTCCTTTATCTTAATACTTAGTTTCTCCACTATGTCCTCCTTGTCCAACAGCGACTCATTCAGACGCCATATTCGTTCTGAATGCGCCACTTGTGTTGGTCGGAGGGTCAGAATTATTGGGGCATGATCAGATAGAGTTATTGGTTCGATTGTACTTTTGTTGACACTCCCCAGGTAGAATTGGTCCACCAAAAGAAGGTCCAACCGTGAGTACATATCATGTGTTTTAGAGTAATAACTAAAGTCTCTAGTCCCTGGATGTAGAGCTCGCCAGCTGTCCACAAGATGTTGTGAACCTAAGGTATGTCTAATTTGCTTTATGGCTCTAAAAGATAACCCGGTTTTGCCCGTGGATGTATCTATACTCGGATCTAGAACCATATTGAAGTCTCCTCCAACCACTACACATCCTTCCTTAAATTCTTCTAATTTTTTAAACATTTTTACCAGAAAATTAACAGTCCCTTCGTTGGGTGCATATATTGAAGCAAAGGTATATTGTTTCCCCTGTATTACGCCTTTTACAAACAAATACCGACCTTCTGGGTCGCCTTGTACGGACTCCATTGTCCAGGGACACAATTTCTTAAATGCAATTGTAACCCCTCTTGCCCTTGCTACTGGGGATACCGCATGATGCCACTGCTTCAATATATTCTGGGGAAGGCCTGGGATCGAGCTGCTCCCGAAGTGTGTCTCTTGTAAGAGAACCACATCAGCTCCCAAATGTTGCAGCTCCATCCACAGTCTCCCTCTCTTATTAGGTGAGCTCAAACCCCTCACATTGTATGACAATATTTTCAGAATGGCTGTCATTTTCTTTTATCCCAAGAGCCCCCTGTTCCCTTGCCCATATTCTCTGTCTTCCCCTCTGCCATTCCCGCCCCCCCTGTTGCCCCCCCCCCTTTCCAAAATTCAAGACCCCATTGGACACATACCTACACATAACATAGCAAGAAAGCAAAAAATATATCACATTTATGTTAAAGACATAACTCTTGCATACACTTCCCCCATACACAAAACCTTTCTTTAGGGGTATATCTAAAAATCGGGTAGGGAGCCTGCGCGTATAGGCACCTCCCACGCGCAGGCTACCCCCCTTCCCTGCCTTCCGCAGGTTTACTCTCCCCTTTAATTGGGGCTGACCTATTGACCTACATAAGGTCCTCATTTTCCCTCATGTCCCTCCATTTATCCCCCCCTCCTCCCGGACTTCCCCCTATAAACCCCCTTCCAGATGGTAAAAAAAAAAAAAAGGGGGGAGGGGAGGAAAAAAAAAAAACCCCAAAAAGAGTCCTTTAAGTCCTTCTTTGGGTTCTACCCCTGTTGGCCCTTGCCGGTACCTCTTGCCATTTATCTGCTTGTTGCAGGAGGGGGGCTAGAGTATTTATTCTCCAATCCGTAAAGTCCACCATCGGGAGGTCTAATTTCTCTGTAAATGATTTTAAATCATCCTTTGTTCGCAAAGTTGCAGTTTTTCCATCCCTGGAGGCTGTTAGACTAAAGGGGAACCCCCACCGGTATTTAATCTCGGCCTTTCGTAGGATTTCCAACAGTGGACGAACCGACCCTCGCTTAAAAAGTGTTCTTTTTGAGATATCTGGATACAGTGCTATGTTTGAGACTTCAAATGTGATTATGGGAGTATTACGTGCTGTTTTCATTATATTTTCTTTCACGGTATATTTGTGTATTTTACAGATTACATCCCTAGGTGTGTCAGTTTTTGTGTTCTGAAGAGGGACCCGATGTACCCGATCTATTTCAATAACATTTGGGGCTTGATCTCCCAATATCTGTCCAAAAATTTTTTGTGCTGTTGGAGCCAATTCTTTTGCTGTAATTGACTCCTTTAATGCTTTTATGCGTATATTTTGTCGCCTATCCCTGTTCTCGTACTCATCCAGCTGTTCTCTGTATAAATTTAATATCTCTTCATATTTTCTTATGGACTCTTGGACGTCTACCACTACCTGTGTGATAGTCTCTTGTTCTTTTTCTGCCACTTCTACTCTGTGTCCCAGGTCCCTGATGTCCTCTTTTAAACTTGCCACAGCTTGCATGCAGGATTGCTCGACTGCTTTTATTAATTGCTGAATGTCGTTTTTGGTGGGGAGGGCCTTCAACAATTCCCAGATGTTCCTTTCTGAATTTGCTTTTTGTCCATCCCACTCCTGCGGGTTCCCCTCACCATCCTGAGTGTTCTCCTGATCACCCTCGTATCTTTGTGGCAGCCCGCTTACTCCCATATCCCCCCTTGTTATTTCTGGATGCTCCTGTATAGTACTTTGATCCGTATTAGGGATTGGGTCCCCTCCTTCTCTTCCCATCATAGTCTCTGTGTCAATAGACTGTGCCTCTTCTGATGGCCACCTACTGTCCTCCCATTGCCTCATTGTATCCCGGCTCTCTACCAATGGGCTTTGTATGTCCATCGTTAGATGTCCCTTACCAGGGATGAGTTGGCCCTTATTCTTAGCCCCCATTACTTTGGGGCTCCCATCGCTTCCAGGGGGGCTAGGCTCTGGGGTCTTCCTCCCTCTCCCTGCTGTCGGGGATCTCTTATCATTCGCCACGACACTGCCACTTGTCATCTGGGTACTCGCCTGCCTTGTCCGTGATTCCCGCTCTGCTATTTCTGCACAGCCCGTGATATTACGCTTCTTTATATCCGGTTTTCCTATTTGCTCAGGTACAAGGGGGGATAAGTACGCCTTAATGCCATCTGTTGACTTTCTGCCTCTCCCTGCTGTTGGTTGCAAGGCTACTTGTCTGCGTGTTGTCATCCTCAGGCTTTTATCTCACTCTGCCCGTGTAGATAAGAAAAAAATAAACAAATAAAGGAATAGGGGGGAGGGGGGCAGCCTGTGAGTACAGCCTCTCCTCTCTCTTCCTCTCACACTCTCCCACTCCAGCTGGCCGCCCGTCTGTTTTCAAAGGAATGCCGGTGTGTATTTGCTTTGTATTTACTTGTGTTTACTTTGTTACACGCAGTGGCTGTGGACAAGCCGGCAGGTTACCACAGATCTCTCTCCCTCACACCATTTCTCCACTTTCTATCACCCTGTCACGCTGTGGAGTCTGCCTGTGTAGAGTGGTGTGATGGAGTGGGAAAATAGCCGTACCTCTTTCTCTCTCCACCTCAGCTGGCTGCCCGTCTGTTATCCAGGAGAACGCCGGTGTGTGTGTCTCTTGTTACACGTAGAAGCTGAAGACAGGTAAACAGGCTCTCTCCCATACACGGCTTTTCAGCTTTCTGTCCTTCTTTGCCTTTATTCACTGTGCTGGCTGCTCGTCTGCTATCGAGGGAACGCCAGTGTGTGATTGCTTCACTATACCAGGAAACTGGAAACAGATGAGGGGACAGAGGGGAAGTAGCCAGTGATAGCAGTCGCTCTTCTCCCTCTCGAATGCCGGCGTGTCTTTGCTTACTGCATGGGGGCGGCTGAGGACAGGCGAGTGGGTAGAGCCCTCTCTCACATACACCGCATCTCAGCTGTCTGCCGAATGATTGTCCATTAGCCCGGGATCACAGAGGGGGGGAGGAGCACTCACTTACTCACACTCGCACACACCCATCATCTGATCACCCCAATTCGGCACATCTATTGGGTCTTGTTCCAGGAAGAGGAAGAAGGCAGGCGACTGCTCTATCATTTTGAAACTCTCCCAGTAGCTGTACCTGCTTTACAACTAAAAGCACTCCACAGGAATTTGCTAAAATTTATATGGAATGGTAGGGCCCATCGTATAGCGAGCTCTGTGATGTTTTCCCTTAGATCCAGGGGAGGTTTGGGGACTCCAGATATTACTAAATACTACTATGCCACACACTTAAGGGCTATTACCTCTTGGAAATCCTTACATGCACCGAACCAATGGGCCGCCATTGAAAAAGGGGTACTCTATCTAGTCCACCCATGCTCCTTGATTTGGGGTGCCCCCCCCTCTTGATCCCATATATAAACATCAGTGCACTGGCCCAATGGCATTAACTTTAACCATTTGGCGTCATTGCCTCAAGCGCTACCCCCTTATGTCCCCTTGCTCCCCTCTTGTGAATGTATTATTCAATCCACTCATTCCAGACAGTATGTCCCTGGGCAGGATTTTTCCATGGATTAATGTACATCTCTTTCAGCTCCAGAACCTGGTCCATCCCATAAGGAGGAGACTACATACTTTCGACACTTTAGGTGAAAAATTTGATATACCATCGCATCTTTTCCACTTTTACCTACAGGTTAGACACTTCTTCCACTCTAAATCGCCAACCCTGACCCTAGATAAGCCAACTACCTTTGAATACCTATGTGCTCAGGGCCCACATCAACTGCATTTAATTTCATGTATTTACCATATCCTCCATGAGTCGATTCCTACCAAGGAAACTTTACACCATTATATGAGCAGGTG
Source organism: Lithobates septentrionalis (assembly GCA_037952835.1). NCBI lineage: Eukaryota > Metazoa > Chordata > Amphibia > Anura > Ranidae > Lithobates > Lithobates septentrionalis. Next base: position 852,998 of record JBBDGP010000851.1, on the reverse strand, counting down.
GTCCCACTTAGTTGGCTGTCCTGTCACAATACAGATGTGGGATAGGATTTGGTCCTCTACTTTTAGGTCCTCCAAATGTGTCACCCAGAGGGAGACATCCATTAAAACTCTCATGTTTTGGTATAGAACTCCTGATGTAATTCATAAGTACGAACACTCGGTCACGCCACATTGCTGGCGGTTTGGGACTGACATAGGCTCTTTATTTCATATCTTTTGACAATGCTCCCTGATTCAACCCTTTTGGCGTGATGTGCATTTACTTATACAAAAGGTGGTTGGGGTGTCCCTTCTGATGGATCCTTTGAATTATTTGTTAGGTCTACCCCCTTTAGGTGTATCTAAAAAGGCAAATAGACTAATATCCTATATTTTACTAGCCGCCAAGACGCTTATCCCATTGTCCTGGTTATCCAATGCACCTCCTTCGTGGTCCAGATTTCTACATCTGGTGGGTGAGATACAGAAGATGGAGTTTTTGACGGCCTCGGTACATGACTGCATCTCCCAATTTAATAAGATATGGGAACCATGGGATCTTTCGGAATTCGGGACCACCACACCACCAAACATGCCCTAATCTCCTACTGATTCTATATTGATTGTGGTTACTTGACTCCTCCCCTCCCCCTTTCCGGTGCTCATCATTGGATACCGCACTAGGTTTTATATTACATACTCTGCACCTCCAGTGGAATTCCTTGCCTACTGTATGGCTTTGATTTAATCCTGAGGTTCTAGATTTTTATCCATAACACACCTACTGTGTACATTAAAGGGAAATGATGCAATTCACAACTGTGCCTAGTATCTGTGAACATTTTTCTTTTTACTTATAATTGTTATCTTCTTTTTTGTTTTTCCTTTCTATTATGACTGTTTATAATGCACTTTCATTGATAGTGTAATGTACATTGTGTTACAATTTTGTACTTGTTTTCTGATATCCCAATAAAAAATACAATAAAAAATACAATTTTAGGGGGGGCGTGTCCGGACACAGAGCAAGGAAGACGTGCTTGTGTTGAGCTCTGCACAGCCAGCAAACAATCCGCTGCCATCCTCCCTCTCTCTTACCCCGGAGATCTCCCAAAACCACAGCATACTCCCCAGAACACTCTCCACTACAACTACAGCTAAAAATCTTTTTCCATCTCGGACTCTACATAGCTGTATACACCCCGGCCCGGCTCCCTAACTCCTGGGCTCGAGGCCCGCCGCCATCTTGAGGCCTGCCGGCTCCCTCGCTCTTAAAAACCGACCATCCTGTCTCAATCTTCCAGCGGGATACCTCCGGAGGACGCTGGATGGACCTACAGTGCTACCTGTGGATCTCCAGCCGAGAGCCCCGAATTCCGTGGCCTAATGTCCATCTACAGCCTGCGGCCTATTGATGCGGCCGCATCATCCTCCCAGGGGCATAGTGAGTAGTGGAGTATACACATCTACCATCCCACAGCCACATACCCCTGACATCAACCATCCACTGCCTCATTAGCTGTATCTCTTCAGGAATCCCCCTTGGGCCAGACGAAGCCCAGATGAAGCGGAACCTACACGGCCGGCCGGCCAGCCCATAGGAAAGACTGCGGCTTCGGCCTACACACGGAGGCCGGCGGCCATCTTGGGACTCCAGATACACCCAGCTGCTTCTGTCCCTCTCTGCTGTGCTTACTCAACACAGTCCATATCTTTACACTTCCTCAATAATATCCACCACTGGGAATACTATGCCCTGTAACAGCTACTTAAAAAATTGCCCTTACAACTGTCAAATGTAAGACGCATGTGCAGCTTGCAAAAATGGAAGACGTCTGAGATTTAAGCTTTGGCCTCCGCCTACATATCCGAATCTCCCGCTCCACAACGCTATTATTTTCAAGATCCGGGAGACACGCTAACCTTTCAGGGAACCCCATAGTTATCTCTCAAACAGTATATGGGTAAAATCAGAGACCAACGCACCGTATACTCGAAACAAGCCTCACAGGCCGCACTTCGGCAAACCCGCTCAATGGAGAAATACCTACGGAGGCCTCACTCCCCGGCCTCAGGTACTCCGGAGGCAGCTATGAATCAAACAGACAATTTCCCGTTGGTGGACCCCTCTCTGTTTATTGAAGACTCTTCACAGCGCCCACAACCACCTGTTTCCCCCGCAATATCACTAACTGTGACAGTGGACGTTTTAGATACTAAGTTGCAGGCTCTGCTCCACAGCATCACCCATAACATCACCAAAGAAGTAAATAAGCTAGCCCACGAGCTTAGGGGCGAAATAGGTCAACTTGGTGAACGTACAGATCATTTGGAAACTAAATTCGACGACATGGTTCAATATATCCATGTCCTAGAGGAGGAAAATGCAGGCCTGAAAAACACAGTCTCCCAATTACAAACGCAGCAAGAAGACCTCGAAAATCGAGAACGCCGCCAGAACCTACGTATTTGTGGAGTGAATTCATACCAGATAAAGAAATTTGACCCTACCTCCTTGCTCTATTTGTCATGTTAGTACCTCACATTCCTGACATAGAATGGCGCCTGGATAGAGTACACAGGTCACTGGCTCCTAAACCTCCTCAGGGTGCTAATCCCAGGGACATCATCGCTCGTTTCCACTTTTTTGAGAGCAAGGAGGCCCTGACCATTGCTGCTCGAAACAGATCAAGGGTTGAATTCAAAGGCGCAAAACTTCAAATTTTTAATGATTTATCGCCCATCACTTTGGCTAAACGCCGCGCTTTACGCCCAGTTACCTCTCATCTGCAACAATACCAAGTCCCTTATCGTTGGGGTTTCCCGTTCCGATTATCAGTCACTAAAGACGGTTCACAATACTCCATGCGAGACTTGCAAGAATGTGAGACTTTCATCAAAAATCTAGGTCTCCCTCCCATACCAGATGAAGACCTGCAGATACAAATCCCGCCTTCTCGACAGATGTCCACGCCTGGGAAATTCTGGACCCCGGTGTGCCAGAGGTCAAGGAAGACACCAGTTACACCTCAAAGAGCTGCTCCATTTAAAGGCCCTACCTGAAAATGTCCTGTGACATATCCTTATGGTCCCTCTTTACATATGGGTCCTACTGAGACACTGGGCTCAGAGTCGAACTTCCATACTTGAAGTGCCTTACACATTTATCTGTTTGTTATAACCCAGCACATAACCTCCATGTTGGTGGTTCCCTGTTTTTCCTTTTTTGACGTTCGGATTGGCGGAGGCCCACAAGTCTGATTTTGTAGGCTGACACACCCCCTGTTAACATGGTCTTAAATCGAGACCGTGATTTCCTGAGGCTCCCACGTTCCTCAGGCCTAATACCTAATTGGTATATCTTTTTTTCTTTTTACAAGAGACCCTTTTTGGTCCTAACCTGGATCCCTTTTTTTTTATTATTACTTTTCTTGTTTCTTTTTTTTTTCTATTCCACAATCCCTTGTTTCGACTGCTTTTTTCCTACACATTGTTTTTTTTTTTCGGACCCATATTCAAAATACAGTTATGTCTCAAAAATTATACAATACTGTCATATGATCATTTATGATATATCTATTGATACGTTTTATACATCATGGTACACGTTTCTTTACTACCCTCTAAATTTAATATATGCTTTACTCCTATACCTGAGCTATGGCTGTAAGTATATTGTCATGCAATGTTAAGGGTCTAGGTTCCATCCGCAAACGTTGGCTGGCGTTGAAAGAGTTTAGGACATCCAAAGCAGAAGTGATCACGGTTCAGGAGACACACTTCAATGCGGAGGGATCCTTTAAATTTAAATATATATATATATATTTAAATATATATCCTTTAAATATATATAGCATCAGATCCTTCCGGAAAGGCTGGAGTAGCCATATTACTGAAACGTAATTCTAATATACGTGTCTAATCGACATATTTAGACCCTCAAGGCCGCTTTGTTCTCCTGAGCTGTGATCATGAGAATGTCTGATTTACCCTTGCCAATGTGTACGCACCCAACACAGGACAGATTGGATTTCTTGAGATGTTTTTTGAAAAACTGCAATCTTTTTCTCAACCATTCATGGTCATCGGGGGTGATTTCAATTTGTGCATGTCCCCGACTAAAGACAGATTTGCTCTTTTTACACACACCCCACCTCCCCAGGTTCACAAATTGGCTACATCTTTTAGAAAACTTATCAGAGCTCACAACCTCTTTGATACTTGTAGGGTAAAACATCCTATAGCCAAACAATTCACATTTTATTTGCCCCCCCCCACAAGTTATATACAAGATTAGACCACTTCTTTGTCTCAGCACCCTTACTATCATATGTAGTTAACTCAGAAATAAATGCAATTACATGGTCGGACCATGCCCCCATAGTACTTGACATTCTCCTAACCACATCTACACCTAGGACATGTCATTGGCATCTTAATGAGACCCTTCTTAAAATACCTGATATTTATATTCATCTCCAGAAAAAACTGACAGAATTTTTTGAACGCAACGAGGGTTCGGTTTCTGGGGCGTCCACTCTGTGGGAGGCTCATAAGGCCTTTTTCAGGGGAGAATGCATCTCCTCAAGCTCCCGTCTCAAAAGAGACCAAGCTCTCCAGAGATCATCACTTTTACATTATCTATCTAAAGCAGAGGAGTCCCTTGTCAGCCTCCCTATGGTGGAGTGCCTTAGATCAGTGGTATCATTACGTAACCACATCAAATCTCTTGATCTGAATACATTTGCTAAATCCTTGCTTTGGTCCAAGCAAAAGTTTTACGAATTTGCTAATAAGCCCCATAGAATGCTAGTCAATAAATTAAAACCTAGACCCGCAGCTTCTATCCCCGATTTACTACTACAACCCAATGGTAAACCTACCTATTGCCCCCAACACATGTCCAAGGTCTTTGGTGATTATTACCAAGAACTCTATAACTGCTTAGCAACAGACCGAAATTTCGAATTCACTCAAGAAAAGTTTGATGACTTCATTAAAACTCTAAATCTCCCTACACTTTCTCCTGAGAAATGCTCAGGACTCAATGCTCCCATATCTGCTGCAGAAATTACTGCGGTTATTAACCAACTTCCGACCCACAAGTCCCCAGGGCCCGAAGGACTCCCTTATTCATACTTTAAAAGCTTCCTATCAGTTTTAATGCCCCATATGATAAGTTTGTTTACCTCTCTGATGTCAGGGATAGTCCCGCACTCCCAATTTCTCCACGCCTTTATTACGGTTATTCCGAAACCAGATAAGGACTTATCACTACCAGACAACTATCGCCCCATCGCCCTCCTGAACTCTGATTATAAAATTTTCACTAAAATTTTAGCTAACAGACTGTCCTTACTTCTCCCCTCACTCATACATAAGGACCAGGTCGGTTTTGTCCCCAATAGACACGCAGGAGATAACACTAGAACTATCGATCTTATTGACTTACTGACTAAAACTAAGAAACCTGCGATAGTCCTTAGTTTAGATGCCCAGAAGGCATTTGATCGCCTAAACTGGTCTTTTATGTTCGCCATTCTGGCTAGATATGGAATTTCAGGCCCCTTTATATACGCTTTAAAAGCACTTTACTCCACGCCCACTTCCCAGGTACAGCTATCTTCCCATGTCTCTCCGCTATTTTCCCTAAGTAACGGTACCCGTCAGGGATGCCCCCTATCCCCTTTACTTTTCATTTTAAGTTTGGAACCTCTGGCCGAAGCTATTCGTTCCCACCCTGACATTGGGGGAGTGGCGCTAAGACATCAGGAATACAAGTTGTCCCTATTCGCTGATGATATTCTATTAACATTGACTCATCCCCATATATCACTCCCTTCTCTCCATGCAATCCTGCATCAATTTGGTAGCATTTCAGGTTTTAAAATAAATCTGACCAAAACTGAAGCCCTTCCTATTAACCTTTCCACAGATATGCTCTCGACTTTACAGGAATATTTCAAATACCGTTGGTGCCCCCATTCCTTGAAATATCTTGGGGTCTATCTGACTTCTTCATATTCCACTCTTTTTCAGGCCAACTTTCCTCCTATGTTTATAGAAATTAACAAATTATTAAAGACATGGACAACTCTCCCCTTATCCCTACTTGGAAGGATAAACGTCCTCAAAATGTCGGTACTCCCTAAGCTCCTCTATCTCTTTGAGACCCTTCCAGTCAAGGTTACGATTTCCCAATTAAAGCTAATCCAACGAAATTTCCTAAACTTTATATGGAATCATAAATCCCATAGGATAGCTAGCTCTGTACTTTTTGCATCCCGAGCCGGTGGAGGTTTGGGAGCACCCGACATAATCAAGTATTATTACGCCTCACATCTAAGAGCAATAACCTCCTGGACATCTAGATATGCCCCTAACAGATGGTCTGAGATAGAAATGGGTATTACGGTACCTGCACATCCATGCTACATGTTATGGCCATCCTCAGATAAATTCATCTCTCAGTTACGTAAAATCAGCTTAAACCCGATGCTATTTACTCTCTCAATATGTAAAAGTTGCTCTGGTAAATATATGCTCTCATCCCCATGTTCTCCTTTAACAAATGTTATCTTTAATCCAGAAATCCCTTATAGCCTCTCTTATGATGCCATGTTGCCATGGACGAAAGCCGGTATTTTCCAACTACGCCACCTGGTTAACCCAGTGACACGTAAACTCCTCACTTTTCCTGACCTACAATCTAAATATAAAATCCCAAAAAACCTTTTCTACTCCTTTCTACAAATCAAAAACTTCTTCTCCACCAAAATGCCACAATTGACCCTATCTATTCCTACTGAATTTGAAATGGTGTGCTCAGGTCCTCATGATTCTCATCTAATATCCACTATTTATAAAATTTTACATGCTGCCTCTCCTATCACAGAACAGACTCACACATATATGCGCAAATGGTCCCACATTTTAAACAGACCTATCCTATTAAGTGAATGGAAGAATATTTGGGAAAGTGCATCTAAGACATCTAGATGTGTGGCTCAGAAAGAAACAACCTATAAAATACTGATGTTCTGGTACAGAACCCCGGAATTTCTTTTAAGACAGAAACTGACTACATTTGGACAGTGCTGGAGATGTGGCTCATCTCTGGGCACCCATTTCCAAATATTTTGGGAATGTCCTTTGATAGTGCCATACTGGTCACAGATCCATGCCCTATTGGAAAAGATCCTAAAATTCTCTGTACCCCACCAACCTATACACCTCTTGCTAGGCTTGCCCCTCCCAAAGCTGCCAAAAACCCTTAGGAAACTGATGGCTTTCATCTTACTAGCGGCTAAACGGGTTATACCCCAATGTTGGTTAGCCAATACCCCCCCTACCTTTGCACAATTTTTGTCAGTTATTACAGATATTCGCAGGTTGGAACGTATCACAGCCATAATTGATGACTCCCTTTCCAGATTTGATGCTATATGGGGACACTGGGACTCCTCTGAATACAACATAGAGAATCCCCAGGTAGTCCAGAATTAATGAGGTGTAGGGACAGATTCCTCTATTGTTTGAGTGAAGCAGGGCCAATGACCATAACATTGCTTTGTTTCACTAACTGACCCTCTTATCTACTACCATGATGTGTATGTAATGTCTGAAAATCATTTGACACTTAATGTTATTTCTTCTTGATATATAATAAGCTACAAAATTTTTTTTGTCTCATTGAGAATATACTGTTATCAATGACTTTTCTATGAGAATGTATACTCTGTTTCTGTATACTTGAATATACTTAATAAATAAACAATTAAAAAAAAAAAAATACAATTTTAAAAAACACTGAGGTCCCAGCTATGCTTAACTGAGGGGGCTACCACAGAGCTTTTGTTCAGGGATTGAGCTAGGTCAGGAGAAGTCTCACTGGAGAGAGTCAGGAGGAAGTTGGTGGGAAGAAGTCAAACTTTCCTGTGGTAGTATAAGTCTACATCTCCCTCACTAGGAAGAGCCTGTGGATATCAGCAGGAGGCAACCAATGATTGTGTGGCTGAGTGAGTAAATGATCCCCCCCCTCCCTTTTTTTTACTGAGGACTTCTAATTGAGTACAGGGTACAGGTCAGTATCAGAAAAAGTAATCCTTTGGAACAGTCAAGTGCAGCCAGCTGTGAGTGGAGAGCAACCACAAGCACAGCCAGCGGATGATAAGGCACAGCCAGAAGTTGAGTCCCTAAATTTGTTCCAGTTACAGTTTACCAGGGGTATCCCATACCCCTTATCCTCAGCCAAGTTCCTTTTCTAAAAAAAAACAAAAAAAAACCCCTAAAAACAACCCAAACGGTTTCCTGAGTGAATAAATGAATGGAAAAATAGTATTTTTACGTCATTCTTACCTGTAAAATCCTTTTTTTTTTGAGTACGTCATGGGACACAGAGTCAGGCTAATATTCATTACCTTCTGGGATGTCCCAGAGCAATAGCCTTGAGGGGAGGGAGACACCCTGCCAAATAATAACTATCAGAACTTTACATGGCAGCCTGCAGTATACTGTGGGCGAAAGCCGAATCCTCGGCTGCTCGAACATCCACTTGATAAAATTTTGTGAACGTATGCCCTGAAGACCAGGTAGCAGCCTTACAAATCTGAGCCACAGATACTTTGATGGCAAAAATCCCAGGAGGTTCGTACACCCCTGGTAGAATGAGCTCTCACTCGAAAGGGGGGAACTTTGTGTTTCAGCCCGTAGGCCCGTAGGCATTAATGATCAATTGATCAATGATGATCAAGCTGCCTGCCTCCTCTTGGGTCCCTTTGGTAAAATGAATAAAAAAAAAAAAAAAGAGTCTGATCCTCGGATCTCCGCAGATCTAGACAAATATACCTTGACTGTCCGGACAACGTCCAAAGAATGCAGTCGTCTCTCGTGCCGAACAAGGCTGAGAGAAAAAAGAAGGCAAAATAATGTCCTGATTTAAATGAAAGGCTGACACCACCTTTGGCAAAAGGGATGGAACACGTCAAAACATGACACTGTCCTGGTGAAGGATTAAATACGGTTCCCTGCATGACAAGGCCACCAATTCCGACACCCTCCTAGCCGAGGTGATAGCCATCAGGAAGGCTAGCTTGTGTGACAGCAAGTCTAATGGAATTTCCTTAATAGGTTCAAATGGTTGCTTCTGTAATACAGACAGCACCAAGTTCAAGTCCCAAGGACACATAGGTGACCTAATGGGGGGAAGCAATCGAGTTGCCGCTTGCATAAAGGTTCGGATCAGTGAATGGGAGGCTAGAGGCCTTTGGAAGAATACTGATGGGGCCAAAACTTGACCTCTGTACTCAAAGCCAATTTGATTTCTACAGCTGACTGTAGAAAAGAGAGAATTCTCCCAATCATGTATTTTTGTGGATGCCATTTTTTGGCTTCACATCAAGCAATATAAGTATTCCAGACCTTATGATAGATTTTTCTAGTGACAGCTTTTCTAGCATTCACTAGAGTAGACACAATCGATCCCAAGATGTCGTCATCTTTCAGCACCGTGGCTTCAATAGCCATGCCGTCAAATTTAGAGACTGTAAATTGGGGTGGAATATAGGACCTTGAGACAGTAGATTGGGGCGACATGGAAAGCGTCCATGGTCCGTCTATTGTCAGTATCACGATCTCCAGGAACCAGGGCCTTCTGGGCCAGGCTGGTGAAACTAGAATGACTGGAACCCCCTCTTTCTGAATCCTGCGCAACAAGTGTGGGGGGAGAGGGATAGGAGGGAAGCAAAAACCAGTGAGTATTGGCTCCATGGAATTATCAGAGCATCTGCTCCAATTGCCAGAGGATCTCTTGTTCAGGATACAAACTGCTGTAGTTTGATGTTGAACCTGGATGCCAGTAGGTTGACCTCTGGCCATCCCCAACGTGGGCAAAATTTCTTGGAACATGTCTTGGTGTAGGGACCATTCCCCTGGGCAGATCTGGTGCCGGCTGAATAATCTGCCTTCCAGTTCTCTACTACCAGGATATGGACTGCCGATATGATTGGCACATAGTTTTCAGCCTAGGCAAGTATGCAGTTCACCTCTTTCAGAGCTGAACGACTCCTGGTACAGCCTTGGTGGTTTATATAGGCCACTGCAGTGGCATTGTCGGACTGGACCCTGATAGGGTAGTCCTGAAGCTCTACTGTCCAGGAGTGTAGGTCCAGACATACTGCCTTTAATTCCAGGACGTTGATAGACATGTGTCAGAGGGTTAACACAGTCAGAGCCTGTCAGTATCGGCGCGTCCCGGTGCACCTGCGCAGTAGAGCCCCACTTCAGCACGTACGGGCACACGATCGGCGGGTACGAGCGCGTGATCCGAACGGGTTAGCACACGTGGGCACACGAACGCATGCACGTACAGCGGGACGTCCCCTTGGCGGGCCTATATAAAGGCAGCTATGCCTTGTGCTCATTGCTGGTTTGTCTTCTCAGCTTCCAGTGTTCCCGTTTATCCTCTGCATACCTGTTCCTGCCTGTTGTGACCCGGACCGTTTGACTACTTTACTTATCCTCTCTCCAGTGTTTGACCCTCGGCTTGATTAAGGACTTCTCTGCTTATCTTCGCTCCAGTGTTTGACCCCCCGGCTTGATTACGACTCTTCTACTGATCCTCTCTCCAGTGTTGACCCTTGGCCTGCTAAATGGACTTGTCTTGCTTAAACCCGTACTACGATTACCTGGTGTTTGACCTTCTGCCTGCTCAACGGACTTGCCTTGCCTCAACCTGTGCTTGCTACCACGTCTCCCAGTGTTTGACCCTCGGCCTGCTTAACGGACTTGTTCTGCTTAACCCTGTGCTTCTCCTCAGCTCTGTTCCTGGTTCCAGGTCAAGTGTTGGAGTCTCTGCCAGTCTTCTCTCCAGCTTAGCAACCAGTCCATGCTACACGGGTTCTACACGTCTAGTGAAACCTTGGTGACCTGCACACCTGCTGGCAACCCGTGCCTCTCCGTGCCTGATTCCCTCTGTACCACCTTCAGGGGTATCTCGCACCTAGTTGCTAGGGAAGCCGCTCTCAGCATTCTGGCCTTGGTGAGTACCTGACAGTACAAACCAACCATGTCAGAGGCCGACAGAGCCGGCTCTCCCCTCGAGGCCCTCTGCCAGCAGGTTACAGCCCTTACACAGGCTGTCTAGAGACTGCAGGATGGATATTTCCAAATTGAGGGTCGCCTTCAACACCTAACAACTTCCTCAGCTCCCCCAGAAGCACCGTCAGCTTCATCCAGTGGGATTTCTTCTTCACAAAACCAAGTCAACCCAGTCATGATGGCCATCCCTGAACCTAGGGTTCCCATTCCAGAACGGTTTTCCGGAATTCATAAGAAATTCAGAGCCTTCCAAAATGCTTGTCAGCTTTACTTGGCCCTTCAACCCAGGACTTTTCATTCTGAAGCTGTAAAGGTGGGGTTTGTCATTTTGCTTTTGTCAGAAGAACCCCAAGCTTGGGCCCATAACCTTTTAGAACAGAAAAGCCCCCTGTTGGATACGGTAGAAACCTTTTTCAACGCTATGGCACAGCTGTATGACGACCCACAACGCACTGCCACAGCTGAATCCATCTTACACACCCTGACCCAGGGAAAGAGACCAGTGGAAGACTACACCGTTGAATTCCGGAAATGGTCTGGGGACACCAACTGGAATGAGGCCGCTTTAAAGTACCAGAATCGCCAAGGTTTATCAGAAAATTTAAAAGATGAATTAGCTCGGATGGATACTCCTTCCTCCCTGGAAGAATTAATACAACTAGCAATTAAGCTTGACAGACGCCTGCGTGAACGCCGCTCTGAACGCTTCCAGTCCTCACGACCCACCTGGATGTTACCTCGCATTCCTCCTGTTCCAGCACCTTCTGCCGTACCTTCCTCTTCCTCGGACCATGAACCTATGCAGTTGGGATTGGTACGTTCTCCACTCACCCCTGATGAAAGACTCCGCCGGCGCCAAGCCAACCTTTGCCTTTATTGTGAGGAGGCCGGTCATTTCTTACGCAACTGTCCCGTGAGACCCAGTAAGTGCCAGGGACAGTACACTGTGAACTTTCAAGTTACCGGCTCTACCCAATCTCACTTTGTCCTTCCGGTCTCATTACAGGTGGTGGAAGAGGAGGCTCGGCTGCTGGCCATCATTGACTCCGGAGCATGCAGTTGTTTCCTGGATGCATCTCTGGCTCACACCCTGCATATCCCCCTCCAAGATAAGAAGCAACCTCTGCAGATACATCTAGCCGACGGATCCCTACCATGTTCAGGACTTGTTACTCAAGAAACCAAACCTATTCTCACCTCCACAGACTCTGGCCACCAAGAATTCCTTTGCTTTAACATCATCAGTTCACCTATGTTCCCTGTTATCCTGGGTTTTCCCTGGTTACAAGTTCATGACCCTCAAATCAGTTGGTCCAAGAAAGAAATCCTCTTCTCGTCTAGGTACTGCTCTCAACATTGTTTCGTGCCTACCACCAGCACACCGGCCTCTTGTTTGACCCTTCAGTCAATACCAGATAATCTTCAGCATGTCCCTGCAGTATACCATGAATTTCTGGATATTTTTGATAAAAAAAAGGCCGACAGCTTACCACCTCATCGCTCCTATGATTGTCCCATTGACCTTTTACCTGGATCCGAGATCCCCTTTGGTCGCATATTTCCACTATCTGAGACTGAGTTAGAAGCGCTTCGTTCCTATATTGCCGAAAACCTGGAGAAGAAGTTTATCCGCACTTCCTCTTCTCCAGCTGGGGCGGGTATCTTCTTTGTAGAAAAGAAGGATGGATCTTTAAGGCCCTGTGTGGACTATAGAGAACTTAATAAGATCACTGTGAAAAATAGATACCCGTTGCCTCTCATCTCTGAACTATTCCAGCGCTTCAGAACTGCCCAAGTGTTTACCAAACTAGACCTACGGGGAGCATACAATCTCGTTCGGATAAGTGCCGGGGATGAGTGGAAAACAGCCTTTAGATCCAGGTTTGGGCACTTTGAATATCTTGTGATGCCTTTCGGACTCTGCAACGCCCCGGCCACGTTCCAACACCTAGTCAACGACATTTTCCGTGAGTACCTTGATAACTTTGTGATTGTATATCTTGATGATATTTTGATTTTCTCCACCTCACTAGAAGTACATCGCACCCATGTAAAGAAGGTACTCTCGGTTCTCAGGAAACATGGCCTATTCTTAAAAGGGGAGAAATGTGAATTTGAAAAGACCACCATCCAGTTCCTTGGGTTCATCATCTCCACAGAAGGGGTTGCAATGGACCCACAAAAGGTTAGAACCATCCAGGAGTGGCCAGCTCCTTCAGATAAAAAGGGAATCCAGCGGTTTGTTGGCTTTGCCAATTTTTACCGCAGGTTCATTAGAGGATTCTCTTCAATCATTTCTCCCATTACTCGACTCACCCGCCAGCAAGCTAAGTTTCATTGGCCCCAAGAAGTACAGGAAGCTTTTAATAAATTGAAAGATCTTTTTACATCGGCTCCTATTCTACTACACCCAGATCCAGCCTTATCATATGTACTAGAAGTAGATGCCTCCGAATCAGCGACAGGTGCAATCCTGTCCCATCGAAGCGGTTCCTGCCTGTTGTGACCCGGACCGTTTGACTACTTTACTTATCCTCTCTCCAGTGTTTGACCCTCGGCTTGATTAAGGACTTCTCTGCTTATCTTCGCTCCAGTGTTTGACCCCCGGCTTGATTACGACTCTTCTACTGATCCTCTCTCCAGTGTTGACCCTTGGCCTGCTAAACGGACTTGTCTTGCTTAAACCTGTACTACGATTGCCTGGTGTTTGACCCTCTGCCTGCTCAACGGACTTGCCTTGCCTCAATCTGTGCTTGCTACCACGTCTCCCAGTATTTGACCCTCGGCCTGCTTAACAGACTTGTTCTGCTTAACCCTGTGCTTCTCCTCTGTTCCTGGTTCCAGGTCAAGTGTTGGAGTCTCTGCCAGTCTTCTCTCCAGCTTAGCAACCAGTCCATGCTACACAGGTTCTACACGTCTAGTGAAACCTTGGTGACCTGCACACCTGCTGGCAACCCGTGCCTCTCCGTGCCTGATTCCCTCTGTACCACCTTCAGGGGTATCTTGCACCTAGTTGCTAGGGAAGCCGCTCTCAGCATTCCGGCCTTGGTGAGCACCTGACACCATGAACTGTTCTGTTCCTGATCATTTCCCCTGGGCTGAGAGACTGGCATCTGTAGTCAGTACTCTACAATTTACTGGGAGAATGGATTTTCCCTTTCACAGGTTCTGATCCTGCAGTCACCAATTTAGGCTTAAGCATGCCTAAGGGGATAAGCACATTGGATTTCACTACAGGTAAGAATTGTTGTCATCGAGCTTCACACAGTAGATCATACATTATCATAAGTATAAACACAGGACACCTTCTCACAATAGCAGGAGCTCCAGTAGGAGTCTGCCCGTCTCCTACATTGTACAGAGGCCAATGTGATCAGCTCTCTCAATTAACATGTTAAGTTCAGAATCAAACAAACCAAGAATAGTCTATATATATATTAGACATAAGAGGGGCATGGGGAGCTGAAACAAGGGTTTTCCAACCTTTCCAAGGGATTCTGGGTTCCACGGGCCCTCCCGTCACAGTCTCCCCTCTGTAGTGAGGTTACTACTGAGTGGACAGACTCCATCCGAAAGAACTGTATCGCTAGATACTTATTGAGGGATCTTTAGGTCCAAAATGGGCCTGGTGTCCCCATTTGGCTTCTAAACCTTAAAACAGGTTTACGTAAAACCCTGTGCCCGTTTCGAGTATCGGAGCCTCTACAATTACTCTTTGATGCACTAGATGATGTAGTGCTTGAAGTAATAGGTTTTTTTTTAGAGGATCCAAGGGTACGCTGGATCTTAAAAACCCCTGGGGGGGCATCCCCCGCAACTCCAGCCTGTAACTGGACATATAATTAAGGTGACCCACTGGTCCTGAATTGTTTTTTCAAATGTCCGCAAAGTGCAGCAACCTTCCCCCTACTCGATGCAGTGGGGGCGTCCCCGCAAAAGGGGCAGACCATCCTCTTGATTAAGCCTATTAGGCCTTTTGATCCGATCCTTTACAGACTGGCAAATACCAATTGCTGCAACAGCTGGCTGGCTGAACTGGCCAAAGAAAAGGAAGCCTTTAATAATAATAACTCCAATTTCTTGTCAATAGGGTCTTTCAGGCCCTGTGTGTTATCTACTGGACAAGTTAATTCTTATTTAAGGGACTGCTGCAACTACTGCTGGCATGCTCCATTTTTTAACAACCTTTCATCCATGGGATATAGAAGGGGAAACCTTTTAGAAGGAACAAAGATCCTAAAGATCCTATCAGGATGTTCCCAATCAGCATACACCACCTGTTCCAACTGCGGGTGTAGAGGGAAAGTCTGTGTTGCCTGGAAAGGCCTCAGAGATTCCGAAGAGGACCCGGGGGGCTCAGTCGCCTCTGTAAGAGGCAACTTAAAGGCAGAATGAACCATTTTGGTCAGTGTCTGGATAAGAAGCCTCTGTGACTGAGAGGCAGACATCAGTTGGATATCTTCTTGTCCAGAGTCATCTGCCTGGAACTCCACCAAATCCTGAGCTTTAAGCTCTTCCCCATTCTCAACCTATTCCTGCTCCAAACTAGGAAGCTTCGGGGAGGGGGATCTGTCACACTTCCTGCTACCCTGTGGGATGGTGGCAATTATGTCAGCTATCCTGTGCTCTAAGCTGTTGAGGGCTGAGGACAGTTCATCCTTATTAATAAATGGTGAAGCAACAGCATTGACTGTAGGCACAACACCAGATAGACGCAGCGGCTCAGATTGCCCGGAAGCCTGTGGTCTTTCAGGGGATACAACACTAGGGATACGACCAAGTTCATCAAGAACTGCTAATGACATGTGCCCTTCCCTGCAGTGTTAGTCCCACTCCTCTTTTTGGAAGACATTAATACCCACAAACAAAGAGTACTTAGGTGTATAAAAAAACACCCTTTTTTTTAGAAGGGAGACCCTTCTCACTAAGTCCCTATGCAACAATCCTGCTAAGCATTTTTAGCCTGCCAAGCAACACCTGGTGACTCACGTGAACCGGGTAAGAAGAAATAAACCACTGTAAGTGTTTGTTCAGAGCCTGCTCTGTGTCCCACAGCTGCCTTCTGGAAGCACCACATGCTTGGCTTACCCAGCTTAACCACTTGCCGACCGCCGCACACAGATGTACGTCGACAAAGCGGCACGGGCAGGCAAAAGGGCTTACCTGTACGTCCCTGCCTGCCCGCGGGTGGGGGGTCCGATCGGACCCCCCCCCGGTGCCTGCGACGGTCGGCAAATGTCCCCCGGCGATCGGTGGTGAGGGGGAGGCCATCCATTCGTGGCCCCCCCCTCGCGATCGCTCCCAGCCAATGGGATCATTTCCCTGCCTCTGTATTGTACACAGAGGCAGAGGAAATGATGTCATCTCTCCTCGGCTCGGTATTTTCCGTTCCGGGCCGAGGAGAGAAGACATGTAATGTGAGTGCACAACACACACACACACAGTAGAACATGCCAGGCACACATTACACCCCGATCCCCCCCCCGATCGCCCCCCGATCCCCCCCCAATCACCCCCCCCCCCCCCTGTCACAAACTGACACAAAGCAGGTTTTTTTTTGTTTTTTTTTTTTTTTTTCTGATTACTGTATTGGTGTCAGTTTGTGACAGTTAGTGTGTTAGGGCAGTGAATGTTAGGCCCCCTTTAGGTCTAGGGTACCCTCCTAACCCCCCCTAATAAAGTTTTAACCCCTTGATCACCCTCCGTCACCAGTGTCACTAAGCGATCATTTTTCTGATCGCTGTATTAGTGTCGCTGGTGACGCTAGTTAGGGACATAAATATTTAGGTTCGCCGTCAGCGTTTTATAGCGACAGGGACCCCCATATACTACCTAATAAATGTTTTAACCCCTTGATTGCCCCCTAGTTAACCCTTTCACCACTGATCACCGTATAACTGTTACGGGTGACGCTGGTTAGTTCGTTTATTTTTTATAGTGTCAGGGCACCCGCCGTTTATTACCGAATAAAGGTTTAGCCCCCTGATCGCCCGGCGGTGATATGCGTCGCCCCAGGCAGCGTCAGATTAGCGCCAGTACCGCTAACACCCACGCACGCAGCATACACCTCCCTTAGTGGTATAGTATCTGAACGCATCAATATCTGATCCAATCAGATCTATACTAGCGTCCCCAGCAGTTTAGGGTTCCCGAAAATGCAGTGTTAGCGGGATCAGCCCAGATACCTGCTAGCACCTGCGTTTTGCCCCTCCGCCCGGCCCAGCCCAGCCCAGCCCACCCAAGTGCAGTATCGATCGATCACTGTCACTTACAAAACACTAAGCGCATAACTGCAGCGTACGCAGAGTCAGGCCTGATCCCTGCGATCGCTAACAGTTTTTTTGGTAGCGTTTTGGTGAACTGGCAAGCACCAGCCCCAAGCAGCATCAGGTTAGCGCCAGTACCGCTAACACCCACGCACGCACCGTACACCTCCCTTAGTGGTATAGTATCTGAACGGATCAATATCTGATCCGATCAGATCTATACTAGTGTCCCCAGCAGTTTAGGGTTCCCAAACACGCAGTGTTAGCGGGATCAGCCCAGATACCTGCTAGCACCTGCGTTTTTCCCATCCGCCCGGCCCAGCCCACCCAAGTGCAGTATCAATCGATCACTGTCACTTACAAAACACTAAACGCATAACTGCAGCGTTCGCAGAGTCACGCCTGATCCCTGCGATCGCTAACAGTTTTTTTGGTAGCGTTTTGGTGAACTGGCAAGCACCAGCCCCAGGCAGCGTCAGATTAGCGCCAGTACCGCTAACACCCACGCACGCAGCATACGCCTCCCTTAGTGGTATAGTATCTGAACGGATCAATATCTGATCCGATCAGATCTATACTAGCGTCCCCAGCAGTTTAGGGTTCCCACAAACGCAGTGTTAGCGGGATCAGCCCAGATACCTGCTAGCACCTGCGTTTTGCCCCTCCGCCCGGCCCAGCCCAGCCCACCCAAGTGCAGTATCGATCGATCACTGTCACTTACAGAACACTAAACGCATAACTGCAGCGTTCGCAGAGTCAGGCCTGATCCCTGCGATCGCTAACAGATTTTTTGGTAGCGTTTTGGTGAACTGGCAAGCGCCAGCGGCTTAGTACACCCCGGTCGTAGTCAAACCCGCACTGCAGTAACACTTGGTGACGTGGCGAGTCCCATAAGTGCAGTTCAAGCTGGTGAGGTGGCAAGCACAAGTAGTGTCCCGCTGCCACCAAAAAGACAAACACAGGCCCGTCGTGCCCATAGTGCCCTTCCTGCTGCATTCGCCAATCCTAATTGGGAACCCACCGCTTCTGCAGCGCCCGTACTTCCCCCATTCACATCCCCAACCAAATGCAGTCGGCTGCATGAGAGGCATTTTCTTTATGTCCTCCCGAGTACCCCTACCCAACGAACCCCCCCAAAAAAGATGTTGTGTCTGCAGCAAGCGCGGATATAGGCGTGACACCCGCTATTATTGTCCCTCCTGTCCTGACAATCCTGGTCTTTGCATTGGTGAATGTTTTGAACGCTACCATTCACTAGTTGACTATTAGCGTAGGGTACAGCATTCCACAGACTAGGCACACTTTCACAGGGTCTCCCAAGATGCCATCGCATTTTGAGAGACCCGAACCTGGAACCGGGTACAGTTATAAAAGTTAGTTACAAAAAAAAAAAAAAACACATACAAAAATATAAAATAAAAAAAAAATAGTTGTCGTTTTATTGTTCTTTCTCTCTCTATTCTCTCTCTCTATTGTTCTGCTCTTTTTTACTGTATTCTATTCTGCAATGTTTTATTGTTATTATGTTTTATCATGTTTGTTTTTCAGGTATGCAATTTTTTATACTTTACCGTTTACTGTGCTTTATTGTTAACCATTTTTTTGTCTTCAGGTACGCCATTCACGACTTTGAATGGTTATACCAGAATGATGCCTGCAGGTTTAGGTATCATCTTGGTATCATTCTTTTCAGCCAGCGGTCGGCTTTCATGTAAAAGCAATCCTAGCGGCTAATTAGCCTCTAGACTGCTTTTACAAGCAGTGGGAGGGAATGCCCCCCCCCCCCACCGTCTTCCGTGTTTTTCTCTGGCTCTCCTGTCTCAACAGGGAACCTGAAAATGCAGCCGGTGATTCAGCCAGCTGACCATAGAGCTGATCAGAGACCAGAGTGGCTCCAAACATCTCTATGGCCTAAGAAACCGGAAGCTACGAGCATTTTATGACTTAGATTTCGCCGGATGTAAATAGCGCCATTGGGAAATTGGGAAAGCATTTTATCACACCGATCTTGGTGTGGTCAGATGCTTTGAGGGCAGAGGAGAAATCTAGGGTCTAATAGACCCCAATTTTTGCAAAAAAGAGTACCTGTCACTACCTATTGCTATGATAGGGGATATTTACATTCCCTGAGATAACAATAAAAATGATTTAAAAAAAAAATGAAAGGAACAGTTTAAAAATAAGATAAAAAAATAATAATAATAAAGAAAAAAAAAAAAAAAAAAAAAAAAAAAAAAAAGCACCCCTGTCCCCCCTGCTCTCGCGCTAAGGCGAACGCAAGCGTCGGTCTGGCGTCAAATGTAAACAGCAATTGCACCATGCATGTGAGGTATCGCCGCGAAGGTCAGATCGAGGGCAGTAAGTTTAGCAGTAGACCTCCTCTGTAAATCTAAAGTGGTAACCTGTAAAGGCTTTTAAAAGGCTTTTAAAAATGTATTTAGTTTGTCGCCACTGCACGTTTGTGCGCAATTTTAAAGCATGTCATGTTTGGTATCCATGTACTCGGCCTAAGATCATCTTTTTTATTTCATCAAACATTTGGGCAATATAGTGTGTTTTAGTGCATTAAAATGTAAAAAAGTGTGTTTTTTCCCCAAAAAATGCGTTTGAAAAATTGCGGCGCAAATACTGTGTGAAAAAAAAAAATGAAACACCCACCATTTTAATCTGTAGGGCATTTGCTTTAAAAAAAATATATAATGTTTGGGGGTTCAAAGTAATTTTCTTGCAAAAAAAAATTATTTTTTTATGTAAACAATAAGTGTCAGAAAGGGCTTTGTCTTCAAGTGGTTAGAAGAGTGGGTGATGTGTGACATAAGCTTCTAGATGTTGTGCATAAAATGCCAGGACAGTTCAAAACCCCCCCAAATGACCCCATTTTGGAAAGTAGACACCCCAAGCTATTTGCTGAGAGTCATGTTGAGTCCATGGAATAATTTATATTGTGACACAAGTTGCGGGAAAGAGACAATTTTTTATTTTTTTTATTTTTTTTTGCGCAAAGTTGTCACTAAATGATATATTGCTCAAACATGCCATGGGAATATTTGAAATTACACCCCAAAATACATTCTGTTGCTTCTCCTGAGTACGGGGATACCACATGTGTGAGACTTTTTGGGAGCCTAGCCGCGTACGGGACCCCGAAAACCAAGCACCGCCTTCAGGCTTTCTAAGGCCGTAAATTTTTGATTTCACTCTTCACTGCCTATCACAGTTTCGGAGGCCATGGAATGCCCAGGTGGCAAAAAAAAACCCCAAATGACCCCATTTTGGAAAGTAGACACCCCAAGCTATTTGATGAGAGGTATAGTGAGTATTTTGCAGACCTCACTTTTTGTCACAAAGTTTTGAAAATTGAAAAAAGAAAAAAAAAATTTTTTTTTCTCGTCTTTCTTTATTTTCAAAAACAAATGAGAGCTGCAAAATACTCACCATGCCTCTCAGCAAATAGCTTGGGGTGTCTACTTTCCAAAATGGGGTCATTTGGGGGGGGGTTTGTGCCACCTGGGCATTCCATGGCCTCCGAAACTGTGATAGGCAGTGAGGAGTAAAATCAAAAATGTACGCCCTTAGAATTCCTGAAGGCAGTGATTGGTTTTCGGGGTCCCGTACGCGGCTAGGCTCCCAAAAAGTCCCACACATGTGGTATCCCCATACTCAGGAGAAGCAGCTAAATGTATTTTGGGGTGCAATTCCACATATGCCCATGGCCTGTGTGAGCAATATATCATTTAGTGACAACTTTGTGCAAAAAAAAAAAAAAAAAAAAAAAAAATTTGTCACTTTCCCGCAACTTGTGTCAAAATATAAAACATTCCATGGACTCAACATGCCTCAAAGCAAATAGCTTGGGGTGTCTACTTTCCAAAATGGGGTAATTTGGGGGGGTTTTATGTCATCTGGGCATTTTATGGCCTTCAAAACTGTGATAGGTAGTGAGGAGTAAAATCAAAAATGTACGCCCTTAGAAATCCTGAAGGCAGTGATTGGTTTTCGGGGCCCCGTACGCGGCTAGGCTCCCAAAAAGTCCCACACATGTGGTATCCCCGTACTCAGGAGAAGCAGCTAAATGTATTTTGGGGTGCAATTCCACATATGCCCATGGCCTGTGTGAGCAATATATCATTTAGTGACAACTTTTTGTAATTTTTTTTTTTTTTTTTTTTTTTGTCATTATTCAATCACTTGGGACAAAAAAAATGAATATTCAATGGGCTCAACATGCCTCTCAGCAAATTCCTTGGGGTGTCTACTTTCCAAAATGGGGTCATTTGTGGGGGTTTTGTACTGCCCTGCCATTTTAGCACCTCAAGAAACGACATAGGCAGTCATAAATTAAAGGCTGTGTAAATTCCAGAAAATGTACCCTAGTTTGTAGACGCTATAACTTTTGCGCAAACCAATAAATATACGCTTATTGACATTTTTTTTACTAAAGACATGTGGCCGAATACATTTTGGCCTAAATGTATGACTAAAATTGAGTTTATTGGATTTTTTTTAGAACAAAAAGTAGAAAATATCATTTTTTTTCAAAATTTTCGGTCTTTTTCCGTGTATAGCGCAAAAAATAAAAACGGCAGAGGTGATCAAATACCATCAAAAGAAAGCTCTATTTGTGGGAAGAAAAGGACGCAAATTCCGTTTGGGTACACCATTGCATGACCGCGCAATTAGCAGTTAAAGCGACGCAGTGCCGAATTGTAAAAAGTGCTCTGGTCAGGAAGGGGGTAAATCCTTCCGGGGCTGAAGTGGTTA
Source organism: Lithobates septentrionalis (assembly GCA_037952835.1). Classification (NCBI taxonomy): domain Eukaryota; kingdom Metazoa; phylum Chordata; class Amphibia; order Anura; family Ranidae; genus Lithobates; species Lithobates septentrionalis. Next base: position 830,895 of record JBBDGP010000851.1, on the reverse strand, counting down.
AATGAGCTGAGTGTGCACCGGAACGGTCTATGCGCGCGTGAGCACGCATGTGCGCGGTCCCGGCGAATGGGCGTAACTTTATTTGCGTATGAAGCAAATTTTTGTGCGCCTGAAAAAAACCCCACTGCACATGTGTAGAGAAGCCATGTGTGCCATGGCCGACAAACAACTGAAAAATACAGCGGTGCAAACGCACGTGCGCCATGGTGGTCCGCACAAAAAAAGTGCATGAACATGTGACATCATACAGGTAAGGTAAAAAATAGGTAGACACAAGCAGAAAGGTACACTTTGCAAACACCCACAGCTAGCCCAAAACTCCCCCGTATGGTCACCACACACAGGTGTCCAGCCACTAGCTAGCTTGACTGAGATTGTTACCATTACTGGGACACCCCACAATATAATAATAATAATAAAGAGGTTTCATTTACCCATTCAGGTGCAGGGCCACTTAGGAACTAAGGGCCCAATCTTCACCCTTCACTGTGGGTTCCTGTCACTCTGGACCTTCAAGGACTGGGTGCCCTTTCATGTTTAGGGTCCACTTCCTTGGACCTGTATAGCACCCTGCAGGAAATGACTTTAGCGCTGTAGTGTCCAGGATTTCCACTCCACAGGGTCCAGCGCCCGAAGGCCACATCACAGGCAAAATCTTGCAGGATCAAGAGTGTTCTTTGTGAGGTTTGGGTACCATTTATCTAAGCATATAGCCTGTGTAAATGGATCCTATCGGTCAATCCCTTGATTCATTTTTGGAACCGTTTGTGGGACTATAGACCTGGAGCTCAGAGGGCTCAAACAAACAGTGTCATTCACCTTGTAGACACTGGTAAAAAACTGATGTGCTCCCTGTATGGGAGGGGTTATATAGACGGGGTCACTTCCTGTCTAAAGATCTTTGATCTACCAGTGTCCATATACCTGATGATGAAGTATAACTCAGAAGGTAATGAATATTGATGTATGAAAAAGAAAAATGCTGTGTGCCTTTCTGTGTGTGCTACAAAAGGGAGAGAGGACCAAATTCACCAACAGCTCCTCAGGGAGTGTGCTACATATGCGGTATGATCAGAGGTTAGTGTCCCAACCCTCCCAAGGGGGTCAATCTGTGCAAAGGAGCTGTGTGGAGCATGTTGCTCCGTACTGTCTATGCTGGGACAGTGAATGTCTGAGCCTGCAAGGATGCAGCAGCAGGGAGCTGCAGGAGAAACAGTCAGAGTTGAGGAAGGTTCAGCATTTAGTGCACAAGCACTGGGCCTGTGTATTTGATGCTCTGGAAGGCCAAGGCAGGAGGCCTATGCAGAGATACTACAGAGAAGAGCCGCAAGGTGGAGTACTGTTTCTTTGTCACATTAATAGTGAGAACCCCTGCGAGGGATACTATTCTGATGTAAAAATTTACTTTTTTTTCAAAAAAGTGGGCAGAAAAAACCCTAAAACATTTTTTTTTATGGGGGTTACCTTCCAACAAATTTATTGACTTTTTTTTTCATTTGAGTTTTTTTACTGATAGAAAAATGCAATGTTAAACAAGTAAACATTTCAGAAAGCATTGACAGTGCTATGCAAGGTTAATAAACAGTAACCGAAAGGTGCATATGGGTAAGATATCACAAGACCGAAGGGCTATTATCCTATGCAGTCCGGGAGACCACTCTATGGGGGGGGGGGGTGGAGATAAGGGGTACATGTGTTGGGCTGTAGTTCCAATGGTGAGTATAAGGATAGAAGTCTACAGAGTAGAGTGACATTATCCGAGTTAATGTGGTATACGTGTCAGTATTGAGGAATGGAGGCAAGATCCAGGTTGGAGTATGTTAGCCAAGGGGCCCATTCTTTTTGGAATTTCGGTAGAGCAAGGTTTGCTTTGGCGAACATAAATTCTATCTGAAGGGTATGGTTGAGAGTATTATGAATAAATTGTAGGGAAGGTATCAAGGTGCTGTTCCAGTTTTTTGCTATGGCGAGTCTGGCTACGATTAAGACATGTGTGAGGATGGGGCGATGCTGAGGTTTCCAGGTTTCCAGGCCTAGCCACAATAATGCTAACTGGGGGGTGATTTTTGAGTGATTGCCAGTGAGGGTCGTGAGCAAGGCTTGAATAGATTTCCAGAAGGGGGATAGCAGTGGGCAAGATCACCAGATGTGGTCTGCAGTGCCAGCATGCCCTCAGTTTCTCCAACAGGTGGGGGACTGGGAGGGTGCAAACTTTGCTAGTTTTGTTGGTGTAAGATACCATTGATGTAGTATTTTTTGTGCCGTTTCCCAGTGTGAAAGATATTTAGATTTTGTCAAGATGTAACGCGAAGCTTGGAGGCAAGTCAGCAGAGAAGTTCAGAGTTCGTTCCCATTTTTCCATTGAAGGGAGTTTCTCAGAGTGTTGTGGAATGTTGAGGATTTTATAGAAAAATGATGATCCTTTTGAAGAAGGTGAAGGGGGATCATTGAATTGGATGATATCGGTGGTGAGTGACTGATCTGACCAGGTGATTGATGCGAGGGCATGGCGCACTCAGGAATTTGAAGAATTCTTTGTTGGGAATGTTATACCTCTCATATAAGTCTTGGAAAGTGCATATTTGATCTGTGTTTAGGATGTGACCAATTGCAGTGGCACCGGCTGTCACCCAGTTGGATAAGGATAGGTCATTGCTTAAGAATTCCAGCGATGGCAGAGGGAGAATCGCAGCTGAGCTTTTTGCAAGACCATGGGAGTATTGGTGAATGGAGGTTCATATCTTTATTGTTGTGTTTACAGTGCTTAGGAATGAAGATGACAGTCAGTAAAGCATCCACATCGCAGATAGGAGAGATTTAGTGGACTGGCCAATGGAAGCCTCCTCTATTTGTACCCAGAGTGGCCGGCTAGCGGAAGACCACCAATGCCGGGTTTGACTTAGAAGAATAGCTTTGTAGTAGTTTCTGATATTGGGGGCTCCCAGTCCCGCTTTGGACGTTGAATTGCACATGATGGAATGCTTAATTCTAGGGTGTTTGCCATTCCAGATGAAGTTGTTGATAGTTCTTTGAACAGTGTGCAGTTGGGACATTAACATAGGGATTCTAAGACTACGGAACAAATATAATATGTGAGGCAGTAGAAACATTTTAGATAAAGCTATCTTTCCAGCCCATGAGGAGTGAACAGAGCAGAAAGATGAGCAAAGGTCATTAAGCTTCTTGAGGAGGATCTTATAGTTTATGCGTAGTATATTGCTTAAAGGAACTGTTAATTGTATACCTAGATAGGTAAGCATGGAAGATGGAGCCCAAGGGTATGGAGACGAGCATGTGAGAAGTGTTTTCGTAGTGTTATTTAGGCAGATTCCCAGCATGTTAGATTTAGAGCAGTTAACCTTATATAGGGAAAGTTGGCCAAATGTAGTCAGGAGGTTATGGAGTGCTGGAAGGGACTGAAGGGGATTAGTCATGAATATGATGACGTTGTCTGTGTATAGTCCTAGTTTGTGTGTAGCATCTCCTACTTGTAGGCCTGATATCAAAGTGTTGACCCTAATGGCTGCAGCAAGGGGCTCCATTACTAGGGCAAATATTAGAGGGGAAAGAGGGCACCCCTGTCTTGTGCCGTTGGTGATGTCAAAGGAGTCGGAAGTCATGCCTGAGGTCAAGGCCCTAGCTGAAGGGTGAGAATAAAGAGCCAAGACTGCTGTAAGGACGTTGCCTGAAAAGCCAAACCTCTGAAGGACCAAGTGAAGGTAGGACCAATGGACTCTATCGAACGCCTTCTCTGCATGCAAGGAAAGGAGCAGAGAAGGTGTTTTGTGGAATTCTGCCCACTGAGTGAGGTCAACTATCCTTCGTGTTTCATCAGGTGCCTGTCTGCTAGGAATGAACCCAACTTGGTCTGGGTGGATTAGTGTGGGGATGTGTTGAAATGCGGGAGGCTAGTATCTTTGCGTAAATTTTAAGATCCGTGTTTAAGAGCGAGATAGGTCGATAGTTGGATGGTCGTCGTGAGGCTTACCAGGTTTTGAAATAGTGATAATGAGGGCTTCCAATGATTCCTTTGAGATGTCTCCTGCCTGTAATATATGGTTAAATGAGTTGCAGAGGAGTGGTGTAAAAGTGTCAGCGAAGGTTTTATAATACTCATTGCAGTATCCGTCTGGGCCAGGAGCTTTGTGTAAAGGGAGAATTTGAATCGCTTTGAGGACTTCTGTCTCAGAGATTGGAGAGTTAAGGTCAGCTAATTGGTCAGGTGTGAGGGAAGGTAGACCCAGCGGATCAAGGAAGCGAGAAATTTTGGTGGGGTCAGGAGTAGGGGTTACTGATGAGGAGGATAAATTGTATAAGGCCGTGTAGAATTCTCTGAAGCAATTAGCAATGTCTGCAGGGCTGGTGAATCTTGGTCCCCTAGCTGAATGCATATATGGGATTTTAGGAGCAGTAGCCTTGCGTTTCGCTTGTTTAGCTAGGAGGGCACCTGGTCTATTCCCATGGGCAAACCAGTTTACACAAAGGCATTTGATATGATGATCAAAGGAGACCTGTAGGAAGGTGTGAAATTTGTCTCAAATTTTCCGTAGACGTGCGGTATCTGCGTCATTAGGGGATATTTTGTTTGATTTTTCAAGCTGTCGAATCTGCTCTAGAAAACTGTTAAACTTCTCTGCTCGTTCTCTCTTCTCTTGGGCTCCATGCTTAATGAAGATTCCCCTTATAAAGGCTTTGTGGGTGTTCCATAAGAGTATATTATTTGATACAGAGTTTGCGTTTTGAGCAAAAAAATCTGGCAACTCCTGCCTGATCTCTTCCTGGCGTTGGGGCTGAGATACAATCAGGCCCGGACTGGCCATAGGGCAGACTGGGCATTTGCCCGGTGGGCCGGGGCCGTCCGCTCCATAGCATGTTGCTGTTCAGGCCGCACAGCTGGAGGCAAGCGGCGACCGTGGCCTGAACATGGTTAACACAGGCCATGGCCGCCGCTCGCCGCTACCGCTATGCGGCCGTATCTTCTTCGGCAGAACTTTCGGCTGCATGGGCTGAGCTCTATCTCTCTCTCACACACAGCTCAGCCTCAGAGCCGCGCTGATAGTTCCGCTCTCTGCTTCCAGGGACTGCTCCTCCTCCTCCAGCCAAGGTGTCCGCACGGTGGGGCAAGGGGGAAGGCTGCTGTCAGGATGTTTTTCCCCTCCCCTTCTCTTGTCGGCAGCACATGTAAGGGGAAAGCTTCCTGCCTATTGTTCCTCCCTCACCATTGGCCACAACAGAGGGCCAATCGGAGAACTAGAGGGGCATCATGGGAAATGTAGTCCCAGAGATAGGTGGCCCAATTGTTTTCAGCAGGGAGCTGACTACACTCCCCAGCATGCACTCTGCTGGTGGGAGAGAGAAAACCTGGAAACAAGCTGAGAAGCGTCTGTAGCAACTACTACAGGAGACAAAAAAAAAGAGAGGACTGTGCTGAGGGAACTAATAGCCCCAGCACCACCAGAGAGAGCCCCGCTGTACCCGTACCACCAGAGAGAGAGCCACGCTGTACCCACACCACCAGAGAGAGAGAGCCACGCTGTACCACACAACCAGAGAACCACGCTGTACCCGCACCACCAGAGAGCCATGCTGTACCCGCACCACCAGAGAGTCATGCTGTACCCGCACCACCAGAAAGAGCCAAGCTGTACCCGCACCACCAGAGAGAGAGCCATGCTGTACCGCACCACCAGAGAGCCACACTGTACCCGCACCACCAGAGAGAGCCACGCTGAACCGCACCACCAGAGAGAGAGAGCCACGCTGTACCGCACCACCAAAAAGAGAGCAGGTCAGTGTCACTGGGCAGTGTGGGCACAATAGGAGACAGACAGAACTAGCATTGTATGGCCACAATAGAATGGGACACTGTAATATAAAGGGGACTGCACTGTAAAGGGGCACTGTAATCATTGCAGTGCCCCTTTACAGCACAGTTCCCTTTATATCACTGTGTCCCTGCACATTACAGTGTGGAGGACCGACACCAGCCACCCCCGTGAATGTCTACCAACCGTCCCCCCCCCGTTCCCTGGAAAAGTTGGCGGCTCAGTTCAAAATGCCTGGGCCTATTTTTCATCCCAGTCCGGGCCTGGATACCATAGAGCTGTTCATGCGCCAAATTTTGGAATTTTTGCTAGGTTGTTGACTTGAGATTGTAATTGTAACAGGTACATGGTCTGACCAAGATATTAGGCCTATATCCGCATGAACAATGGATTGTATAGTATGTTTGTGGAGCAGAAAGAGATCAATCCTGGAGTAGGACCTCTGTGCTGCAGAATAGAAGGTGTAGTCCCTTTCTGACCCATGTAAGCATCGCCAGGGATCGTACAAGTCTTCTATTTGTGTAAATGAATAAAGTGCCGTAGGGCCTTGTCTGCATTGGTTAGAGGAGTCAAGTGTGTTGTCGATTGTGTCGTTGAAGTCTCCACATAAGATTATGTGTTCTTTTGGGTATTGGGATAGCTTCTTCATTATTAGCTTAAAGAATCGTTTTTGGTGGGAGTTGGGGGCATAGATATTGACTATGATGAGTGGTACATCATCAAAAAGGGCATCTAAAATTAAGTATCCTCCGCATGGGGTCAGCGTCAAGGTAGTTAAGTTGGAAAGCTAGCGATCTTCGCACTGCGATCATAACTCCTCTCACATTTTTGGTGACATGTACGTGGAAGATTTTAGGGAAAAGGAGTTTTGTCTTGCTTAAAGTGCGTTTCTGGAATGCATAGAATGTATGTCTTTTGCTTAATCGCTTCTTGCCATAAATGGGATCTTTTAAAGGGGCTATTGAGGCCCCTTGCATTGATGGTGGTGATGCGAATGGGCATTGTACAAAAAATTGGTGATGCTGAATGGGTGCAGAATGTGGGCATTTTCCAGTGGATATTTAACAGAAAATAGTATATACAAAAAATGGAATAGACGGTTACCGGGTATGAACTGGAACAATGATGAACACGAATATACTGTAGTGCGTCCTCTGCACAGTGTGCACCTAAAGCTACCTGAAGAAAATTGGTGTAGTTCTTCTGATCCTATTAGTACCACAGGCAGGCAGCTGCAGTATTTACAGTTAGTGTAGTGCGTCCTCTGCACAGTGTGCACCTAAAGCTACCTGAAGAAAATTGGTGGTGTTCTTCTGATCCTATTAGTACCACAGGCAGGCAGCTGCAGTATTTACAGTTAGTGTACTGTGTCCTCTGCACAGTGTGCGCCTAAAGCTGCCTGAAGAAAATTGCTGTTCTGATCCTATTAATACCACAGGCAGGCAGCTGCAGTATTTACAGTTAGTGTATTGTGTCCTCTGCACAGTGTGCACCTAAAGCTACCTGTATATATACGTCCCAGCTTTGTGCAGCTACATCTCACTGCAGGCCATTAGTATGTCTGGAAGGCCAACAAGGAGAGGCAGACAGTCACAAGCGAATAAAAGAGGACAAGCAGGCTCTGTGTCTAGAGGCAACAGTGTTGGTCATGGAGACGGTGCATCCTCATCAGCACGTGGCCGTGGGACACGCTTGTGCTTTTTTTCAGCAGCTGGCCGTGTTGAGCCACAACATGCCGAAGACTTGGTAGAGTGGATGACCAAGCCGTCCTCATCCTCCTCACCTCTCTCACCCAGGCTCAGGGTACTTTGTCTGGCAAAGCAGCTGCCAACGCGGCCTCTTCCCTCGGCTCAATGTCATCAGTCACTCCTTCCCTAGCCCCACCATGTCCTCCTGAGGAGTTCCCCGAACTGTTTGACAACAGTGTTGGGTACATGCTCCAGGAGGATGCTCGGCGTTTTGAAGGCTCCAATGATGGTACCCAGCTAGAGGAAGGCAGTAACGTGAGCCCAAGAGGGGTGCCCAAGAAGGACAGCAATCTGGCAGTCATGTTCCCCCAGCTGCAGCATACTACCAGGTTTGCTCTAGTGATGAGGAGGGAGGGGATGATGAGGTCACTGACTCCACATGGGTGCCTGATAGGAGAGAGGAGGAGGAGGAGGCACATCTCCAATGAGACAGGATGCCCTCCAGGGCCCAGCTTAAGGGCAGCACACCAACTGCATCACACCACAGAGCTCTGCATGTGCAGGGCGCTGCTGTCTCTGCACGTTATTAGAAAATTTCTTTGGTGTGGGCTCTTTTTGAGACGAGCACATCAGATCCCACCGCTGCTATTTGCACGATATGTCTCAAGCGTATCTCGCATGGCCAAAACATCACCCGCTTGGGCACCACAAGCTTGACCAGACATATGTTGACTTGCCATGCAGTTCGTTGGCAAGCGTACCTAAAAGACCCACACCAAAGGACAAAGAGGACCTATCCTTGCTCCTCATCAGCTGGGATCTCCAACCCCACTATACCTTCAGTCCTCTCTGAGACCTGCACTGAGAGGAATGAAGGTGTAGAATTAGGTGTGTCGCAGCCAAGTACTTGCGGGCAATCTGCTATCGGTACTCTGACGTCAGATTGTACCAGGCAAATTTCCCTGCCCCAGCTGCTGCACTGCCGAAAGAAGTTCGCTCCCAGCCATCCACATGCCCAGCGGTTGAATGCTAGCATGGCTAAATTGCTAGCACTTCAACTGCTGCCTTTTCAGTTGGCAGACTCTGTCCCCTTCAGTGTTGCCAACCTAATGGGGCGTACACACGGTCGGACTTTTCGTCTACAAAAGTCCAACGGACGCCGACGGACTAAAGCTGGCTGGTAATCCGATCGTGTGTGGGCTTCTCCGGACTTTCAGCGGACTTTTTCAGCCTCAAATCCGACGGACTTTAGATTTGAAACATGCTTCAAATCTTTACGTCGTAACTACGATGGACCCCGAAATCCGCTCGTCTGTGTGCTAGTCCGACGGACAAAAACCCACGCTAGGGCAGCTATTGGCTACTGGCTATGAACTTCCTTATTTTAGTCCGGTGTACGTCATCACGTACTAATCCGTCGGACTTTTGTGTGGTCGTGTGTAGGCAAGTCCGTTCGTTAGAAAGTCTGCCGCAAGTCCGCCGCAAGTCCGCCGAAAGTCCGCCGGAAGTCTGTCAGACAGGCTGTCGGACTTTTGTAGTCGAAAAGTCTGACCGTGTGTACGCCCCATAACAGATTGAAATTTACTGACACGACACCCACAATTTGCTGACACAGCCACGTTTTTACTTACATTTCCAAAAGTTACAAAATTACAGTTTTAAGTTCAAATTTCACTATTTAGGCTACAAACAAGTACAATATGTGATTAGCAGTGTGATTTAAGGTAGATAATAAGGCAAAAAAACATATTTCTTATTTTATTTTCGATATAGTAAGGAAGTAGCTCAGGGACAGGACTCAGGAGGGCAAGAAATTAGAATGGGCGGCACACACATGAAATTGACTCTCACAGTGATACTGACAGCAGTGTGCAGCACTACAGATTACTGACAGAACTTGTCCCCTCCTGAGTCACAGTGACAGTCTCTCTCCAAGCCAGGTGTTCCCTCCAGTCCAAACAGCACTGATGGTCCCGCTCCTGGCCTGCCTTGCTCCCATTGCGCAGACCCACACACAAGGCTCTGGCCGCTCTGCTTGGCTCCCTTGCACCATGACATCCCAGGACATGCTCAGGCACCGCCTCCACCAGAGCCGCCAGAACACACTGTAACAGGTACTCGTATGGTCTTGGCTGGCTCCGGGTCGAGCGTCACAGCCATATTTTTTACTGGCAACCTTTTCTTTTACTGGCATTTACTGGCAGGATAAAATTGCCTGTTTTTTACCGGCTGCCAGTAAAAATACCGATGGTTGGCAACACTGGTCCCCTTCCATGAGTTTGTGGAATGTGCGGTTCCTCAGTGGCAGGTTCCCAAATGCCACTTTTTCTCATGGAAGGCGATTCCGGCATGTGGAAGGCAATGTTTTGGCCTCGCTGGACAGGGCGGTCAGCGTTAAGGTGCATTTTACCGCTGACTCATGGTCCAGCAGGCATGGACAGGGACATTACCTAATTTTCACGGCGCATTGGGTGACTCTGCTGGCAGCTGGGAAGGATGCAGGGCAAGGTGCAGTAGTGTTGGAGGTTGTTCTGCCACCACGCCTCCAAAATGCTACTACTGGTGATTCTGACACACCTCTCTCCTCCACCCCCTCCTCTTCTTCTTCCTCCATGGCCTCTTCCTGTGCTTTGTCCTCGGAACCAGTGGTGCTCCGTAGGCATTCAAGGGGCTATATCAAAAAGAGTAGTGCAGTGCTGGATTAGTAACAAAGTGAATAAATGTGTTATTATGCACATATAAATTAATTAAACCAAAAAATAGTAATTAAACCATTAAATTAAGTTATAATAATACAAAAGAGCAACAAGTGATGATGGCTAGTAAGGCTATGCCATACAAAACATTTAGGTGATAAAAACACAAATGCAAATGTATAGAATAAATTAAAGTTCATAAATGAGTTTGAAGAAGCAAATCCACAGATAAGGCCATACAGAGTTTTGAAGTTGTGTGATCCACCGCTTATATAGCCCGTCACCAGATGATAAGAATTGGAGGCTTACCAGAGATCCTGCGACCGCCCTTACTCAGGGGGGTCAAAACAGGCTTAGTAGTGGAGGAGAAACTCCTGGGGGTGTCGCGCAGTGGATTCCATAGACTGACCTGCCGATCTCCTTCTCAGGCAGCTAATTAGCAGTAGCCAGGGCACCAATACAGAGGAAAAGCTCCCGGGGACGCTTCCAATCCTTCTTCCCAACAAGATCAAAAGATGTAAACCACAGATCCCAAAAAAGAGAGAAGGGGACTCCAGTAGTGTAGACAAACTTTTACCATTTGATTTATTGAATAAAAAAGTGTTTAAAAGCAATTACAGCAAGGTAACAAAAGTAGTAACTTCTTTGCCGTTTAAAATAAGATTGCGCATGCGCGATGCGTGCTTGTGTTGTGACAAGGTCTGTGCAACGCGTTCCCAGAGACTGGGAGGTTACAAACTCCTGTTCCTGGACAACGTGTTGCTGTGGCTTCAGTCAGTCAAAGAAGGAGCGGTGGAGAAGGTGGCCATCTGACTGATGCGTTCAGACAATTTTTTAGTCCGCAGTCCCAAGCTATGATCGGTTCCAGCAACCATCGCCAGCGTCTGTTTTACATGGTGCAGGAATACCTAGGGGCAAGATCTGACTTGGACACCTTTCCCCCCGGAAAATCCTCTGGGTTACTGGGTCTTGAGGATGGATCACTGGCCATAGCTTGCACAGTATGCAATTGAGCTACTGGCCTTTCCTGCATCCAGCGTTCTTTCGGAACGCACATTCAGTGCTGCTGGAGGCTTTGTAACCGATCACAGGGTGCGCCAATTTCTTTTTCTATATATTTTTCTTGAGGATGTGAGCATTGGGTCCTCCAAATATCCCTGGTTGGTTTCCACTTCTTCTCTCCTCCTTTTTCTATAACATAATTTGGGTAGTATATACCCGTCATAGCCCCCCAGTTGTTGAAACCACCAGTGTCCTATAATTAGGTCTGGTCTAGCATTTTTAATCTACACTGGCAATTTTTGACAGGAAGAAATTTCCCACTTAACTCCCCCTTTTCCTTTTTTTTTTCCATGGCAGAATTTTACAGTCAATCATGGGATGATTTTGCAATTAAATTACAACAAGATTATGGTCAAAATGAATCACGCACATCAGAACTAAGCTTTTTGTTTTCCGGCCTCACTAAGTGGCTAGAAAAGAAGTCACTTCTTCATTGGCACATTAAAAGCTTTGAGGAGTACATCAGGGATGATTTGAACCCTCTAGGACTACGCGTACAAATTTTTCCATCATTTGAGAATTTGGATCCCACATTTAGAATGACATGGGAGAGCAATCTAAAAACATGTTCTGCTGTAATGATGAAACTCTTAATTGAAGAGTATCAAAAACGTCTGATCAATATCAATTGAAATATTGATAAAATCTATTCTAGAATTAAACCACTACAGGCTCATCCTGCATTTCAGGAGTTGAATGACAAATTAAAGATCCATATCGAATTGTTTAACAAATCCATTCTCTCTAAGAAAGAGCTTAAATATATGAGAGATAAACAAGCTTTTGATGAAGGAAGAGCCTATAAGTGGTCATCACAAACACCTAAAACAAATAATAAAGGAGGCTCACACAAGCCAAAGTCAACACGTAATACTTAACATCACAGACATGTCAGACAGCTCTTCCACGTCATCCATGGCATCCTCTCGATCCTTTAAAACTAAACGTACAAGTCAACCCAAAAGGGGACGAGATGTTGACAATCCTCCCATGACAAGCACCAATAAACGTCCACCGAAACACCATATTGACACATCCTCTTCAGTTGCTGGAAATGACCCGATGCCGCAAGATGTGGATGGTGGCGTGGGAGCAGGACAGGCAATTGGAATGGATGTGCCAATTTCTTTCACCCCTAAAATTCCAACTATGTTTTTTCCTAAAAATCAGGGAAACTTCCCAACCCCCACGTCACAAATGCCAATCTAGCACCATGTCACTCCACTAACCTTAACATTGTCAACCTTTCCTCTCACTCCCTCAAACAAGACGAAGTCTCACTTCTCTCTAAAGGCCTCACTTTTGTTCCAACCAATAAGATGGACAAATTTGAAGTAATCAAGGACCTTCACATATACACATGTAAACTCCTTTTAAAAAGTATGTTTGAAAAAAACAAACCTGACATGGAGGGTTTTCGAACCATAAGTGAAAGGCGAGCCCTGGATAATCTCAACTCGTTACTCGAGGAGAGTGAACCCAGGGACCTTATTGACACTATTGACTTAGAATCCCTCCTCAAGGGAGCTACTGCTTCCGGGGAAACTATTCCTAAAAAATCTTCTCTTAAAAAAAACATCATCACTATATCCTGCACCCAGTTCAAATCAGGGCGTATCAACATTTTTAAAAATGACCTATCAAGAAATCAAAAGTTTAAAATCCACATCCTCTATTCTAGAAAATCGTACCAAAAATTAGAAAATTGCTCTTAAAAGTTTGCTAAGTAATCATGAGATTACTATAAAGGTATCAGAGGGGGAAACATAGTCCTGATGGACAATGACAAATACAGCCTTATGTGCATGAAAATTCTAAATAACCATGACTGGTATCGCCAAGTTGCCCCTGATGTTGTTGAGGCATTCAATAGTAAATTCTATGCATTTGTGGATGAGGCATTCCAAAATAAGGTCATTTCCAAACAAACTTTCAAATTCATTCTACCCCTTATCCTAGGCTAGCAACCTTTTATTCACTCCCCAAGATTCACAAACACACCACAGATCCCCCAGGGAGACCAATAGTCTCTGGCAATGGGGCTATCACAGAAAATGTGTCACGCCTTGTGGATGAGCATATGGGACCCTTTGTTCTCTCCATACCTTCATATGTACGTGATACCATTCATTTGCTACAGATTATTGAGGGTGTATAGGTCTCAGAGGGTTGCATCCTTGCAAGCATCAACGTGGAAGCTCTCTACAGTTCAATACCCCATTCCAAGGGACTTGCATACATGCAAAGAGTCTTTTCACAAACCAGTCATCATGAAAATTCATTCAATGATTTCATACTTTTTTCTTTGGATTTCATACTGAGACATAATGTCTTTTCATTTGATGATCGTCTCTTCCTCCAGGTGCAGGGCGTAGCCAGGGGTACCTGTTGTGCCCCTGACTACGCCAATCTGTACCTGGGGGAATGGGACTATATTTTGTGTCAAGGATCTCTCTATGTCTCTATGTACCTGTGCCACATCGTCATGTGGCACAGGTACATAGATGACATTTTTGTCATTTGGGACGGACCTTCTAAATTGCTGGACGAGTGTTTATTGGCTTTAAACAAAAACACATTTAATTTAAAATTTGCTATGATCTCTGATCCATCTAAGGTCACGTTTCTGGACGTTGAGATATTCAAAACTGATACAATAATGTTATCCTGTAAATTATATAGAAAAACCACTGCAGGGAACACCATTCTTCACTCGTCCAGCTTCCATCCCAAACCTCTAGTTGAGTCCATCCCATATGGACAATACTTACGAATCAAGCATAATTGTTCCAACTATTCAGATTTCAAGTGAGAAGCTAATCATTTGAAGTGATGCCTATTGGAAAGGGGATATAGTCACAAATGCCTCAAGAAGGCTTTCAAGTGGGGAGAAAATAAAAATAGACATGATTTGCTGACCACCAAAAAGAAACCCTCTGAGACCCATAATCATATCATCACCACTTATTCAAGTGATCATTCTTCCATCAGACAAATCTGCAGAATATATTGGCACCTTCTGACTTCAGACCCCGTGGTGGGACCCTATGTGCCCTCTGCTCCCACCATAACATACAGACGTGCCACCTCCCTAAGCGATCTATTGGTAAAAAGCGAGTTTCAGGGATCTAAAAGAGGAGATCCATGTAAAACATTAGGAACATTTCCTTGTGGCTCATGCACATACTGTAAATACATAGACACCAGAAGAAATATATACTTACCGAATGGAATGTGATTCATGCCCAAACATTTCGCACACTGCCAAACCAGTGCAGTTGTTTATTTACAATTCTGCAGCTGTAATTGTTTTTATGTAGGTAAGACTGTACAGAAAATATGGCAAAGACTATATCGTCACATCAGAGCTATGCAGACCGGCAACCCTGATGTACCTTTAGGCAGACATGTTTCACAGACTCACAATGGTATTTTTCCCAAAATAAAGGTATTGGTCTTGGATCGGATACATCCTGGCTCTTGTGGAGGAGACCTTGACAAATTCCTCCTACAACAAGAGCTCTGGTGGATATTCAATCTTAATGCCACATTGCCCCCTGGCCTCAATGAGGCTTTTAATCTTAAGCCTTTTTTTACCAGGCTTGATCTCAGGATCTTATGACAAAGATTTGTAAATACACAATTGTGGCCCCTCCTCTCCCCTTTTTTTTTCACTTCTCTAATTGTGACAGTGTAGGATTACATATATGGTTACATGTATTGTTTCTTGTATCCTATTCTATACAATTATAGGCTTGTCGCCTTTGGTTATTGTGTATCAATGTACTTTAAAAAGATATATATATATTGTATTGCCTATATTATAACATTTATCTGTTTATTTCTTGTTACAGATACCAGCCACTACGATTAAATAACAGATTCAATCATTTAGACGATAACCGAGGGCCTTGGTTAAACACTTTGCTGCATTTGCCACCTTATTATTTTTTTTATTTTTTATTATTCTTTTCATAATTTTTCTCACAGGTCCAAGTTGCATCGCCCTTGGTGGCCCACCGAGGCTCCCCGGCACACAGGGGCCCCACAGTGTCATCACATGCCGCTCTGGGACAGCTTCCCATTCTGGGTCGTATGGGTGAACGCTTCTGTGGAGACAGTTGTTCTCTGCACTTGCCCCCCCATCGTGCCGGCGGCTGCGTCGACATCTGACGTCACCGCGCTAGACGCGGTGACGCCAGAAGCCGCATCGGCCGGGGGATTCCCATTGGAGAGGGCATTAGGTACTAGTATTGAGTCACAGGTGATCTGGGGAAACATCAGTGACAATGCCCGGCACCAGTGCCTCCTCCTCTTGATGACTGCACCATTTTGTAGAGCTCCGATTGGCTCAATCTCGATCCCTGGGCGTATACATACCTGTCAGTTCAAACATTAATTGCTGCACAGCCAGGAAACGCCAGGGATCTCTGTGAATGCGATATGATATCCGAATCACAGGTAATGGAGATTGCTCATCCATCAGCTCTTACCACCCTTACACTTTTTCAATTTACTGTCCCCCTTCTTGGTAGTGACTAATTCATGCTCACTTGACCCAGTGGAGGACTTCTAATATACGATCATATTACCTTTCTCTCTATATATATGTAGCAATAACTCTCGGGTGGAGCTGCTGGTTTAAGCAGGCTTGTTACCTTCACTCTTCTTCCCTCTGTTCCACCGGCACCGGGTCTAGGGTTCCGTTGAGTTTACCTCCGGACGATATAAGCACCAACACTTGAGTACGTTTTCAATGCTTTATTTAACAGTCAATGAAAGAAGTAGCAGGAAAGAGGTAGAAAGGTAACTGCGTGGAAACTCAAATACCTTCTGTAAGATCCTTTGTGAATGTCCTTTAGAATTTAGCTTTGTAATCGGATGCGATCCCCTTGCGGGACGCAATCTTTGCTCACCTGGAAAGGCCTCTCACTTGCCTAGCAGCCAGTACGTAGCACGAGCAAAAGTCTCTGCCACAGACTTGCTTAAGATGAACTTGTATAATCCTCTGCCACAGGATGTATGAGTGTTGCAACGAACTTCAGACACAGTATTTGAACCTTTAAGCCGACCCGGCAATACCATGCTGTAAAGTAACTTTGGAATACGTCCTCCAACCGAGTCACCAGGCCCCTCTCCAGACCAGCACTCTGCGTGATCCTTCCATGACGGGTCCTCCCCTGGGATCTCCTCGGTTTTCCAGCTTCCTCCCTTTGGATAGACAGCTCAGGACCATTCCTCGGCTTCAGTGGTAGGCCCTAGACAAGATTCTGGGCCCACCCATGCACCAGAGCGGCGCGGGCCTCCGAGACGGAGGACCACGAGGCAGCACTCTAACGCATCCCTGTCGGCCAGGAGGGCCAGCAGTTGGCTGTAAAGAAGACCCTAAAACATGGCGTCTGTCCCATAAATACTCTCCCCCAAAATGCAACTCGGAGGACCACCCCCACCTAGTTGTCTTCGGGATAGAAAAGCACCCATACGCTTCGACACATTGCCCTTCCAACACTAGCCAATGGTAACAACGACACCCACAGGCTCAGTATGGAAACACACGCAACGTCAGCCAAGCTGGAATAAATCTAACTTCTTTTAATGAGCAATTTACTAAATTTACCTATTAAAGGGTAGATCGTAAATCTACCAGCGCTACATATATATATTTTTATTCATTATATATTTCTTTCTATCAGACATCCGCCTCCACTAGTAAGGGGATATCCCAGTGAGCTGAGTTGGATTGCTTCAGGGCATCTACTGGACCTGTCCCTTCCTATCCATCTGCAATTGCTTTAGCTTGCATTCCAGCTATATGATAATTAATTTTTTGAAACATCCAAAATCACATGAATGATCTTGTGAGGTACAGCTCAGCAACATCCAGGGCCTGACGTTTCGTTCACTGACTTGCACTATTGAATTTATAACACATATCTGTAAGGAAAGGATACTTTTATTCCATCCATTACATGTACCATACTGTTGCTATGCTAGATCAATATATTTATAGTGATTAGTACATGTTACTCCAATATTGATATACTTTCCCCTTCCCTCTTTCCCAATAGAAATGGAACAGCACGCCTTCTTGTAACTCCTGAAGAAGGAAATATATATGTCAAAAAATCCCACTTTTGCTTTCTGAAACATGTTGGGTATCTTGGCATACACACCCCACCAGCCTGACCTTTAGTCTTAATCTGCGGTGTGTTCCAAGTTTAGCGGCTGTCCCATTCTATGGTCAGATGTTTTCCTTGTCAAAAGAAGTTTATTGAGTATACAATGTTATAAAGATACATAAAGTAAGTTTACAAGGATCTATAAAGTAAGCTCATTGTTTTACAGTAGGGTTTATATAGGTAAATATCATGGAATTTCAAATATTAAACATTGGGTTCACGTAAACCTAAATTAAAGATATATATCATTTCCTTAGTTACTTTTGTAGGTATTTAAATGATTTATACCAACTATACATATTGTTTACAAGTAGAGTGTATATAGGTAAAATAAATTCTGATAATGAGCTTTAATCGTAAGGTGGAGAAAAGGAAAGAGAAAGAAGAAAAAGGGTTGAAAGGTAGAGGTATGGTCCACAAGGTTGTCCCGCTCGTCAGTTTATTATTCTTTTTAGTTCTCTTTGAAGCCTTAGAATGGGTGTCTCTGTAAGTCATTTAATCTGTTACCATGGCAACAGGACAGAGTCATTGAAGTTTGACAGGAACTGTTGTTTTATCCAAGGATGCCAAAGTTTTTCAAATTTTGGAATTTGATTTTGATCGATGGCTACCATCTTAGCATGGGACATTGTATTATTCATTCTGTGAATTGTTTCTGCTAGTACCAATGTAGGAGATTTCCATGCCTTGGCCACTGTTTGTTTTGCAGCCGTTATTAGTTGGATCGTTTGTATTGAGAGAGTGTTAACCATTCCGGTTTTAGATTAAGTAAAGTTAAATATGGATCTGGTTGTATTATTTTTTAAAATATTTTAGATGCAATCACGAAGACTTCCTTCCAGAAGGTTTGGATTACTGGGCACGTCCACCATATGTGTAAATATGTGCCTATTTCTGGGCATCCTCGAAAACAAAGAGCTGAGGTATTAGGTGAATATTTTGCCACTCTAGCGGGTACAAGGTACCAGCGAGTTAGGACTTTATAATTTGTCTCCAGTGCTAAGATGTTGGGTGAAGATGACTTAGATGTGAGCCATATGTTAGACCAGTCCGTGTCTTCTAAAGTTCGTCCCAGGTCCTCCTCCCACCTCTGAACGTAAGAGGGTCTATTAAGATTTGCTACTCCATATAATTGATTATAAAGTGATGAAATTGTACCTTTAGCAAATGGATCTTTTGTACAGATTGATTCAAAAATAGATAATTGGGATAATGGTGTATCCCCCTTTAGGAATGATGTATAGAAATTTTTGATTTGGAGATATCTAAATATCTCAGAGTTTGGTAGATCATATTTTTCTCTAAGCGATGGGAATGAAAGGAATGATTTAGATGCTATGAAGTCATTTAGTGTCTGAATGCCTGATGTTGTCCAAGCTTTAAAAGAATTTGGGTAGATCCATGCCGGATAAAAGGCCGGATTTCTGATAAAAGAAAGGAGAGGATTGTGTGGAGATTGTAACTGATATTTGGTTTTTAGTTTATCCCAGAGAGATAAGAAGTGTTTAGTTATGGGATTATGAATTTTAAAGCGGTCTTTAGGATCAAGCCATAATAAATTTGATATTAATAGAGGGTCATTTTCTGAAGCCTCTATAAATACCCATAATGGGATTTCCTGTTTTGCATGGTATTTGGACAGACTGGCCAAATGTGCTGCTCTGTAGTAGTTAGTAAAATTAGGGTATCCCAGGCCTCCTTTATTTTTGGGAAGATGTAGTGTGTGTATAGGTATACGTGGTTTAGAAGAGCCCCATATAAACAAAGTTGCTCTTTTTTGTACTATTCTCAAAAAATAGGAAGGAATTGGAATAGGGAGGACTCTGAATAGATAAAGCAATTTGGGTAGAATAGTCATTTTGATTGCATTAATCTTCCCTATCCAGGATAAAGGAAGTTGCGACCATTGTTTTATTAGATTTGTGATCTGTCTTAATACAGGAGGATAATTGGTTGAGAATAAGTCAGAATGAGATGCTGTTAAATGAATTCCAAGATATGGGATTGATTTTTCTGCCCATGTGAATGGGAGTGCAGCCCTAGCCGGGATCAATTCCATGTTTGTGAGTGAAATATTAAGCACTAGGCATTTCTTAGGATTAATCATAAGGCCGGATAGGGCTGCAAATCCATCAAGAGCTGGTATTAAGTTAGGACCAGAGACCTGTGGTGATGATAGAAAAAGTAATATATCGTCTGCAAATATACATAGTTTGTGTGTAATACCTCCTACTTCAATGCAAGTTATAGTATGGTTTGTTCTGATGTATTGGGCCATGGGTTCGAGTATAAGGGCAAATAATAAGGGAGATAATGGGCAACCCTGTCGGGTACCTCTTTCGATATTAAAGGCTTCAGATTTGTATCCAGCATATTTTATATAGGCTTTGGGTTTATTATATAATGCTTTGATCCATGTTAAAAAGTGGGGTCCAAAACCCCATTTTTGTAATGAATATTGCATATATTGCCAGGATACTGTGTCAAATGCCCTCTTAATATCGAGAGATAGAAAACATAAAGGGATTTTCCGTTTTTTAGCAATATGTGCCAATAACACTGCCCTGTGTATATTATCGCCTGCCTGTCTATTTGGCATGAAGCCTACTTGATCTCTATGTATTAATTTTCCTATAATGCTATTGAGGCGTTTTGCTATTATTTTTGCTAATAATTTAATATCGAGGTTTAACAGAGAGATAGGCCGATAATTCACACAGGAAGTATCATCAGAAAGGGGTTTTGGGATCATACAAACAATTGCCATTAGTGTTTCTTGCCGAAAAGAATGTCCATCTAGAAGTTTGTTAAAAGTTTCAGTGAGAATGGGAGAGAGTATTTCTGAGAATGTTTTATAGTATAAAGCCGAGTAGCCGTCTGGGCCTGGTCTTTCGTTAAGTTTTAGGTCTTTTATGGCGTTAGCAACTTCATCTATAGTTATAGGCTCATCCAAACTGCTTTTTTGATTCTGAGATAACTCAGGTAAGGTTATTTTTGAGAAGAAGGATTCAGCCTCTGTAGGATTAAATTCATTGTTTGTCTTGTATAAAGTTGCGAGATGTGAGTGAAATTTATGGACTATTTTAACTGGATTACAAGTGTAAACATTTTTTGATAATTTCAAACGTATTGGTTTGAAAGATTTGTTAGTTGAATTTAATGCCCGAGCCAAATATGTACATGGTTTGTTTGTATTCATGTAGAAATTGTGTTTGGAGCGTTTGAGGGATTTATCAACTGACTCAGTGAGAAATAGATCGTATTCCAATCTAGATTTTTCCAGATGAGATTTTGGTCAGATGTTTTATTCTATTCTTTTTAGGTGATTGTTGTACATTTATATTGTATTGTGTATCTTTATATGAATAAAATGTATCTATTTTTTACTTCAATTATGGTGTACCCTATTTACACGTTTCTCTGTGCCCGGGGCTAATTTCTTTTTCTACCTGTTCAACAATGGCATGTAATTACAAATCTTGATCTAATAGTTCACAGCAGGGCCCGTTCCTGCGCCCACCAAGAGTAACTGTGAGGACTTACAGTGTTGTGGCAAAACCAACACCTAAGGCCCCAATTTCTTCAGAGTATATAGGGCAGGCCCCTACTTTCAAACATCTAACTTACAAATGACTCCTACTTGCAAACGGAAGGAGACAACAGGAAGTGAGATGATATCTAAGCCTAGGAAGGGAAATTCTCTCCTGTAAGAGTTAATATGGGAAAAACGTGTCTCCTCTCCACTGATGCTTTATCACCAATCCTTGTTTCAAAAAACATTTGTCATTGGGACAGAAAGTGAGGTGAAATCTTCTGAAGAGGAGCACAGACAGCAAAACAAATGTCACAGGGGTGATAACCCTTCCCTATGTTTTCCAAAAAGCTTAAAAATAGATTTTTTTGCTGGAGCTACACTTTAAAAATGTACCAGTTCAAAATTACAAACAGATTCTACTTAATAACAAACCTACAGTCCCTGTCTTGTTTGCACCGCCTGTATACTGCTGTTCAGATTATATAGGGCCTGGGGGCCCCACGCCTTTCCTTTTTTAATTTGGGTGCGGGGTTCCCCTTAATATCCATACAAGACCCAAAGGGCCTGGTAATGCACTGGGGGGGGGGGGGGCGTACCCATGCCGTTTGTCTCACTGATTTTCATCCATATTGCCGGGACCCGACATTACATTAAAGCCGCAAGCAGTTTTAAATGACTTTTATTCCTTTAAAAATGTCATTTTGTGCAGGGATTGTTCTAAACACGGGAAACACACGGCACTTTGCAGGCATACTATAGACACCCCCCAGGTACAATATTTAAAGGAATATTTCACTTTTTTTCACTTTAAGTATCATTAAAATCACTGCTCCCGAAAAAACGGCCATTTTTAAAACTTTTTTTTGTTTCAAATATTTTTTATTAAATTTAAGAAAAGATTACAACACAGTAGATTATAGTAATGGTAACTCGAAAAGTTATACATGTACATAAATGAATTGAAACATAAGAACCATATATCTTAGCATAGTTGTTATGTAAAGACAAATAATATGTCAGAGGTATTAACAATCTGTGGAAGTCGAATCAAAGAATAGCCATTCTATTTCGAACTCTGTTTAGCTAAGAAGATATGGGTGAACCGTAACAAGGAAGGAAGGTTGGGAAGAATAGGGGAAGGGGGGGAAGATAAAGGTATGGTAGGAGGGATACCCAATTGCTTGTAATGTTCTGTCCTGACATGACCTGTTAGTATTACGGGGATTGGACTAAGTATGATTGTGGAATTCTCTCCATGGGGCCCACTTTTCGTAGAATTTGATTAATCCGCCTGATTTGTATGCCATTAATTGTTCCAAGGAATACGTCTCAGACAGTAGGCCCGTCAACTCTTTAACATTCGGGGCCTTGGTTGATTTCCAATGCCTCATGATAATCAGTCTTGCTGCAAACAGAGTATGTAAAGCCACATGTCTGAGACTCTTTGGAAATTTTCCTATGTCGATGCTCAAAATAGCTAATTTAAAGTTAGGTTTAGATATGAGCCCGGTTAGCTTAGTGATGAGTTTGAACACTGAGTTCCAGAAGCTACGTATGTTGGGACAAAACCATAGCATGTGTGATAGAGTTCCTATCAGGCCGCAGCCTCGCCAGCATTGATTATTGTGTTCAGGAGTAAATTTAGCTATTGTGTATGGTGTGTAATACCACCTAAGATGGAGTTTTCGTGCCATTTCCCAATATGTAGCACACTTAGAAAAAGACACATTGTTTGATATTGCTTTTTGCCACTGGTGGGCTGAGATATCATCGTTCAGTTCTATGGCCCATTTGTTCAGGGGTTTGGTTACACAAAAGGTGAGCTTGTCATGAAGACAGTTGTAGAAGTATGATATACCTTTCTTTTTGGGTATTGGGGATGTCCAGAAGTTCCAGGCATCTTGTGAGATCTTTACATTCAAATTCAAATTGGGAGTTAGCGTGGATTTTATTTGCGCATATGTGAGAAACTCACCCTTTGGCAACTCATATTTAGATGTTAACTCCTCATAAGAGATGATTTTACCATCCCTAAATAAGGATGCGATTTCTTTGATTCCTTTTAATTCCCATTTGGGAGTTGTTATATTTGGATTAATGAGTCTAAGTACTCCTATGTTGAGTGGGGTATCTATTTGTTTGTTTGTATTATTGCCATGTTGTAGGAATTGTTTCCAAGCTAGAATGGAAGCTGATATGGTAGGATGGTTTAAGCCTGTATTTAAGGAGGGGGAAATAGCGTTAGCTAATAAAAGTGATTGCAGGGTATTCGGTGAGATTGCTGATTGTTCTATACTACTCCATGATTTACAATTTGGTTGTGTAATCCAGAACCTTAATTGGTCTAGTAGTGTGGCTGAGTAATAGTCCTTTAAGTCAGGTACCCCCATGCCCCCTGCTTTCCTATGTTTCCGAAGAATATGATGATTGCATCTAGATTTGCCTTTGTTCCATAAGAATGTAGATAGAATTTTCTGAGAGTTTTTGAAGAAGGCTGCTGGGATCTGGATTGGCAGTGTTCTAAAAAAAGTACAACATTTTTGGTAGGACGGACATTTTAAAAGCTGCCAGTCTACCTGCCCAGGATAGAAAAAATTTACTTATTTTGGTCGTGTCTTTTTGTATTGTTAATAAAAGTGGTGCGAAGTTCTCTTTATAAAGATTGGATAGGGGTGATGTTAATGTAATACCTAGATAGGATAGAGCACCTGAAGACCATGGGTATGTGAATTTGGATTGCAAGGAAGTTTGTAAAGATTTGCTAATGTTAATGCCTAATATGTTAGATTTGGTTTCATTGACTTTATACAGGGAAACTTGGTTAAATTCGGTTAAGATCTGATGTATTTCTGGCAAGGATTTGGCTGGGTCTTCCAGTGTTAAAATAATGTCATCTGCAAAGAGAGTTATTGGGTAATGATCTTCACCCACCTCTATCCCTTTAATGAGATTATGGGACCTAATTTTCTCCGCTAGGGGTTCCATTACTAATGCAAAAATGAGCGGGGATAGGGGACACCCCTGTCTTGTACCATTTGAAATCATAAAGTTTTTAGAGAATAGACCTTCTGAAAAAACATAGGCAGACGGGACCGTATATAAGGCTGTGATGGCAGAGAAAATTTCACCTGTTATACCAAATTTTTCCAGTACTTTAGCCAGGTAACCCCAGTGGACCCTGTCGAAGGCCTTCTCCGCGTCTAGAGTCAACAGCAGAGAAGGCCTTCGAGAGGCCTCCGCCCGGTGGATGGGATTTATGACACGTCTGGTGGCATCAGGGGCCTGGCGGCCCGGAACAAAGCCCATTTGATCTGGTTTCACCAGATCAGGTAGAAAGGGTTGTAGCCTATTGGAGATAAGTTTCGCGTATATCTTCAGGTCAACATTTAAAAGCGAAATAGGCCTAAAATTTTGTACATATGCGGAGTCCTTTCCCGGTTTTGGTATGGTAATAATGTTTGCAGTTAACATTTCTTCCGGGAAGCAAGCTCTGGTCACAGCGGCATTGTATACCCCCTCCATATATTTGGAAAGGGTATTTTGAAAGAATTGGTAATATTCTGAGGAAAATCCATCAGGACCGGGTGCTTTATCATGTGGGAGTGATTGAATTATTTTAAGGATTTCTGCTTGTGTAAATGGTTGGTTGAGGATCAGTCTGTCTTCTGGAGAGAGGAGGGGTAAATTAATTGAGTTCAAGAATTTGTCTATGGTGTCTGGTGTGGGTTGAGGGATGCCTTCCTGTTGTTTTAGATTATATAGTGTACTGTAATATATCCTAAAGGCCTCTGCAATGTCTTGGGGGTTCAGTAATTTTTGTCCTGATTTGGGGTGGAATATGTGGGATAATTTTTGTTTGGCTGTTCTGTCTTTAAGTTGGCTTGCAAGTAATTTACTTGCTTTGTTGCCATGGAGATAAAAGTTTGCTTTTGAAGCTCTTAGTTGCTTAAGGTGTTGGTTTGTTAGGATTTCTCTCAGATCAAGTCTCGTCTGATTGAGTTTCGTCAATATATGTGGAAGAGGATTCAATTTATGGGTTTGTTCTAATAATTTTATAGATGCAAGTATAGTATTAAGCCGCTGTGACCTAAGCTTCCTAGCGGTGGCACTCTGCTTTATTAATATTCCTCTAATAAATGCCTTGTGCGAATTCCACAGTGTGAAGGGGTCTGCCGTGGACGGAGCGTTTATGTCAAAAAATTCCTGTAGTGCTTTTTGTATTTGTAGCTTGTTCTCAGGCCTAGCCATGAGCACGGCATCATTTCTCCATCTGTTCGCTCTCGTCCCTAGCTTCCCCCTCCCCAGTGAAATGGACACAGGCGCGTGGTCTGACCACGTAATATTTCCAATCTCTGATTGTTGAATTTCCTGCAAAAGAAATTTATCTGTAAAAAAAAAGTCAATGCGGGTGTAGGATTTATGGGCATGAGAAAAAAAGGTAAAATCCTTTTCCGCGGCGTGTTGACATCTCCACACATCAAATAGGGAAGCTGAGTCCAGGAAGTTCGCTAGGGTTGTTCTGTGAGAACGACTTGGTGAGGAGTTGGACAAGTCCATTTTGCGGTCTGTTATGGCGTTAAAGTCTCCACACAAAATAATGTGACCCTGGCAAATAGGATGGACCTTTTTCCAAATTTTGTTCAAAGCTGAGATCGGTCTGATATTGGGCAAGTATACGTTGACGATAGTGTAGAGAATATTGTTTATCTGTCCTACTAGCACCAGGTATCTTCCTAGAGGATCCACTGTCAAGGAGGTCAGAGTGAATGCTACTGAGTCTTTTATCGCAATGAGGACTCCTCTTTTTTTTGTTGGAGCATTAGCTTGGAATATGTGGGGAAATTTTTTATGGTTGAATGTCGGAGGGTTTTTCGAGGCAAAGTGTGTTTCTTGTAAACAAAAAATGTCACAGTTGAGTCGGGCTGCTTCTTTCCATGCCGTTTGTCGTTTAAATGGTCAGGCCTTTAACATTCAGTGAGGAGATTTTAAATGCCATCTTTAACTTGTTATTACAGCAGGCAAAGGATTAGGAAAGTGGGATGTTTAGTTGGTAATCTGTGTTTTAAGGGTATCGCAGGGGTCCTTATTGCGAGTAAATCCAGATTAGTCAATATGGTGCAACTAGTGCTGGGAGTTGGCAATTGGGTATGTCACAGTCAGATAGTGAAGGGAGGATAGGTAAGGAAAAGGGTAAAAGAACCAACTGTTCTTATGGGGACAGGTATCCAAAAATGAAAGGAAGAAAAAAGGTATGGTTCTATGTAGAACCTGAGCGGGTAGTTGTCCGCAACATTCAGGGGAACAACTGCAACTGTAATAAAATTGGATAGCTTGTGCATTGTACTAGCTCGCCGGAGCCAAATCAGCTTGATTATGAAGATTTTTATCCAGGCCCTAGATTAGTGGAAGGGAACTTGTCATGAGGAGAGGCGTGCGGTGATATCGCCTTGTCTGTATTTTCAGTGTCTGGATCCAGGATTTGCCAATCACGGAGAATGCGTATGCCTTCTTTTAAGGAATTGATTGTGTAGAGACGATCGTCTTTTGTGACAAGGAGTTTTGCCGGGTACCTCCACTGGTAAGAAATGTGGTGGTTTCGCAAGGGCTTCGTTATGGTGGCAAGTTGTCTTCTTTGATGCGTGGTGTGAGCAGATAGATCTGCAAACAGCGACAGTGTCTGCAAATGATCCGGGAGTCGATCTGCATGTCTGAAGGCCACCATTAATTTCTCCTTCGTCGTGAAGAAGTGGATACGTGCTATCGTATCTCTGGGTAGATGTGCAGGGATATGCTTAGGTTTTGGTAACCTATGTATGCTGTCAATTAATAAATCTTCTAGCGGGAGGTCTGGTAGGGCGTCCTTCATCACCTCAGTAAAGAAAGACATTAAATCTGTGTTTTTGATATCTTCGGGGATTCCTCTAATTTTAATATTGTTGCGCCTGGAGCGATTCTCCAGATCTGCGATTTTGGTTTTCATCCATGTGATTTCATCATCATGGGTATTGTGGGCATCTATTAGCTCATTAAAAGTGGAGGCAAAGTCTCCCATTTTATGTTCCACATGTGTGACTCTTTCCCCAATCTCTCTGACTTCTGCTTTAAACTGCTGAGCAAGTGACAAAATGTCTGCATGGAGTGTGCTACGTAAGGATACCAGCATATCTTTCAATGTAGTATCCATCACTGGTTGATTTACTGTGGGGAATTCAGTAATGGAGTCCTGCAGTTCCCTGGTGTCGTCTAGGGGGCTTGTCATGTCACTCACCTCCAGTGTTGAGATCGGCGTGTCCTGGTATTTGAGCTTAGCCTTCACTGGGCTGGAAGAGCAGGAGGAGGACTGGGAGGTTCTGCCTGGTGCCTGGTGTGGGTTAGAGAAGTCTGGGGAGAAGTGCTGCAGACGTCTCTCTGTGTCTTTAGTGAAGCCACGTTTGTGCGGCTGGGAGCCGCCGGCGCCATCTTGGCTGGAGGAGCGACGGGGCTGTGAGTAGAAGTCCGTCATTCTTCTAGAGGGATTCCGGTCTTTCTGCTTACGGGGCATGTAGCGGAAGGATGCCCGACCTGCTGGATGATATTTATGCCTCTTTTTATGGCGCTGGATGACCGTTAAAAGCTCCGGCGAGCTGGCTGTATGCAGAGCAGTGTTTTCAAGCGGCCATCTCCTTCGCTAGCCGGCCACGCCCCCCCTAAAACTTTTTTTTTGCATTGATACATGTCCCCTGGGGCAGGACCCGGGTCCCTTTTTAGGACAATAACTTGCATATTAGCCTTAAAAATTAGCACTTTTGATTTTGAACGTTCGAGTCCCATAGACTTTAACGGGATTCTAAAGTTTGATCGATAAGAGTGTGGTGTTGCGCTAATCCCTTCTATATATGTAAGAAAAATCAGATGACCTGGATGTGATAACACAGTGATGGTGGGTGTCTCTAAGGTGCAGGTATATCGCAATAAACCATAACATGAATACCTGTATGTTACTCTGCAATAACGTGATAATTTAACCTCTATCAGAGAGTGACTATAGCTGTATATAAATCATAAAAATATAATCATAAAGAATAGTTCATAAAAAGATTATGGCTGGAAGTGATAGCCAGATATATACTAAGCAGATATATATAAAAATATATAAAACGTGACTGGTGCTCATAAAGGTAGAAGTGATACTCACACCCTTATGCACAAACATATAAAAATAACAGCCAGCTCTAGAGGTATACCAGTCTCTGACTGGACTAATATGCACCTGGTATAATTCAACACACAGCCAGGTGTATATATGCAACGTGAATGGTGCTCATATAACATAACAAATCAAGTGATATGAAGTCCACAAATAGACGTGCAAAAAACAGTGCTCCATTTAAAAGATTGTCTATTCAAAGTCCAGAAAATTATATATGAAAGTGATCCACTTGGTGCCAAATAAACGTGACAATAGTGATTGTTCTCTCTTCATGCAACACGGCACACACTGGTGGGCAGTGGCCCCTTACCTGAGGGTAATGGGGTACTCGCATTTAGCCACTTTTAGGCATGGCAGCCTTTAGTTGTTAGAACCATGGAATCAACCAACAGTGGGGGCGGTAGTAATGCAATCCTATCCTGGCTTGTCTCCTTTAAGGACGTACGTCTCTTCAAGTAGTGTCCCGGGGTCACCGAGATAAACCAGAAAGGAAGATCC
Organism: Lithobates septentrionalis; assembly: GCA_037952835.1. Classification (NCBI taxonomy): domain Eukaryota; kingdom Metazoa; phylum Chordata; class Amphibia; order Anura; family Ranidae; genus Lithobates; species Lithobates septentrionalis. Next base: position 802,223 of record JBBDGP010000851.1, on the reverse strand, counting down.
CACAATGGTGTGATATTGTTTGGTAAACGTTCAAATTTTATTAAAACATACATGTACTCACATTTAAAACCATAATACTGGGCGGAGATCCGACGAGCAGCGAGCTCGTGATGCAAATCAAACATAGAGTGCCTGTCCCATCCCTACGCGTGACGTCATGGCCCACGTGACTTCTTCAGGGGATACAGGGAGGCACTTTGAATGTCCTTAAATAGCTCTCCCATAGGTTATAATGGGTGGCCATTTTCCCGAAGCCGCAAGAAAGTGCTAAATCTGCCATTTTGCCTAAAGCAGATGGGCGCGGCTGTGCTATGGGTCATCCAATGATAGTGACAGGGGCGGGTGCCTTTCACTGGCAGCTGTACTGGGCTTGGCCGATCAATGATCGTGCTCTTCGCCACTGTCAGCAAAGGGGAGACAGAATTATACCAGCGAGACGGCATGTATGATTACCTGTGTGCAGCGGCAGCTAGTAACACACAGGACAATGTCAGTCATGGACAAGTGGAAAATATTGGAAGGGGGAGATGTTAGTATACAGACTTAGCTATTGAGCCCAGTCTACTGTATACCCACACTCAACCAGACCTCATAATTAAAACTTATATGGTTAATTTATACATAAGATACTTTAAAAAATATGGAAAATATATATATAAAAATATATATATATATATAAAAAGCCGATCGGTAAGGGAAAGGCATCTAGATACAGCAAGTATATCATAACACATCTAAAGTTTGCACGGATTTTCCATCTGTTGGCAGGTTCTGGTGCGAACCGAACCAGGGGGGTTTTCGGCTCATCCCTAACCAGCAGATAAGGGGGGGATTGGGGTATGGAATAAATCTCAATACAATACAGTAATGAGTGATTTATTAAATGATACTGAGACATATAAGGTATTGAAAGGGGACCCTACTAGACAGTATAAGAAAGAATTAAAAATACTTGTGATTGAAGGAAAATAGAAAGGTTTTATCAATGAGAAAGAGGAAAAATACCTTATCCCTGAAACCAGTAGGATCCCCCTAAAATCCATAAGAATAGAATAAACCCACCAGGACGTCCAATTATAAATGGCATTGACTCTCTGTCCTCAAGATTGGGACAGTATATTATTGACTGCCACCTCCAGCCATTGGTACAGAATACCAGGGCATGAGGGTGTGATTTAGACATGGCGGAGTGAGGACCTGCTTTCCCTGAGCTCCGATCTCCCTCCGATGAAAAGCAGTGATTCAACAACCAGTTTAATACGGCATGTGCCCTGTCAAGCGCAAGAAAGCTCAGGTACCTGCCACAACTCAAGCACGGTCAACCATCAAGCGCTATTTCCCTGGCGCCCAGACTCGCAGCTCCGGGACAAGAATGGCAAACCCACGTGGTGTAGAGACTGTAACTTTGACAGAACCGACTGTGTCCTCGGCTCCCTCCGATGCCTCTGACTCATGCTCGGGTCACCCCGCAGCCTTGGCTACCCACACGCCTGCCTCTGGCTCACAGCCGGAGAGGTCCACTCCCTACCGAGAGGATGCAGAGATCAGGAAGCTTCTCCATGCACTCCCCATGAGGGCGGACATTGAGGCCCTGCTCCTCTGCGTGACTAAGGCGCACCAACATGATCTGCAGGAGGTTCGCTCTGACATTCAGCAGCTCTCGGAACTTATAGCAGAGGGGGAATCCTCGTGTCAGCGGTGGAAAGGAGGATGGCTGCTGTGGAACAGGAGCAAACATGCCAGGCAGAACACTCACTGGTCCTACAGTTACACATAGAGGACCTCGAGGACCGTAGTCGCCGGAATAATTTGCAGCTTTGTGGCCTCCCGGAAGCCACTGGATCAGAGGACTTGAGGGACATAGTTGTCGCCATATTCTGCCGAGTGCCTCTGTCTCTCCGAAATCACTAGAACTTGAACGGGTGCATAGGGCACTCGGCCCTAGATCAACTGACCCAAACAGGCCCCGCGATATCATTTGCCGCCTGCATAGGTATACTCATAAGGAAGACATTCTGCGCAAGGCCTGGACGATGGGAACAATTGACTCTGATGGAGCAACTGTCAAAATCTTGCCAGATTTGTCTAAGGTGACCTTGCAGCGCCGAGCCTTGCTGCGACCACTGCTTCACCTTTTCTACCTGCAAATACACAACCTTTTTTGTGTACAAGAGACTACCCGAATGATGATATACCATAAAATTTCAGGTACTATCTGCAATAACATGTTGGAGGCCTTTGTACCTCAATTTTTCCTGTAGACCCTACCTGGCCATGCTGAGGACTACTAATTGAAAGACATTTCCCCCGAACCATTGTTCATGCGCTTTTCTCCCCTACACCTCTTACCTCCAAGTTGGCCTTGCGCTTCAGTTTTGCTGTGTTTTTTGTTTTCTGTTCTTTCACAGGAGCCTGGATCATAGCTAGATCAGGATCAAAACTGAATGTCTTTAGTTACTACTACCAAAGAAATGCTATCTCTCATATGCTCCACAGGCTAAAAAAGTGTGTCATGCTGGTGTGATGCATAGTATCTCCCTGGAGCTGTGGTTTAGTTATGCAGGTCTCTGGCTCTGCGACCGCATAGTAGTGCTCCGGGCGGGTAGGGGGTGTGGGGGAGTAGTCCCGAATCCCTCAGTTTTAGTGCCCAGAGATGCTGTATATTATAATGTGGATGACAGCTTTGCGGTCTCTTCTGATGCATGCGGACCCCAAGGTGTCTGCTGGACTCAGAGGAGATCGCTGACTTTACTCCATATGCCCCCTGTATTTGGAGACGTTTTTTGGGGTTTGTTATGTTATGTTATTTTAATGGTTTGTACTGGGTAGTAGCTGCCTGATGGTCCTAAGGACCCATGACATGGACACAGCAGTCCCGCCTCATTGAGGTGGGGGTGGGGTCTCCGGGTGGGGGCTGACAGCACAGGCGCTGAAAGTACATCTACAGATGCCTCCGTGCTCTGGACTTGACGATGGAAAGCCGGATTTTTTGGCTAGTGTGTCGAGACCGGGATGCAGATGCCCTGGATCCCGGCGTTGGGTGGTGGCCCCCACCTATTCCTCTCCACGTGAGATTTTTGCAATTGGGTAACTTAAAAGATTTGACAAGGTCTGCTCACAAACACTCTGTGATGCTATGTTATTACTAATGTGACACCCAGAGGTAATGTCTAATACTTTATACATAGGTTGTTAACTGTAACATGATTTTACGGTCGTCGGAGGGAGGGGAGCGATTTCTTCCCGCTCACTCTTGACCACTTCCCCACTTAGGCCTGCGCTCACTTAAAGCGGTTGTATACCCGCTGAAATTTTTTTTTTTTTTACCCCTGTAAAGCAAAAGGCATAATGAGCTAGTATGCACTGCATACTAGCTCATTATGAAATACTTACCTTAGAACGAGGCGTCGGTATCTTACCTGGTCCACGCCGAGGGAGCTGTCATGTTGCCTCGGCGTGTCTTCCGGGTATCGTGGTTCCAGCGCTGTGAGTGGCTGAAACCGCAATTTCTTACTCAGCAAGGTCCGGCAGTTGCCGGCCTTCAGCCGAGAATCCCCTGTGCGCATGCGCCGCTGCAGTCAGCGGCTCATAGCAAGGGGAATATCTCCTAAACCGTAAAGGTTTAGGAGATATTTCTTTTTACCTACAGGTAAGCCTTATTATAGGCTTACCTGTAGGTAAAAGTAAAAAAAAAATGACTATACAACCACTTTAAGTGGTAATCTGTATGTGAGTGCCTCTATTCTCTCTATACCTCTTTAGGTGTAGGAGGGAGACGCGGGTGGTTATTAAACTCCCTGCTCTCCCACCAGGGTTATAGAACCCCTCTGCTTTCCTCCCTTTTCTACTTCCCTTCCTTATCGCCTCTAACACCTTCTATTCTTCCACCTCTTCCCACACACCCCACTCCCCCCCACCCTCTCTTCCTCCCCACCCCCCTTTTTTTTCTCGTTTCTCTCCCCTTAGTCAGCCGGCAGGGGAGATGGAGGTACTAAGGGTCACCTCCCTAAATGCTAAAGGGCTCAACGTACCTGAAAAACATAGGATGCTCCTCCAAGACCTGAAACACTCACATTCTGATGTGGCATATATCCAGGAAACCCATTTTAAAGAGGGCAAGGCACTAATCCTAAAGAGCAGCTTCTATCCCTTTGCATAGCACGCCTTCAATAGGACATCCAAATCCAGAGGGGTATCCATCTTGGTATCCAGACGAGTTACTTGGAGCCTACTAGACATAAGAGCAGACACAGAGGGCAGATTTTTGTTCCTTTAAAGTGACTCTGGCCACGGTATACGCTCCTAATTGCAACCAAGACCAATTCCTTTGCTCCACTATCAACACGCTTATGAAATTCGCCGAGAGTACCGTATATACTCGAGTATAAGTCGTTCCGAGTATAAGTCGAGGCCCTAATTTACCACGAAAAAAATGGGAAAAACGTATTGACCCGAGTATAAGACGAGGGTGAGAAATGCACAGCTACTGTAAGTGGAAAAGAGGGTCAACAATGCCCATTTGCAGCATCACTGTGCCCATTTGCAGCCATAGGTCCCCTGAACTTCAAACTTGGTAGTTAAGGGTTCATAGATGCCCCCTAGCTGCAGCCAAAATTTGGGGTCTCTGAACCCAAAGGGTCCCGAAATGACATTGCTGCAGGTGGACACGGTTGACCAAATTTGGGGCCCCGTATCTCAGGGGCCACTTAGTGCTAAGAACCCCAAATTTGGTGTGCAAACCCAGTGGAACTAGCACCATAAAATTTTCAAAGCTGGGGTTTCTAGCACCAAGTGGTCTCGAGATACAGGGCCCCAAATATCAGTTCAGAAAATGTCAAGCACTTTTCTGCAGCAGAGAATGACATTTTCTGAACCGGGTTTGGATATGTTATGGAACCAGTTCCACTGGGTTTTCACACCAAATTTGGGGTTCCTAGCACCAAGTGGCCCTGAGATATGGGGCCCCAAAGTCGGTTCAGAAAATGCATGCACTTTTCTGCAGCAGAGAATGACATTTTCTGAACCGATTTTGGGGCCCCGTATCTCGGGGCCACTTAGTGCTAGGAACTTCATCTTTAGATATGTTGTGGTACCAGTTCCACTGGGTTTGCACACACATTTGGGGTTCCTAGCACCAAGTGGCCCTGAGATATGGGGCCCCAAATTCGGTTCGGAAAAGGAAATTTTTTGCTGCAGAAAAGTGCTTGACTCGAGTATAAGTCGAGGGGGGCACTTTCAGCACAAAAAAAATTCGACTTATACTCGAGTATATACAGTAAATTCCTTCTGAATGGAGATTTCAATCTTCCTCTAGACCCTAAGGTAGACACATCTACGGGAAGTTCCTTGGTTGCCACAGGCCTTCGCAAATGAGTTCTACAGACCCTCTACAACCACCAACTTACTGACACATGGAGATTGTTCCATACCGATGACAGGGACTACACTTTTTACTCCCATACTCATAAGGTGTATTCCCGTATTGACTTCTTCATCATCCCCCACCGCATGCCATCGGCGGTTAAAGCAGTAGACATAGGGAACATCACATGGTCTGACCATGCCCCGGTGACACTGACTATGACCGTACATGCCTTTTCAAACATCAGACAGTGGCGACTCAATGAGAGCCTGCTTGAGGACAAGTTAGTAGTTGAGGATGTTATCAAAGAACTGCAGTACTAATTTCAATACAATCTCACCCCAGACGGCGACGCAGGGATAATTTGGGAAGCACACAAAATGGTAATAAGGGGGTCCTTATTTAACATGGTTCCAGAATCAAAAAGGCCAGAGAAGCTAACTGACTAAATTACTGATGGACATACACGTCCTAGAGACACAACATTAACAGAACCCTGTGACACCTGTGGAGACCGAACTCTTGAATCTGTGCAGACAAGTGACTTCCCTTCTTCAACAGAGCTATGGCAGCACTGCAGTCATGTCGGAAACACTATTATGAATCAAGGGATAATTGTGGTCGCCTACTAGCCAGAGGCCTGCAGGAACAGCGCGTACAATCCTACTTACCCCACCTAGTGGACTCAGAGGGTAGACAGGTACACCTCCCCACCCAGATCGCATCTACCGTACTTTTCGCAGGTTTTACAATTCTCTGTATAACTTACCTACTAGACCACAGTCACAACACAATATCGAGGAATATATTTCCTCTTCAGGTCATCCTCAGTTGTCGGAACAGATCTGAGAGGATTGCAAGAGGCCATTGGCTCATCCAAACCCGGCAAATCTCCGGGCCGGATGGATTCACCCATAAATATTACCAGCTATTCCCCCCCAACTTGGCAAGCAGATGGTAAGAACATTTAACACCCTAGGACATGAGACGGTATTCCCCCCTGAAGCTTTAAAAGCACATATCTATGTCATACCCTAGGAGGACAAGGATCCATTAGCGTGTGGCAGCTAACACCCATTTCCTTATTAAATGTGGATCTTAAGCTATTCACAAATATTCTTGCCACACGCATTCAACCACACCTGACAGCATTAATTCATCTTGACCAGGTCGCCTTTATACCAACCCGCGAGGCTCGAGACAATACCATTAAGGCCCTGAATCTTATCCATCTGGCCGACCTCTCCAACACTCCCTCTGTGTTTCTGGGCATGGACACCGAAAAGACGTTCGACCTGGGTTCATTGGTCCTTTATGTTTTCGGTCTTACGGCACGTGGGGCTGGGGGAGAGGATGTTTGGATGGATTTCGAGTGTGTACTCAAACCCTATGGCACAAATTAAGGCTAATGGACTTTTATCAGAACCTTTCCCTATCTCAAATGGAACCCGTCAAGGGTGCCCTCTATCACTCCTCCTCTTTGACCTTTCACTGGAGCCATTCCTCTGTAGGGTCAGGTAAAACTCGGACATCACTGGGATATGAACTGGGGACGCACATCACGGAGAGGAAGAACGGGGAGATGCTAAGGTAAACAAGCATGACCCCGTTCTGCCTAGTGACAGTGTCACTGATTTCTGCTCCCTGTCATCGGGAGCAGAGATCAGTGTGCCACAGCTAGCCCATCCCCCCTACAGTTAGAACACATTCCTAGGACACATTTAACCCCTACAGCGCCACCTAGTGTTAACCCTTTCACTGCCAGTCACATTTACACAGTAATCAATGAGATTTTAATCGCACTGATCGCTGTATAAATGTGAATGGTCCCAAAATCACGCCAACATTGTCCGACGTGTCCGCTATAATGTCACAGTCACGATAAAAATCGCTGATCTCCTCCTCTACTAGTAAAAAAAAAAAATAATAAAAATACCATAAAACTATCCCCTATTTTGTAAACGCTATAACTTTTGCGCAAACCAATCAATAAACACTTATTGCGATTTTTTTTACCAAAAATATATAGAAGAATAAATATCGGCCTAAACTGAGGAAAACAATTTTTTTTATTTATTTTTGGGGGATATTTATTATAGCAAAAAGCAAAAAATAATGCTTTTTTTTTCAAAATTGTCGCTCTTTTTTTGTTTATAGAGCAAAAAATAAAAACCGCAGAGGCGATCAAATACCATCGAAAGAAAGCTCTATTTGTGGGGAAAAAAAAATTACACCAATTTTGTTTGGGAGCCACATCGCATGACCGCGCAATTGTCAGTTAAAGCGATGCAGTGCCGAATCGCAAAAAGTGCTCTAGTCAGGAAGGGGGTAAAATCTTCCGGGGCTGAAGTGGTTAAAAGCTAACTTCAATTTTAGGTGGCCTTCTATGGCCCTTAAATATCTGGGCACGTTCATCCCACCTAGATTGAATCAAAACCTATACGTTGAACTTCCCACCTCTACTTAGTAGAGTACAGACCCTACTTTCCAAATGGCATCAGGGCTTTTTTTCTTGGTTTGGTAGATGCAACATAATTAAAATGTAAATCCTGCCCAAATTTTCATATCTCTTCCAAACATTGCCAATCCACATACCCCCAGAATTCTTCAGATCTTCAGAACAGATTAATGCACTAATAATTTTATTTGGGCCCACAAAAGACCTAGACTACAATGTCGACTCATGACTATGCCTAAACACCATGGTGGGGTAGCGGTACCTGATATGCAGAAATATTACCAGGTGGCTCATATGGGGAGACTAATAGACTGGTGTAGACATGCTGATCTCAAACTGTGGCCAAAGATCGAGCAATCACAATGCATGGTCCCGTTGCACCGTGCGGACTGGTGCTTTACAGATCTTACCTCTGCTCTTAAAAGGCACCCAACCTTGGGACCCACTTTGCGTATCTGCTCCGGAATATGTTCTACTACCTCAATATCACCCGCCCATTCCCCCCTTTACCCTATTGTGACGAATACCCGCTTCCCGCCGGAATTGCAAGAGGGGCCTTTTAGAACACTCCTAGGCTTGTAATGTTACCAGGACGAGCACCTTTTCCTAGTGCTCTACGGCGGATCAACTCCTCAAATCTCACGCCCTTAACAACTATTTAGAGACAGCACCACCATATGCATCACACGCAAGCACAGAGGACAGCATGAACGTGCGGTGATGTGAATCAAGGCATTCAACATGGTGATCCATCCATGCTGACCGGTCAGATGGTAAAGTACATCTTGCCCCTATACCCTCTTCACCCTTGACCTGTTACTCTATCTGCAGATGCCAGCCTACTAACATTTGTTGGCACTATCTATACCAGCATCAAGAGCTTTAAATTCCCTCTGACATATGTGTATCATATTGGAACCCATTAATTGATGAATACTGGATACTCCAATGGTGGGATTGGACTGCCTCATGTGACTGTTCAGTTGGTTTGGTTGATTATGAGGCCGCTGCATTCATTTTCTGCTGCATGCTGTACCTTGTGAGGGATTTTGGTGATAGCCGGTTGAATCTCCCGGTTGGGGATTATTTATTGAACCTAGCCCAATATAGGCGACAACACCAATTAGCCTGCAGGATATATAGAGCCTCAGTTTTTCATTGCCATCCATAGTCACACACCATCTGAGGGGGAGCATTCACAGTGACACTGAGTATATCCCTACTTTGATTTTTAAAGGGGCACTGACCCCAACACCGTTTGCCCATCCTTTGATGGTTATGGTAGTTACATGCAGTGATTGTACTCAGCCTCACTGGGAGTGGATAGCCGGCGTCCGGACTGTCTGTGTTTGTGGTTGTGTTATATGTGTGTCCCATATGTGCTTTTTTGTTTGTTTAGGTTTATGTGACTCTGCCTTTTGTTTGATATGTGTTCACTAAACATTATATAGTGCTCCCACATAGCACCTGGTGGTGCACACAATGTACATGAGCTCACGCTCTGCGTGTGGATGCAATTTTATGCACGTTGAAGCTACTTTTTAATTAAATAATAAATACAATTACTTTTATATACATATCCTGGTGCTGACTCATTGTTGCCTAAGTAGCCACTTTCTTTGATCCCTGTAGTGATACAGGGGTCAATTTTGTCTATTATATGCCTTGGTCTTCTTTGGCTATAGCAACATTACCAACTCTGGTAAGGTATTAAAAGGTATATTACTTTTCCCTATCACCAGGGTATGTATACAGTGGGACCTGGTTTTAGCTCCTCTTCTTTTGTTTATATTTGTAATGTTACCAGGCTTCCCATTTTTCACAATCCATGACCTGGCCCTCACTGTCCATGCTGACCTCGCCAAATGATTGCTTCTGTCTTGACTTCTGTGGTGGTGTACAGCTCCAACACTTTTTGTATACCCTCCCCTTGATGAGTTATACTCCATTATCTCTCACCACATGGGGAATACATTCCCTGACACACTTCACTTTTTTACACCACCTGATGCTAAGCCTTGGGATATATCTGCCTCAGCTCCCATGGGATGTGATGATCTCAGTACACCTTGTGCCTGCCATGCCACACCCACTGTCTATTTTTGTGAATATGGGTAGATGAGGTTTAATTATTTTATCTGCCTTTCTCATACTTCTCTCCTTAGTCAGACTGATTGTCATTATATTTATATATACTCCATAGATACTCCTATTGCATACGCTACTGATATGTGGACATATCCACGAAACGCGTCAAGCTCTCTGATGCCACAGTTACACCATCATGCCATCACCATCACCTTCTGGTGGTACTTTCATGCAGCATTAGGGTAAGGCTCCCCCTTTCTTTGTTTTTAGAACTTTTTCACTTTTTTTGAGTCAACTTTTTGTTCAATATTTTTTCTACTTGTCACTTATCCACTTTAGGTTCCTTCACACCCTGCATAGACCCATGTATTTCTTTATAGATATTTACATACTTTCTGGGCACCATTTCCACTCTATTATTATTATTTCTTCTGGAGCTATTCTAGGTTTACTGATATTTAACTACTACTATTACTCAGAGTATGTTGTTGTTACAATCATATACTTATTTAATATTTCGCTCCTAGATACTCCTGCCCTATGAAATACACCTCAACCTTTTGCCACATGGAGTTCCTATCCATTTCTTGTACGCCTTTTTTACCCTCTGATGTTGCACCTTTGTACTATGCTGCCTCAGCTCCCGTGGGAGGCCCGTGTTCTCGGCCGGCCCTGTGCCAGCTGCCCCGCGTTGCATTTGCTGTCCGGGTTGGTGAGTTTGCTGGACAATCATCTATACTTACAACATTTTTTGAGATATTTTCCTTTTAGAGTACAGTTTCTTATAATCTCTATACACATTTTCCATAGCATAACTTGCCGCATCCGCTCCTGACGAGTGGGAAAACCCACGAAACGCGTAGAGCTTTACTTGATGCCGCAGCTACATCCCATACGGACCAATACTCAATCATCCATCACCAGTCTACTCTACAATGTTTTTATACTTATATATAGATACGCAGATATTTTGTGGATGCATGTGCTAGCAGTGGGCATGGTGCCTGTGGCACGTGTATGTATCAGCTCCCCCCTTTTTTACTTATTTATACATCTACCATTCTGATCATGCGTTGTTATGTATGTACTGCGTTTATTTATTTTGCTTAGCTTCTGCACGCTCTATGTATATATATATATATGAATATGAACTGTGATTTAATGTTCTGAGATCAATACCAATAAAATACGTTATACCTATCTTCCTCCACTATTCAATTGCTTCATATAAAGTCCCAACTCCCTTTTCTTTTGCATTGATTACCGGGATGGAGGCACCTTTGGGTGCTTCATTTAAAGTCCCAACTCCCCCTCTATTGTATCATGCATAATTATATACACATATATATATTCTATCAGTTATGTCTATGTTACATTCTGCCAATCTTGATTTGTGCCATATCATGTGCAACATGGATGTCGATAGTGGGCATTATACCATTGTACCTCCATGTTATGTTACTATGTGTACATATTGTATTTTATGTTACAGTTATACTTTTGTACCAGCATTGTGGTTTTTAATTTATGTAGTTTTATCTGTTTTAGTATTAGTATATATTAGTATATGTTAATAAAAACACTTTACAGACCCACAGTGCATTTTTGCGTCCAGGTACATGCTTCATTTAAAGTCCCAAACCTCGCATATGGAGGTGTTGGGCTTGCACATCCTATACCTCAATTAAAGTCCCAAACTCTTTCTTTTTCTATGCCAGGAAGATAGGGGGACTTTACTTCATATTTTCTGGTTCTGTCCGAAATTGGAACACTTCTGGAAAGAGGTACATCGTATATCTCAGAAATTTACCGATTACATGCTCCCTGAAGACCCTGCTCTCTTTCTCCTACACGTCTCAAACATACCTGAAAAAACATATAACAAATCAGTCTTGTGCCATCTTTTGAATGCTGCCAGATTGTGCATTGCCCTGCATTGGAGAGACTTAAGGCCCCCTTCTATCTCGCTTTAGCTCCCAAGAGTTGAAGAGGTAAACAAGATGGAAGATCTGCTACTCTCAGGCCCAAAACCGGCATGAGATTTACTCTAAAACTTGGGTCCATTGGAACATATTCAAATTCTCGGAGGAAGGAAAGGCCCTCTTTGCATCCTGAGGTTATTAAAACATAATGTTATAACATCTTCAAGGTCCTCCAACCCCCTGCTGGTGGCTACACCTGCCCTGGACCCCCCCTCCTCCTTTCTCATCTCTCTTCCCCCCACTGTACCCTCTTCCTCTCCTACACTTGCTAGCTTTATCCTTTCACCTTACTGGTGTTAATGAAAACTGCCTTATCCCTGCATTCATGGCGGCAAAGATTACTCGAACCAAGAGTGTTGACCCTTCTATTAACAGTTTAAGTTCTGTAGATTTTCTGATTACTGGGCATTTCCGGCACGGCCGCCCATACTCTAATACTAATTCTAACTGATGTTGTACATCCGGTTTGTACTGGTTTGCTTTATGTTCACTCTATTTATGTATCTGACTAAACAGATCTGCTGTTCTGTGTATGCTGGATAATTTAAATAAAGAATTTGAAAAAAAAAAAAAAGAATACCAAGGCATATCTGAAGGACACAAAATGCATATTACAGATTATGAAAGATATTAATGTTTCAGAAAAAACTATTATGGCCACAGCAGACGTGGCTTCCTTATATACAAATATTAACCACAAAGGGGCTATTAATACGGCGAAATGAGCTTTAGTGAACAATAGTGATATTGATAGACAATTAAAAAGTTCACAGTGGATTGTCTTGATTTTTGTTGAAAACATAATTATTTTTGGTATCAGGACTCATTTTATCTTCAAATTAAAGGGGTAGCTATGGGGGGCTAGATTTGCCCCTAGTATAGCAAATTTATATATGGCTAAATGGGAAGAAAAAGCTTTGTAAAACTCACCAAGCCAACTGATAACATACAATAGATGTATTGACGATCTGATCATATTCTGGGATGGTTGTGAACAGGGGCCTAGCACATTCCTGAGGGGGCGTGGCTTGATGAGCGGCGGAGATGGCCGCATGATAGCAGAGCTCCGGAACGGGCAGTAAATCTCCCCACACAGCGATCTGATTTTAAAGAGAATGGGCAGACTAACAAGAGGGGGAACACAATACAGTCACCTTCGAGCGTCGGGATCTGCTAAGAGCAAGCAGATTCCCAACATTTTCAAGTCACAGGCACAGAACAGGAGAAGCATGGCAGGAACCAAGATGGCACAGGCTCAGATGCAGGAAGAAGAAGACAATTTTGACAATGAGTCGCTGGCTGCTTCAGAGGATCTGGTAAGAGACCCCTCACCACCAGAACTCCCACTAACATATGCAGCAATGATGAAAATAGCAGCAGACATAAAACAAATGTGTTTTCTGCTGCCATTACTGATTTAAAAGCTGACATCCTCATGCTCACTGAGCAAATGGTGGCTGGGGAGAGAGCAGGAAGGCACAGGGAAAAAGCAATTAAAAGACTTGAAGAAGTCTCCTCCACACACTCCCAACACCTGATTGCAATAAATAGGAAGATTTAGACAATAGAGGCAGAAGGAGCAAGATAAGAATAAGGGGCATTCCAGAAACAGTAACTGCAGACCAAATAAAATCTGCACTCCGCTCTGTCTTTAACAGCCTGTTAGAGAGACCTTTAGAGTCTCCCATAGACTTTGACGGAGCACACAGGGCATTGAGACCCAGAGCCCCTTATCCAGCACCACCCCGAGACATCATTTGCTGCCTCACAAGCTTTACCCTGAAAGAAGCTATCCTACAGAAACCACGGCAAAATGAACAGGTCCTTTTTAATGACGTCGCCATACAACCTTTCCAGGACCTCTGTCCCATAACGCTCAAAAATAGGAGAGCAGTCAGACCTCTCCTAGAAGTGATGAGGGAAAAAAGGATACCGTATAGATGGAAATTCCCCTTTGCTGTTCAGGCTACATTCAATGGGAAGCAATATATTCTCCGTACCCCTGATGACCTACCCCTCTTCTGCAATAACATCCAAATCAACCTGATAGACCTTCCAGAGTGGTATCAGGAATTCCGCCTACCCCCACCAGTGACTCCTAATTCATCTCCACCCAGATCTTCTTCCTGCAAATCTCCATTTGTAAAAGGAGGCAAAAAATAAAAGTACTATGAAAACTACAATCTTGATACTCCGCAAAAAACACCTAAAACTAAGGATACTCGCTAACCCTCCCTGCAACAAAGCTGACACAGGATTGCATCATGCTACTCACCTCCACAAAACCCATTCTGCAATTTGTCAATATCATTTTCAGTTAAGTTAAGTATTCAGAACTTTCTGGTTTAAAAGCATTATATTTCCATAATGCAGTTCCTTGTAACGTCACTAGATGGCAGCATTGGACTGTGAACTTATGTTGTAATAATAAATACTGTTATCTCTACATCACCTACTGAACTTGTACTATCTGCAGAGCTACCCCTCCTTAAAGAGGAAGTAAACCCTCTGGAAAAATAAAAAAAAATAAACACCCTGTAAGAAAGCCATAATGAGCTAGTATGCATAGCATACTAGCTCATTATAAATGACTTACCTGAGATCGAAGCCCCCGAAGCAGTCCTCGTTCCCCTCCTCCGTCGCCACCATATCTCCCAGAGTGATTTCCGGGTATCGCGGCTCCGGCCAGTCACAGCACCGGAGCCGCAATACCCGGAAATTACTCCGGGAGATATGGCGGCGACGGAGGAGAGGAACGAGGACCGTTTCGTGGGGGGCTTTCGATGACGCATGCGCGCGGGAGCCACCACTAACGGTACGATCGCCCTTAGATATGGCACGTTCAGTGCGCCTGCACCCCATTGTCTACAGCGCATGCGGTGCCTGTATTTTGCAAATATCTCCTAAGCCATGTAGGTTTAGGAGACATTTCTTGCACCTACAGGTAAGCCTTAATCTAGGCTTACCTGAGGTTAAAGTGGTCCCTGAGGGATTACAACCACTTTAAATAATTAAAAGACACAATATGCAATGTGATTTGAGGAATTCTCACCTTTCTACAGCGATGATACATACCAAAGCTCTCTCAGTTATCACTTTGGGACAATTTACATGCACCAATGAAAAGTGTATAAAGGTTTTGTCCTACTTAAATAACTTTTCTTTTCTGATTATACCAAGTTGTTTCTACACTCAATATTTCAAGGACAGAAAACACAGCTCTTAAGAACACACATACTCTACGACTTCCAGAACTCACTTCCAAGAACTGTGAGTATATGTGGAATCACAAGAAAACATTCAGAAAACTTCCCACATTAAGATGACCCTGTACTCTCTAATGAGGAACAGAAGTAACCTGTACAATGTTCACCTTAAAGAACAATAACCAGGTTAACTTACAGGGCCTCACGTAGGCCTTACTAGAGATCTACCAGAACTATAAAATAACTTTAAGAATGAGGTTTAGTCATCTATATCTGGATAGAGGCTTTATTACAACCAAGAAATGCCTCAATCATTCATAGTTGATGTGATACTGGTTTTATTTTATCGTTAACCCTTTAGTTGTATACAGACATCTTACAACAATGTGGGACAAATACATGCACTTTATGTGTTGGTCAAAGGAGAAGGAACCATAAATAGATATATTAATCCATTTCTGACCAGAGCAATTCAGATTCCTACTTTTATTACCTAACTCTAAGGTAATAAAACCATTAAATATGAAAGTTTGAATACACATAGATGAGCGGAACAATGGAAATTGGCGTTCCTTCTCCTTTGAAAAGGAAAAAACACAGATATTACATTATATCCTTTAAAGGTATATTTTGTACAGTTATATAGTTCTCTGTTTAACGCTTAATGATTTACTATTATTAGCATTAATGTCTTTTAAGGCTAAGAATTTAGTTCAGTTATAAGATAACAACAAATATGCTGACTTAACTCATTATAGACACCGGGGAAAACCTTGACTACACCCGACCAATAATACACATCCTAAAAACTCCAGAAGTTAAACTAGATGATAAACAAAACCCAAATGAACCCATGTTTATCCGGTGAAGTCAATGTTCCCACTGCTCTATATAAATTTAAAAAAAACTTGCGTTTCACAAAAAAAAACTTTTTAAGATAGACACCAATCATGGAGATTATGCCCGCCGATAAATGAATCACATCACCAATTTCTAGATTTATCCTAATCAACCGATTGTTGATTTGAATAAAAAATATCTCCCCCCCGAGGGCGTGACCGGATGTAAGCCAAGGAGGAAGCATTTGCAAGAAGCTCTGATCATCCTACTTTAATCCTTTGCCATCCTTGCTGCTGAACAGCCTGGTGAGCCTGTACATCTGCCCTACCTAATCCCTGGCATCCCCTGCTTCAGATCCAGTCATTATATCTGTTCCTGGCTGGCCGGCCCTGCAGCAGTAATCCAGCCGAGGCTGGCTCCATATACTCGAGGCCCACCGCCATCTTGAGGCCTACAGTGCTTCTCACATCCTAGAGGCCTGAGCTTGTGCTGAGCTGCTTGCCCTGGTGAGTACCCCAGTGGTGTCCACTAACACCCAGTGCTGTGTGGCCCCTCTCCCAGATCATCGTCACAAGCTGCTGGCTATCCATCCACCTGCTCCACCCTACCAGACCCTTGCCCTCAGATTAATGGGCCCTAAAAACTGGGCCAAAAACTCATCCACACCAAGCCCCCCACTCCCTGTCACGGCTGCTAGGCTGGATCCTTCTCTCTTAGGGAGGTTGCAAGCTCTGCTGGCTGAACTAGCTATGGAGTCTGAGACTTCCCCAGATGTGGCTCTCCCTGCCCCCTCCAACCAGGATAGCACGGCAGTGATCCTGGCCGCCATTGAACAGAGCAAAACCTCCATGCTGGTGAGAATTGATCACCTTGCAGAAGAATGTAATCTCATTAGAAACAACCTAGATAAGATCAGAGGTAGACTGACTGAATTGGAATCCAAACTTTCTGCCAATGAAGACCTTACGGCTACTCACACTAACACCATAGCGGACTTGCAACGCACAGTACAACTGCTTGTCGCCAAATCCGATGACACAGAAAACAGGGCAAGACGGAACAATGTCCGAGTCTTGGGTCTCCCGGAGGGAGAGGGGGACGATCGCCCAGCCGAGTTCGCGGAAGAGTTCTTCAGGAAACTGCTAGGTCTCGCGGATGTCTCCCCGACCTATGTCGTTGAGCGTGCCCACCATGTACCCACAGGACGCACTATCCCTGGTGCAAATCCCGGACCCTTCTTGGTCCACTTCCTTAACTTCAGGGACCGCGACAGGATCCTTTCCGAAGCCCGCAAACATCTCTCGCTTCCATACGGCCACTTCTCGGTCCTACTGTTCTCGGATTTCTCGGCTGAGCTGCAGCGAAAGAGGAAGTCAATTAATGAGGTCCATAGGCGCCTATGTGAAAAGGACATTAAATACAGCATGTTGTACCCCAGCTGTCTCCGGGTCCCTCACAATGGCTCAGTCAGGTTCTTCAACTCCCCGGCCGATGTGCATAACTGGCTGGACACCCTGCAATAGGCGCGGTAAGCTGTTCCTCACTAAAATTTGCTTTAAGAAAGTTGCCTTAAAGATGCTATTTTCCTTCCGGATACATGCATTAAGGGGTTGTTTATTTAGTCATCAGTCATTTGTTGTCTAGCCCTCTGGTCTCACCACCTACTTTGCTGCAGGCTGACTCCTATGTCTCTTACGCAAGCCATACCTGCCATTTCGGATGGGCTACAGTTATACTTCCTGAGGCTGAGGTGTATGACTTACCCCTGATTATGGTCCCTCTCTCACTAGAGCCATCGAACGCTGGAGTTCCTCCTGGTCCAGGACTAGATGTATGTTTTCTTCTAGATCCTTTTACTCTGGAGCTACCTTGTTGGACACAACTCTTCAAAGAAGTCTGAAGATCTATCTGTTAAGGGCTTTAAACTGACTGGCATTGTTGTTGGGGTAGCTGGTCAGTAGGGAGTTCAACAGGTTTCTTCCCTGGAACTTTGAGCCTCACGTAGGCGACTTTTGGTATAAAGGTTTAGGGATTAAACTACTGGCTCAGTTATGTTGGGGTATTGACTTGGTAGTAGGGTATTTTTTGATGATGTCTGGGTAGGGTGTTATGTGTTCTGGGGAGAGGGGTTTCTCTGTTTTGAAGATCTGGATACACAATGTGCTGCTCAAATGCTTTGTTTGTCTCTGACCCTAATTAATATATGTGCCAATTTTGGGTTTACTTACATGTGTTGGTTTGCTGGGCTCATCCTGCTCCTGTTTCCCTCTGATGTTCCATGTTAGCTCCCTCAGATGCTGAGCTGCTGACCATTTTGTCATGGAACGTCAGGGGGCTTAACTCTGAATATAAAAGAACACTGTTATTCTAATATTTAAAACTGCCCCACATAGTGCTGCTGCAGGAGACGCACTTAACTGGTAGCAAGGCTCTGAAAAGCCCTGGGTGCAAAGGGTGCTTCATGCGACCTATTCCTCGTATTTTCGAGGGGTGTCTATACTGATCAGCAAACGTGTACCATGTGTAATTCATGATGTTCATTTAGATCCCCAGGGGAAATTTGTTATGGTAGTGTTGAGCATTTATAACAAGAAATATGTCATTGTGAATGTCTATCTGCCTCATCCGAGCCAGATACAGATTCTGTTCGCGCTCTATGGGAGGCTGGCTCCGCGTTACCCAGCGCATGTTCTGTTCATGGGAGACTTCAATGCTACACTGTCCCCTGACCCGGATAGGCCTTCCCCTCAATCTACTTTTTATTCTGATCTTGGAAGGTGGGCTCAGGCAACAGGGCTCCAAAAGGCATGGCGGTGTCTTCACCTCCATGATAGAATGTACTCTTGCTTCTCAACCACATTTAAAACCTCCTCCCGAATTGATCTAGCTTTTGCCAATGCTGCCCTGCTGGCCAGCATTCAAGAGGTAAGTTACCTTCCCTCTGGCCTCTCTGACCACCACCCACTTAAATTGACCATTAGGACTGCCAGGTCGCGAAGCAAAGCCCTTTGGAGGTTACAACCCCATTGGATTAATAACGAGGCAGTCCATGACAGAGTTTCTCCTTCCTTGCGGGACTATTGGGCACACAATGCGGGATCAGCCTCCCTGGAGATGACATGGGACGCTTCTAAAGCTCACAGCAGGGGTGACTATATCTCGGCTGTGGCGGCGGTGAAGGCAGGGCTTGAGGACAGGGTCTCTGACCTGCAGCACAAACCACCAGGTTGGCTATACAACATAGCAGACAGGAATACTTTGAGCATGGAGACAAGAATACCAAACTACTAGCACTGCTAGCACAGCAGGATAGGCCCTTATATCGGAAATCCTTATGGCAAATGGCGTATTAGTCACCGCTCAGGAGGATATCCTGTCTACATTTACCATGTTTTATACCTCTCTGTATGTTTCCTCACTCCCTGATGGGTTTAACCCTACACCTATGATCTCTGTGTTGGACACGCTAGCACTGGGATGGCTTTCTGATGCAGAGAGGCAACTCCTTGTTTCAGAGATTACTCCAGAAGAAGTCACAATGGCCATTAAGTCTTTCCCGGCAGGTAAAACCCCAGGGCCGGATGGCCTACCCATAGAGTATTATAGAACCCACACAGAACGACTTGCCCCCAAACTAGCTCAGATGTTTCAAGCCTGTTTGCAACAGGGCTCCTTACCATCCTCTATGAGGGAAGCCCATGTCGTTCTCATTCCAAAGCCTAATAAAGACCCTAAGCTGTGCGCCTCCTAAAGACCAATCGCACTTCTCAATTGTGATCTAAAAATACTAACCAAGTTACTTGCCACTAGACTTAATAGAGTAATAAAATCCCTGATTGACTCTGATCAAATGGGCTTTATGCCCGGGAGGTCCACAGACATTAATATATGTAGACTATTTTCTAATATACATGCCCCCAATACTAACCAGGGCACTAGGACCATTGCCACCCTTGATATGGAAAAAGCATTTGACACAGTGGAGTTGGTATATCTGTGGGAAGTGCTTAGAAGAATGGGTTTCCCACTGAAATTTATTGCTTGGATACGCACACTGTATACCGGTCCCATGGCATGCATTAAACTGAATGGCTCCCTGTCTCCCCCATTCCCCCTGCAGAGCGGCACCAGACAGGGATGCCCTCTCTCCCTGGCTCTGTTCACCCTGGCCATGGAGCCTATTGCTGAGGCCCTCAGGAGCTCGGCCAAGGTTCGTGGTCTTAGGGTGGGCTGGCTGGAGGAGAGAGTGGCTCTCTATGCAGATGATCTGCTGCTGTTTTTGAATGACGCTGGTGACTCTCTGCGGGGCGCACTTGGTATCATGGATGCCTTCTCCGCCTTCACAGGGTTGAGAGTGAACTGGCACAAGTCTCAGCTGTTCCCTGTGGATGAGGGGGCCAGGTCCTCCTCACCCTCCTCTCTCCCACTCCAGTGGGTTGATCAGTTTACCTATTTAGGTATTATCATCTCAGGAAAGAGTAGGGACTTTGTGCGGCTCAATCTTGACCCTGTCTTGGTAGCAATTAAAACCAAACTGAAGGCATGGAGCAATCTTCCCCTTTCCCTCATTGGGCGCATCAATCTTCTCAAAATGAAAGTCCTCCCTAAAATTACGTACATTTTTTGGAACTCCCCACAATGGCTGACCAAAACTTTCTTTAATTTTCTTAAGCAACACTTCCTCTCCTTTATTTGGGGGCCTAAACTGCCTAGATTCAAATACACCACTCTGACCAGGCCTGTGGACAGTGGGGGCTTGGCTCTCCCTGATTGCCACAAGTATTTCTTGGCCACTCAGCTTGTTACTGCCCATTGGTGGTTGCAGCCAGACCTGACCAACTCTACAATTGTGCTGGAGGCGGCTATAGTGGGGTCTCTGTTGGCCTTGAAGAGGTTGCCATTCAGGGGGCCTAAAACGCCTCACCATTTCACCCATTCTATGCATCACACTATGCAGGAATGGAAGGTGGGTGAGGCGCTGAGGGCACCCCAGCCAAACTTCTGGTCTCTTCACACCCCCCTGTGGCTGAACCCTAACCTAGCACAGTTCAATACCATCCCGGATCCACAGGCCTGGGCCAAATACAAAATACTGACCCTTGAGCATGTTATCACCAACAGAGAGCTCACCCACGGCACAGGGCCATTTTAAGTATCTTTAAATCGCTCATGCCTACAGGTGTCAGTTCTTAGGCCAACCAGTTGAATTGGCATACTCGGAGCTCGAATCCACCCTTCGGGTGAAAGACTTGGAGAAACTCAGCTCAGTCTCAGCTCTACAGGTCCCTGCTGGTTGCTGCGGGCCCCGAGTTGTCCCCCCACCGCAGGAAATGGGTGGTGGACATACTGGAGCTGGACGAGGACGACAGGAGGGAGATTTGGGACTTTCCCTTCTCCCCTCTGGTCTCAGCTAGGGACAAACTGGTCCAATACAAAATTGTGCATAGAGCTCACTACATGCCTCACAGGCTGCACCAGATGTCGCCGGCGCATTCTCTGGCATGCTGGCGTTGCTCCTACCAACCGGGCGACTTTTTCCACATTTTTTGGGTTTGCCCAGCAATCGAACATTATGTGAAAGGAGTACTCCAGGTGATTGCTAAGGTCACTAAGACTTGTGTTCCTTATGATCCTAAATATTGTCTGCTGGGGCTGGTGGAACAACTGTCAATGCTCAGAGCCAGGAAAATACTGATATCCCTGCTATTATACTATGCTCGTAAGGCCATTACGATGAACTGGAAACAATTGTCTCCCCCCTCTGTCAGATTCTGGAAAAGCCTAGTGAATGCCAGTTTACCCCTGTATAAAGCCACCTACTCGGGCAGGGGTTGTCCACAAAAATTTGAAAAGGTATGGACCTGCTGGCTAGATGATAATACCATGACAACTGATGCAGTAACCAATTCCTAGATTAACACTATATATCTAGTCTGTTAGTATATTGACCCAACTATTCTCATGTTGCATTATCCTGTTGGTACCAATTTGAGCACAGATTCTCCTGAACTGAACCTCTCCCCACATTGGGGTTATAGTATAAGTTAGTTTGTTTATGTTGTATGTTGTGCCCTGTTGCGGTATGTTGCCGCATCAGAAGAACTGCCCCTGCGTGGGCAAGGTTTGGCCCCTGTGTGGGCTAATTTTGTATGCTAATGAAAAATTTAATAAAAAAGATTTTGTTAAAAAATATATATATATCTCCCCCATTTTCGCCTTTCCATCCACCCCTAACAGAATATAATCAGATATTATCTTACACCATCTATACTAATTTTCTAACAATTTACATGACTCTAGGTGTCTACTTGATACCTACAGCCGTGACTCATACTTAAATCACCCTCCTATACCCCAATCCTTTTCTCATCCTCAGACCCCCCTTTTCTGTCCCACTTCCTCTTTTTTTTTCCTCTCTCTTCCTCCCTCCTTCTCTTGTCTCCCTTCTTTCTCCCATTTTTTTTTTTAACCCCTGATCTAATTAACATGGCATATTCAGGCCTGGGAAAATCACCCACCATTATTTTGCACAATACATATGGCTTAAACACTCCAGAAAAGAGGAGCAAAACACTATATGAATTAAAAAGAAATAAACCACAAATTGTATACCTACAGGAGACACTTTAAAGGCTCTCAAATACCTAAACTAACAAACAATTATTTCACTGAAGCTTTTCACGCAGCGAACCCACATGCTAAAACAAAAAGAGTCTCAATTCTCCTAAGCAAACATGCAATCTTTTCTACAGAACACCAATTAATTAATAAAGTGAACCAAATAAAGACCCTGCTGATTGCACAAATTATAGGCCCATTTCCCTTTTAAATTTAGATCTGAAACTCCTAGCAAAAATTATAGCCAACAGGATTAGACCCCTTCTTGATAAACTTATTGGACCTGAACAAGTAGGGTTTATGCCAGGACCTGAAGCAAAAGACAACATGACTAAAACACTTAACCTAATCCATAGGATCTGACAGAGCAATATCGAGGGCCTCCTGCTGTCAACTGACGCAGAGAAGGCCCTCAATAGGGTTTCTTGGGATTATATGTTTTCTACTTGTGAACACATCGGGTTTGGCAGCAACATGATGGCATGGGTGAAATCTCTATATATCAACCCATGCGCAAAAATAAAAATCAATGATACTTACTCAGAATCTATAGAAATTCATAACGGAACAAGACAGGCATGCCCTATATCACCCTTACTACTTATCCTATCTATTGAACCATTAATCAGAACTATTAACCAACAACCATTGATTCACGGATTTAGCATAGATGAAAGAGACTACGAATTAGCAGCTTACGCTGACGATCTGCTTTTCTACATTACCCAACCACACATCTCTATTCCAAACTTAAATAAAACTTTCCAAGAATTTAAATATCTATCCAATTTTAAAAATAACCATAAAAAAACAGAAGCAATGGGACTAACACTTTCAAATAAAACAGAACAACTTACACTGAAGAATTGTCCTTACAAATGGGAAAGTGCCTCACTGAAATACCTCGGCATCCATCTTACCCCCAAAATAGAATCCCTTTATGACCACAACTTTCAACCATTATTTAAAAAGATTGAAAAGGACTACCCTACCTATAGAACTACCAGAAACTTTCTTCAAAAAGTTAGCGTCAATCCAAAGATATTTTCTATGGGCCAACAAACATCCCCGAATACAACTCAGTTTGCTACAAAGACCCAAGACAAAAGGAGAAATGGGACTTCCCGATTTTAGAAAATACTACTATGTGACACATGTATCCAGAATAGTTGATTGGCATTGCCATGACCAAAACAAGGTGAACTTAGAAAAATCATGGTCAAAACTTGATGTACAATATTTACCATGGACTGACCCTAGACAATATCCTCTCAATATTAAAAGACATTCCTTAATTTTCACAACTTTGAAGGTATTCCACAAGATAGCACTTAAACATAAAATTTCCTCTACACCCAGCCCCTTTATCACCCCTAGCAAACAACCCAGACTTCCCATCCGGACTTGACAACAACATTCTTTCACAAGCCAAAACCACTAAACCTCTACTAGCTTATCACTGCCTACAACACAACAAACTAAAATCCTATACAGACTTACAACACGAGCTAGACCTAAAACCTCTCAACTTCTGGATTTACAAATGCATGACTTTATACTAAACAATAAAAAAAAAGACTGTATAGCTGGACCACTCACTAATTTTGAACACATATGCCTCAATCAAACTCTAATAAAAAAGACGACTTCACTTGCATATAATTGGCTATGGCAGCCGACGTCCGATTCCCCGGAGAAGTACAAAAAAAAATTTGGGAAGATGAACTAAATATGCAATTTTCAGACCAACAATGGGAAAAAGCCAGTGTGTTTACCCACAAATGCTCCCCAAGCACACGTCTACAAGAAATATCATATAAAATATGCACTCAGTGGTCGGAAATTCCGATCGTGTGTACACAAATCCGACGGACAAAGTGCCACGCATGCTCAGAATAAATAAAGAGATGAAAGCTATTGGCCACTGCCCCGTTTATAGTCCCGACGTACGTGTTTTACGTCACCGCGTTTGGAACGATCGGATTTTCAGACAACTTTGTGTGACCATGTGTATGCAAGACAAGTTTGAGCCAACATCCGTAGGAAAAAATCCTAGGATTTTGTTGTCGGAATGTCCGAACAAAGTCCGACCGTGTGTACGGGGCATAAGATAGATACAAACCAGCTTTATTAATCTCCATTAGTCTCCATCCACTGGCCAGTGAAGCGGCATACATGAACACAAGGACTCAGGGATCAAGGAATGCTACAGTTTGATGACGGATCTTGTGCGGTTGGTGAGAACTTTATGCCCCACTTAGCACTATTCAACATATGTCTATATTCATAGCATCCCCCTCCTGTGGCTTGCACGCAATCATATTCCGCTGCCTCTGCACCCTATTGCTAAACATCTTTGCTGTTTAATGGAAGCTCCCTGAAATTCTGTTTGGTTTACAAATTGCAAACGTCTGATCACTCA
This sequence comes from Lithobates septentrionalis, assembly GCA_037952835.1. Taxonomy (NCBI): domain Eukaryota; kingdom Metazoa; phylum Chordata; class Amphibia; order Anura; family Ranidae; genus Lithobates; species Lithobates septentrionalis. The sequence continues at coordinate 777,247 of JBBDGP010000851.1, read as the reverse complement.
TCTATGCTTATTGGCTATACTTCTATATAAACGATCTAGTTACACCGATTGTTTACAAAACAGACTCTATTGCAGATCGCCCACCCACGTAACCAGCACTCAATTCTGTTGGTACATGACTGTTCTAACCATACTGGAAGCCTCATTATAGGAATAATTACTTATTCATGACCTCTACTCCAGTTTGTACCTACCTACATTAGTATATCCTTATCTGTGCGGATGCTGATTATCTGGTATGAATGTGTGGGTGTGTAGCCGCGGCTCCCTCTGTTTTTATTACCCCTGTGACAACGTTGTCCAATTTTAATTAGGCCTGTATTAGCCGTCTACCATAATTGCCTTTTTCTATTGTTGTGTTTATATTTTTGGTATTTTTTTAGATTAATATAGCTGGTTTGTATCTATCTTAGTGTTCTCTGTTGACCCTCTTAAGAGAATCTGCTCTTTGTTTTTTCTTCATATCTCATTTATATGTTATCAGTTTAACATTTAATTTGTAACAATTTCATTACATGTTAAATGCTTGAATTTTGGGTATTTGTAATACCCTTTTTCTATGTACTCCATACCATTTTTTTATTTTCTTTACTTATACAATAAACTTTATTGTGAAAAAGAAAGAACATTCTTATTGAGAATGAACCAGGATAATAAAAATATCACACTAACCTGGGAATTTAGCTATATGAAGATCCACTTTCTGGACCTCAAAATCACTAATGAAAGCAATAAGATAATTACAAAAACTCATTTTAAAGCTATGGATAGGAAATTGTATATTCCACATGTAACGGAATGTCCCACCTTCTGCTTGAGTGCTTCCGTCAGTATACCACTTTCTCCCAGTCTGAATCTAGATATCAGATATTCCAACCCCTCCCAAGCACAAAACAAGACGAGACTTGCTTAGCTAACATGGACTCATTTATTAGAACCAAAATTACAAGTCTTTATATTGATGATCATTTTAATGTATATTTTATATCTATCCCTTACATATTTTTCTATATAGATCTCCCTATGATTGGAAATGTATTTATAAAGATGGGTATAGATCTAATCATACATATTATCATATTATATGGTACGTGTAACACTGACCCCCGAAGGAGCTGCTGATTTATTTGGGCCTGTACTCTGCTTTATACCCCCTTGAATATCTCAGTCCCCCTGACACAGCTGTGGTGTAATAGTGTGCAGTCAGAACGAAATCACAAAGGCAAGTTCACAATACTCAAAATAGTATACCTGTCTGTAGTTACCTTGGCTGGTGATGAAGAGGAAAACAACACTCACACAGTTATACTTAAATAATAACCTTATTTACTGCAGTTGTTTTAGAAGGTTTAAATTACAATGGCTGTCCTGTCAGACCAACATAGTCTGACAGTCAACTGAACTTTATAGTACAAAGATACAATACAGGTATAAAATGTCTGGAATAATATATGAGTAGTGTAGCAAAGCAGATAGGATAACCGTCAGAGTGAATTTGTCTCACTATGAGCACTATCCTATTTCCTGTGCGCTTTATTACTATACTAAATCAAAGACTAACTTAATGAAGTGCAGTACAACAATTAGAGAGCTCCCTTATTTAGTATCACACTACCCCAATATAGTAAAGGGACACAAGGCCTTGTGTTTTACTAAGCAGTCCTTCTTTTCTTCTGCTAGCAAAAACAAGGTAGATTTGTAATCCAAAGGCTTAATGACTGGTGCAGCCGCACTATAACTAGCTCTGATGCCAGGGATTCAGTACTAAATTCTCTTGAATATGCTTGTGGGACTATGGGTTCCAGCAACTCTGTCTTGTGTAGACGGATGTATGAAAGTGCATCAATAAATTTGTGGGCAACAGCCCTCTCACCCAACCAGGACAGTGTTGTCAGAATACTCCGTTCTGATGTACAGGGTTCTGTCTCTGCAGTATCTCAGTTAGTTCGCTGTGGCCACGCCGCCACGCTGTATCACTTCACAGACGACCGGGAGTCCTCGGTTACCTCCTTCAAGGCTCTCTGGAACGATCACACTGCTGCTCCAGCACGCTGTGATGTAAGGCTGGATCAAAGACTGCTCACAGATGACCGGGAGTCCTCGGTTACCTCCTTCAAGGCTCTCTGGAACGATCACACTGCTGCTCCAGCACACTGTGATGTAAGGCCGGATCAAAGACTGCTCACAGGCGACCGGAGTCCTCAGTTACCTCCTTCAAGGGTCTCTGGAACGATCACAATGCTGCTCCAGCATGCTGTGATCTAAGGCAGGTTTAAAGACTGCTCACAGATGACCGGGAGTCCTCGGTTACCTCCTTCAAGGGTCTCCGGAACGATCACACTGCTGCTCCAGCACGCTGTGATGTAAGGCTGGATCGCTAGCTGCTGTTCCGCTCTGCACAGGGTAGGCCACAACTCTGTAGGACACACACCCACAGAGCCCTGCTGGCAGGCTATGCATCCCAGGAACAAGAGACCTAAGATGGCCGCTCCCAGCCCTTTTATAATCTTCCCACAATGCAGTTGTTTCCTGGGGTTTGTGGAAGTTACTGAGCATTGTGGGTAGGTTAAGTTAATGTCCCAATATAAACAAACAAAACACTTCCATGTCAAACTTTTGAACAATAATAAAAAATAAAGATGCAGTCCTTTTATATTTTGGCCACTAGCTGGCGCCAGATGATAAGATATAACATAACACTAAGTTAGATCAAAAATGTGTCCTGCTACATACAGTTTTAGGAAATTATTTTTATTTTCCCATATGGATGGGTATTGAGGATGCATAATGGTATTAGTTATTTATGTTAGGTTGAGTGTTTTACACACTATTATGTTGATTTTGTGCTAATGGTGGGTGTTAGATACTATCATGACATACAGTAGATATACATTATAATCATAAAGCCATTATAATAAAATACACCCCTATTAGATAAAAGTCAGAGAATAGTTTTTATATGTGCACATAAAAAGGTGATCTATAGTGCATTGAATATTTTTCACCAGTAGGGGTCGCTTGATAGTATGGACAAACAGGCTTGTATAGGATATGGTATTATACATATCTAAACAGCAGTAGTAACTCAGTAGATTATCCCCACAATATAAATATAAGTCTGGGGTTTCTTATATAGTATAATATGTCAGCATATGATCTCTACTAAATGAATCACCGCAGTCTAATATAACCGGGCTACAAGAAAATGGTGGCAATTGTGGGCTACAAGAAAATGGCGGCGATCACTGCCATAAAATGAATGGGAAAAATGTCAGCCTATCACAATTCCCAGAGGAAGTCACAAGATTGTGACGAAACCGGTAGGAGGAGCTTGATCGACTGATGAGGAAGGAAGTGAGGGGTTTTTGTACTACAGGCTAAAGACGGGGAGAAGGCTGGGAACCAAAGCTGCATATTCGGTCTCCAGGTGACACTATCACCCCTCTTTTTCTGTTCATAAGTATATCAAGGCTTGCTTTTATTGTACTAAATGTGAGTGTACATCTATGTGGGATTTTAAGTTTAATAAACCTGTTTTAAAATGTTATCACATCATTCATTGCAAGTTTCCATTATCTTTCACATGAGTGCTATATGAGGAGATTGCTGGCAGCCAGGAGGACATTGGCTTATGATCAGGAGGAAGGAGTGATCTGTATAGCAGCATTTAAGCCATATCTAACCACTACAAGAAAGAGGAACCGTAGGAGGATCTCCCCAAGCTGATAATATTTATCACAGGCTTTTTTTAAAAACCCTTAAGGTGAGTGTACACCTGGTGAAGGGGGTGGGAGGTGGGCACACCTGCATGAAGAAATCATCATCACGGTTTATTATGTTTGGATTGTTGCAAGATTATTGATTTTTTGTGCAATACACAGAGCATGCGCACTTTCCTTATATATAATTTTTGGACATTGCATTAAGATTTTACCTTTTGTTCTACGTTTATGTTTGCATAATGGACTTGTTATATTATTGAGGATTTATGTGCATCACATGAAGCACGTGCACTTTAAACATATATTATATTTGATGTTTTTTTCACAATATGGGATTAGTTATTAGTTTTATATTCATTATTTTAATTTATTCTATTTATTTGTAGCACCGCACATTTGGTATAGCAGCTCTCTGTAAACTGACCACGTTTATCATGGCTGCTGAGCCCCAATTACCGTGGTCAGTTTACGTGCCTCCATCATCCACAGCTCTCCTCTGTCCTCCTGTCTACACCCCTCCCCGCCTGTCAGCTCCTGTATCTATCTAAGGCTGCCCCCCCGCCACTATTAGTACAAAAAAACATTAAAAAACAACTTTTTCAGAGATATTCAGGCTGCTCACGTGACTCGGGAGATGGGGTTGGCAGTGAATTCAATTTTAAGGTTACAGCCACTTTAACATCAGGAACCCCTTTTTCACATCTGTGGCCCCCTTAATATCAGAAACCCCATTTTTACATTTGTGGTACCCTTAACATCAGGAGCCCCTCTTTTAAATTTCTGTCCCCCTTTACAATAGGAACCTCCCTTTCACACCTGTGGCCCCTTAACTTCAGGAAACCCCTTTGACACCTGTGTTCCCCTTAATGTCAGGAGCTTCTCTTTCACATCTGTGTCCCCCTTAACGTCAGGAGCTTCTTTTTCACATCTGTGTCCCCCTTAACGTCAGGAGCTTCTCTTTCACATCTGTTCCCCCCTTAACATTAGGAGCTTCTCTTTCACATCTGTGTCCCCCTTAACGTCAGGAGCTTCTCTTTCACATTTGTAGTCCCCTTAACATCAGGAATCCCTTTTCCCCAGCCAATTCCCCAAACACCAGAACATTTACAGCCAGAGGTGCCAGAATTTAGGAAAAAAGCTCCAGATATAACTAGATTACATTTTCATTTTTTAGTCTTTAGTTGGAAAAAAATTTAGGTAAAAAAATAATGTTTCCAGGATTTTTTCTGGATGTTTCTTTATACATATGAAGAGTATTCCCTCCAACACCAAACCAAGATCCTTGTCTGGGATAGCTAGTCACTGTGGGCTTCTGTCCTTCACAGTGGGCACAGGAGACTCCAGGATCCAGGGAAGTAATACGGCAGTTTTAGTTAAGTGGCCTTTTGGTGCATAGGGAAGTGCACCCTCGTCTAGTTCTAGTTTAAGTTGAAACAGGCAAAAAGTAGGGTCAACGTGTTTCGCAGGGTTATTGCTTCATCAGGACCTTCTGTTTCTTACATATGCATAAAAGGATCAACAAAGGGGGCATGGCTTGGCACGCAACAGGAATGGTCGCACACTGAGAGAGCTCCGGCACACACACAGCCTTTTCCTGCCTAACACATGACCTTCCGACACCCGATGCTGGGCAAACGGCTATACACCACCCTGCACTCCCGCCCAAGACGAGGATCTGCTGCTAACTCAGCCAGAAACATTGCGGACATATTTAAAACAAAACCAGAGGCCCGCAGCAGTGTGGGGAGCTCCAAGATGGTGCCGTTCCACCATGAGGAGGACTTCAGTGAGGACTCTCGATCGGCACCTGAAGACTCAGGTAGGGGGGTATCCTGCTCAGATCACCCACTTACCTACGCTGATATGTTTGTGTTTGCTGCAGACATAAAGTCCACATTCTCAGCGGCCATAACTGACTTGAAAACTAACTTCCTAGTCATGACTGAGAAGATGGCGGCAGCTGAGGCGGCGGGGAAACACAGGGATAAGGCTGTCCACCGATTGGAAAAGGTTACCACTACACAAACCCATCACTGAGATAACCAGGCACATTGAGGACCTTGACAACAGGGGCAGAAGGAATAACATAAGGGTGCAGGGAATCCCTGAGACGGTGGAGCCAGACCAAATCATCCCTGCTTTACAACAGGTCTTTAACAGCTTGCTGGAAAGACAGGAGGATATGGAGATTGATTTTGTGAGGGCACACAGAGCGCTCCAACCGAGAGGCCCAGACACCGTCCCACCAAGGGACATAATTTGCTGCTTACAGAACTTCACCCTCAAGGAGGAGATTATGTGCAAAGCCAGGAGAAACAAACAGATTATATTTAATGGAGCAAACATTATGCTGTTCCAGGAGCTCCCACAAATCACTCAACTTCCAGTCATGCTGGATAATGGCCATGGTGGCTGCCTGTGACTGGGACAGAACAACGAAGATTAAAGAAAAAAAAGGTGTTTCTCTCTCACTCTGTGTCACTGTCTGTCTCTCTATCTCTTTCTCTCTCTCTCTCTCTCTCTCTCTCTCTCTTTCTCTCTCTATCTCTCTCTTTTGATGGGCACAGTGGCTTCATGTGACGGGGCACAGTGGCTGCAATTGAAGGGGCACAGTGGCTGCAATTGACAGGGCACAGTGGCTTCATTTGATGGGGCGTAGTGGCTGCAGATGACGGGCACAGTGGCTGCAATTGACGAGGAACAGTGGCTGCAATTGACAGGCACAGTGGCTTCATTTGACGGGACACAGTGGCTGCAATTTATGGGGCACAGTGGCTGCAATTGATGGGGCACAGTGGCTGCAATTGACGAGGCACAGTGGCTGCAATTGACGGGGCACAGTGGCTGCAATTGACGGGCACAGTGGCTTCATTTGACGGGGCACAGTGGCTGAAATTGACAGGGCACAGTGGCTTCATGTGAGGGGCCACAGTGGCTTCATGTGACGGGGCACAGTGGCTTCATTTGATGGGTCACAGTGGCTGCAATTGATGGCACAATGGCTTTATGTGACAGACACAGTGGCTTCATGTGATGGGGCACAGTGGCTGCAATTGACGGGGCAAAGTGGCTGCAATTGATGGGACAAAGTGGCTGCAATTGACGGGCACAGTGGCTGCAATTGACGGGGCACAGTGGCTTTATGTGACAAGGCACAGTGGCTTCATTTGACAGGGCATAGTGGCTGCAATTGACGGGGCACAGTGGCTGCAATTGACGGGGCACAGTGGCTTCATTTGATGGGGCGTAGTGGCTGCAATTGACGGGCACAGTGGCTGCAATTGACGAGGAACAGTGGCTGCAATTGACAGGCACAGTGGCTTCATTTGACGGGACACAGTGGCTGCAATTGATGGGGCACAGTGGCTGCAATTGACGGGCACAGTGGCTGCAATTGATGGTGCACAGTGGCTGCAATTGACGGGACTAAGTGGCTGCAATTGATGGGACTAAGTGGCTGCAATTGATGGGACAAAGTGGCTGCAATTGACGGGCACAGTGGCTGTAATTGACAGGGCACAGTGGCTGCAATTGACGGGGCACAGTGGCTTTATGTGACAAGGAACAGTGGCTTAATTTGACAGGGCACAGTGGCTGCAATTGACAGGGCACAGAGGCTGCAATTGATGGGGCATAGTGACTGCAATTGATGGGGCACAGTGGCTGCAAATGATGGGGCATAGTGACTGCAATTGACAGAGCACAGTGGCTGCAATTGACGGGGAACAGTGGCTTCATTTGACAGGGAACAGTGGCTGCAATTGACGGGCACAGTGGCTTCATTTGGCGGGGCACAGTGGCTGCAATTGATGGGGAACAGTGGCTGCAATTGACAGGCACAGTGGCTTCATTTGACGGGGCACAGTGGCTGCAATTGACGGGTACAGTGGCTTCATTTGACGGGGCACAGTGGTTGCAATTGATGAGCACAGTGGCTTCATTTGACAGCACACAGTGGCTGCAATTGATGGCACAGTGGCTGCATTTGATGGGCACAGTGGCTAATTTGAGGGGGCACAGTGGCTTCATTTGATGGGGCACAGTGGCTTCATTTGATGGGGCACAGTGGCTGCAATTGATGGGCACAGTGGCTGCAATTGAGGGGCACAGTGGCTTCATTTGACAGGGCACAGTGGCTGCAATTGATGGGGAACAGTGGCTACAATTGACGGGCACAGTGGCTTCATTTGAGGGGGCACAGTGGCTGCAATTGACGGGCACAGTGGCTTCATTTGACAGGGCACAGTGGCTTCAATTTATGGGCACAGTGGCTTCATTTGACAGGGCACAGTGGCTGCAATTGGCAGGGCACAGTGGCTTCATCTGAGGGGGCACAGTGGCTTCATGTGACGGGGCACAGTGGCTTCATTTGATGGGGCACAGTGGCTGCAATTGGCAGGGCACAGTGGCTTCATGTGAGGGGGCACAGTGGCTTCATGTGACGGGGCACAGTGGCTTCATTTGATGGGGCACAGTGGCTGCAATTGATGGCACAGTGGCTTTATGTGACAGGCACAGTGGCTTCATGTGACGGGGCACAGTGGCTGCAATTGATGGGGCAAAGTGGCTGCAATTGATGAGACAAAGTGGCTGCAATTGACGGGCACAGTGGCTGCAATTGACAGGGCACAGTGGCTGCAATTGACGGGGCACAGTGGCTTTATGTGACAAGGCACAGTGGCTTCATTTGATGGGGCATAGTGGCTGCAATTGATGGGGCACTGTGGCTGCAATTGACGGGGCACAGTGGCTTCATTTGATGGGGCGTAGTGGCTGCAATTGACGGGCACAGTGGCTGCAATTGACGAGGAACAGTGGCTGCAATTGACAGGCACAGTGGCTTAATTTGATGGGACACAGTGGCTGCAATTGACAGGGCACAGTGGCTGCAATTGTCAGGGCACAGTGGCTGCAATTGACGGGCACAGTGGCTGCAATTGATGGTGCACAGTGGCTGCAATTGACGGGACAAAGTGGCTGCAATTGATGGGACAAAGTGGCTGCAATTGACGGGCACAGTGGCTGCAATTGATGGTGCACAGTGGCTGCAATTGACGGGACAAAGTGGCTGCAATTGATGGGACAAAGTGGCTGCAATTTGTTATACCTGAAAGGTTCCACATGTACTGTCACTTTAAGGCTGGCTCCACGCAGGAGTGATGGCAAGGGTCAATGGGTATAGTAGTCATCTTAGAGCACATGTAAGGAAGCATATAAGATGTACCTGTCCTGAGATGCATGTTGCAGTGTACAGTGTGTACTGAAATAAACATCCATTGTTCCAGGGTCTTGTGTCTCTCACAACTCAGAGGATATAACAGTGGCGACGAGGATGAGATTTACAAAGTGTCTATCAGTCTGAGAGAGAGACAAAGGCAGTGTGGATTGTTATCTGGATAAAAGCAATCACAGAGCCCAGCAGGAAAATGTCATTGATCGGGACATTAGGTGAATTTGATGGGGAACAGACATCCTGGAGTTCCTGGGTTGAGAGACTGGAACAGTATTTCAGTGCAAATGCTATCCCAGACGGCAGGCAAGTAGCAGTATTTCTGACAGTGGTTGGTGCTAAGACATATGACACTCTTAGAGATCTCCTTTTCCCTGTAAAGCCAGCAACTAAGACATTGGCAGAGCTCCTGACACTGTTAGAGGATCACTTCCAGCCTAAACCATTAAAGATTGCAGAAAGATTTCGGTTTTATCAGCGGCAGCAGCAGCCAGGTGAAGAAATTAAAGCTTATGTGCTCGCCCTTTGCAGACTAGCCTCTACCTGTTCTTTTGGGGAGTATCTACCTACTGCACTGAGAGATAAGTTTGTAATGGGACTGAATTGTGAGTCTAGCCAAAAGAGACTGTTAACAGAGAAAGATCTTACCCTTACAAAGGCAATTGAAATAGCTTCAGTGATGGAAATGGCTGTGAAAGATACAGAGGAATTGAACCCCCAGGGCAGAAAAGAAGAGGTGAAACAGGAAGTTTTCAGAACAGCAGTCAAGCCAACTGCCGCAAACTGGAAATACAGACCCCCACCAAGCCGGGAGTCAGCCTGCTACCGTTGTGGAAATACAGACCATGACCACAAAGTCTGCCGGTTTAAGGATCAGACCTGTCATAATTGCGGTAAGACAGGCCATCTTAAACAAATTTTCCGTAGCAAGAAGGTGCGAGATAAACAACCTCTGAACTCCAAGACAAAGACATATATGGTGGGAAGATATACATCATCATCTGAGTCAGAGGATGATTAAGTGCTCCACAGATTAGACATACATCATATGCATTCAGCACCCTCTGCAATGAATGTAGAGGTAACTGTGGAGGGAAAGAAACTCAAGATGGATGTAGACACAGGAGCAGCAGTTTCTGTTATCACCCAGAAACAATGGAGACAACTTCAGACCCAAACAACTGTCCGCCCAACACCAATCAAACTGCAGACATATTCAAAGCAGATACTCCACCCACTGGGTTATGCGAAAGTACAGGTATTGTACAAGGATCAGACAAAGAGACTGCCATTATATATCCTAGAAAATGGGGGACCCCCTCTCTTTGGGAGGGACTGGATTGCTCACTTTGGTATGCCAGACATCACCATAAATCACTGTAACACTGTTACAATTCCATTAGGAGATAATGAGGGATGGGTGGTGTCCCTGAAGCAGCGTTTCCCAAAGATCTTTGATGACCAGTTGGGGAAAATAAAGCACAACTGTGTAAGACTCAAGCTGAAACCCAACGCTCAGCCTAAGTTCTTCAAAGCTCAAACAGTACCTTTCGCACTGCGAGCAGGAGTGGAAGCAGAACTAAGTCGGCTGGAGGAACAAGGTGTCATCTCCAAGGTAGAGCACAGTGAGTGGGCATCACCAGTTGTACCAGTAAAGAAAGCGAATGGGAATTACGCATTTGTGGCGATTTCCGCATGGCACTGAACTCCCAACTGGAGATAGACCAGTATCCTCTACCCAGAGTATAGGACATTTTTGCCTCTCTTGCAGGGGGCCAAAAGTTCACCAAGCTTGATCTCAGACAAGCATATTTACAGTTTGAGGTCCATCCTTCTTCCCGCAAGTTTCTAACCATCAACACCCACAAGGGACTGTATGAATACAATTGGATGGTGTTTGGTGTAGCCTCCGCCCCAGCCATTTGGCAACGAAAAATGGATGAGATTTTGGCGGACATTCCTTTCACGCAGTGCCTGCTAGATGACATGCTCATCACAGGATGGACAGAGCAGGAACACAAGCGGAACGTGGAGCTTGTGTTGGCGAGACTCCAAGAACAGGGTCTAAAAGTGAACTGAGCAAAATGCCAATTCATGGTGCCTAAATTGGAGTTTTGTGGCCACCTTGTGGATGCAGAGGGTATACACACCACGGAAGCCAAGGTTGATGCTTTAGTTAAAGCTCCAGCCCCAACCAACATCCAGCAGTTGCGATCATACCTTGGCTTGCTGAACTATTACCACAAATTCCTGCCAGATCTGGCACACACCTTGTTTCCGCTGAACAAGCTTTTGGAAAAACACTCAAGATGGGACTGGTCGGCTGCATGCTAAAGGGCTTTTGAAGTCTCTAAGCAGAAGCTGTTGGCATCATGCATGCTCGTGCACTATGACCTCCAGAAGCCTCTCACCTTGGCTTGTGATGCCTCACCCTATGGTCTGGGTGCTGTACTATCTCACATCTTACCAGATGGGTCAGAAAAAACCAGTGGCAGTTGCCTCCAGGTCTTTGACAAAAGCAGAAAGCAATTACTCACACATTAACAAAGAGGCTCTAGCGCTGATATGGGCAATTAAGAAGTTTCATCTTTACCTGTATGGTAGGGAATTCACCATACTGACAGACCATAAACCACTCCTTCAGATCTTTAGCCCTGACAAAGGCATCTCTCAGACTACTGCGGCCCGCCTCCAACGCTATGCCCTATTCTTGGGAGCATACAGCTACTAAATCCAGTATCGCGGTCATGATTCCAATGCGAATTCGGACGCAATGTCCCCACTGACAGGGAAGTCGATGGACTCTTCTCCACCGGTCAAGAGTTGTTGTTACAGCAGCCTGTCCTTCTTGTCTTCTGGGAAGATAGCAGCCCATACAGCCGAGGATACCTTTCTAAAAACAATACTCTCCTGGGTACGGTCCGGTTGGCCTGCAACCGTCACACAGGATTATGAACCTTATTTCCGTAGGCGTATGGAATTAACTGTGGCTGGCAACTGTGTTTTATAGGGAGACCGAGTGATCATTCCACAGACCCTCCGGAGACACATTCTGGGCTTGCTACATACTGGTCATCCCGGGGGCACACGTATGAAACAAAAGGCCCGAGGCAATGTTTGGTGGCCAAACGTAGACTCAGATATCACAACATATGTGAATGCTTGTGCTGGATGTGCACAAACTGCAAGAGACCCTCCTCGAGGGTGTGTCCAGCCCTGGACTTGGCCCACGGTTCCTTGGTTTCGCCTACACTTGGACTTTGCAGGCCCAATCAGAGGACCCACCTTCTTGATCATAGTGGACGCCCATTCAAAGTGACCTGAGGTAATTCCTGTTACTCAGCCAACGACTAAGGCAACGGTTTCCATACTGTTACATCTCGCTGCTACGTTTGGATACCCCAGAGAGATCGTCACTGACAATGGTGTACAATTCACCAGTCAGGAGTTTCAGCGTTTCCTGACTGCCCACAACATCAAGCACAAGTTGACTGCACCTTACCACCCGGCTACTAATGGTCAAGCAGAACGGTTTGTGCAGACTTTTAAACGCTATTTTAAACGCTTTCAAAGCTACAGTGGCTGCAAGTAAACAACAGTCCCTGTCACCCCAGCAGCTGGACTCCTTCCTTTCTGCTTACAGAAACACACCACATGCAACCACTGGGAAAACTCCAACATGTACTGCAGTCCCAAGACAAGATGGTCAAACATGATGAGCTCCCTCGATTCACAGCCCAACAAAAGGTATGGGCCCGATCTTATGGGGCTTCCAATGTCCGTTGGCTTCCTGCTGTCATTGCAGAGACTTTGGGACCAAAGATGTATAGGGTCTGCCTGGAAGATGGTTCCATTTGCAGACGGCATGCAGACCAACTGCATCCTCGTTTTCAACTGCACGAATCCCTGACGCCAGCTGAACCACCAGTGTCGCAAGGATCTGCTCCCAGCGGATCAGAATGCACGGGGACTGATGATTGGGGGGACTCTGAACTTTTGAACTTAGCTCCAACAGAGCCCTCCAGCCCTGGTCCGGAGGTCTGTTCACCCACTGAGCTGGTGGATCCCTTCTTGGCCCCGCCGGTGCCCATTCCAGCCAGCCCTGTTTCCTCCAGTCCCGAGTCGCTGGGTGCCCGACCTTAACGACACTGTCGCCCTCCTGATTGGTTTCAGCTTCAAGACCGGTCACGAGACTTTTGACGGGGCCGCCGAAAGTGATCCGATGACATTGTATCCCCGCAACTGTCCCTGGAAGCTTGGTCTCACATCTGGATGCAGGAAAAGCCCGGTGCATCTCCTATGTTTGGAGGACTGTTATTGGACAGTTATTAGTTAATGTTTTGTGCCTTTACTCGTTTTGTTGTAATTTTTTTTTTTTTTTTTAGGGATGGATGGAAGGTGTTATACCTGAAAGGTTCCACATGTACTGTCACTTTAAGGCTGCCTCCACCCAGGAGTGATGACAAGGGTCAAGGGGTATAGTAGCCATCTTAGAGCACATGTAAGGAAGCATATAAGATGTATCTGTCCTGAGATGCATGTTGCAGTGTACAGTGTGTACTGAAATAAACATCCATTGTTCCAGAGTCTTGTGTCTCTCACAACTCAGAAGATATAACACAATTGACAGGGCACAGTGGCTGCAATTGACGGGGCACAGTGGCTTTATGTGACAATGCACAGTGGCTTCATTTGACGGGGCACAGTGGCTGCAACTGACGGGGCACAGAGGCTGCAATTGATGGGGCATAGTAACTGCAATTGACGGGGCACAGTGGCTGCAAATGATGGGGCATAGTGACTGCAATTGACAGAGCACAGTGGCTGCAATTGACGGGGCACAGTGGCTTCATTTGATGGGGCATAGTGGCTGCAATTGATGGGCACAGTGGCTTCATTTGGCGGGGCACAGTGGCTGCAATTGATGGGGAACAGTGGCTGCAATTGACGGGCACCGTGGCTTCATTTGACGGGGCACAGTGGCTGCAATTGACAGGCACAGTGGCTTCATTTGACAGGGCACAATGGCTTCATTTGACAGTGCACAGTGGCTGCAATTGATGGCACAGTGGCTGCAACTGACGGGCACAGTGGCTTCATTTGACAGGGCACAGTGGCTGCAATTTATGGGCACAGTGGCTTCATTTGACAGGGCACAGTGGCTGCAATTGACGGGCACAGTGGCTTCATTTGACGGGGCACAGTGGCTGCAATTGACGGGGAACAGTGGCTGCAATTGACGGGGCACAGTGGCTGCAATTGACGGGCACAGTGGCTTCATTTGATGGAGCACAGTGGCTGCAATTGATGGGGAACAGTGGCTGCAATTGACGAGCACAGTGGCTTCATTTGATGGGGCACAGTGGCTGCAATTGATGGGCACAGTGGCTTCATTTGATGGGGCACAGTGGCTGCAATTGATGGGCACAGTGGCTTCATTTGATGGGCACAGTGGCTGCATTTGATGGGCAGTGTATGTCAGGTAGGGCAGTGTATGTCAGATAGGTAGGTCAGTGTGTGTCAGGTAGGTCAGTGTATGTCAGATAGGTAGGTCAGTGTGTGTCAGATAGATCAGTGTGTGTCAGGTAGATCAGTGTGTGTCAGGTAGATCAGTACGTGTCAGGCATATCATGTAGGTCAGTGTGTGTCAGGTAGATCAGTGTGTGTCAGGTAGATCAGTGTGTGCCAGGTAGATCAGTACGTGTCAGGCATATCATGTAGGTCAGTGTGTGTCAGGTAGGTCAGTGTTAGGGATGAGCTTAGTGTTCGAATCAAACGTATGTTCGACTCGAACATCGCCTGTTCGACCGTTCGTCGAATTACGAACGATATGGGCCGTTCTCGCCAAATTCGAGTGGCGCGTCGCAGTGCATTGCTGGCTGATGATTGGCCAAGCATGCACTATGACTCGCATGCTTGGCCAATCACAGCACCGTCAGTAGAGAGAGCTGTAATTGGCCAAAGCCAGGGTGGCTTTGGCCAATTATGGCTCAGGGGGTTTATAACACGCCCCACACTATATAAGGCCGCCTGCACGGCGGCCCTGTGTAGTGTGTTCCGGCGTGCTGAGAGATAGAGAGAGAGACAGTGTAATTTCATTTGAGTTAGATAGATTAGGCAGGACAGTCAGTCAGTTAGCTGCACTTACAGTGTATTGTGTATATATATATGCATCCCAGGTGTTGTGTGTATATATATATATATATATATATATATATATATATATATATATATATATATATATATACACTGTATTCAGTTTAGCTAGATCTGTTCCTGTTATCTTCCTACTGACAGGCAGGCTTGTTTTGTTACAGTATTTATAGCTACCTGAAGAAAATTGCTGGTGTTCTTTTGATCCTATTAGTACCACAGTCAGGCAGCTAGACTATTTACAGTTAGTGTAGTGCGTAGACATGTGCACACTGAAATATTTCGTTTCGGAATTTTGTTTTCGTCCGAAAAATACATTTATTTAGTTACTACCGAATTTCGTTTTTATTTATTTCGCTTTTCGTTAGAAAAATTGCATTCGTCCGAAAATCCAAATTAAGGTCGAATCTGTCATTGAAGGCTTATGGTGTCTGTCGAATGTTCAAAGAAGATTCGACGGAGCAGCTAAACTGTACGACGCCGTATAGTTTACCTGCTCCATCGAATCTTCTTAGAACTTTCAACAGACACCATAAGCCAAAGTACGTGTGTACTTAGTTCTAGCTATTTTACTGCTCCTCCTCTTTGGTTACATTCAGCCAATAACATTCATCATCATCATTATTTTTATTTATCTTTTCTCCCCTACGTCAAATCTTTTCTCCCCTACGTCAAATCTTTTCTCTCTATGTAGAATAAGCTTGGACTAATAGAGTTAAGGTCAGGCACATTCAACCACAGGTTTGATGGGCACAGATTGTTATTGTCATCATCATGTCGAATCTCCTATCTATATCGAACTGTTGTAGCAACGAAAATGAAAATAAAGCATTTGTTTATGTCGGATCTTTCGTTTTTCGGATTCTGCACTTTAGTTATCGTTTGTTAAAACGATAACGAAAATACCTGAAATTCAGGCGAAAATGCATTCGGACGAAAACGAATGCACATGTCTAGTAGTGCATCCTCCTCACAGTGTTCAGGTAAAGCTACAAGTTAGTTTAGTGTGACCTCTGCACAGTGTTCAGCTAAAACTACAAGTTAGTGTAGTGCGTCCTCCTCACAGTGTTCAGCTAAAGCTACAGGTTAGTTTAATGTGACCTCTGCACAGTGTTCAGCTACAGCTACAAGTTAGTGTAGTGTGTCATCTCAACAGTGTTCATCTAAAGCTACAAAGTAGTGTAGTGCATCCTCTGCACAGTGTTCAGCTAAAGTTACAAGTTAGTGTAGTGCGTCCTCCTCACAGTGTTCAGCTAAAGCTACAGGTTAGTTTAGTGTGACCTCTGCACAGTGTTCAGCTAAAGCTACAAGTTAGTGTAGTGCGTCCTCCTCACAGTGTTCAGCTAAAGCTACAGGTTAGTTTAGTGTGACCTCTGCACAGTGTTCAGCTAAAGCTACAAGTTAGTGTACTGCGTCCTCCTCACAGTGTTCAGATAAAACTACAAGTTAGTGTAGTGCGACCTCTGCACAGTGTTCAGCTAAAGCTACAAGTTAGTGTAGTGCGTCCTCCTCACAGTGTTCAGCTAAAACTATAAGTTAGTGTAGTGCGACCTCTGCACAGTTTTCAGCTAAAGCTACAAGTTAGTGTAGTGCTTCCTCCTCACAGTGTTCAGCTAAAGCAACAAGTTAGTGTAGTGCGTCCTCCTCACAGTGTTCAGCTAAAGCTACAAGTTAGTGTAGTGCCTCCTCTGAACAGTGTTCAGCTAAAGCTACAAGTTAGTGTTCAGCTAAAGCAACAAGTTAGTGTAGTGCGTCCTCCTCACAGTGTTCAG
Source organism: Lithobates septentrionalis (assembly GCA_037952835.1). Lineage (NCBI taxonomy): Eukaryota > Metazoa > Chordata > Amphibia > Anura > Ranidae > Lithobates > Lithobates septentrionalis. The sequence goes on along the minus strand of JBBDGP010000851.1, from coordinate 760,370 downwards.
CTAAAGCTACAAGTTAGTGTAGTGCCTCCTCTGAACAGTGTTCAGCTAAAGCTACAAGTTAGTGTAGTGCAACCTCTGCACAGTGTTCAGCTAAAGCTACCTGTAGAGGGTTGGTGTTGTTTTCCAGATCCTATCACTACCGCAGGCAGCTAAATTATTTACACGTTAGTGTAGTGCGACCTCTGCACAGTGTTCAGCTAAAGCTACCTGTAGAAGGTTGGTGGTGTTTCCCTGATCCTATTACCACCGCAGGCAGCTAAATTATTTACACGTTAGTGTAGTGCGACCTCTACACAGTGTTCAGCTAATGCTACCTGTAGAAGGTTGGTGGTGTTTTCCTGATCCTATCACTACCGCAGGCAGCTAAATTATTTACACGTTATGCCCTGTACAGACGGTCGGACATTGATCGAACATTCCGACAACAAAATCCATGGATCTTTTCCGACGGATGTTGGCTCAAACTTGTCTTGCATACACACGGTCACACAAAGTTGTCGGAAAATCTGATCGTTCTAACGTAAAACATGTACGTCGGGACTATAAACGGGGCAATAGCCAATAGCTTTAGTTTCTTAATGTATTCTGAGCATGCGTGGCACTTTGTCCGTCGAATTTGTCTACACACGATCGGAATTTAAAGGATCAGATTTTGTTGTGGGAAAATTTTATAGCATGCTCTCAAACTTTGTGTGTCGGAAATTCCGATGGAAAAAGTCAGATGGAGCCCACACACGGTCGGAATTTCCAACAAGCTCTGATCGCACATATTCCGTCGGAATGTCCAACAGTGTGTACGGGGCATAAGTGTAGTGCGACCTCTGCACAGTGTTCAGCTAAAGCTACCTGTAGAAGGTTGGTGGTGTTTTCCTGATCCTATCATTACCGCAGGCAGCTAAAGTATTTACACGTTAGTGTATTGCGACCTCTGCACAGTGTTCAGCTAAAGCTACCTGTAGAAGGTTGGTGGTCTTCTCATACTGTAGGCAGGCAATTGATTTTGCTAGCTAAAGTATCAGTATATATATATATATCTCAGCTTAGTGCAGCTACAGGCCATTAGTATGTCTGGAAGGCAAACAAGGAGAGGCAGACAGTCACAAGCCCAAAAAAAAGAGGGCAAGCAGGCTCTGTGTCTAGAGGCAATGGTGCTGGTCGTGGAGACGGTGCATCCTCATCAGCACGTGGCCGTGGGACATGCTTGGCCTTTTTTTCGGCAGCTGGCTGTGTTGAGCCTCAACATGCGGAAGACTTGGTCGAGTGGATGACCAAGCCATCCTCATCCTCCCTCACCCATGCTCAGCGTACTTTGTCTGGCAAAGCAGCTGCCAACGCGGCCTCTTCCCTCGGCTCAATGGCATCAGTGACTCCTTCCCTAGCTCCACCATGTCCTCCTGAGGAGTCCCTCAAACTGTTTGACCACAGTGTTGGGTACATGCTCCAGGAGGATGCCCAGCGTTTAGAAGGCTCTGATGATGATACTGAGCTAGATGAAGGCAGTAACGTGAGCACGGACAGAGGGGGTGCCCAAGAAAAACAGCAATCTGGCAGTAATGCTCCCCCTGCTGCAGCATACTGCCAGGTTTGCTCCAGTGATGAGGAGGGAGGGGATGATGAGGTCACTGACTCAACGTGGGTGCCCGATAGGAGAGAGGAGGAGGAGGAGGCACATCACCAACGAGGCAGGATGCCCTCCAGGGGCAAGCCTAAGGGCAGCACACTGACTGCATCACACCGCAAAGCAGGGCGCTGCTGTCTCTGCGCGTTATTCCAAAAGTTCTTTGGTGTGGGCTTTTTTGGAGATAAGTGCATCAGATTGCACCGCTGCTATTTGCAACATATGTCTCAAGCGTATCTCGCGTGGCCAAAACATCTCCCGCTTGGGCACCACATGCTTGACCAGACATATGTTGACCTGCCATGCAGTTTGTTGCCAATTGTATCTAAAAGACCCACACCAAAGAACAAAAAGGACCCCTCCTTGCTTCTTATCAGCTGAGATCTCCAACCCCACTATACCTTCAGTCCTCTCTGAGACCTGCACTGAGAGGAATGAAGGTGTAGAATTAGGTGTGTCACAGACAAGTACTTGTGGGCAATCTGCTTTCGGTACACCGACGTCAGATTGTACCAGGCAAATTTCCCTAACAGTGAATAATAAAAATTTTCCTTTGCGCTGGTAGATGTGGGAAAAAATAAATAATAACTAGATGGTGTAAAATAATAAATGTAAATATTGCAGCAAAATAAGAGTGCTCACACAACCACTTAATAGAGTAAATATTAAAATAAATTTTGCGCAATATTAACAATGGTGATGTGAAAAATAGTGGGATAGGGACAAAACTATTATATAGTGGTATTGTTAGCGCGGTTGTTCTTGAATATTTCTGTTTAGTATGTGCACGCCTCACATTATGACTGCAGCTTTTTCATTTTTTAACTGAGTGTTTATTATAGTGAGTAGCGCGGTAATTTTTGTTATTTATTATATAGTGGTGGCTGTAATAGTAGTTGCTAGGATCAACGATCTCTGTGTTAGAACATGAGTCAGTTACCGCTATTTGGCAATAAAGTGATGGTGCTGTAATAAAGTGAAAATGTGCAAGTGTCTAAATTGCCAAAAAAATGATCATAAAGTGCAAGCGAGCTAGGATACCATAAATGAATTAACGTGAATAAATACTGGTGAATAAAAAATCCTTATAACAATCCTTATAAAAACTGAATAATTAATATAAAGTGCAACCCATCAAAAGGATGAATACATTATACACAGACAAGTGCCAACAGTGAACTATAAAATAGTGCAATCACAATTCATTTAAATGTGCCTTTAAAATAAGGTGACAGCATTGCAGGATTAAAAATGAAAAGTTCATAAATTCTTAGATAGGTGGCACTGTTGGAGAGGTAAAGATAATCCTTCTATTCAGATCTGTGTATGTCTTGTGTGCTGGATAAATTATTCCTATAGTGGTGCCTTCTAGTACAGTCTCACAGAACTCTCACCTTAAAATAGTAAAAGTCAAGCTGTGGTAATTAAATCCTTGAAGTGTGGAAGCACTATCTGAAAGCCTCTCCTTCTTGGTGCTTAACTCTCCATATTTTCTCCTTGCTCCTTCCGCTCTGGTGCAGCTCAAAATGGGGGGGGGGTAAAAATAGGGGAGGGAGAGAGAAGACAGGCTCCACTAGTGTATTATTGTTTTAAAACAAAGGGGGTGGTGTTTATTAGGTTCATGCTCTTACATTTATTAGCATAAAAACAGGCAGAGTAAAAACGGATGAGAAGCCTGGCGTTCTCAGCACCCTCTCACTTGTGTTGTCAGCTGTGTGCCGCTCCAGCCAATCCCTACGCGTTACGACACGTCACGTGTCTTCATCTGGGGAACCGGATTGGCTGTTCTGTGTAACCTTATATATAGTGAAACCGGAAGTTCTAAAGCAGCCATTTTACTTATGGTTGTATTTATTTTAATCGGCGGTCATTTTTCTTTAGATTTGGGATGTCGATTCACCACCATTTTGTTGTAGATAGCTGTGACACTTCTCTATGTGATAGACTCCTATGTGGGCGGCCATTGTTTTGGTGGAGATAGGATTCAATGTTATTTCCTATTTACGGCCAGTGTGTGTAATAGAGGGAGTTACACCATGCTTTAATTGTCCATTTAACCACCCAAGAAAATGAATTTAAAATCCAATCCAGGTGGTACCGCACCCCTGCTCTACTACATAAATTCAATCCTGAAATTCCTGAGACTTGTTGGAGATGCCACCAAGAAAGAGGTACTCTACTTCACATTTGGTGGTCATGTTCTTCCCTACTGCACTACTGGTCAGTTGCATCACAGCTCAAATTACCTCCCTCAGCTTAGACTTGACCCCGGCCCAATTCCTCTTTCATCACTCGCCCCTGTCACATACTTCTTACTACAAATCATTGTCAATGCATATGATCAATGCCACTAAACAATGCATCCTGATTCACTGGTACTCAACGCAGATAACCACTCTCAAAGAATGGTTCACAAGAATTCATAAGGTAGCCGAAATTGAGAAACTCGTCCACATCTCAAGGGACACCCCGACAAAATTCAGCCAAAAATGGGCTTGCTGGCTACATTATCAACGACTCAAGAATACTCTAATACCATGAACCCACCTTCATAGCTGGGTCATCTAACCTTGACTGAACTCATACTACTATCTAAACATCACCTCGCCTTTTCAAATCTAATGGTAAGCAACTAAGGGAAGCCAGAGACAGACACTCACCTTATCCTTCCTACCCCTCCCCTTCCCCCCACCCCCTCTCCCCCTCCCCCCCACATCCCACCCATCTTCCCTCCCTTCCTCCCATTAATACATCAGCGCGATAACCGCTGAACTGATTTCTATCCTCACTTCATAAGACCTTTAAACACTCGCCTCGGAAACCTATTAAAAGTAGAACACAGGTTTACTTTTTATAAACACAACATGCACCCATTCTCTACTTACCCCCCTTACTCACTACTCCCCTACTTAACAACCTAAGCCCCCCAAACTATAAATCCCTCCCACCCATATGGATACCAACCGCTCTTCAACCACACTTATGCACTGACTTATTCTATCCTATCTAGTTCCAAATGAGTTTACTGGCTGGGTCATTTCTCTCACCACGATCCACTTAATGATGAAGTGTTTGCTTCTTTGATGTACAACGGTATACCAATACTCTGTAACTCATTATTGAATTACCAATGTTTTCGTTTGCATACCTTTTCTCAATAAAAGAAAATTACTTGGAAAAAAAAAGAGTGCATGTTGTGTGTTATCTCCCCTTTGGGTTTCCATCTTTCCCTGGCATTAAGAAAAAAAATTGGCAGGGAGATTATATAGACCTGGTGACAATGCTTCCTTTAAGGGATTTTTCTCACAGATATTATAAGAAGGAGGAGAAAATTGATGATGAAAAACATAGGCCAGTTTTAAAATCTTTTTATAGCTGGCTTCAGGCATTTGGCATTTATGCAAGCATATTATGTGAGAAATATCCTGAGAGGAGTTCATCTTTATTTCAACACATTGATATCATACTCGAGGCATATAGGAGTTTCAGTGGGTTTTCATGGTTGTCATATGATGAAAGTTTTAGACAGAAGCTGGCAGTACAACCCTCCCTTCAATGGGGTACAAAGGATGTTGGCCTTTGGCTAAATTTATTTTTGCAACAAAAGCAACCTTTTCCTCGCCAAAGTGTAAATAATGCAAATATAAATTCAGGTACAACTTACAAGAGAGGGTTATGCTTTGCATTTAATGACAGCCATTGTAAATGGATGACGGCATGTAAATATGTAAATACAGGGGATCGAGAGATTCCCTTTTGATTCAACCACAGAGAGAGTTTGTGGTGTGCCTACTCAGGTTTTCCATGTCTCGCAACTACTTCTGGTTCGGAGGGTCATATTACCTCCAGAATAGAGGGTTTGCAGTGGCAAACCTGTTTACTGCTAAATGGGAGGAGGATGTTGTCTATTCCAACAGGAGACCAGAATTGGTGTTCTGGGGGAGGTATATAGACGACTTCCTCCTCTTATGGGATGGCGATGAGATATTGCTAACTAACTTTATGCAGCAGCTTAATCAGAATTCCTTGGGTATTGCCTTACAATCTGTAACCAGTAAGGAAAAGATTCATTTTCTTGATTTAAATATAGATGTAGAGTGTCGGGAGCGTGCCTTTGTGGGAGAGGTGGCGCCTGCGCAGTGCGGGTTCCTGGGTCCGGGCTGTTCTCCGGTCCCGATGATGAGAGAACGGTGACAGGGCTCCTCCGGTGTCCGCTATGGAGTTTGCAGAGCTGATTAAGACCCCCCGGGTGGACAAGGTGGTCCTGCACCAACCCTTCCACCCACCAGTGGGCAGGACCTTGTGCCTGACGGTCACCATCTGATCCTGAGCTCCAGACAGGACAACAGTGAGGAGCTATGGCTGCTCCACTCCAATATAGACTCCATAGAGAAGAGGTTTGTCGGCTCCTCTGGGACCATCACCATAAAATGTAAGGACTTGCGTATAATCCAGCTGGAGATCACAGGGATGGATGAAAGTATCAACATTGCTAGTTCTATAGAGGCCTTATCCACTCTGGACACCATCTCCCTGATGTACCCCTTCTTCTACCGGCCAATGTTCGAGGTCACCAAAGATGGCTGGCACGCTTTCCTGCCTGAACAAGAATTTGAACTCCTCAGCTCAGAGACCGATGACTGGCAGCTGAGCTACGTGAATAAAGATTTCTCTGTGTGCCCATCGTACCCTCCCATGGTCATCGTACCCAAATCTATCGATGATGAATCCCTATGGAAAGTAGCTGCCTATCGGCAAGGGGGGAGATTCCCGGTTCTCAGCTATTTCCATCGTAAGAACGGTATGGTGATGATGCGCAGCAGTCAGCCTCTCACCGGAACCAACAACAGACGCTGCAAGGAAGACGAAAAGCTTATATACGCCATGTTAAGGCCAGGGAAGCGCGGCTACATCATCGACACCTGCACTCTGAATGTGGCCCAGCAAGCCAGAGCCCGGGGGGGTGACTTCGAGCAGGAAGCCTACTACCCACAAGGGAGGAGAATACACAAATCCATTGAAAGGTTTAACATCCTGCAGGAAAGTTTGATCAAACTGGTAGAGGCTTGCAATGACCAATCACATAACATGGATCGCTGGCTTAGCAAGGTGGAGGCCTCTAACTGGCTGAGCCACATCAAGGAGATTTTAACCACTGCCTGCCTGGCGGTACAGTGTATCGATCGGGAGGGGGCGTCAGTGTTGGTCCATGGGTCGGAAGGCATGGATTCCACATTGCAGGTGACATCTTTTAGCCTAGATCATCCTAGACCCCAAAAGCAGAACCATCCGGGGCTTTGAGGCCCTGATTGAGAAGGAATGGTTACAGGCGGGGTCATCCATTCCGGCATCGCTGCGCACAGTCCGCTTACTCCAACAGCAAGCAGAAGTGGGAGGCCCCCACGTTCCTGCTGTTCCTGGACTGCGTGTGGCAGGTCCTCCCTCAGTTCCCGTGCTCCTTCCAGTTTAACGAACGCTTTCTCATTACGCTCTTTGAGCATGCCTATGCCTCTCAGTTCGGGTCCTTCCTCTGCAACGACGAGTATGAGAGGAGTAAACTGAAGCTCCAGCAGAAGACTTTGTCCCTCTGGTCCTGGATGAACCAGCCGACGGAGCTCCACAAATTCACCAATCCCTTATTCGAAGCCAATGGGCTGGTGATCTGGCCATCAGTGGCCCCCCAGAGCCTTCAGTTATGGGAAGGTGTGTTCCTGCGCTGGAACCGGCCCTCTAAGTACCTGGAGGACGCCTACAAAGAGATCCACATCATAGAGTACAACAAAGAGCTGCAAGTCAAAGTCAATGCACTGAGGAGGCAGCTGGCCGAGCTGGAGACAGAGGATGGGATACTGGAGACGGGCACCCCCATAGAGCGGGCACCCCCTCTGCCAATTCGCCTTGCCCCTCTACTGTGCCCTTGTGTACGTGACCCGAGGTGGGGGAGGGCTCCATGTTTACAATACCTGTCATGCATGCACTACATGTTTCCTCTCGTGTATTTGGTATATTAATCTGTGGACAGAAAATGGGGACCAAGGGGGACAGCGGCGCCTCTGATTGTAAGACCAATTCTACCCAAAGTCGATAATCTCAATTAAGCTGGGACACTGGTTGGGTGATTGAGTCCTATTATTGCTTTCAAAGACTATTAGTGGGATTTCTCTGTAGTCTGCCCCACCCTATAATGAAGACGTCCTTCTCTCACTGGTGGGAGACCCCAATTATTTATAATCTGGAGAAAGTTCCGCCATCTGACTACCTATTAGTGTCTGCTGCCATAAGGTTAGAACCGTGGACGCCAATGGGGAGATCTCATTATCAGAGATAGAAGAAGGCAGAGAGTTGCTTCAACTTAAAGCTGTGATGTACCCGGAACTACCCTACACTAAGGGGGTCTAGTGATATAATGTTTTATAAATAGAGCTTAATGTATATTGGTCATTGTAAAATTCCTATACCCAATCGCATGCTTCTAATGTACTCAACTCCCAATTTTTTTTTTTTTAAACTTCCAACGGAAATGCCAAATTTGGGGAATTAAAAAATGTAAGGAGGAGTGCGCATGCGCGCGGGCACGGGAGCAGACATGTTCTGACCTGCTCCGCACGCCGCCGGCCTTTCACAGCCAAAACGAGCCGGAGGGAAGCCGTAAAACCCGCTGCCGGTTAGCGGATCAAGCGATGAATCGCAGAGGAGGGGGCACAGCTAAGAAAAAGCCCCCACAAACAAGCTACTCGTTCCGTTCTGGGAACACAGCAGCGCGGACCCCCCCATCCAAGATGGCGACCGGCAGGAGGACAGATACACACGCGGTAAAGCAGATGAGCGGGGCCAAGAACACTCAATCCCCCCCTGCAAGAACCTCCTTTCAAACGACTGCGGCTGCAGACATGGACGACGCACGGGACCCCTTCTCTTCCCAATCACAGGAAGACTCGATAAGACCACAGAAGGGTGAGTCCCCACACTTCTCTCTTTCCCCCTCCCATACCTATCAGGGAGAGGGAATAGATGGTGCAATCTCTCCAGCGTCCTCCATGGAGAGGAATATGGCTGAAATAGCTGAACTTGCCCTAAGCCAAAACAGCACAGCAAGTGAACAGCCTCCCCCACCTCCAGCACCATACTCAGGAGATTCTGTCCTCCTTGCTCGCTTTTCAGCTCTATTGCAACAAGAACTGACCAAAGCCTGTCAATCAATCACTGCCGAAATGAAGCACAATTTTAATGATATAGGAGAAAGGCTGGATCATATTGAATCTAAAATGGATGGCACAGTCCGGAGAGTTAACCAGAACTCAAGCATGATATCCTCACTGCAGGAGCAGTTAGATGAAGCCAACGCCAAAATCGAAGATCAAGAAAATAGATCCAGGCGCTACAACTTCCGCATCCGCGGACTACCAGAAATAGTAACAGATTTGGAAGATGCAGTGCATACATTAATGCAAGATCTGATTCCTGACATCACGCCGCAGCACATGGAAATCGACAGAGTTCATAGAGCACTGACAGCCCCAAGACAAGATGGCCCCCCGAGGGATGTGATCGTCAATCCACACTTTTACAGAATCAAGGAGCAAATAATGACCGCAGCCCACGGTAAGAATGAAATCAACCTCATGGGTCATCCAATACAGATTTTCGCGGACATTTCACAAATGACTATCCAAAAAAGACGGGCCCTGAAGCCGTTATTGGCGCAGCTTACTAACCGCCAAATTAAGTATCGATGGTCATTCCCTTTTCGTTTGTCATTTACTTTTAAGGGAAAGACACATTCCTTTACCAACTTTCCGGATGGAGAAGACATCCTTATGGGCCTAGGCTTAATCTCCAGAGAACCATCATCCCCAAAATCTCGATCAGAATTGGATCGCCCAGTCTCACCTTTGTGGGAACAACAGCGCCCACGATATTCCTCAAGAAAACGACACCCAGCAACAGGACCAGACGGTTGACGGAACAGAACACCCTGATGATCAGCATTTTTTCCTTTTTGCTCCTGCAGTGACAAATACTATCACTGCATTGATCCCCTGAGGGACTTCGAACTCATACGGTTGGCTACGGTTGAGCCAGTTCAATATGTCATTGAGACTTCCTTATTTTTGGAGGGACATAGTCTCCTCCTCTTATTGAGAGATTTGCTTAAAATTCCTCTATTAATATCTGCTAGTTTAAAATGCAGGCGTTACAAATTATTTGCAAATAATTCCTCAGTTTTGTTTAATTGAGCTTAGCGAGATTTCGGCTAATAGAGTATATTAGTCTATTAGTTTAGATAGGATTCCCTCCTTACAGGAACAATATTTTATACTGAAGGAGCCGGGGGGCGGAACCGCATGCCACTTTCTAGCGAGCTTGCCGTCACCGATTGGGTGGCGATAACCTCGCTCCACTAGACGGAGATTATGATCTCCAGGACCTTGAAATATATGTCCTTAATTTTATATCAGATGCTCATGTATGTATTTTCTAGGGGGACGGGTGGACAGTGGTCCAGTTCATCCTACCCCAACATTGTTTTCTCATCTCCTCTCTCTTTTTCTTTTCTCCCCCTTCTCTCCCGGAGTGCACCCCAACATCCGAATAACGACGAAGAATCATATCAAGACACCCTCAGGCGGACGGAGATGGCAAACAACTACAACGGGCAAGTACAGACTGTCGAACCATAATGTTAAGCTCACTAGTACACACATCCCATACTCGCATTTTAACACATAATGTCCAAGGATTAAATTCCCCCACAAAACGTGCCAAAGCCTTTCAAAATTACCATAACTTGAAAGTAGATTTCCTACTCCTCCAGGAGACACATTTCTCGCGTACTTCAGTTCCCCGTTACCTAAATTCTAAATATCCCACTTTTTATTTGTCAAATGGTCCAGATAAAAAGAGAGGGGTGGCAATTTGTATCGCCAAGAGAGTTCCATTTACCCCTAACATGGTCATAAAAGACAAGGAAGGGAGATATATCATGGTTGTGGGTACAGTTAATGAAAGTGCTCTCACACTTATATCTTATTACGCGCCTAACACGGGTCAAGTAACATTTTTCGAAAATATGCTGAAAATCCTGCTCCCACATATACAAGGCAAAGTAATACTGGGAGGAGACAGTAATGTCTCTCTAGATCAAATTTTGGACAGGTCTAATATACACAAACCCATTGTGAAGCATATACCCAAACAAGGCGTTAAACTAGCTCGGATGCTGTATTCCCATGATCTAGTAGATGTATGGAGAGACTTTCATCCCACAACCAGAGATTTCACACATTACTCCCAAGTCCACAAAACATATTCCCGTATAGATCACTTATTCATACAATCCGCATTACTGCCGTCGATCACTTCCGCTGAAATAGTTCCCAACTCATGGTCAGACCACTCACCAGTCTTAATGTCACTATCCGATCTCTGGATGAGACCACAACCCTCATCCTGGCGGCTCAATGCTTCACTGCTAAATGACCCCATAGTATATGCTGAACTAGAGAAAGATATCCGACAATACTTCATTGATAACCATCCTAGAGCCACCTCCCCCGGCATTAATTGGGCAGCACATAAAGCCACTATTTGTGGTAAACTGATCCAAATAGCCTCTAGAAACAAGCGAAACAATATGCAAAAGATACAGCAACAGGAAGAAGAATTACATAAAATAGTCCAGGAACAAAAAGCTAACCCTCAATTAGATTTACGCCACAAAATAGATATAGCACGGTCAGCACTAAATTATAGTCTCACAACCAAGGCTGAAAAGTACCTCCGCTGGGCTAAACATCGCTTCTATACCAGGGGAGATAAACCTACAACCCTTTTAGCAAGAAAACTTACCCCCTGTCCATTTAACTCTGCCATGCCGAGAATTCGCACGTGAGAAGGGAAACATACCCAAAACCCCCAATTGATAACACAAGAATTCTCAAGGTTCTTCACTAAATTATACAACAAACCTAACCCATTTCCCAAAACCAAAGCAGACGCTTTTTTCCATGATATCTCACTACCACAAGTTGCACGAGAACATGTAGAGTTAATGGAAGCAGATTTCACCGAGGGGGAAATTTTAGCAGCTATTAAGTGCCTGAACCCTTCAAAAGCACCTGGCCCGGATGGTTTTACGGGCCACTATTATAGAAAATACGCAGCCATATTGACCCCGCATCTATGTTCTTTTTTTAATGCAATAAGGAAAGGTGACACACTAGGTACATACGAAAATGAAGCCCTCATACAAGTAATCCCTAAACCGGGGAAGGATCATGGAGACCCTGCCAATTACCGCCCTATATCGCTAATTAACACAGATCTCAAATTGATGACTAAAGTGTTAGTGACCAGAATGAACACCTTCCTAGCTAATTATATCCACCCAGACCAGGTGGGATTCGTCCCCGGCCGACAAGCCCCAGATCAAACCCGTCGGGCGATAGATATTATAGCTGCGCTTAATTCCAACTGGGATAATATTGGAATACGGAAGGGTATGCTACTTTCATTAGATCTTTGTAAAGCATTTGACTCGGTCACATGGGAATATATATATTACGCATTAAGGAAGTACGGGTTTGGGCCCCATTTTCTAACAACACTACAGACATTATATAATACACCTACGGCTAGAATTCAGATAAAAGGCTATAAATCACACACAATAAACATACACAGAGGAACAAGGCAGGGATGCCCTTTATCACCTATACTATTTATTTTAGCATTAGAACCCCTAGCGATCAAAATAAGAAGCAATAAGGATGTAAGAGGCATTCATTGCGGAAATGGCGAACAGAAATGTTCTCTGTTCGCCGATATCTTGATGTTCATCTCCTCTCCGATTACTTCTCTTCCCAACCTATTTCAAATTCTACTACGCTTTTCGGTGTTTTCGGGTCTTACAATTAATCATTCCAAATCTGAGGCCTTAAATCTCACGTTAGAACAGCAGACAGTCCAACAACTACAAACGTCATTCCAATTCAAATGGCAGAAAGATAAACTCCCATACCTAGGTATATTTCTAACCCCCACCATACAGACCCTCTATAAAGCCAACTATCCCCCTCTGTATGGAAAGTTAACAACAGATTTATCAAGATGGGCTATTAGCCCTCCATCATGGTTCGGCAGACTGTACATCATGGTTCGGCAGATTGTTGTATTTATTTAGGACTCTCCCGATTGCTATCAACAGATCTGATCTAGAGGTGTTTCAGAAAAAAATAATGAAGTTCATTTGGGGGTACACAAGACCTAGGGTGAACAAACTAACTCTCAATGCCCCCAAAACTAAAGGAGGCTTGGGAGCCCCTAATTTGATAAAATACTTCGAAGCAGCCCAATTGGCTCAATTAATTCGCTCCCACTCTGAAGCACCAGCACCGTCTTGGATGAAAATGGAATCAGCCCCTTACCCCACAAAACCCATCAGCCACATGATGTGGCTTAACATGAAAGACAGACCAACCTTAATGTGCCCCACACTATCCTTCTCAATGAGTCTGTGGGATAGATTACAAAAACTCTTTGCTTTCCGCTCCATACATTCTCCCATGGCCCCCTTGGCGGGGAACCCAGATTTCACCCCAGGTCTTAATCCCCAAAGCCTATCATGGTGGACTAACAAAGGCCTGATACGCATAGCCGACATGTGTGACCATAAAGGTATATTACCGAAACAAGCACTAATAGAAAAGTATCAATTACCCAACACAGAGTCTTATTGTTATCTCCAGATAATTCATTTCCTGCATACTCTACAGCGTAAGACTGACATTCTATCTTCCACCCCAATGGAATACCTATGCAAGTCTTATGATAAACACAAAGGCCACATATCACTAATCTATAGCATTCTGATTTCCATAACGGGGAAATTACCCTATATGCTAAGGTGGGAGCAAGATAACGATGGAAACTGACAAATGGTATAAAATGGCACAGATGGCTTCAAAAGGCTATATTAATACTTCCCTGATAGAAGCGAACTACAAAGTTTTATTAAGGTGGTACATGGTCCCGGCGAGAATCGCGACATATATTGCTGATGCCTCTCCTTTGTGCTTCAGAGGATGCGGCAAAGAAGGTACAATATACCACACTTGGTGGACCTGTCCCAAGGTCAAACGATTCTGGATACGGATCTATAACTTCATATATTCACTGACCCAAGTTAACCTCACCAAATCCCCACAACAAGCTTTAATGGGAGATCAAGTAGAAGGAATACCTAGTCATACCAGGAAACTCATATCTTTTATATTTACAGCATCTAGAATAGCGGTGGCGGGAGCCTGGAGAAAACCCCTGATTCCTTTTGAAATGGTTAAAGCAAAACTGACATGGATCATGATTAATGAACGCCTCTCGGCAATTCTTTTAGATAAACAGAGGGCTTTCGATAGGATTTGGGAACCATGGTTGTCCTATTTATCAACAGGTTTTGAAAATTAACGGATCCTGAGAGGGATCCCTTGGGGGGCACTCCACCCGAACTTCTCCCTCACTTTTCTCTCTCTCTTCCATTTTTCTCTCTATTATTCCTATTCTTTTCCTTTTACTGCTCTACCCTTTTAATAATCTATGCAGGTCCTCCTACCTAAGACGTTGCCATAGAAACAGATATGGAAATTCTGACATATGAGCGACAAAGGGGGGGGTGGGGCGGGGACCCCCGGCCCACAGTAGAGACCCCAATTGGGGTGGGCGTTCGGGTCCCGGTGGCGCACCTCCCCTCCACACAATGCAGTAAAGTGAGAGATAAATGCTTGAATTGATGAATAAATATAACAAGCAAAACATATACCCAAATGTATTGTGTTAGGTATTTAGCCTGGATACACATGTAAGTTGGAGACATCTGATTGAGTGGGTACAGACAAATAGATACTCCCATAGTAAAAAGAAATAATGCATAACATGGAATGTTCATAGGAGTCTTGTAGACCACATAGGCTGAAATATGTGCCCCCCCCATTCTTTTCCCCCCCTTCTTTCCCCATTTAATTTTAAACTGTATATGTTGTGCAACTTGTACATGCTATTCTTTATATTTTTCAATAAAAATCATTGAAAGAGAAATAAATGTAAGAATAAATAACCTAAACGTTAACTATAATATTATATTATTATTATAAATGATTTATATAGCGTCAACAGTTTGTTCAGCGCTTTAAAATATAAAGGGAGACAACACAGCGAGAATACAATTCAATACAAGAGGGTAAGGAGGGCTCCTGGGAGCTTACAATCTAATAGGGAGGGGCTGGTGAGACAAGAGGTAAAACTATATCTGAGTATTTAAAGACCCTGAGTTAAAGATTCGTACCTTCAAGTTTTATGCCCTCTATTTTTTTTTTTGGGCCTTTCCTCAATTTTTGAGGAACTAAATCACTCATCTATACATAAGAAAAAAACTTCTTCATTGCTATGCATGAAGTAACAATATCTTGAATACGTTAATCAATTTCTATCTACCACAATCAGGAATACGTTAAATAGACAGACAGTGTCAGTGCCTTTGTTTTTAAATGTTTTGGAATGCCAAGTCAGCTTACACCGTACCAATGTAAGTGTAAATAAAATGAAGAGTACAGTATCTACTTATGTCCTTAGGGCTCTATATATTCATATGCTTACCATCCTTTTGTTAATACATTGTCTTTAAATTTAGAAATCTTTGTCAACTTGTATCCACCCCCGAGGAAGGAGGCCAAATAACTCTGAAACGCGTCGGGTGCAAGTATATTGGTGCCAACATCCTATCCGTGTACAAGTATATGAATTGCATTCCTTATAATGTTCGCTATATTGTTGCTTAATGTTTTTATCATGTTTTGAAATGAATAAATTATTGTTTATATACTATATACCTTTATCAAATTTCTCTACTTGTGCCTTAAAAGTCCACCATTAGGGGAATTTCTTCTTTTGTTTATTGGTATATTTTAGGATATGGCACAACTTTGCAGTTAATTGCCGACCTATAACTTTCGCTATAAATTATTTGGTAGTAGATACTGCTCCCCGTCCTTAGATCGGCAATTTCTTTTTGCGCACTTTCTTATTATCATCAAGTTTTTTGTTTTGAGAAAATCTCTACTTACTTTACAGTCTTGTTCTAATTCAACCACCTCTATAGTTTGTAGGCAGAATGACAAATTTTACAGGTGACGATTGGGAAACACTTATGGAAGGGTATCTAAAAGACTTCGGAGATAAAGAATCCATCAACTCCGAGATATCCACATTATTCTCCAGACTTTCCAGAGTCTTGGAGAAAAAATCACTACTTTATTGGCATGTTAGATCCTTCCAGGATTATATCAAAGAGGACATAAACCCCATAGGTTTACGAGTCCAAATCTTTCCCACCCTTGATGGTCTGGACCCGGAGTTCAAAATTAAAGGGGAAAAAGCTCTGCGGGCCTGTTCACAAAGCCTGATGGAAATTTTGATCGATGAGTATGGGAAAAGATCCAATACTCTGGATACAGATATTGTGGTTCTATGTAATAGATTACAACAGCTAAAAACCCAGAGACCCATTACTAATAAGGAGGAAAGACTTAAAACACATTTAGAAACATTCAATAAAGATATACTTATAAAGAAACGACAAAAACTCACTCGGGATAGAAATGCCTTCAGAGATGTTAAGGCGTTCAAATGGACTCAAAATAGATCTAACCAAAATAAAAAATATCAACATCAGGGACATCAACCCACTTCCTCAGAATCCACTTCCAATTTACCCCAATCTCATGCTCAAACCCTCCACGAACCTAAAACAGGGCAAAGCACTAAACACACATTCCACGGCGATCCCAATGAGGGACAACAGGCGAAAAAATTAACTCTTGACATCCCTAAGAAAACCCAGTTCCGTACACCTACACATGAGTCAACCATGAAAGCATCCAACACACAAACCAATACGCACATCCCGTCAAGGGAAATCACTTCCCAATCTAATCCCTCCACTGTCGCCTCACTAGACACTATTTCCAACGATCCATCTTTTTTAGAAAAGATTCTGATGGGTGTTCAACCCACACAACCCAATATCAACACATATACACAGATAGCACTTTAATTGCCCCAGTGTTTGGCCAAGAACAGGAATCGAACGATTTAAACATAATTAACCTTTCATCCTACAAACTCTCCCATGATGAGGTCGCTGTCCTCAAAAAGGGCCTGAATTTCTGTCCCAACCAAAATCTAGATAAATTCAAGATTTATAAGGATCTTCAACTGTTTATACGGAAATTGATCCTAAAAAAACTTTACCACAGACAGGAAGGGTCGAACGATCTAACCCCACAAGAAAACCAGGCACTTAATCAGTTGGTCTCCCTCCTCGATGAAAATGATCCAACCGATCTCATAGATGAGATCGATCTTTCTCAAATTCTAGAGTCAGTTGAAACATCTAGCGAGCTCCCCAGGATAAAAAAAATCTACATTAAAGAAAAAATCAGACTTCTGTCCAGCACCCAGTATCCACCCAAATGCGGCGGCTTTCCTGAAACTAATTGAAAAAGAACTAGATAAATTAGGAATTTGTGCAAAACCCCCCAGCAATTTAACCAAAAGAGAATTAGCAGCACTTAAGACTCTTTCAAATAACAACCAGATTACAATAAAAGCTGCGGACAAGGGTGGAAAAATCGTTGTACTCAACAACGATGATTATGTCAGGATGTGCAAGAAAATATTAAACAACCTAGAATGGTACCGCCGGATACCGGCAAGTGTTGTTAAAAAATACAATCAGGAATTCTACGCATTAGTAGATACGGCATATTCCAACTCGATAATCACTAAACCTCTATGGAAATTTATTAGGAATAACTTTCCCCGCACACTGCTCTTTTATTCATTACCAAAAGTCCATAAAGACACTCACAACCCTCCTGGAAGACCGATTATTTCTGGTGTAGGGGCGATTAGTGAAAACGCTAGCAAATTAGTGGACAAAGTCCTTAAACCATTTGTGTTATCCTTACTGTCTTCTGTTAAGGACACACTTCACTTTAACAAGTTATTGATAGATTGGAAATTCCTGAATATGCGTTATTTGTGACAATAGATATCGAATCCCTTTATAGTTCTATCCCTCATGAGAAAGGTGTAGCAGCGATTAAACATATCCTTCGCACAGCTAGAGACGTGGACCCGACATATGGAGAGTTCATTGTCTCATTGCTAGAATTCATCCTTAGTCATAATGTTTTTACCTTTGACAGCTCCCACTACCTCCAGGTGCAGGGGGTTGCGATGGGGACATGTTGTGCCCCATTGTATGCCAACCTGTACCTGGGGGAGTGGGAGGCCATGTTCTTGGGTGACGAAAGTATCGATGTACACGGATCACATTCTTGGGTGGTATCGGTACATCAATGACCTTTTTATTATTTGGGATGGATCGATTGATCTTCTTCAACAATGCCTTTTGAGGATGAACCGAAATGATTTTAATTTAAACTTTACAATGTCATTTGATAAGCATTGTGTCACATTTTTGGATGTGGAGGTTTACAGAGGAGAGGGAGGAACCATTATGAGTAAACTGTACAGAAAACCTACCGCAAGTAACGTAATTTTACCAGCGACCAGTTTCCACCCCTAACCCCTTCTTGATTCAATTCTGTATAGCCAGTACCTTAGGGTGAGACGTAATTGTTCTGATGACGACACTTTTAGAATTGAGGCAAATAAATTACAGGCCAGATTATTACTACGGGGCTATTCCCATACCTCACTTAAACGGTCCTTTAGGAAAGCTCTTATGCAATCCAGAAACAAGCTACTTCACTCTAAGAAAATTAACAAAATAGGCAAAAGTGACACTAACACTATTAGAATCATTACAAAGTACAATAACCAACATAGACAAGTCAGGGACATTGTGGAAAGATACTGGCACATGCTACAATGCGATCCAGCATTGGGACCGCTTGTCCCCCCCAAACCCCTCTTCACCTTCAAACGAACTACTTCCTTGAGAGATAAAATCACCACCAGTGAATTTAAGGGGGAAACTGGTAAATCCCACTGCAAATATAAGGGAACTTTTAGATGCGGGAATTGTAACTATTGCAAATTTATGCTCACAGATAAAAACCTGACCCTCCCGAATGGCCAGACTCTTTAGCCCAAACACTTCGCTAACTGCAAAACTCACAGAGTAATCTATATGCTTCTTTGTGAATGTACATGTTTTTACATCGGGAAAACAAAAATGGAGTTTTGGAAAAGCGCATATAGACACATATTGGGCATGAAAACCTGCGACCCCGACCTCCCACTCGGGAGACACACTACAATAGTACATAACAGTGAATTTCTGAAGATAAAATTCCTCATCTTGGACCATGTGCATCCAGATTCCAGGGGGGGTGACTGGAACAAGACACTGTTACAATTGGAATCCCGTTGGATATACAACTTAAGGGCTACCCAAACCCCGGGCTTAAACGAAACCATTTGGTTTAAGCCTTTTCTTGAGGGTTTCTCTTCAGGAGGCAGGGAGCAGTGATCTTGACCACTGCCCCTGCCTCTCTTGTTTAATAATAATAACTTTTTGCCCCCCCCCCCATCTGTAATCCAGATGCATTGTCTTATTGTCTTATACGATATTGGCTAAATGTTTTCAACTCTGTGCCGTTTGGTGGCTATATATAGTTTGTGTCACTTTGTGCCACCGAGCTGTCACATGGTCTATATCACTGATCCTTTTCACAGCTTTATGGACTGTATATCCGGCATTCCTTCTCAATATTATAGAAAGACCTTCTTTACCTCTAATTACGATCTTCCACAATCAATTATAGCTATAGATTGTTTTCTCGCCCAGTCTAACTAATTAATTTAGTCTCATAGCCTGTATCTGACTAATAATCCTGGGATGCACATTTTATGCACAATTTAATTGTATTATCTGTCATTATAGTTTTTGGCTAGATGGTTTATCAACTTAAGGGTTAAAAAAACAAACCCCCCCCCCCCCACTGTTGTACCCTATTCGTATCCATTTTCCATTTCTTTTCAATGTCATTTGTAATTTCCTTTATTGAATGTGCTACTTCACCCTGTAAAATACTGTCTGTCAACAGCGATTTCCTGCTTCTTTGTGGTATTTTCCTTAATATCTTGAACTTTGAGCGCCATTGTGCCAATGTTCTACATCATACTTATTTTTCATTTTTATTTTTGACCTGCAGCTCGCCCGGCACACAAAGCCGCCTGAATTTCTTTCTACTCATGGCGGCGCTATGTGAGGCTACAGTGTATTGTCTACACTGGCCTCCATCTTGCGACATGCGTAGTCCGCCGGGGAAGCTAAACGTGTCGGCGGGTGGAGTGGGCGTGGCCACGTCCCGACGCGGGTGTCTGCGCACGCGCGATGGGGACTCGGCGGCCATCGTTCCACCCGGGGGGCCATTCACGGCGTGTCTTCCCCTCCTCCGTTCCAGACAGTCAGCTGTTGGTCATGTGTATCAGCAGCTGATTGGGGAGGAGGGCTTTTTATACCTGGACACTGCACACACCGAGCGTCCGTTGCAGTTTGCAGGACACTTTCGGCCTGAGCAGATGTCCAGCTGTTAAAAGTAAGTGATACTCTACAACTACCTAACCACCTAACTTGGGCTATATTTAAACATACTCTGGCACTATTCACTACTGAATGGCTCAATTCACCCTGTTTAAAAGTAACAATGTTTCTTTCATCTATGTAGCATATCTAAGAAATGTCCCCTGCTATCTATATATCCTCTCTTTGGTCTGTTCTGACTGGCCTGATTGGCAAACCATATCTTAAACTATTACAAATTTCCCTATTGCACATAACATTAGTTAATTAATGATAGCCTAGTTCTATCAAAATTTCTACCAATTCTCTAGATACTGATACATCCCTATATTCTAAATTATTAACAACATTCAGTCGTAGAGGTTTTTCACTCAATTAATGGCACTTTCATATCCCCTTTTTTTCACCATTATTCCCAGCTATCCAAGATATACCAAGCCAGTACCAGTTACCTTTAATACACCCACCTGAACCATCTACGGTAGTACTATCAGGTATGGTTTACCTTTACTATTTAAAGACTTTTCTTTATTTAATCTTGCTCATGTATAGTCTTTGATCAATGATCGGCCATTACATATTTACATTGTTACATTTTACAGATTCCGCCCTCGGCCTCAGTGGAGTTCCAGGTCTTCCAACCCTTTTATGCCCTCTATTTTTTTTTTTTTGGGCCTTTCCTCAATTTTTGAGAAACTAAATCACTCATCTATACATAAGAAAAAACTTCTTCATTGCTATGCATGAAGTAACAATATCTTGAATACGTTAATCAATTTCTATCTACCACAATCAGGAATACGTTGGATAGACAGACAGTGTCAGTGCCTTTGTTTTTAAATGTTTTGGAATGCCAAGTCAGCTTACACAGTACCAATGTAAGTGTAAATAAAATGAAATGTACAGTATCTACTTATGTCCTTAGGGCTCTATATATTTATATGCTTACCATCCTTTTGTTAATACATTGTCTTTAAATTTAGAAATCTTTGTTAACTTGTATCTATCCCCCGAGGAAGGAGGCTAAATAACTCCGAAACACGTCGGGTGCAAGTATATTGGTACCAACATCCTATCCGTGTACAAGTATATGAATTGCATTCCTTATAATGTTCACTATCTTGTTGCTTAATGTTTTTATCATGTTTTGAAATGAATAAATTATTGTTTATATACTATATACCTTTCTCACATTTCTCTACTTGTGCCTTAAAAGTCCACCATTAGGGGAATTTCTTCTTTTGTTTATTGGTATATTTTGGGATGTGGCACAACTTTGCAGTTAATTGCCGACCTATAACTTTCGCTACCTTCAAGTGATTGGATACTTTTTGAGGACACTCCGTGAGTTCTCAGTAATTTTTTATTTTTTTATATACAATCCATAAAAAAAATATATATATATATATTTTTTTTAGTTTGATCATTAGGTTAAAAAAAAAAAGTTACTGCAGATAAACAGTTTACATTTTTTTGCCCATAACTTGTCGTGTTTAAAAGGACACTAAAATAATGATTCACGTACAAACTGTTGCAACGTTAGTTACAAATTAAATAAAATAAAGGCCTTTTTTAAAGTTATTTTTATTTTAATGCAATGCAAAAAAGAATTATGAAAGAAAAATTTAAAATGAATGGTTAGAAAAATGGAAATAACAAAAATATAACAGTTAAAGGGAAGAAGAAGTTTATTAGAGTTAAATAGCAATTCATTTTGACATCCGGGAGCAACAGTAGAACAAGAGCGTACCACATATGTCCTGAGTACTTTCATTTTTGTTTTTTGTTTTTTTCTTTTTGGATGTGTGTAGTACTCCCGGTGTACACAAATGATTAGACTCCTCTTGTCTCTTTTGAACGGTTGTGACCACCTTCTAAATCGCGTACATGAAAAAAAATAATAATAGTAACAGGGGAGAAGGGGAAGAAGCAATTGATTAGGGTTAAATAGCAATTCATTTTGACATCCGGGAGCAGCAGTAGAATACCACATACATCCAAACCTAGGTACTTTCATTAAGCTTTTTTTTTTTTTTTTTTTTTTTGGCATGTAGTACGCTCCGGTGTCCACAAATAGACTCTTTCTGTCTCATTTGAGTGGTTGTGACCACATTCTATATATCATGGAAATAAAATTGAAAAAAAAATAATAGGAGTTGATTAGGGTTAAATAGCAATTCATATTGACTGCTGGGAGCAGCAGTAGATCAGCGGTGTACCACATACATCCCATCCACTTTCATTACATTTTCTTGGATGTGTGTAGTACTCCCGGTGTACACAAATGGTTAGACTCCTCTTTTCTCCGATGAGTAGTCATTACCACCTTCTATATCGTGGAAATAAAAAAAATAAAAAATAGTTATGGGGAAGAAGCAGGTAATTAGGGTTGAATAGCAATTCAATTTGAGTTGCGGTAGAACAGAGAGCATACCACGTACGTCTTGAGTACTTCATTCATTAAAGTGAAATTCCACTCAAAATCTAACTAACGCTGGGCCAACTTCTAGGCCTGGTCTGTCTGGCCCTGTGGGGAAATGATTGCTATACTTACCTAATCTTTGTGCTGCTCCGGTCTGGTCCCAGGCTGAGCCGTCAGCGGTGGCTTCTGTGTGGAGGAGGGGCAGCCTACAATAGATGCCCCATAGTAAGTCTTTGGGGCACGTCGCCTATTCATTTCCCAGCCATTGTCGGCTTTTTCTCTCTACACAGAAGCTACCGCTGGAGACTGGAGCGGCTTCGGAATGGGTGGGTGTGGTGATCTTTTGTTTGCAGGGTTGGATGGATTGGGCTTGGAGTGGGTTTGGCGTTGGCTTTTGTGTGGAATTCCACTTTGAGTTTTCTTTTGGACGTGTCTGGTATGCCCCGGTGTCCACAAATAGTTAGACTCCCCTTGTCTCCCTCGAGTGGTGGTGACCACCTTCTATATCTTCATGCCATCATTCAGTGCACTGAAATAGAAGATAGTCGGGGCTGGGATCGATGTGAATGTACGGTATGCATAAACCGTTGGCGCTAAATAAACGCCTGTAATAAGCGGAAGTAAAATGACCAATTTTTGGGGTTGACCCCTGTCTTTGGTTATAGAGATATTCCAACGATCAATATGTATAAGATGTAGGGCAGCGCTGACTATCATTCCTCTTTATTGTCTCCTTGCTTATTGATTCCCCCCCTCGCCAGATGCGAATTTACTGATATTTGATGCCCGTGGCCTCCAGGAATTGTTTACATCCCGTGTGGATGCCTGAATGTAGCCTTAGGCCACATGTACACGCACATGTACACGGACGTGTAAAAAAAAAAAAGTGTGTACAACAGGCCAAAGAAGTGTATGTTTGTACACTTCTGTACTTGCGTAAATTCCCTGGGTCAGCATTTACCCATGCGTGCACATACAGTCTATTTTACCAAATACAGAAGTGTCACGTTTAAATAATTACGTCATATGCGATGGCGAACAGCATTGGCATTTGCACGAGTGCAGCCATTCACTTCTATGGCCCACCTGAAGGGGGCAGGCCAGGGACAGTCAAGCTGGGGAGGAAATCGCTAGATGATGATAGACCTCCTCCAGCTAAGAAATGAGGCGGGCTCTATCTGACTTGCAGCAGCTTCTAATGTACATTGTGAGAAGCTCACATTGTGCAGTTAAATTGGAGTAAGCCATTTCAGTCCAGGAGAGGAGCCGGTACAACTGTGCAAGACTGTAGGGAAGGACGGAGGCCAGATTTAACCCTTCTCTACTCTATCTAAAACTAAGGGAAGCTTTAGCTATGCAAACTATTTCAAAATGAGTGCGCAAGTAAATTAAAAAAAAATCTTTAGCTCCTCTTTAGTTTTTACCTTCTCAAATTCCTTCTCCAATCCAGTTCCAACATGTCTTCTCCAATCTCACCACTAGGTGGTGCTGGTAATCCCATGTAAAACACTCCTTCGCAGATATTGCCACTAGGTGGTGGTAATGACCTATTTCTAACCCTCCTCCAATCTTACCACTAGGTGGCAGTCGTGTCCCAGTTAGAATACTCCTCTGATATTACAGTGAGAGGAGATTGATAATCTGATTAGAACTCTTCTCCAGTTTTACCACTAGGTGGCAGTGGTAATCCAGTTACAACTGTCCTCCATTTGCACCATTAGGTGGCAGTGGTAATCCAGTTACAACTGTCCTCCTTCATTCGTACCATTAGGTGGCAGTGGTAAGCCAGTTACAACTGTCCTTCTCCGTTTGTACCATTAGGTGGCAGTGGTAAGCCATTGTACCATTAGGTGGCAGTGGTAACCAGTTACTACTGTCCTCCAATCTTACCATTAGGTGGCAGTGGTAATCCAGTTACAACTGTCCTCCATTTGTTCCATTAGGTGGCAGTGGTAAGCCAGTTACAACTGTCCCCTAATCTTACCATTAGGTGGCAGTGGTAATCCAGTTACAACCGTCCTCCATTTGTACCATTAGGTGGCAGTGATAAGTCATTAGTGGTAATCCAGTTACAACTGTCCTTCTCCAATCTTACCATTAGGTGGCAGTGTTAAGCCATTAGTGGCAAGCCATTGTGCCATTAGGTGGCAGTGGTAATCCAGTTACAAATATCTTTCTCCAATCTTCCCACCAGGTGGCAGTGGTAAATGCAGTTACAACTGTCCTCCAAATTTACAACCAGTTGGCAGTGGTAATGCGGTTACAACAGTCCTTCTCTAATCTTACCATTTATGTGGCAGTGGTAATCCAGTTACAACTAAAAAAAAAAATATATATATATATATATATATATATATATATATATATATATATATATATATATATAGATGTAGTGGTCACATTTTTGCTATATAATTTAATGTTAAGTTATAGCTTAGTATCTGGCGCCATCTAGTGACCAAAATTGTGTATGGACTTGATATTATTTTTCTTTATGGTTAATGTGAGAAGATTATAGGAAGTGACTATCTTGTTTACATTTCCACATTAACTGGTCACATTCCAGATCTGCTGGGAAGGAAGATGGCCAAAAAGTTAGAGGGGTTTTTAAACTAGGTGATGGGGGGAGGGTCCAGAGGCAGAGATAGCCAGCGCGGAAGATATTCCAGAGGGTAATATTGGGGGCATTAGCGGTAGGTTAACCAAAGCACAAAAACACAAGGTGAGTATAGTAGCAAGTCCTAGTTGCAATCTTGAAACACCCAATGCGAAGACAATATGCGACCGGTCTAAACTATGTGGCATGTTCACCAATGCCAGGAGCATGGCGGACAAGATGGGTGAACTAGAGATACTGTTGTACGAGGAGGATTTGGATTTTGTGGGAATTTCAGAGACCTGGTTCAACAGCTCTCATGATTGGCTGGCAAACATTCAAGGGTATACCCTATACCGCAAGGATAGAGAGGGTAAAAAAGGGGGAGGGGTATGCCTATATATCAAGAATAATGTACAAGTGAATGTGAGAGATGACATCACTGAGGGAGCTAGAGAGGAGGTGGAATCCTTATGGGTAGAGCTCCAAAGGGATAAAGCTAAGGGGAAAATAATACTGGGAGTATGCTATAGGCCCCCAAACCTGAGGGAGGAAGTGGAGACGGATCTCCTATCACAAATTGGAGTAGCAGCAAGGATGGGAAGTGTTATCATAATGGGGGATTTTAATTATCCAGACATAGATTGGGCGGAGGGAACCGCGCATTAATTTAAGGCTTGCCAGTTCCTTAATGTCTTGCAGGACAATTTTATGGGTCAGATGGTAGACGCACCAACTAGAAATAAAACATTACTGGATCTACTGATTACCAACAATACAGACCTGATCACGGATGTGGAAATGCGGGGCAATTTAGGTAACAGCGATCACAGGTCAATTAGTTTCAGTATAAATCACACAAATAGGAAACATAAAGGGAATACAAAGACACTGAATTTCAAAAGAGCCAACTTCCCTAAACTACAAACCTTGCTAAAAGGCATAAACTGGGATAAAATATTAGAAACAAAGAATACGGAGGAGAGATGGGTTTGCTTTAAGAGCATATTAAATAAGGGCATTAGCCAATGTATCCCATTGGGTAATAAATTTAAAAGAGCGAACAAAAGTCCTGGATGGCTTAACTCCAATGTAAAAATGCATATAAAAGCAAAGGAGAAGGCCTTCAAAAAATACAAGGTTGAGGGATCATCCTCAGCATTCAGACTTTATAAAGAATGCAACAGGATATGTAAAGGTGCAATTAGGACAGCTAAGATAGAACATGAAAGACACATAGCGGAGGAGAGCAAAAAAAATCCCAAGAAATTCTTTAAGTATGTAAACAGTAAAAAAGGGAGGACAGACCATATTGGACCCATAAAGAATGAGGAAGGACATCTGGTTACAAAGGATGGGGAGATGGCGAAGGTATTGAATTTATTCTTCTCCTCAGTCTTCACGAGTGAATCGGGGGGCTTCAGTAACCAAAACTGCAGTGTTTATCCTCATGACACAACACAGGAAGCACCTCCATGGTTAACAGAGGACGGAATTAAAATTAGACTTGAGAAACTTAACATTAATAAATCACCGGGACCAGATGACTTGCATCCGAGGGTACTTAGGGAACTCAGTCAAGTGATTGCCAGACCGTTGTTCCTAATTTTTACAGATAGTCTACTGACTGGAATGGTACCAGCTGATTGGAGAAAAGCCAATGTAGCACCTATATTTAAAAAGGGCCCAAAATACATCCCTGGGAATTACAGACCAGTTAGCCTAACATCGATAGTATGTAAACTCTTGGAGGGGATGATAAGGGACTATGTACAGGATTTTAGTAATACGAACGATATCATTAGCAGTAATCAGCATGGATTCATGAAGAATCGTTCTTGCCAAACCAATCTATTAACCTTCTATGAGGAGGTGAGTTGCCATCTAGATAAAGGAAGGCCTGTAGACGTGGTGTATCTGGATTTTGCAAAAGCATTTGACACAGTTCCCCATAAACGTTTACTGTACAAAATAAGGTCTGTTGGCATGGACCATAGGGTGAGTACATGGATTGAAAACTGGCTACAAGGGCGAGTTCAGAGGGTGGTGATAAATGGGGAGTACTCAGAATGGTCAGGGGTGGGTAGTGGGGTTCCCCAAGGTTCTGTGCTGGGACCAATCCTATTTAATTTGTTCATAAACGATCTGGAGGATGGGATAAACAGTTCAATCTCTGTATTTGCAGACGATACAAAGCTAAGCAGGGCAATAACTTCTCCGCAGGACGTGGAAACCTTGAAAAAAGACCTGAACAAATTAATGGGGTGGGCGACTACATGGCAAATGAGGTTCAATGTAGAAAAATGTAAAATAATGCATTTGGGTGGCAAAAATATGAATGCAATCTATAGACTGGGGGGAGAACCTCTGGGAGAATCTAGGATGGAAAAGGACCTGGGGGTCCTAGTAGATAATAGGCTCAGCAATGGCAGGCAATGCCAAGCTGCTGCTAACAAAGCAAACATAATATTGGCATGCATTAAAAGGGGGATCAACTGCAGAGATAAAACGATAATTCTCCCGCTCTACAAGACTCTGGTCCGGCCGCACCTAGAGTATGCGGTCCAGTTCTGGGCACCAGTCCTCAGGAAGGATGTACTGGAAATGGAGCGAGTACAAAGAAGGGCAACAAAGCTAATAAAGGGTCTGGAGGATATTAGTTATGAGGAAAGGTTGCGAGCACTGAACTTATTCTCTCTGGAGAAGAGACGCTTGAGAGGGGATATGATTTCAATTTACAAATACCGGACTGGTGACCCCTCAATAGGGATAAAACTTTTTCGCAGAAGAAAGTTTACCAAGACTCGTGGCCACTCATTAAAATTAGAAGAAAAGAGGTTTAATCTTAAACTACGTAGAGGGTTCTTTACTGTAAGAGCGGCAAGGATGTGGAATTTCCTTCCACAGGCGGTGGTCTCAGCGGGGAGCATTGATAGCTTCAAGAAACTATTAGATAAGCACCTGAATGACCACAACATACAGGGATATACAATGCAATACTGACACATAATCACACACATAGGTTGGACTTGATGGACTTGTGTCTTTTTTCAACCTCACCTACTATGTAACTATGTAACTATGTAACTTGACCTACCCACAATGCATATGACCTCCCATGAACACCAAGAGAACAGAACTGCATTGTGGGAAGGCTATATAAGAACTTGGCACGGCCATCTTAGGTCTCTTGGAAACGCATGGCCAGCCTGGGAGGATCTGTGTAAGGTCTCCAGTGAAGCGCGGCCTACCTCCACAGAAGAGCGATCCGAGCAGCAATACTGTGACACATCAGTGAGCTGGGCTGAGAGTGAGGCAAGACTGGGAAGAAGCCAGAGAAACCTGTCAGAGCCATCTGAGAGTCCAGGAACGTCTGGTTGTGCGGAGCGGAGCAGTGCAGTAGTGTCGGTCAGCTGGAAACAGGACCCTGTACACTGGAGAGGAACTTTCTGACAACACTGACCTGGTTGGGTGAGAGGGCTGCTGCCCAAAAGTTTCCTTGATGCACTTTTACACACCCATCTGTACAATACAGAGTGGCTGGGATCCATAGTCCCACAAAGCAAAGTCAAAGGATTAGACTGAGTCAAAAATAGGCCCTGAGCCTGTATTTCATTGAGGATCAGGTACTGTGCTATTGGCATCAGAAATAGTTGCAGTACTGCTGCACCATAACATTGATTTAATATTCAGCTTGCTTTGATCGGGAGTCATTAACCATTGGATTACAAATTCACTTTATTCATAGCTAGCAGAAGAAAGAAGAAAAGAGGGACTGTCTAATAAAACACAAGGCTTTGTGTTTCATGGCCATATTAAAGTCACTGTAATATCAAGTACTGGGAGCTCCCTAAGGATTGTACTATGCTTTATGAAATTAGCATTTGATTCCATTATAGTTACAAGTGTGCAAAGGATGGGACAGTGTTCATAGTGAAATCAGTTCACTCTGCCATTTTTCCCATTTTCCTTAGCATATTGCTAGCAGGTTAATTCAAACACTTTACATCTGTGTAACACCTTTGTAAGTTGAAATCTGTTGACTGTCACACTACGTTGGTTTGACAGAACAACTGTTGTAATGTTCTACTTTAAAGCAAATACAGTAAACAAAGTTCTTGTTTAAGTATTTTTGTGTGGAGTGTTGTTTTCTTTTGTATTATTAATGACCAGATGGAGGCTGGAGATAAAAGGTGAAGATAAAAAGGTATATTACATTGTATATTGTGAAATTGTCTTTAGCTTTTTACCACATACTATATTAGACCAAAGCTGTGTCAAGGGGACCGAGAGAAATCAAGGGGGTAAAAAAGCAGAGTACAGGCCCAATTAAAATACCAGCAGCTCCTTCGGGGGTCAGTGCTACACATGGGGGCTCGTCCGGGATCCTGTTGCTCTGCAAGCAAACCCACCCTATTAACGTCAGTATGGACCCCAATCACTGTGGTCCAGTGGTGTGAAGCAGAAGGCGCACGCTCAGAAGCGAGCATGGCACTTGAACTCCCTGGGGAAGGATGGGAGGAGAAACAGGTTAAAGAAGTGGTGCAGGCACTATCCCCAGAGAGGAAGGCCTGGGTGATAGCTGTGAGGCCAGACTCTGGGACCTCGTGTCTTTATGCCCTACTAGAATGGAGGAAGGGAGTCCCTGATAATTTTCAAGGCACCAGTGTGAGACTGTCTGATAGAACTGAATTTTTCTTGACACATCCTGCCAGGTCAGGGGAGACAGAGCTCACCCAGCAAGAATTCAGTTTCCAGTCTACCCCAAGGAAAAGTGGCAGAGGGCCCCCTCCCATGAAGAAAATGGCAGCTATTAAAACAGTTGGAGTTCCTGAAAGGAATTCACGGTCAGAGAAACAGTTGGCTGACCTGAAACAGCAATACAAGGAAAGACAGGAGAGGTTTCAGGAGACTTCCAACATGATTGCAGAACACATTAAGGAACTAACTGTCACATGTAGAGACCTGGGTGACAGTCAAGTGATACCTAGGTCAGTAATGAAAAGACACCCTCATAACCGACTGTCAGAGGTGACTATCAGGAAAGACTTCAAGATTGATGGTCAGGTAGGAGAGAGGGGACAGAAGGATAAGCTCTCTTACACAAACCTCTTGCATCAAATTGAACTGGGCTTGCAGAAAGGATACCTGGTGTCTGAGATTGTAGAGGCTGTGAACAACGCCATTAGTCCAGGCCTAAGCATTAAGGGCATGCTGGAGATGAAAAATGGATTGACTTTAACTCAACTCAGGAGAATTCTGAAGAGTTATTATAAAGAGGAAGATGCTGCTGAACTGTTTCATCAACTGATAAATATGACGCAGAGTAGTCAGGAGACTCCCCAGAATTTTTTATTCAGAGCCATTGAGCTGAAGGACCGTCTGATGTCTGTCTCGAAGGGAGAAGGCTCTGAGGAACACTTTGGAGCCAAACTAAACCAGAAGAAGTTCCTGAGGTCCGTGACTACAGGGCTGAGGAGTGACTATATCAAGCTTCAGTTGAGACAGCACCTAGAAGATCTATCTATACCAGATGAGGTCCTCATTGAGGAGATAAATGAGGCAGCCAAAATGGAAGTAGAAAGAGACAAGAAACAAAGAAACAGTCAACCCCCCAGTATAACCAGGACAAAAGGACAACAGATGTGTTACAAGGCATTAAGGAACCCAGTGTCTTGATGGTGAGCACAGATCAGACATCTTGGCCATCACCTACTCCACATCTGTCAACATATGAGTCTGGTCTGGATAAACTGCTCCAAATGCAGAAGGAAATGTTAGAAATGATGACCCTAGTGACTGCTAAACTGGTTATGCCACGGGAACATGAAGTCTTGTCCCCCCAGACTCCGACGAGCACTACCATTAATCAGACTGTGAAGCTAGTGAAGAAGAAGATCTGCTTCAAATGTGTATGAATGGGACACTACCGTTGAGTATGTCCAAGTCCAACAGAACCTGAGGCAGAACCACAAAAGCCAGTGGAAAACTTCCGAGGGCCCCAGTGAAGGAGTCAACTGGGCGCCCTGTCACAGCAGTCAACTCCAAACCCACTTGTACTCATCAGGCTAAATCGGTCACAGCTAAGTTGAAACAGAGAAAAGAAACTTCATGCAAGCAAGGCATCAAGTTACAAGCCACTCAACGGGGGAAACGTGCTAAAGCAAATGGATTTCCTCCCAAGCTAGTGGGACCTTCCCCGATTGTCCCGTTTCAGATAGAAGGCATATACGCTAAAGCCTTGTTGGACACTGGAGCTCAAGCAACTCTGTTATACAAAGACTTTTATGAGAAATATCTCAAACATCTCCCCTTGAAGAAGCTGGAAAAGCTGGAGATATGGGGTTTAGGGACACAGAACTTCCCCTATGATGGATACATACCCATCAAGCTTACCTTTGATCCAATTGTGGAAGGAAAGGCTGAAACCTTTGACACCTTGGCAGTGGTGTGTCCTCGGCCTCCAGGGGCTGATAGAAGTTCCCTTATTATTGGGACCAACACTGATTTGGTAAGAAGACTTCTAACTCCACTTGTGCAGGAGAATAACACCTCAGTCAAGGGTGTGCACCCCATGCTTACACAGGTGTACCAGGATCTTGTGCAGGAACAGAAGGCCCCACCAGAAGGAGTGGGAAAAGTCTGGCGCCTGAACAAGAGTGAAAAGCTTGTGCAGCCGGCTGAGGTAGTCTGCTTAAAGGCCTCTATTAAGCTGAGTTGGAAACAGCCGGGTCCCTTCATCGTCCTTGAGACGGACAGGCAGAAAGAAGACAAGGGCTTGGACGTTATCTCTGAAGTGTTGTCAACAAAGGCGCTAAGGAGAAGTAAAGGACGTATCTCAGTCAGTGTTCGCAACACAACAGCCTTGCCTGTAAAGGTACCTGCCAGAGTGCTGCTGGGACAGGTCAGTCAAGCAACCCCAGTCTCACCGTGTGGCATCATGGGAGAACAGGAAGGAGAGATTCCCCTCGAAGAGTTCTACCCAAAGAACACACCTCTTACTCCTGCTTGGATGGAGAGAGCAAAGAACCAGCTCCTGAGATGGAGGACTGCTTTCTCAAGAAGTGAGTTTGATGTGGGACTTGCAAAGAGTGCCGAGCACAAAATCAGGTTAGAAGAAGATAGATATCATGTGAGTGTTTGTATTGGTCCAGCAGCGCACCAGCACCTTTGCAACCATTGTGCTATTGCTGGGTGTTTGGTGTGCTCCTGTACCTTTAAGGAGGGGTGGGCTCCCCTTCAATCCACCTGCTTTCATTTATCCATTAAAATGCATGTGCCTCCACTGTGGGGACACTCATAGTTTAGTGTTAGGACCACAGATACAAGGGTGCCGTGACGTGACTCTGTGGCTCACGCATGTGTTTGCAAATGTGTGCGGACTAAACCCCTTTTTTAACGCTTATTGTTAGATAGGTCAATTTGGTTGTCTGCAAGCTGGTGGTAAGTAGACTTTGGCTTTTTCCTGGGCATTCCCCAGACTTTGTTGGTAGAAGATAAACCCTTCAGAGAGAGGGTAAGGCGGATCCCTTTGGGAGATATGGAAGACCTACGGGAGCAGCTGGCTGAGCTGAAGAGGACGGGGATTATCCGAGAGTCCCGGAGTCCATATGCCTCTCCCATAGTAGTTGTAAGGAAAAAGAATGGTTCCTTGCGACTATGCATTCACTACTGAACACTAAATCGGAGGACCATCCCGGATCAGTACACCACACCTCGGATAGAGGATGCCCTACAGAGCCTAACAGGAGCAAAGTGGTTCAGTGTGCTAGATCTTAAGAGTGGGTAATATCAGATCCCCATGTGCCCTGAAGATAGAGAGAAGACCGCTTTTATTACCCCTGTAGGATTCTTCTCATCGGTCCCATCCTATGCCCCCGTGCTGCAGCCTCACACATCAACCGGTAAGAACTTATGTACTTCCTTACTGCTTCTCCTTTCACACAATAACTTTTTCATTTGCCTTATTTGTATCAATCAACAATCAATTTTTTATATATATTTTTTTTTTATATACTTTTAACTCTTCAGAACTCTGTTCAAGTTGTCTTGATTAATCGTGTCGTACACGTAAGGCTATTTTATTCACTTATTCATTTATCCACTTATTTATTTTCCAACACGCGGTCACCACCTCTTTACCCATCACAGCTTTCCCATCTTTAGTCATCTATTTTCTTGGTCGTTTGTTTGGCTTTTCTCTGCATTCACCCCAGCACTTTATCACTGGTGTCTCCTATTCACTTCACTTGTCTTTCCCCCCTCTTTTCCTCCCTTTTTTCCTTTTCCTTTTTCCACTCCCCCCCCCCCTCCTGGCCTGCGGGCCGGGTCTTCCTTACACTTCATCATCCCCTGGCTTTTCACCATTCATGCACACATCACAATCCCCACGATTCCTCAGGTCTCTATATTCGTGTCTGTTGGGTACTGGCCCATACATACATGCATGCAATTCTGCCACCTTCCATGTCTTTGCTTTACGTCACCCTCGTTGCACGGTCCCCTTTAGGCCTCTCTTTCTCTTTCTTTTCTATTCACACTTCATACCTCACGGCCTTTCCTCCTCTCCCCTCCCCCTCTTTTCTCCCTGTTCTCCCCCCCCCCCCTACTTTTTCCTCTTATCACTTTGTTTTCCTGTTCTTTGTATGCTGTATCCATGGACCTATTTCCAACCTGTACCTGTCAACATCTTTAAAAATTATGGTAATACGATATTCCCCCTCATTGCCCGAGGGGTTAAAACTTCTTGACTTAAAAGTCTTATTTATATTTAGTACTTTATTACCCCTTGCAGGTGCAGTGCATGCCCCTCCTCCCCTCCACAACCTGGGGGTTATTCATTGTGTGATCCCTCGTAAGGTATGTGTGCACGATTTCTGCTCTCTAGGGGGACCGACCCACCGCCTGGGAAATTGGAGACACATGAGAGGGCAACTCCCTCACACTTTGGCCGTCTACAATCATTTAAGAGCATTTTTGACTGGTAATGTTATAACATATGGACTTGTTCATGCAGATATAGATATATTGTTTGGTTCCGTTTTGTTTTGTTTTGAAAGATTTTTTGATGTATGTTTACATCCCTACAGTTGTTAACCACCTATCCTCTGAAGATGACCCACTGGGGTCGAAACGCGTCAGCATTCTCACGACTTAACAATTTATGCTGTTCTACTTCTGTTGCCCATGGTTGACTGTACTGTACATTGCTTCCTGACCTATGTTACATTCTAGTTCATGTCCTGACCTGTATATGTCAGAATGCATTAAGTAAAACTTGTTTTATATCAACAAAACCTCTCGTCTATCCATCTTATTTGGAATTGGATTACACTACAATATTGGCTGCAGTAAAGCCCCGTTAGGGGGTTTCCCGTTTTCCATATATATATTTTGGGGTGCGCAGCCTCCTGTGTCTGTGCTCCTTTGAGTGTCCCCCTTTTCTGTTGTTGTATTTACTGGGTGGTTAAACACCCCTCCCCCCGCTGTTTTTGACACTCGAGTCACGACACGAACTATGAACTGTCTCCTGTTGTATACAACTTTGGCATGTTTTTCCCTGTTGAACTTACTTTATTGTATTGAGACTGTGATTTTTCTTCTACCCAGGATGAGTGAACCTATAGGTGCAGATTGGGCCAATTTGATGTTTTAATATGGAAACCTTTTTGAACATAGATTTTATTCATTTATGATTACCTTCATTCCTAACCATGTAATTTTGCACCTTTTGGTCCCAACAGCACAACATATAGGAACTCGCATTCCTTTGTAGTTTAAATTATGTAGACCCTATAGGAACACCATCTCACAGGAAAGACAGTTCACAGTTTTCTTCGAATTAAGATTCACCATGTTATGTTGTACTAGCAATTCTACTAACTATATTGTGGCAGTGGCTTTGTGTACCACATGTGTGGGACTTTTTGGGAGCCTGGCCGCATACGGGGCCCCGAAAACCAAGCACCGCCTTCAGGATTTCTAAGGGCGTAAATTTTTGATTTCATTCTTCACTGCCTATCACAGTTTCGGAGGCCATGGAATGCCCAGATGGCACAACCCCCCCCCCCCCAAATGACCCCATTTTGGAAAATTGATACCCCAAGCTATTTGCTGAGAGGTATAGTGAGTATTTTGCAGATCTCACTTTTTGTCACAAACTTTTGAAAATTGAAAAAAGAAAAAAAAATACGTTTTTCTTGTCTTTCTTCATTTTCAAAAACAAATGAGAGCTGCAAAATACTCACCATGCCTCTCAGCAAATAGCTTGGGGTGTCTACTTTCCAAAATGGGGTCATTTGGGGGGGTTTTGTGCCATCTTGGCATTTTTTGGCCTTCAAAACTGTGATAGGCAGTGAGGAGTGAAATCAAAAATTTATGCCCTTAGAAATCCTGAAGGCGGTGCTTGGTTTTCGGGGCCCCGTATGCGGCCAGGCTCCCAAAAAGTCCCACACATGTGGTATCCCCATACTCAGGAGAAGCAGCTAAATGTATTTTGGGGTGCAATTCCACATATGCCCATGGCCTGTGTGAGCAATATATCATTTAGTGACAACTTTGTGCAAAAAAAAAAAAATTGTCACATTCCCGCAACTTGTGTCAAAAAATAAAATATTCCATGGACTCAACATGCCTCTCAGCAAATAGTTTGGGGTGTCTACTTTCCAAAATGGGGTCATTTGGGGGGGGTTTGTGCCATCTTGGCATTTTATGGCCTTCGAAACTGTGATAGGTAGTGAGGAGTGAAATCAAAAATTTATGCCCTTAGAAATCCTGAAGGCGGTGCTTGGTTTTCGGGGCCCCGTACGTGGCTAGGCTCCCAAAAAGTCCCACACATGTGGTATCCCCGTACTCAGGAGAAGTAGCTGAATGTATTTTGGGGTGAAATTCCACATATGCCCATGGCCTGTGTGAGCAATATATCATTTAGTGACAACTTTTTGTAATTTTTTTTTTTTTTCATTATTCAATCACCTGGGACAAAAAAAATAAATATTCAATGGGTTCAACATGCCTCTCAGCAATTTCCTTGGGGTGTCTACTTTCCAAAATGGGGTCATTTGGGGGGGGGTTGTACTGCCCTGGCATTTTAGCACCTCAAGAAATGACATAGGCAGTCATAAACTAAAAGCTGTGTAAATTCCAGAAAATGTACCCTAGTTTGTAGACGCTATAACTTTTGCGCAAACCAATAAATATACGCTTATTGACATTTTTTTTACCAAAGACATGTGGCCGAATACATTTTGGCCTAAATGTATGACTAAAATTGAGTTTATTGGATTTTTTTTATAACAAAAAGTAGAAAATATCATTTTTTTTTAAAATTTTCGGTCTTTTTCCGTTTATAGCGCAAAAAATAAAAATGGCAGAGGTGATCAAATACCATCAAAAGAAAGCTCTATTTGTGGGAAGAAAAGGACGCAAATTTCGTTTGGGTACAGCATTGCATGACCGCGCAATTTGCAGTTAAAGCGATGCAGTGCCAAATTGTAAAAAGTGCTCTGGTCAGGAAGGGGGTAAATCCTTCCGGGGCTGAAGTGGTTAACCTCTTGGATTTTGCACCAATAAAAATCCCCAAAGGAAATTGAATGACAAAATCTGCTCCATTTTCTTAAACTTAAAAATATAACAGTCGAAGACTTTAAAACATGTCAGTTCGTGTGGTGGTCGTTCGGGCCGGACTCCCCTCAGTGATAGGCCAGCCCTGGGGGGCTCCTCATCCAGCATGGCAGCACGGAGAGAACGGCTGGCACCGGGGCCTGGGACACAGCGGGAGGCCTCAGATGGACACTCCAACACCTGGCACTGACCGCCCGGGACAGGTTATGTAGGAGCGCGGGAATGCTATGAAGATGGGAGTTTTGGTTTTCATGAGGAACTTGCTGCTGGCTCTCTGCCTCTTCTTGGTACTAGGCTTTCTCTACTACTCCACCTGGAAGCTCCACCTCCTGCGCTGGGAACATTCACATTCTGTGCTTCATGCCTTTGACTCCGTTGGACACAGTTTAGGCCCAGAATATGACCGCCTGGGATTCTTGCTTAAATTGGACTCTAAACTGTAAGCCGAAATTGCAACAAAGTACGCAAACTTCTCTGACGGCGTCTGCAAACCAGGCTACTCTTCCACAATGATGTCCGCCATCTTCCCAAAGTTCTCAAAACCAGCTCCAATGTTCCTCGATAAGTCTTTCAGGAAGTGGGGAAAGATCGGGGAATTTGTGCCTCCATTGGGAATCAAAGGACAAGATAACTTAATCAAGGACATCTTGTCAGTTACAAAGGAATATCGCCTGACGCCAGCGCTCGACAGTTTGAGCTGTCGGCGATGTATCATCGTAGGGAACGGAGGGGTGCGCGTCAACAAGTCATTAGGATCAAAAATCGACGAGTACGAAGTGGTTGTCAGGTTGAACTCGGCACCAGTGAAATGCTTCGTGAAGGACGTGGGCAGTAAAACAATAAGAATTACATATCCCGAAGGAGCCATTCAGAAACTTGAACAATATGAGAAAGATTCCCTTTTTCGTGCTGACCGGATTCAAGTGGCAAGACTTCAAATGGCTGAAATATATTGTTTACAAAAGAGAAAGTGAGCGCTTCTGATGGTTTCTGGAAGTCGGTTGCCACTCGGGTGCCACGGGAGCCACACGAGATCCGAATCCTGAACCCCTACTTCATCCAGGAAGCAGCGTTCCACTTCATCAGGCTACCGTTCAATAATGGACTGATGGGAAGAGGGAACATTCCTACCCTGGGCAGCATGGCTATTACAATGGCACTTCACAACTGTGACGAGGTAGCTGTGGCTGGGTTTGGGTATGACATGAACCTCCCTAACACCCCTTTGCATTACTACAAGACGATCAAGATGGATGCCATTAAAGAGTCTTGGACGCATAATATCCAGAAGGAGAAGGAATTCCTACGGAAACTGGTGAAATCACGTGTAATTAATGACCTCACTAGCGGCATCTGATGGAAGCGAGGGACGTTCACCGAACACTAAGCATTGCCGGCGCGGAACTCCCGAACCCTCCAGAGGAAGCGCAGAAAGGCTTGCATGCCATTAGAGCGTCCCGGATTTCCAAGGGGGTGGGGGAGGGGGGGCGGCTCACGGACTCGGCTGCCATACAAGGAGGAAGAGTTGTGATTATGGCAACCTGCAAACACACTATTCTCAAAGAACTTTTTTTTTTTTTAAGTAGTTTAAACTTTAAATGAAGAACACTTATAATGCATACAGGATTCACCGTGCCAAACGTACCTCAGTTTAGGTTGCGAGGTGCGGGGCGGTACACCATGAATGTATAAAGTATTATTATTTTAGGTACAAGTATGGGATCGCTGTGTGCGCAGGAGGCGGAGATATGGCGGGAACGCCATGAATCCATCTGCATTGTGACATATCTCTGGCTGCTTCCTGCAGACTTAACTTATTACCGTCCAGGGTCGGGGCATTGTTGGTGCTGCTAATAATGTAGATGGGCAAATATCGGTCTATCTATATATGTCTGTCTTTGAGTTTATTGTTATGTTTGATTGGGATTGAGTGAGGGAGGGGGGATGGGAAACTTGTATACTGTACGATCATCAGGCAGTGTTAGAACTGCGCCGTTGAACAGTGTTTGAATCCTTTTCACCTATAAGAAGTAGAACTGTCGGCCTCGGGGGATGGGCCATGTCATGTCCTCCCTTTGCAGCTACAGGTTGGCAGCGTGATCTGAGCACAGAGCGGCTCCTCCACCACGAACAAATGACTCCCAGACACATCAGCAATCAACCACCAATTTTCTCTTGGCCTGGCCCACTTCATTCTGCCCCATCCCAATGCCAAAAAAACAGGTCAGGAACCTAGGTATCATCTTTGATCCCTGCCTGTCATTTAGACCTCACGCAAAACTCTGTATCAAAAAGTCCAACTTTTATATACAGAGACTCCGGAAAATTAAAGATCTGTTTTCGCACGAAAACCGGCTAACTCTTGTACAGGGCCTCGTGCATTACCCTGTTGGATTGCTCTAACATCTTTCTTCTTGGACTTCCATTGAAGTGGCAAAAAAATTGCAAGCAATTCAGAATCAAGCTGCTCGCCTGGTCTCAGGATGCGCCAGAACAGAGCACATCTCTCCCGTGCTGGAAAAACTGCACTGGCTTCCTATCGTCAAGTGAGTACTATTCAAGGCAATGTGCTATATGTATAGGGCACACCGGAAACTGGGCCCAATTTATTTGTCTGAATGGGCCCTTCACCATGTACCGTCAAGACCACTCCGATCGGCCAACTTACTTCTCACAGAACCGACAATCAGCAGACTAAAATTTACTGGTAAGACGCCTGGTTACAAAGGGCAATGAGCTGGGGAACTCCCTTCCAGCATCTCTAAAGTCCTTACCCTCCCTCCTGAGTTTCAGGAAGGGTTTAAAAACCTTCCTCTTTGTCCAGGCCTACACATAATCTGATGAAGAATAGAAATCATACAAAAACATGGATTTTGTATGCTCATTTTTCCTCCCCCATCTAGAGGGTTAGTCCCTCCCCCCTCCCCCGGTTCTTCTCTGTTTTTACTCTTCCTCTTTCATATTGGGCACCCTAGGCTCCTTTTTTTAATGTTCTTTTGGAAATCTCACTTGATTTTAGGGTCTTTGTGCGCCTAGACACGCTCCTAAAGGAGCGCATTCGGTGCAGTACAAATCCCATATCAAATCAAATCAAGATGATCCCAAGGAGTTTGCGATGGAATGTATATCCAGATTAGGGATGAGCTTCGTGTTCAAGTCGAACCCAAGTTCGACTCGAACATCGGCTGTTCGATCGTTCGCCGAATTGCGAACGATATGGGCTGTTCGCGCCAAATTCGTGTGGCGCGTCACGGCCCATAATTCCCTATGACCCGCATGCTTGGCCAATCACAGCGCCGTCTGTAGAGAGAGCTGTAATTGCCCAAAGCCAGGGTGGCTTTGGCCAATTATGGCTCAGGGGGTTTAGAACACGCCCCACACTATATAAGGCCGCCTGCACGGCGGCCCCATGTAGTGTGTTCCGGCGTTGAGAGACAGAGACAGAGAGACAGTGTCATTTGATTTAAGTTAGATAGATTAGGCAGGACAGTCAGTCAGTTAGCTGCACTTACAGTGTATTATGTATATATATATGCATCCCAGGTGTTGTATATATATATATATATATATATATATATATATATATATATATACATATATATATATATATATATATATACATATATACATACATATATATATATATATATATATATATATATATATATATATATATATATATATACACTGTATTCAGTTCAGCTAGATCCGTTCCTGTTATCTTCCTACTGACAGGCAGGCTTGTCTTGTTACAGTATTTATAGCTACCTGAAGAAAATTGCTGGTGTTTTTTTGATCCTATTAGTACCACAGTCAGGCAGATAGACTATTTA
Source organism: Lithobates septentrionalis (assembly GCA_037952835.1). Lineage (NCBI taxonomy): Eukaryota > Metazoa > Chordata > Amphibia > Anura > Ranidae > Lithobates > Lithobates septentrionalis. The sequence continues at coordinate 719,669 of JBBDGP010000851.1, read as the reverse complement.
CAGTTAGTGTAGTGTGTCCTCCTCACAGTGTTCAGCTAAAGCTACAAGTTAGTTTAGTGTGACCTCTGCACAGTGTTCAGCTAAAGCTACATGTTAGTGTAGTGCGTCCTCCTCACAGTGTTCAGCTAAAACTACAAGTTAGTGTAGTGCGACCTCTGCACAGTGGTCAGCTAAAGCTACAAGTTAGTGTAGTGCGTCCTCCTCACAGTGATCAGCTAAAACTACAAGTTGGTGTAGTGCGACCTCTGCACAGTGTTCAGCTAAAGCTACAAGTTAGTGTAGTGCGTCCTCCTCACATTGTTCAGCTAAAACTACAAGTTAGTGTAGTGCGACCTCTGCACAGTGTTCAGCTAAAGCTACCTGTAGAAGGTTGGTGGTGTCTTCCTGATCCTATCACTACCGCAGGCAGCTAAATTATTTACACGTTAGTGTAGTGCGGACTCTGCACAGTGTTCAGCTAAAGCTACCTGTAGAAGGTTGGTGGTGTTTTCCTGATCCTATCACTACCACAGGCAGCTAAATTATTTACACGTTAGTGTAGTGCGACCTCTGCACAGTGTTCAGCTAAAGCTACCTGTAGAAGGTTGGTGGTGTTTTCCTGATCCTGTCACTACCGCAGGCAGCTAAATTATTTACACGTTAGTGTAGTGCGACCTCTGCACAGTGTTCAGCTAAAGCTACCTGTAGAAGGTTGGTGGTGTTTTCCTGATCCAATCACTACCGCAGGCACCTACATTATGTACACGTTAGTGTAGTGCGACCTCTGCACAGTGTTCATCTAAAGCTACCTGTAGAAGGTTGGTGGTGTTTTCCTGATCCAATCACTACCGCAGGCACCTACATTATTTACACGTTAGTGTAGTGCGGCCTCTGCACAGTGTTCAGCTAAAGCTACCTGTAGAAGGTTGGTGGTGTTTTCCTGATCCTATCACTACCACAGGCAGCTAAATTATTTACACGTTAGTGTAGTGCGACCTCTGCACAGTGTTCAGCTAAAGCTACCTGTAGAAGGTTGGTGGTGTTTTCCTGATCCTATCACTACCGCAGGCAGCTAAATTATTTACACGTTAGTGCAGTGCGGCCTCTGCACAGTGTTCAGCTAAAGCTACCTGTAGAAGGTTGGTGGTGTTTTCCTGATCCTATCACTACCGCAGGCAGCTAAATTATTTACACGTTAGTGCAGTGCGGCCTCTGCACAGTGTTCAGCTAAAGCTACCTGTAGAAGGTTGGTGGTGTTTTCCTGATCCTATCACTACCGCAGGCAGCTAAATAAGCTACAAGTTAGTCTAGTGCGACCTCTGTACAGTGTTCAACTAAAGCTACCTGTAGAAGGTTGGTGGTGTTTTCCTGATCCTATCACTACCGCAGGCACCTACATTATTTACACGTTAGTGTAGTGCGGCCTCTGCACAGTGTTCAGCTAAAGCTACCTGTAGAAGGTTGGTGGTGTTTTCCTGATCCTATCACTAACGCAGGCAGCTAAATTATTTACACGTTAGTGTAGTGCGACCTCTGCACAGTGTTCAGCTAAAGCTACCTGTAGAAGGTTGGTGGTGTTCTCATACTACAGGAAGGCAGTAGATTTTGCTAGCTGGAGTATCAGTATCTATATGTATATATCCCAGCTTAGTGCAGCTACAGGCCATTAGTATGTTTGGAAGGCCAACAAGGAGAGGCAGACAGTAACAAGCCAATAAAAGAGGGCAAGCAGGCTCAGTGTCTAGAGGCAACAGTGCTGGTCGTGGAGACGGTGCATCCTCAACAGCACGTGGCCGTGGGACACGCTTGGCCTTTTTTTCGGCAACTGGCCGTGTTGAGCCGCAACATGCGGAAGACTTGGTCGAGTGGATGACCAAGCCGTCCTCATCCTCCTAAACCTCTCTCACCTATGCTCAGGGTACTTTGTCTGGCAAAGCAGCTGCCAACGCAGCCTCTTCCCTCAGCTCAATGGCATCAGTGACTCCTTCCCTAGCCCCACCATGTCCTCCTGAGGAATCTCTCGAACTGTTTGACCACAGTGTTCGGTACATGCTCCAGGAGGATGCCCAGCGTTTAGAAGGCTCTGATAATGATACTGAGCTAGATGAAAGCAGTAACGTGAGCACGGACAGAGGGGGTGCCCAAGAAGGACAGCAATCTGGCAGTCATGCTCCCCCTTCTGCAGCATACTGCCAGGTTTGCTCCAGTGATGAGGAGGGATAGGATGATGAGGTCACTGACTCAATGTGGGTGCCTGATAGGAGAGAGGAGGAGGCACATCACCAACAAGGCAGGATGCCCTCCAGGGGCCATCCTAAGGGCAGCACACTGACTGCATCACACCACAAAGCTCCGCATGTGCAGGGCGCTGCAGTCTCTGCGCGTTATTCAAAAAGTTCTTTGGTGTGGGCCTTTTTTGAGACGAGTGCATCAGATCGCACCGCTGCTATTTGCAACATATGTCTCAAGCATATCTCGCGTGGCCAAAACATCTCCCGCTTGGGCACCACATGCTTGACCAGACATATGTTGACCTGCCATGCAGTTCGTTGGCAAGCGTATCTAAAAGACCCACACCAAAGAACAAAGAGGACCTCTCCTTGCTCCTCATCAGCTGAGATATCCAACCCCACTATACCTTCAGTCCTCTCTGAGACCTGCACTGAGAGGAATGAAGGTGTAGAATTATGTGTGTCACAGCCAAGTACTTGTGGGCAATCTGCTTTCGGTACACCGACGTCAGATTGTACCAGGCAAATTTCCCTGCCCCAGCTGCTGCACCGCCAAAAGAAGTTTGCTCCCAGCCATCCACATGCCCAGCGGTTGAATGCTAGCTTGGCAAAATTGCTAGCACTTCAACTGCTATCTTTTCAGTTGGTAGACTCTGCCCCCTTCCGTGAGTTTGTGGAATGTGCGGTTCCTCAGTGGCAGGTACCCAAACGCCACTTTTTCTCATGGAAGGCGATTCCGGCTCTCTACTGGCATGTGGAAGGCAATGTCTTGGCCGCGCTGGACAGGGCGGTCAGCGGTTAGGTGCATATTACTGCTGACTCATGGTCCAGCAGGCATGGACAGGGACGTTACCTAAGTTTCACGGCGCATTGGGCCACTCTGCTGGCAGCTGGGAAGGATGCAGGACAAGGTGCAGTAGTGTTGGAGGTTGTTCCACCACCACGCCTCCAAAATGCCACTACTAATGATTCTGACACACCTCTCTCCTCCACCCCATCCTCTTCTTCTTCCTCCATGGCCTCTTCCTGTGCTTTGTCCTCAGAACCAACGGTGCTCCGTAGGCTTTCAAGGGGCTACGCAAGTACGCATGCCAAAAGATGCCATGCGGTGCTTGAGCTGGTGTGTTTGGGGGACAGGAGCCACACTGGGGCAGAGGTTCTTTCAGCTCTGCAGGGGCAGGTTCAGAGGTGGCTGACGCCACGCCAACTTAAGGCAGGAATGGTGGTTTGCGACAATGGCACCAACCTCCTCTCTGCCCTCCGACAGGGGCAACTGACCCATGTGCCCTGTTTGGCTCATGTCCTTAACTTGGTGGTGCAGCGGTTCTTGGGCAGGTACCCGGGCTTACAGGATGTCCTGAGGCAGGCCAGGAAAGTCTGTGTGCATTTCCGCCGGTCATATAATGCCAGTGCTCGGCTGGCAGACCTCCAAAAGGAATTTAACCTGCCCAAGAACCGCCTAATCTGTGACATGCCCACCAGGTGGAACTCAACGTTGGCCATGCTGCAGCGGCTGCACACGCAGCAGAGAGCCATCAATGAGTACCTGTGTGACTATGGCACCAGGACAGGGTCAGGGGAGCTTGTTTTTTTTCCCCACGCCAGTGGGCCATGATCAGGGATGCATGCACTGTCCTGTCACCATTTGAGGAGGCCACGAGGATGGTGAGCAGTGACAGTGCATGCATCAGTGACACTATCCCCCTTGTCCACCTGTTGGAGCACACGCTGCGTGGAATAATGGACAGGGCACTTGAGGCAGAACAGAGGCAGGAAGAGGAGGACTTCCTTAGCTCTTAAGGCCCCCTTTATCCAGACAGTGTTCCTGCGTGCCCGCCGATCACACAGGAAGAGGACAAGGAGGAGGAGGATTGTGTCAGTATGGAGGTGGAGCCTGGCACTCAGCATCAGCAGCAGTCTTTAATGGATCAGTCCCAAGAAACACATGGACTTGTTCGTGGCTGGGAGGAGGTGGCTGTGGACCATGTCGTCCTTAGTGACCCAGAGGACTCTGGACCGAATGCCTCAGCAAACCTACGCTGCATGGCCTCCCTGATCCTGCAAAGCCTGCGTAAGGATCCTCGTATTCGTTGTATCAAGGAGAAGGACCAATACTGGCTGGCAACCCTCCTTGATCCACATTACAAGGGTAAGGTTGCGGACCTTATCTTGCCTTCGCAGAGGGAGCAGAGGGGAAACATCTTCGGGGGGCCTTGCAGAAAGGTCTGTGCAACGCGTTCCCGGAGACTGGGAGGTTACAATCTCCTGTTTCTGGACAACATGTTGCTGAGGCTTCGGTCAGTCAAAGAAGGAGCGGTGGAGAAGGTGGCCGTCTGACCGATGTGTTCAGACAATATTTTAGTCCGCAGCCCCAAGGTATGACCGGTTCCAGCAACCATCGCCAGCGTCTGTTTTACATGGTGCAGGAATACCTAGGGGCAAGATCTGACTTCTTTCCCACCGAAAATCCTCTGGGTTACTGGGTCTTGAGGATGGATCACTGGCCTGAGCTTGCACAGTATGCAATTGAGCTACTGGCCTGTCCTGCATTTCGGAACGCACATTCAGCGCTGCTGGAGGCTTTGTAACCGATCACAGGGTGCGTCTGTCCACCGACTCGGTCAATCGACTGACCTTCATAAAAATGAATCAGTCTTGGATCACCACCAGCTACCAAGTACCTGATGCAACCAAATTTTTTTTTGAAATCTCAGATCCCTTCAAAGACTTCCTATGCTGATGCTGAGTGACTATCCTGTTATGCTGAGAAATTATCCTCTTCCTTCTCAATGATCATGCTGATAGCTTGTAAGAACATTTTTGGTTCTGGGCGCCGCCACCAGTGCCTAAGGCCCAATTTTTAAGCCCCTGTTTAGCAAGGGTGTGTAATTACAATTTTTGATGCAATACTTTGCAGCAGGGCTCATTCCTGCGTTCCAACTAGAGTATCTGTGAGGGGTTACAGTGTAGTGGCACTAGTGCCTAAAGCCCAATTTTTCAGCCCCTGTTCAACAGGGACATGTAATTAGAATTCTTGATCTAATATTTCACAGCAGGGCTCGTTTCTGCGCCCGCCAAGAGTAACTGTGAGGACTTACAGTGTTGTGCCACCAGCACCACCACCAAAGGCCCATTTTTTCTGGCCCTGTTCAACAGGGGCATGTAATTACAATTCTTGATCTAAGATTTCACAGCAGGGCCCGTTTCTGCGCCCACAAAAAGTAACTGTGAGGACTTACAGTGTTGTGCCACAAGCACCACCACCACAGGCCCAATTTTTCTGGCCCTGTTCAACAGGGGCATTAATTACAATTCTTGATCTAAGATTTCACAGCAGGGCCCGTTTCTGCGCCCACCAAGAGTAACTGTGAGGACTTACAGTGTTGTGCCACAAGCACCACCACCAAAGGCCCAATTTTTCTGGCCCTGTTCAACAGGGACATGTAATTAGAATTCTTGATCTAATATTTCACAGCAGGGCCCGTTTCTGCGCCCACCAAGAGTAACTGTGAGGACTTACAGTGTTGTGTCACCAGCACCACCACCAAAGGCCCAATTTTTCTGGCCCTGTTCAACAGGGGCATGTAATTAAAATTCTTGATCTAATATTTCACAGCAGGGCCCATTTCTGTGCCCACCAAGAGTAACCGTGAGGACTTACAGTGTTGTGGCACCAGCACCACCACCACCACCACCAAAGGCCCAATATTTCAGCCTCTGTTCAACAGGGACATGTAATTACAATTCTTGATCTAATATTTCACAGCAGGGCCCGTTCCAGCACCCACCAAGAGTAACTGTGAGGACTTACAGTGTTCTGATACCACCAACACCTAAGGCCCATTTTTCCACAGAGTATAGGGCAGGCCGTATAGTAAATACAGGCGGTCCCCTATTTTCAAACATCTGACTTACAAACGACTCCTACTTACAGAGGGAGACAGCAGGAAGTAAGAGGAAATCTAGCCCTAGGAAGTGAAAATTTTCTCATGTAAGAGTTAGTATGGGAAATAGGTGTCTCCATTGATGCTTTGGGACAGAAAGTGAGGTGAAATCTTCTGAACAGGGAGCCGCCCAGTGTATGACAGGTGCGAGCTGTGGGCAGAGCTTGTCCCTCCCTGGACTCAGCTGCCACTACTCCTCCCACTTCCAGCACCACCATGGACTTCACCGTGAAGAAACTGGTAGCCGACGCCGGCACCTTCCAGAGCTGGGCAGTGAAGTTTACATAAGAGAAACTTGGACAGGCAGAGAAAACAGAGCTAGATGCCCACCTTGAGAACCTTCTTGCAAAGGCTGAAAGCACAAAAGTATGGACAGAAAAAATCATGAAGCAGACAGAAGTCTTACTACAGCCAAATCCAAATGCCAGGATAGAAGAGTTTGTCTATGAGAAGCTTGAGAGAAAAGCTCCAAGTCGCTTGAATAATCAGAAGCAGCTGGCCCAGTACTTGATTGATGCAGGGAACGACTTTGGTCCAGGAACGGCATACGGAAATGCTCTCAATAATTGTGGAGAAACACAGAGACGAATAGGAGGAGCTCACCGGGAACTTGTACAGACTGGAGCTATTAACTTTCTCACTCCCTTAAGGAATTTTATAGAAGGAGATTATAAAACAATATCTAAAGAACGGAAATTGTTGCAGAATAAAAGACTGGATTTAGATACTGCAAAGACCAGTCTGAAAAAAGCCAGGGTTACAGAAGCCAGGGCTTCATCTGAACAGGAACTCCGGATAACGCAATGTGAATTTGACCGCCAAGCTGAGATTACTAGATTACTGCTAGAAGGCATAAGCAGTACACATGCACATCATCTGCGTTGTTTGAATGACTTTGTGGAAGCCCAGATTACCTATTTTGCACAGTGTTATCAGTATATGCTGGACCTTCAGAAACAGCTTGGCAGCTTTCCATCAACTTTTGTATCCAACAATAATCAGTCCTCCTTAATGCCTATGTAAAGTGTTCCTCTGCCGTCAATCTCTGCCTCCGTTCCATTACCTGCTGCAAGCAATTCTGTTGTCTCATCAGGCTTCAGTGAGCTGAAAGCAACAAGTGGCAGCAGAAAGGCCAGAGTTCTGTATGACTACGATGCTGCCAACAGCAGTGAACTATCACTTCTTGCAGATGAGGTCATAACTGGGTATAGCATGCCTGGGATGGATTCTGATTGGTTGATGGGAGAGAGGGGCAACCAGAAAGGCAAAGTGCCAATTACCTACCTAGAGCTACTTAACTAACTGACTTGTTTTCTATTCTCTCCTGAAGTGGCGATTTTCAGCAAATAAATATTTATATGCAGTTAGCTTGATGTAAAGCAAATGTAAAGATCTTCCAGATATAAATGTATTAAAAGAAATTCATCCATATAAACTGGCTTTTGGCTGTACTGCCAATTTTCTTGCATGAAAAACCCTCAAGTCACGTAACATTTTGTGTTTGGCTATTATGGACTTGACAATTTTGTACTGACCTAGTGTCAATATTAACAAACTTCTGCCATGCGTTGGAGGTGGGGGCGTGATAACTTTCGACTCCATTTGTGTGATTGGTGAATGGCTTTTTATTCTTTTTCCTCCTTCGTAAAATAAATGTAAATGTTGTGCCAAATGTTTTATACTAATGTTATATAACAAAGAGAGGCTGTGACATTCCCTAGTTAGCAAAGAACTATCAGGTATGTTTGGCTGTGTTTAAACACTTTACATGGTTTCATTAGCTGGTCTCTAATTGCTACCTGTTTCAGGCCCTGCATTACTTTATATTAACAGGGTATCTGCTTTGTGGGTTTACTATGGGGGTCTCCGGGCTTTCTAGGCAAATGGCCGGTTTGCTGTCCTTCGGACTTTGGGAGGGTCGGGTTGTGACTATTGAGTAGAAGATGCCTAAGACTTGGTGATCAGAGGGGGTAAAAAAACTGCATAACATCACCTGTGGGTGGTAGGATGAGGAACAGTGCCTTGTGATTGATATAAGTGGGAAGAATAATTTCCATTGTTAAGGTCAGTGGGAGGAATGGTGCCCCATTGTTGGTGTTATTACGGGGGGAATGGTGCCCCGTCCTTGGTGTCAGTGGGAGGAATAGTGCCCTGTCGTTGGTGTTAGGGGGAGTTGCAGTGCCCCATTATTAGTATTGGTGGGAAAAATAATCCTCATTATTTGTGTCAGTGGGAAGTATAGTGGCCCAACTATGGTGTCGGTGGTATGAATAGTGCTTCATCTTTGGTGTCCGTGGAAGGAATGGTGCCCCGTGGTTGGTGTCATTGGGCTGCGTGGTGCCTTGTATCGGTGGGAGGAGTGGTGCTTTAGGGGCCGGATGTAGGCAAGCAGGGAGCCACATCCGGGCTGCAGTTTGGAGACCACTGGTTTACTACACCAAACTAATTTTCACATTGGAACACGTTACACTTTTTTTAAATGTTACATTTAAATAGTAGTCTCCGCCACCCCTGGAAGCCCCTCTCAGTCATTTACATACCTGTCCCTTATCAAGGTGAGATATGGCTGCCTAGATTGTACACCCGCTTTGTACACATGCGCTCTGCGCTCCTATTCATTTCTATTCAGTGATTCCAAGTACATTGTCATAATCTGCAGCTCCCTGGGAATGACTGGCTCTATAGGAACAAATAGTAGTGCAAAGGGCGTGCGCAGCCATGGCCAGGAAAAGTTTTTAATAGGCATCTGTAAGCCATATTTTACTGGATTAGGTCAGTATAAGTGTGTGTGTGTGTGTGTGTGTGTGTGTTAACGGCTACTTTATAAAGATGCAGTTACACTTTAAAGAAGCATTTAGAGTATCGATGCATATGATATACATTTATCATGAATTTTCCCGTACGTTTACACTGACTTCTATGGAGTAATAAAAGCAAAGCACAGACTAATCTTTTAGTCTGATGTCTGTGTGTCTTTTTGCCTTGCATTCCACATTATTGAAGCACAGTCTAAAATTCTATTAGTGTTACTATGTCGGCATGTCCGATTATGCACCACAAAAAGCTTCATGCAGCTGTTTACCCAAATTGCCATTCATTCAGATACGTGAAAAAAGGCTGTGCTATATTTCATTTGTAAGCTCCATGGTCCTGTCAGACAAGCAGGAGATTGTCCATTCATTTGGATATGGCAGGGATCATTCAGCATGCACTAAAATGATGTTGGAAACTTTGTAGTATGTTTCTTTCTTTTTGTCTGAACATCGTGCTGGAAGCATTCTTCTAACAGTACAAGCTTGGATGCCACCTGTAAAACATAAAGGAGCTGATATTGCTGACCTGTTTTTGAAGGTCCAAGTGACCGCACCTTGGAGTCTCCCTGCACTGGATCTCTGCTATGCATGTGTTAGTTCAGGCTCAGATTCCTGAAGCAAGGGTGATGGGTGATTAGTGTGCCATGGTGAAACAGGGTATGTAATTTGTTAAACCAGGCCTTATTGTGGATGGAGTGCAAATTAGAACGTAATTAGAAAAGGCAGGCCAATCATTTTCACTACTGGGTATGCTTCATATCACGTGGATGATTCTGGATATATCCTCTTGATCTTTTAATGCCTGGTTTGCAGGCACATGAGCAGTGCCTGAGGAAGGGAAGTGTTACAAAGTCAAGTTACATCCTCTAGGGCAAAGTCAACCTTCAAGGGAGCTACAATTACAAGAAGACGTTAGTTTACTTCACCATAATAAAAGCTGAAGAAGTACTGGGAATCATGCCCATTTTTGAGGCAACCCAATCCTGGAATTTCGGTTTTAAATTAAGCCCAAGAGTGGAAATTGGGGTACCAGAATTTGCTACATTCTAAAGCAGGGGGAGCTCCCTAGGGATTGTCATTGTGTTTCATTTAAATAACCTTTGTCTTTTGGTAATCACCAGAGTGCACTGAGAGTGGGAAGGTGGCCGGAATGAAGGTAGTTTCACTCTGACATAGGTTCCACTTAGAGATCAGTTAGTGTAATCTTATATGTATACACTGTTGTGAACAATTGTTTGGTTGTTGCATTACGTTTGTGTAGCAGTGCAGATATTGTAATCACCATCTTTATCAATTTCAGTAAAATACGTTTTGGATTAAGTATAACAGGTTGGAGTGTTGTTCCTTTATTACCAGGTGGAGCATTGGATACCCAGGTAATAACCAAGGTATATTATTTGCTATATTACAAAGTCCTGAGGTTATTCTTTACTGTTGGTTTCACACTAACGCCACACCACAGCTGTGTCAGGGGGATTGAGTAAAGTTGTTAGGGGGTAATAAAGCAGAGTACAGGCCCAATCAAATACCAGCAGCTCCTTCGGGGGTCATTGCTAGACATATAAGTGATGTAGCTGCCTAAATATAACTAAAACCATGACCACTGTTCAGAGATAAAGCTGCCATTCCCTGTAGTGTCCCCACATACATAATAATGGAAAGGCGCTAAATCAATATAAATGACATAATCCAGTGCTCACATAATTCTGAATAAACAGGCAAATAAAAAAAAAAAACAATAAATTATCACAAGTGAAAAATAATACTCCTAAGTGATCACCACAAACTAATCCAGCGAAAAGTGTGCAGTAAAGAGTAGGCAGCAAAAGGTGTGTCAAGAAAAGCACAGTTCAAAGTGACAGTGTTGCAAAAGTTCCAAATCCAGTGATTCCAAATCCAGTGAAACAGTATATAGCTCACGCAGTCCAGTGTATAATCCAGGGAAACAAGTGAAATCCACCAAGATGTGCAATGGCCGCTCACCTTAATGATGAGAATATCAGGCAATGAATAAACCATTGATCTCCTATCCACTCCTCGTCATTCAATCAGGTGGTCGATCAACTCACACATATAAAAGGCAATAAGACTCCTCATGGTGTAGTTTCAACAATTAATTTATTAAAAAAACAAGTAGAAACATAGTTAAAATTTCTGACATCCAGTGCAAATCTGAGACCAAGGCCAATGGCCGACATTTGTTAGTGTCGGCCATTTCATTGTAGTCCGGATTTCATCCACCATGTTGTCATCGGCCATTTCGTTCTAGTCTGGATTTCATCCACAATGTTTTTGTGGTCCGATTTTCGATTGTTGCAACTGCCATTTTGTTTCTGCTGAGTTTTGGTTCTGGGTGGAATTGCTCTGCTTTTGGGCCAGGTTTCAGCGTTTAGTGAGGGTGAGTCATCTTTTTGCAGGAGTTTCAGTTTTTGGGTTTGGTTGCGTTGTTGTGTGGTATTTCGGTCTCAAAACTTGTGGTCTGACTGCCCCAGGGGATATGGGAGTCGAGGGGGATTTCCTCTCATTTGCAATTTTTTTTTTTAGAGATGTTGAAGTTTCCTATATGATGTTAAAAAGTCCAAAGGGGGTAGCCATAGCTATTATTTTGTGTAATAGACATAATATGAAGTTCAGGGAAGCCAGGATTCCCCTCCCCCTTCCTGTTCATTGATATGTAAATAAACTAGTTGGATAGGTTTTTATAGCTGAGCAGAGAACTGGAAGTTCTTTGCAGGATGTGCTGTATGCAACGGGAAGTTCTCTGCAGGATGTGATGTATCAACAGGAAATAGGTGGGAGGGGCTTGGGGTCTTTTGAAACAAGCATGTGGACAAAGAGACTTGTGTTTGGAAGGACGATAGAAATCGCTTTGGTTTTTAAATTTAATTCCAGTTGTTTTGAGAAGTTTTATACTGTAATTCAGTTTTGCATAGCGAGTAAACGGGAGGCATCCCCGTTATTGTTGTAACATCTAGATACAGGTAGAAAGAAGCCATAATATTGTTTTGAATAGTGGAGGATTTCATCGTGCTTTGTAGTTTGTCTGACGAACAAGTTATAGGGCTGTATATCGTGAGACCGGTCGGGCCATGTATAATAGTCGGAATTCTAGTGCAGGATTGTATTAGCATAATGTAAGGGGGAGATTCTAGCACACCGGGGGGCTGTGTATAATTATCGGAAATGCCGGGTGCCAGTACTGTAAAATTGGGCACTAGGCAGTACTGCTCCGAAAGCTAGTGCGAGGGTACCCTGGACGCAGGAACATGTCATAAGCAATTCAAATCGTCATGGGTAATGTTGGCCGTCCATGCGTTGGAGGAAAAAATTAGGCTCCACACCAGTCAGACAACTGCATAGTACATGAAATCTGGGTATGGAGAAAAGGCCTTTAGACCCCTTAAAGATTGGCATATATAGTGAGAGGGTACAGTAGGGTGTATTCCTTTTGGAAGGTGCTTTTGATGTCTGGAGGTACGAGACTCCAGAATAAAAATACCTTGGAAGTAGCTCAGCTGTAGCTTCAGAAATCTGTAATGAAGAGTGGGTTGGATGTGTAGTACACGCTTGTGTAGTTAAAATTCTCCTGCCTGTTTTTCAACTTTGTGTGGCTGGCCCATGCAAGGTTTTCGAGCTGCTCTCGTGTTTTTCCCATTGTATTTTTTTTTCTATTGCTAAAAGAGTGAAGGCAGCATTCAGTCTGGTTGTTTTTTTTTATTTTTGTTTTGGAAACTATGAAATATCTCCCTCACATTTGTATCTAAATGTTCTCATTGTTTGTATGTAGCAATATGTTAGTACCCACCACGGTGGCCCTTCTACGCATAGTGGCCATTGTATTTTTTGTAGGGACATGAAACTAAGAGTTACAGAGAGTTTCGTTATTGTCGGGTTTGGGGAATGTCAATGACAATTTACCAGTACACGAATGATGTATTGTTTGCCATTTTTTGCAGGTTTAAGATGAAGTATAGAGTAATAACTCTTGTTTATAAGTATCTTTTTCAAGTCCAGTGAGTTTCTGAAATAATATGGTGTAGAGGGCGCTCTATTACAATGATAAACTAAGCAAACAAAATTACTTGGTGAATTGTACTCAAACAATTATCATTAATATATACAGATAAAGTGCAATGTGCCATAGGTGATTATACACATGTGATATAAATGTGATACTGGCTATATATGAACCAGAAAGAAGGCGTGCAAAAGAATAAAATGTCCCAAATAAGCCACAAAAGAGGGAATCCAGAGAAACTTCTGCATTCAGATTCTTACAGAAAAATAGATATTCCTTCACCAGCTTGATAAGAATACACCCAACGTGTTCTTATATAAAATCTGCTTACCAGAAAAAATTCACTCCTTTAAATAAAAAGGGAGTCAAAATGAGCTTTAGCAAGATAATGCTTGCGGGAATGATGAAGGCTATGGATAAAAGTAACCCCTCCTCCGTAGAGATCAGGTAACCGGGTTCAAGCTTCCCGTCCTCCGCTGTGTGGATGATTGTGAGAGCCCCAGGTGCCGGCAATTGCTATTCCAATGGTATGTGTGTGATGGAAAAATCTGGACAGCCGCACTCCGGATTGGAAAAGTGAAAAATAAAATCCTCTTTATTGAAAAAGTAATAACATGATTAAAATCCGTACATGGCGGGGGAGCATGTGCGGATGCCTGAGGGAACGGTAATGCCTCCTTAGAGCTCTGCTCCACAGGAACTCGGACCGGAGAACTACAGGTCCCAGAGGCTTACAAAAAAACAACAAAATTGTAGGTAAACCTCCCCAGCACCTTTCTAAACATATATTATGGTCCTGAAAGGACCAAAAAGCAAAATAAAAGCCAATTACAAAACTGAGGCGGCTCTCAGACTGGCAGCTAAGATGGCGGCGTCATCTATCTCCTCACAGCACAGCGCTTCACAGGCTGGGAAACCACAGCCTCCCAAACAAAAAACACAGGCTGACAAAACAAAACTTGACATTGTTATTAATCCAGCTCAAAATGTATCACAAACAGATATGTTTGCTACATTTGAAGCGATGTTACAGAAAGCATTGAAACAGACTTCTGACCATATCACAGACAAATTAACAAAGGAAATTAAAGAAATTGGTCAGAGAACAGCTGAACTGGAATTGAGGGTAGATGATATTGACTGTCAAACACAATATTGTACTTCTGAGCTGACAGCCCTTAAAGAGGAAAATACCCTATTACAGTCACGTTTGGAGGAACAAGAAAACAGAGATAGACGATCTAATCTAAGGATAAGAGGTATACCTGAATCCATCCTAGACCTGCAGGCAACCATTACCACACTTTTTCAAGAATTACTCCCTGAAATTACTATTGAGAGATTAGAAATGGACAGAGTGCACAGAGCTTTAGCACCACGCAAAACCAACGGCCCCTCAAGAGACATAATAACTAAATTGCATTACTACAAAACTAAAGAACAATTGTTATCAGCTGCTAGAAGAAAAGAATCTCTCAGCTTCCAGGGTCATTCTTATCAGTTATTCACAGACTTGTCTCCTCTTACAGTTGCAAAAAGACGGGCCCTCAAACCCCAATTACAGGTACTTCAGAAAAACCATATTACCTATCACTGGGGGTTTCCTTTTTGCCTTCGCTTTACACACCAGGAAACTAGATATGTCTGTCGCTCTTCAGAGGACTTACAATCGGCCTTATTGGAATTAGGCTTGGTAGAAACAGCCTTACCTAAAGATCAGCCTCGCAGACGTTCAACAGCTCGTTTTCCTCAGCAAAAGAAAAGTTCAGACTCCAACTCTTTTTCATCTTCATACAAAAATCTCCACAAGCGCGGCCGATATGAACACTCACCGCCAAAAAATGATGATTCAATGGACTGAAAAGAAGAAACCTACTACCAATAATTTTCTCTCACTACAGGTTTTATTACCGAAACTGGTTTTGTTTGTTTTAGCATAACCACCTGTTCTTTATTTTTCTCCTTTTTTTTTTCACTAGGCAAAATATATGCCTAGACACGGAGGTTATGCCCTAATGAGATAGTCTATTCGACTTTTTTCTCTTCAGTCCTTTTTTTTTTTATATATATAATATATTTTTTGAGCAAAGCATCACACATCTCTTGCTGGGTTTCTTATTCTCCCTTTTTTTTCTATTTTTTGGTACCTGTGGTTCTCCGGGGCCGTTCTTCCTATAGGAATTTCTTGCTGCCCCTTTGATTTTTCCATTTGCAGACTCCTGCCTTTTTTATGGAGGACTCTGCTGATGGACTTGGATCCTCTCAGGAAGTTTTGGAAACTTTCTTGAGATGCTCCCTAACCCTATTATTCTGTTTTCTAATTAAGCAGCACTATCTATGTTACGGGTTAATACGATTGTTCTATTTACCTCTTTTTTTCGTTATTTATATATTTTTTTCTTCTTTTTTCTTGAACCCCGATTTCCTCATGTTTCTCAGAGTGGTGGATCTGGCTCAAAGTATATATTTTTTATGCTATGATAGATCAGTTACCTTGATTATTCTATGGCTCCGATAAATATATTATCTTTAAATGTACAGGGATTTAATATCCCACATAAACGCACTAAAGCTCTAAGATCCTTTTCATCCAAAAAAGCCCATATTATATGCTTACAGGAAACACACTTTACAGAAAAAGCTCAACCTAGATTTCTCTCACCCTCATACCCACAATTTTATACCGCCTCTGCTGCAGTTAAACAAAGGGGTACGCTAATTGGTTTCCATCGTACCACTCCATTTAACCTTAAAACGCAAGTGATAGATCCGGAAGGTCGATATTTAATTTTAGCAGGTTATATTTCTGACAACCCTATAACTATTGTATCTTATTATGCTCCCAATAAACGCCCAACGGCGTTCTTGTCACACCTCTTTCAAGTCATAGAGTCTCACAAATTTGGAACAGTTGTTATATGTGGTGATTCTAATGCAACAATCTTCCCATTTCTAGACAAATCTCCCCCTGGGCCTACAACAGGTACAACAAATCTAACTTTTCAACGCTTACTCACCTCTCATAGCTTGGTCGACACCTGGCGTGAAATTAATCCTACTGATAGACGATTTACTTACTACTCCTACCCACATAAATCTTTTTCTCGGATTGATCATATTCTAATTCCTTCTAGCATGCTACCAGAAATTATCTCAGCTAAAATTATACCATTCCCATGGACTGACCATTGTGCGGTTTCCATTAATATAGCTTCTACGCTCCCCAGATCTCATGACACAACTTGGTGTATGAAAGATTTCATGCTGACTCATCCATCTCTTAATAAAGAAATTGAGAAATCAATATCTGACTATTTTAAAGATAACGACACAAATGATATCTCAGCCCTCACACTGTGGGAGGCTCATAAACCTGTCATTAGAGGTAGAATGATACAACTAGCAACTAAATTCAAAAGAGAACGCAAAATAATGTTCTCAAAATTGGAATCTAACTTTAATAACTGTCATCAGACCTTTCAATCTTGCCCAACGACTATTAATAACTCTAATCTTGAAAAAGCCCGCCTAGATTTAGATCTTTTTTTGACTGATTCCGCTGATAAATCTTTACGCAAACGACAACATACTTTTTACCTGAAGGCTAATAAACCGGATACACCCCTGGCCAGAAGCTTGAAAACTATACAACATGAAAAGAAATCTTTCCGTTTGAAAATCTCTAAAGAAGCGTACACTAGCAATCCGATTAAAATTCTTGAGATTTTTCGTACCAATCTTACTAAACTATATTCCCCAGCCCCAACATTTGATAAGTCAAAAGCTGATATTTTATTTTCTAGGATTAAACTCCCGTATCTCGACCAAAAACAACGAGATCTTCTTGAAAACCCTATTACGACTACAGAGGTTTTGAATACTATCAAACTTTTAAAACTTAACAAGAGACCGGGCCCTGATGGGTTCCCGGCAGTATACTACAGACAGTTTACGCATATCTTTACACCAATCTTAACTAGGGCCTTTAACTCAATTCTTGAAGGACATTCATTTAGAACAGAGACACTCACATCTATTATCACTATGATTCCCAAACCACAATCTGACTCATCTTCTTGGTCTAATTATCGCCCCATATCACTTCTTAATTTAGATATTAAACTATTAGCTAAAATCCTGGCTACCAGAATGAATAGTATTATTGGACACTTAATCCATAAAGACCAAACAGGTTTTATTCCGAAACGTCAGGCAGGTGACAATATAAGACGAGCACTTTTACTCATACATGCAGCCAAAACAAGACATATACCAGCATGTCTGGTTTCATTGGATATAAAAAAGGCATTTGACTCTGTCACTTGGCCATATATGGATTATATACTACAGAAATGGGGTTTTGGTAACCATTTCCTTACCTGGGTCTCATCACTATATAATAAACCAAGAGCATATATTAAATACTCTGGTTATAAATCCACTATGTTTGACATAAGTAGAGGTACAAGACAAGGTTGTCCCCTTTCACCATTACTTTTTGCCCTATTAATAGAACCCTTAGCACAACTAATTAGAACAAATATAGATATCAAAGGGATTGAATTAGGTGGTTACCATCATAAGATAAGCCTTTTTGCTGATGATATCCTTGTTTTCCTGTCCCATCCTCATATATCTACCCCAAATCTTCTTAAATTACTGCATAAATTTGCTCATATTTCTGGACTACATATTAACCCTTCTAAATCAAATGCCTTAAATATTTCTTTATCGCAATATGAACTTCAACATACAAAATCTGTCTTACCTTTTACTTGGGTCTCGAAACAACTACCCTATTTAGGGGTACAACTCACAATTTCTCTCAAAGATCTGTTTTCAGCTAACTACCTACCTCTATTGAAACGAACATCAGGATGTATGAAGCAATGGGCCTCTCTTTCACTTTCCTGGTTAGGTAAAATCAATGCTATTAAGATGTTAATATTGCCAAAATTTTTATATTTATATATAGAGTGTTACCTATAACTTTACCATCTTATTTTACTAGACTTACTCAACGAAGAGTCCTATCATTTATCTGGGGTTCCACTAAGCCTCGTATACCCAAATCTACACTTTACCTTAACAAATTAAAAGGTGGTTTAGGACTACCCAATTTCTTATCATATTATTATGCTGCCCAAATGGCTCTTCTACCTAAATACCATGCTACTATCGAAACACCCCTTTGGGTAGCTATCGAAGCAGTAGATACTGACCCAATATCAGTAGCCAATATGTTATGGCTTCACCAGATCGACAGAAAAAACATTTCCAATCCCATAACTAAACACACCTTAGCCATTTGGGATAAGTTCAAAAACTTACATAATCTCCAATCTTTGCATAATCCTTTACTTTCATTCCTTGGGAATCCAGCTTTCTACCCTGCATGGAAATTTCCTAGATCTTTTTCCATATGGTCCTCTATGAACCTGAATCGTTTATACAGATTGTCATCGGCAAATACTATATATTCCTTTCCTGATTTGTGTGAAACCTTTAATATTCCGAGAAGTGAAATCTTTCGTTATCTACAAATTAAAATTTTTTATGAACCACTCCTTATTACAGGTTCTTCTCTTAATCAAATGACTCAATTTGAACGGATATGTATAAGTGACCCACACATCAGAGGACTGATTTCTATGTTATACCAACAACTTATAAGTAAATCTGATGAAAACTTACCCTCATATACCGCCAAATGGGCACTTGACATGAATCGGACCTCGGATAACAAAGATTGGTCAAAAATATGGTTAGCCACTAAATCTTCTTCTCCTAATAGTAATGCCATAGAAACAAACTATAAAGTCCTTGCACGGTGGTACCTAGTACCAGCTAGAATAGCAAAATTCATTCCTACATACCCACCTAATTGCTTCAGAGGTTGCGACTCACTTGGAACTCACTTTCACATCTGGTGGCAATGCCCGATAGTCCAGGAATTCTGGAAAAACATATTTTCTATGGCTTCTAAGGCTCTTGAAACCTCTATTCTTCCTGATCCTACTACAGCACTTTTAAACCTCAAACCCAATACACTCTCTCATACTCAATTCCAATTACTCATTCAAATTACTACTTCAGCCAAACAAACAATTGCCAAAGCTTGGAAGTCTAAATCTCTAATTCTGGCTGAAACAAAACATAGAATCAATAGAGCACTTGTTTTTGATAAAATGACAGCTATAGCTGATAACAAGATCAATAAATTTCGAAAGATATGGCAACCATGGGTTAAACACTATTACCCTAATGACTTTGACCAATCTTTGTTATTACCTCATTAGATTGTATATAGAACATACAATATAATAATAACTTGTGTAATTCAGGAGCCAGACCACCACCACCTATTCTCCCCTCTCTTTTCTTCTTGTTTTCTATATTATTTTTTTATATATTCTTATTGCTTATAAGACATATATTCATTAGCAGAAAAAGTCACATCGACTAATTGTTTATTTATTTATTAAATTTCTATGTCATGATCACTTTGATGTATCCTTATAAATTGTATCATTCTTACAGTAATAAGATGAGTTTATATTTTCATGATGATACTATTTATCTTATACTAATTGTATATGAAATGCTCATGCTTCATATTTATATGTCTACTTCATCTCCTTACTTATTTATTTACTTATTTTATGTACTACTTTTTTTTATTTACTTATTTATTTACTCTGTTATCTATGAAAAACTCAATAAACATATTTAACAAGGAAAATCCGTACATGACTTTGTTGGGATAATGCAGCATAACCGCTAACGCGTTTCACGCTCCCATAGAGCGCTTACTCATAGCTCAACTATGAGCTCATAGCTAACTATGAGTAAGCGTTCTATGGGAGCGTGAAACGCGTTAGCGGTTATGCTGCATTATCCCAACAAAGCCATGTACAGATTTTAATCATGTTATTACTTTTTCAATAAAGAGGATTTTATTTTTCACTTTTCCAATCCGGAGTGCGGCTGTCCAGATTTTTCCATCACACACATCCGTAGAGATCATAGATGGGATATGTGGAAAGATAATAAGGAACCAATAGCGTTATCCTGTTTATTTTAAAGATTAAAAAATAGAGGGATTGGAGGTGGAGAGGAGGGAGACTAGTTGTGCGGAAAGCGGTTGTGAGGCTCCAGTCACTGCGCTTCCTCTCGAGCACTAGCGATCGCCAGAGTCCTCCTCCTCCTCTTCTTCTTCCACATCAGTTCCAGGGCGAGGCCATCACCCCCGACATCATCATCATGCCTAAGAGAAAGTCTCCAGAAGGAGCTGAAGCCAAGGATGCTGGCAAAGTAACTAAACAAGAGCCTACAAGAAGATCAGCAAGACTGTCTGCAAAACCTGCCTCTTCTAAACCTGATGCAAAACCAAAGAAACCTGCAGCCAAGAAGGAGCCAGGCACAAAGGCAAGCAAAGGTGCTAAAGGGAAGAAAGAAGAAAAACAAGAAGCTGGAAAGGAAGGAACAGAAAACTAAAGCAGCGGATGATGAGACAGAATAACTTGGAATGGATTTTCGTTGATTTTACGTACCTCTTGAAGAACTTTAAGAAAAAAAAATATTTTTCTCAAGTATTTTGTAAATGCTAATTTTTTTAGGACTACGGTAGTTTAACTTTTACATATATATAATGTACATGAACGTTTTCCTCTTCATTATTCATGCTTTGCTGATTCAGTTTCTTTGTCTGCAAGTTTTAAGAATATCAAGAGTAGCTCTAGTGGGTGTGTTTGAGGCTGTATTACATATCTACTTTTATCGCTTTTAAGAAAACAAAACTATAAAAAGTCTTGTGCATATAGTGATGTTGTTTTTTACTGTGCAATTATGAATATTTCCATGCCATTTTCTATAGCAATAATTAGTGGTGCTTTTGTACTTACGGTTTATGTGGTTTTGAAAATGACTAAATTGTTGTCACCATCTGCTGTTTTTTTTTTTTTTTTTTCGTTTTGTTTTTTTATTTTTATTTCTTCTAAAGTTAAAAATAAATAAAAAGGTGTTGCCTTTTAAAAAAAAAAAAAGATTAAAAAATACATATGCCAAATGGCTGCTTACATGGAGATGTGCCTTGGCCCGGCACTGGGGCTGCGAGCGTGATTGTTGTCGGAAGGTGCCTCGCGGCTAACCCTCATAGCTGGCATGCGTTCCACCGTCCTACCCGGAACAACCAAAGGGACTGGAAGTGCGTGAAGTAACCTAACCCTGAAAGTGTATGTATGTAGAAAGCAGGTATATGTAGATAGCTGTACACGTGCATAAATAAACACGCCTAAAAGAAGGTAAAAGTATAATAGGCTGTTTCATTGTTTCATTTTTTTTCTGCACCCTTTTAAACCCTGCGTCTCTTCCTCCGGTTTGTAATGAGGAAGAAAATGGGGAGAATAATGGTGAGAATGATAGTTTTCAGGGATAATGGTGAGAATGACAGTTTTCAAACTAATAATACTAAACTCTCTAATTCTAACCAAGATTGTGACCTAGTAGGATGACATGTTCCACGACTGTCTTTCTTTGATGGAATTTAAATCAGCAAGCAGCAGTCTGGTGAAGGAGGCTCCCATCCCAGATGCTAAGAACCTTTTTGTCAATGGTTCCAGGTATTACACCTCAGATGGTAAGCAACGCACAGGTTATGCAGTGACCACAGTCACTGAGTTATGACATGTCTTGGTTATTGCGTTATAAGGTTTGTTTGTAGGTCAACCAAAAACAGGGTTGTACTTTCCTCAGTAGCTGTCGCCTACCTTCTTAGCTGATGGGGTGGGTGCAGACCAGTCACTGTAATGTGAACTTCAAAAGGTCCACCACAGGGTTCATGAGTCCTCCCTGGACTCTGTCACAATAACCGGTTTACATTTCTCCAACCAGGTGATTGGGTCATTGTAAAGAAGCTTGATGGACGAGACAACTGGATCCACGCCAGCCACAGCAAGAAGCTGCTTAACTACACCAAAGGATGAGGAGTATCTTTGTTTATTTATATTTTTAGCTTAGTGTAATCTCCAACTAGCTAAGAAAGCCAACTGGACCAATTACTAGGTCTACTCTGAATCTCCACCGAGCTATAGAACCCCAGCGATGACAGCTGTACATGCTATATGTGACATTCAGATTGGTTTGAGGAATTTTGAAAAACAAGTAAATACTTCAAACACACACTTGTCAATAGAACTTAACGATACATTTCTAGAGGGTAATATTATTTACAGTTTAAACACTAGCTCTGGTTCTTGCCAGTTTGGGTATCGGGACAACTAGGTAGCCCAGAAGTGTGCTTCAACTTTATTTATGCGGGTCTACAGCTTATATGCCTAATAGGCCTAATGCAAGAGGTTCATGCGTCCTGGTGAAACTCGTCCCAGAATCTTATGTTGTGGCCAATTGTGAGGATCTGATGGCGCAAGAGAAGGTAAGAATGGCAGGGACAGCTAGAAGGGAATTGTTCACCAGCCCCGACCAGGTCTGGCCATGGTTTCCTGCTTGTATAGGGTGGGGGCTTGAGCTTATGAAACGATTGAACAATTTCTTATCCATTGTGGATGGGATGTTCAGTGGAACTGTTGAAGCTGCAAGGAATTAAACAAGAGTTATTGCTCTATACTTCATCTCATGCCTGCAAAGAATGGCAAACAATATATCATTCGTGTACTGGTAAATTGTCATTGACATTCGTGCAAGGAAGATTCCACAGGAACAATGGGAGATCTAGACCCTTCTATTAAAAGATGGCCATGATTATCTGCTGGCATCCAAGGGGGGTTTCTGTGAGTTCATAGGTAAAGATTGTTGTACTTGGATCAGGGATACTAGTGACAAAGGTCAGGCCCATATGGATAAGGTTAGATCCCTGCAGAGCTATAACTAGTGAAGGTTGGAATTCTTTTAAGGGTCTGGGAATCTGGGGATTTTTTTATTTTTCAGCGGATCATGGTTGAAAAAAGTAGGGGTATATATACTCATGTTGTTTTTGTTTCTATTCCTTCTGTATGTCGTGATGAGGTGCTACTGTTGCCTGATTGGACGAGTGAACAGAGCCTGAGCAGATGACCACATCTTCCTCTGAGATGAGACGCCCCAAAGCCCAACCCACGTACAAGACACAGAGGATCCCAGACCGACCGGCCTTCATCCTCTAAGTCATCCCTCCTGAAGAATAGAGTCTACAAGTCCTGTTTTCCTGTTTATGGACTCATATGGACTGTAAGGACTGATTCATTTCCAGGTGTAAGAAGAAGATCAAGATTAATCAAGGGACACATGGGAGCATATGACAAAAGAGGCGGGACTGTTGTGGAAATTTTATTAAGATGTATATAATATGCATTGTTACCGTGTCTCTCAGTGTTAGTTCTTCTGCAGACTACTCTAAAGAGCGGACTGGGGCAGACTGATGCCAGTTGAGACCTGTTTGGTAGTGGAAAGCTTCCTGAGGTTGTAGAGAAGTGTTTGCAGAGTGGGTATATGTCCGCCAGTGAAGGGCCCCTGTGCAATGCACAAACAATCATCTGGGGGGATGTGTTAACTCTGCGAAGACATTATCGGTTATGGGGGGATGTATGCTCGTGTCTCTCTGTGTGACTGATCAGCACGTGGAGGAGCTATGGCGTATCTCTGCAGATAATATACCATCCTCAGGAATGGTAGAAAAAATCCCGGTATGCGTTGTTCTCTGAACAATGCAGAATAAGGATTCTCGCCAGCTGTAAAAACGGGAGTCTTTGTGTGCATTGTGGTTGGGGACAGCATCCATGAGTTTTTAGGCCAGCCATGTGGCTTTCTTTGTCTTACTGAAGAACACAGCTTAGAGGTACAGGGGGTGGGGAATCATACACACTGCCCCTGCTCAGACACGCTCATAAACTCCCCTAGTCATTGTTCATTGGTTGAGATTTGTATAACTCCTCCTGTTTGCCTGTGCTTGATTGGCTGATTGTGAAGCAATCAAGCAATATTGTTATATAAATAAACATCGCGCCCATGGTCAAAGCCTGGCTGTTGGTGATGCTAAATGTGAGGACGGTGGTTATGTCTGTGTTACTGGGGAAAATATGGGTATACCAAAAGTCTGAGAGAGCACTTTATTAGCGCAGGAGACATGGAATATGAGTAGCGTATAGAGAAACATCCACATCAATTGGAACCTACTAAAGCTGCTGACATGGGGGCGTGTCAGACTGACGGTATGTGTGGAACCTCTCCTTAGAGCCCCTGGACCGTACTGTGATCCTGCAACCATCCTTAGAAGCCCCAGGCTTGAAATTTTGTTACCCTTTTGGCGGCATCGCTGTAGGAACACTCTGGGCGCATGACCATGGTAAATAAATACGACCCAAGGGTCATTGGCAAGCCCGCGGAGCAGCTGGCACATGAGGCAAGCCAAGATGGCACCCAGTCGGCTGAGGCTCTAAAGGGCTGAATGGACACCTGTGGACTGAGGGGGACACGGACTGGCCAGATACAACAGATCCTCTGGCAAATCCCCTGCCCTCTCCCCCATCGGAGTCGGGGGAAGGAGGCTCCGGTACACAGGTAGGATAACCAACGCTAGCCCAAATAATGGACACCAATAAAAGCTGTCATGCGGCGCTCTCTACGCAGATACAGACTATACGTGTAGACTTTGCCATTCTGAAAGATGATGTCAATAAAATCAGACATAGGGTCATCAATGCAGAACAGTGTATCAGCACAGTGGAGGATGAGCTTAATCCGCTGTTGGTGCAGGTGAGAGATGCAGCGGCGGACTACAAGTCCCAGGCAGCCAAATTCGGAGACATCGAGGATGGCTTAGGAGGAATAACCTCCCCTTCCTGGTATTCCCACAAGGATCAGAAGGTAAACATCCAGAGGAATTCCTATTAACATGGCTTAAGCAAACCTTTGGCGCAGATTGCTTTTCCCATCTATTTGCTATAGAGAGGGCCCACAGAGCCCCCCTCAGGGCCCCACAGCCGGGTAGATACCCCAGACCCATGCTGGCTCGCTGCCTCTATTTTAGGGATAAAGAAACTATCCTATGCAGAGCCCGCAATATGCCTGAACTGATGTTCAATAACAACCGCATCACCATCTTCCCGGATTTTTCGGCTGCGACACAGAAGTAAAGAGCAGCTTTTCAAAGCGTGAAGCAACGTCTGAGGGAGCGCAGTCTACCTTACAGCATGCTCTATCGGGCCAGGCTGCAGGTGGAACATGGGGGCAAAATGCTATTTTTTTTCTCTCCCAAAGAAGCCAACCACTGGATTGAATCCTTAGGACCCAAATAATGTAATCCTACATCTTGCTGGACAAACGACACCAACTGAGAAATGGAGGGGCCCCGGATGAGAAGGAAAGCTGGAAACGGAGAGGAGCAACTCTCAGAAATTGGCTAATCGAGTGCAACAAGAAGCCTTGTCTACCCAGGAGTATGTACCCAGCCGTGGTGCAATGGGCACATGGAGCTGCCCACTTGACAAAGACTTTTATGAACTCTCTTATCAACAAGTGTTGCACCAAGAGTTACTCCACTGACCGACAACTTCTGCAGATGCATTATCTGCACCAACTGTAACCCAGGATGCACAGAAAAAACACAGAAGAAGCACCTGGCAAAAGCCCTATACCCCATTCCAGAGGATGCAAATTGATCATTCTCAAGTGCCAAGAAGTGGCAGATTCGAATACGCCCTAGTGGAAGTGGTCACGACTTCCAGGACCACAGCTGAGAAACTACTGAGTGAGATAGTATGTAGATTTGGGGTCCCAGAGGTGATATTGAGAGATCAGGGACCAGCCCTAACAGCAACCCTTACAAAAGAGATTTGGGCAGCACTGGGGGTTCAGTTGGCACTACACATCCCATACCACCCTCAAAATAGCGGGAAGGTAGAAAGGATGAATGGGACACTAAAAACAGGATGTTAAAGATGGCCCAAGAGACAAACATGAGTTGGCCAGACAGTTAGCCCATTGCCCTGTTCAGTGTCAGACACACCCCCGGGGGAAACATGCCCTATCCCATTATGAAATTTTGTTTGGTTCAGCTCCCAGACTTGGTTGTTACTTTCCACAACAGTTATACATGGTCGGACTTTGTTCGGACATTCCGACAACAAAATCCTAGGATTTTTTCCGACGGATGTTGGCTCAAACTTGTCTTGCATACACGCGGTCACACAAAGTTGTCAGAAAATCCGATCATTCTGAACGCGGTGACGTAAAACATGTACGTCGGGACTATAAACGGGTAAGTGGCCAATAGCTTTCATCTCTTTATTTATTCTGAGCATGCGTGGCACTTTGTCCGTCGGATTTGTGTACACACGATCGGAATTTCCGACAACGGATTTTGTTGTCGGAAAATTTTATCTCCTGCTCTCCAACTTTGTGTGTCGGAAAATCCGATGGAAAATGTCCGATGGAGCCCACACACGGTCGGAATTTCCGACAACACACTCCGATCGGACATTTTCCATCGGAAAATCCGACCGTGTGTATGGGGCATTACAGTTGCAGTCTGATGTGTTGACTAATTATGTAACCACATTATCACGAGAATTAACCTGAATGCATGTCTAGGTGTTTTCTTCCATTCCAGATCCTGAATTAGATACAGGAACACACCAACTACTGTCTGGAGATACTTGAGCCAAGTTATGATGGTCCATTCCAAGTTTTGCTGACCACAGCCACCTCAGTCAAGTTGGCCACGAAGAACACCTGAATGCACGCTTATCACTGCAGGAGAGCGTGTTTTTGGGTGCTGCATATCCTTTTTCTGTTTGATCTAGAGGGAATCTGGACCAGTGAATGTGCCCTTGCAAAGTTCATTATGCCCCCCCCATATCCTAACCGAAGATACCCCTGATACATACACTGACCCAGCACACAGTCAGAGGAGGAAGCGAGCAGCTCTCTCCGTAAGCTTTGATCCTCATGTATACATAGATGTCATAAGGGTTACAAGGGGGATCCCTGATGAGTTTAAAGCCAGGGATTAGGTAAAAGCTGGTTTTGAGTCTTTGTTCCCCATAACAACTGTCAGCAAGAATGTAGATTGGATTAACTACATGTCATGGTTATGCAATAGAGTTTGTCGATCAGCATACCTGTCTCCATGTGTTCATCTCTAGAGACCAGCTGACCCTCACCTGACTGCTTTTGTAACCTCTCCTCTAAGCATGGCCCCACCCCAGGCCCTATCAGGGAACCCTATATTAACCTGTGCACTGCAAGCCAGCAGTGCTGATCAACCATTGTGTGTTAGCCTCTGTGTGTACTTGCTGTGTTTCCTACATCTGATTCCTGTTACCGACTTTGGCGTGTTCCCGACCATCCCTGTTTGCCTGTGACCCTGAACCTTGGTGTGTACTCTGTTGTCCTTGTATGCTTGTGGCCCCGACCTTGGCTTGTCCCTTACTTTCCTTGTTGTTCCAGCCTGCTGCCTCCTTCCTCTTCTCCTGTAGTCTACCGTGAGCGTGAGCTGTGAGACCCTGGGGGCCGCGACCTGGAGCCAGGCTTTAGCGCAGTCCATCCTTACCATTAAAGGCTCTGGTGAACACCTGCTGGCTCTTAGACTCCGCGCCCTGGGGAATCTATGCTCTAGCTCTCAGTGGGATCTGTGTCAGTGATCCAGTAGACCTGCTTCCTGAACCTCCCAGGGTACAATCCGCAGCAGTCAGCCATAGGGACCACTACCTTGCGGTGCACTCCTGATCCCAATGGTGTGCATCTGTCACCCAGCCTCTAGGTGACCTGACACTACACATATTATAACCAACAGAGATTTGTAAATTACACTAAAGATGCCCTCCAGGGAATTGCTGACTAGTTAGCCCCCACTTCCTACATGACATTCCAGGACCGGATGGCCTTAGACATGGTGCTAGCTGGGAAAGGAGGTGTTTTGTAAAATCATAGGAAAAAACGGGAACCTGTTGTACATACATTCCTGATAATACTGGCCCAAATGGTAAGGTTACTCTAGCTATAAAGAAATTAGAAGATCTGTCAATGGAGTTGAAGAAGAACTCAGGTATTACAGACCCATGGGATAAACACTTTAGCTGGATGAGTGGGTGGCAGAAGGTGCTCGCCCAGATACGGGTAAGGGTATTAATAATCCTGGTTCTTTTAGCCCTGATTGTATGCTGTATTCTACCTTTTGTAAAAAAGTTAATGAGCAAGGCTGTAGACAATAGCACACCTACATTTCTCCACCAAGAAGAAGAGGACCTCCTTATGATGGAAGATGACAAACCCTTCACTCCTTTACAGTCACTACCTGTCCATAACCTCACAATCCTATAGGGTTTTAGGGATA
Source organism: Lithobates septentrionalis (assembly GCA_037952835.1). Classification (NCBI taxonomy): domain Eukaryota; kingdom Metazoa; phylum Chordata; class Amphibia; order Anura; family Ranidae; genus Lithobates; species Lithobates septentrionalis. The sequence goes on along the minus strand of JBBDGP010000851.1, from coordinate 691,356 downwards.
GATAGCGCCTGACTGCACCTCTCCAGCTGTATCGAGGAGGGAAGTGAACAGTTGCTGCCCAATTCTATATACAGCCTAAAAGAGTTGCTGAGGAGAAGGGCCAGGCCAAAGTGGGACCTTTAGTATTAGGGACAGAAAAGAGAAAATAGTCATTTTAGGGGGGACTGTGAAGGAATGTGATGTAGATAATTATAATCTGAAAATGTCTATTTTCTTATGTGTATACATATTTTTCTCCTTACTCATTATATAAGTATCGCCCCAAATCGCCCCCTCCGCTCCTCCCAGGACCTCCTGCTCTCTAGCTCCCTTGTTACCTCCTCCCATGCTCGCCTTCAGGACTTCTCCAGAGCCTCTCCCATCCTCTGGAATTCCCTGCCCCAGTATGTCCGATCAGCCCCTACCCTGTCCACCTTTAGGAGATCCTTGAAAACTCATTTATTCAGGGAAGCCTATCCCACACCCACATAACTGTCCCTGAGCCACCCCCATCAAATCATTCTTTGCAGCTATTACCTTTTGTACCACCACCCCCTCCCTTTAGAATGTAAGCTCTACGAGCAGGGCCCTCCTGTACCTTTTGTATTGAACTGTACTGTAATTGTGTTGTCCCCCTTATACATTGTAAAGCGCTGAGTAAACTGTTGGCGCTATATAAATCTCGTATAATAATAATAATAATAATAATAATATAAGTATACAGGTTTGCTCTGTTCCTATATTTTCTCAAGATGGCGGGTACCCCCTACATCCCACACATCAGAAGAACGCGGAACTGAAGATAAAACCAAGGACAGCCAAACCTCGTTATTAGATACTCCATCTTCTTTTCTATCTTAACCAATGAGATGTACCTATTAGACTAACATAGCAATGACGTATTTTTGTGTATAAAACATTAGCACCGCCTTGAATAAATTAGAAGTGTAAAAAGTAACGGTGCTGAGCGCGTCTCAGAGTGTTTACTTTTATATGCATGCATAGCCACACTTTCCAATTAGAGACAGCAGCAGATAACCTTGGGCTCGATTGGAGCTCTTAATCATTTCCATAACACTATTTCCTGCATATAATCAGGGTATGTCATTCAGGCTGAGTTCCCCTTATTAAATAATGAATATCTGAATATTTATATGCTCATTTTTATTTTTTAGGTGCCTCTTAATTCCCCTGTAGCCAAATACTGGGCAGGGTGTGACTACCATTCTCAGTGCTTTGGTGGCGTCCCCCTTGTGTCCTGGAATTCCCGCATGGTATGTTCTGGGTGTGGGGGTTGGGGGGCCGGGGACATGGTTGGACAGTATTTTTGATGGCTTTGCGATATGGCAGTTTGCCTTAACGATGTAAGATTATGTGGATTTAATGATATACCCTTTTCTCTTGTTTCGGTGTTTTTACTTTTTATGTGTATCTACATCTTCCCCTGATGAAGCCAATGTTTTGGCGAAACTAGTTGGGAACAAGTGACCAACGATCACCTTTCATCATCATTGGTGACGGTCATTATCTTGATCTACACTTGTGTCTTTATGCTCTTTGAAAACTTTCTACATATGTATGTCTAATGTACATTTTTAGCTCTTTTGATACAATTGAAATAAAAAAGTAATTTTTACAAACGAAGTTGTTCTATTTCATTGTTGGCACCGTAATAATCCCACCCTCCCCCCTCTCTCATTGTATGAAAAATATATTGCACTATATCACAGAGATGGAGATGTATAACTCTATGTACAGAAGGTGCCAGTCTTCCAAATCCCCAAATCATTTACATAACTTATACTTCCCATTAAATCCTAACTTAAGCAGTTTTTTTAGTCTTGATAGAGTCGGGAAGAACTAAAAATTCTCTAAGTTTTTTTTTTTATGATTTTTTTATCACTTCCTGTCCCTGTGAGTTTTCCACCAGAACAGGAAGACGCGGTGTAATCCTTCCCACTCTACTAAAATGTTGTATTTGTTTTTATCTGTCTGTCTATTTGGAGAGATTTCTCACAATTTTAGCTGAGTTAAGCTTTAAGTACACAATCATTTTTTTTATTTTTGCTGGTGAGGAGATTGATTTACTAACAATCCCATGTTAGTACAGTGATCTCCCCTCGCTGATCTTTTGTGGGGGGGCGGCGGCCCCCTCACCAGAATACACCGATCAGCACTCTCAGCCATTGGCTTTAAGCGCTGATCAGATGCCAATGGGCAGACCTTTTTCAGTCATCCCGGCTTCTGTCGGACCGGCTGCCAGACACACGGCCCTTAAGGCTCCATTCACACCTTTGTATTTTGGGATGGCAGCACAATCACTGGGATTCTGCCCGTCATCTCAAAACACATTACAATCACAAATGCAGGTTCAGGGAGCATTATTTTTACTTGCTGTGCAATTCACATGGGTACAACATTGTAATATTCTCTGCAGATTACATTGATGTTTATGTTCAACAGTTTTTTTCACATAAGATATAAAAAAAAAACATCAAATGTTTAAACTGAGAAAATGTAGAATTTTAAGACACAATGAGGTACATTTAAAATTGATGGCAGCAACACGTCTCAAAAAAGGTGGAACTGGGCAACAAAAAGCTGACAAAGTAATTGGTATTAACCAGGAAGAAAGGGAAGAATATTTTGCTACTAATTAGGATAATTGGCATCAGGTCAGTAAGATGACTGGGTATGAAAAGAGCATCTTAGAGAGTCAGATTATCTCAGAAGTAAAGATGGGCAGAGGTTCCCCAATGTGTGAAAAGCTGCATCTAAAAATGTCACTGTCCAAATCATTTGGTGGAGGGAGGATTATGGTGTGGGGGGAGGGGGGATTATGGAGTGGGGAGAGGAGGGGATTATGGTGTGGGGGGAGGGGGGATTATGGAGTGGGGGGAGGGGGATTATGGAGTGGGGGAGGGGGGATTATGGAGTGGGGGGGATTATGGAGTGGGGGGGGGATTATGGTGGGGGGGAGGGGGATTATGGTGGGGGGTTGTTTTTCAGGTGTTGGGCTTGGCCCCTTAATTCCAGTGAAGAGAACTTTTAAGGCGTCAGCATACCAAGACATTTAGGACAATTTCATTCTCCCAACTTTGTGGGAACAACATGACTGCTCACCAGTGCACAAAGCAAGGTCCATAAAGACACGGATGAGCGAGTTTAGGGTGGAGGAACTTGACTAGCCTGCACAGAGTCCTGACCCCAACCTGATAGAACACCTTTGGGATGGATTAGTGTGGAGACTGTGAGCCAGGCCTTCTCGTCCAACATCAGTGCCTGACCTCACAAATGTGCTACTGATGAAGGTCAAACATTCCCATAGACACACTCCTAAACCTGGTGGACAGCCTTCCCAGAAGAGTTGGAACTGTTATAGCTGCAAAGGGTGGGCCAACTGAACCCTGTGGATGTCCCTGCAGACAGAAGAACCTACATACCAAATGCAGGAGGCGAAGGACACCTGAACAAAGAATGTGGAGGTGGGGGGAGTACATTTGGCATCAGCTCAGGAAGGCACAGACAGAAACCAGAAGCTCTAACTCTTCATTCTACTAAAAATGTGCTTTTGGTTTTGTTTGCTTCATTGGAGATAATTATCAAGAATTCCTGATGGAACCTGTGGTGAGGTGAAACAACCGGAGGTGCCTGGACTCAGAACTCATGCTGGGAGGCCCTGGATCGTAGACACGGTCTGACGGAGGTGCAGAGAACCAACAAGGCTACTTGAGGAGCAAATCCATCTGCAGCTACCCTCTCTATGTGCATTACCCCTGTAGGGGTGACTACTTTTGGTGAGTGGGGACACATTGGGGGAGCACCTGAGTCACCAGATCTAATGTGCACAGATGTCACTGGATTTTATTGCTGTGGAACATACCTGAATATAGAAGGTTTCTGGAAGTTCCGGTCCGGAATATAAAACTGCACCTTATATGATTTAAATAACTTTCATATACACGTCATTTTATTATAAGCCCAGTTTGCACGTTTAGGGATTTGGACTACTAAACACTCTCAGCCCAAAATAGGGGATAATTACCACCAGAAAATGTGAGTAATTAAATAATATATAAATAATATTAAACCAGTGCCGGAATGGTATACCAGGGATGGTGTAACCAAACTGTATATCATCCAAGCAATAACTACATAATCCAAATGAATTAAAGTGATCCTCTAATTGTACACAGTGCATAAAAGTCCAACACCAAGAACTGTTGTTTATAAGAAATGTCCGAGAAAATGTATTGGTGTGCCATTACTACAGGACATAATGTGGGAGTGTGACGAAGGCACTTTTTTCCCCTGAGAGAGATATTTATTCTCTTTCACGGGCAACTTGCAATTACTTACAAATATTAATTTATACAATGTATCATCAAATCTTATATGTTTTTTGTTTACTCTTTACTCCAGACTTCACTGGATTCTTTCCTACCTTTTCATTTCTTCAGTCCACACAGGTTGATCTGCGCAGTCAGCATTGCATAATGAAAAGTAAGTCAAAACTATTTGATCTGTTACCATGGCACCATTGAATATCCTATCCCTGAATGTTCAGGGAATAAATGTTCCTCAGAAAAGGACCAAAACATTCCGTACTTTCCATAACAAGAAGGCCCACATAGTGTGCCTCCAAGAAACACACTTCACCAAAGATTCTACACCAAAATATATATCCCCTTTTTATCCACAAATTTTTACGGCTTCAGCCAGTACCAAACAAAGGGGAACTCTAATTGCATTTCACCGATCCACACCATTCACTTTATCATCAGAAATTAAAGACCCAGAAGGTCGATACCTGATACTCATGGGTTATATAATGGATACAGCAGTCACTGTGATTTCCTACTACGCCCCTAATAAACAACCTACACCGTTCCTCTCACACATTACAAGTGATTAATATGCACAAAATGAAAACAGTGATTATGTGCGGGGATTCGAACCAGGTCCTCCTCCCATTTCTAGATAAGTCACCTTTTACCCCATCCAAAATGACCTCTAAATTATCTTTCTCCCAACTTCTTTCCAAATATAATCTGGTAGATTCGTGGAGAGAAAGTAACCCGATAAAAAAGAAATTCACTTATTTTTCACATCCTCATCAATCCTTTACCAGAATAGATCACATTTTTCTAACAATAGGAATAATACCAGAGATTATTGCGTCAGATATAATTCCGATTCCTTGGTCTGACCATAACGCAGTATACACTGCTATAGCCTCAGCAATACCAAAAGCGCATGACCCAACTTGGTACCTACCGGACATAATGCTCAAACACCCATTACATCAGATGACCATTGAACAAGCTTTAAAAGAATACATATCAATCAATAATACTCCAGACATTTCCCCGATAACATTATGGGAAGCTCACAAACCTGTTTTGCGTGGTGTAATACAAAGACAAATGGCACTATTTAAATGGGAACGCAAACTTTTAGAAAATAAGCTAGAACTAAATTTTAATGCAGCCTACATATCATTCCAAGATAATCCATCTCAGAGTACAAAATCTCATTTGGAAAAAACTAGATTGGAATACGATCTATTTCTCACAGAATCAGTAGATAAATCCCTCAAACGCTCTAAGCACAATTTCTACATGAATACAAACAAACCAGGCACATATTTGGCTCGGGCATTAAACTCAACTAACAAATCTTTCAAACCTATACGTTTGAAATTATCAAAAGACGTTTATACTAGTAATCCAGTTAAAATAGTCCACAAATTTCACTCACATCTTGCAGCCTTATTCAAGTCAAACAAAGAATTTAACCCTACAGATGCTGAATCTTTCTTCTCAAAAATGACCTTACCTGAGTTGTCTCAGAACCAAAAAAACAGTTTGGAAGAGCCTATGACTATAGATGAAGTTGCTAACGCCATTAAAGATCTAAAACTTAACAAAAGACCAGGCCCAGACGGATACTCGGCTCTATATTACAAAATATTTTCAGAAATCCTCTCCCCTATTCTAACTGAAACTTTAAACAAACTTCTAAAAGGTCATTCTTTTAGGCAAGAAACACTAATGGCAATTGTATGTATGATCCCAAAACCCCTTTCTGATGATACTTCCTGCGTAAATTATCGGCCTATTTCTCTATTAAATCTTGATATCAAATTATTAGCAAAATTATTAGCAAAACGCCTTAATAGTATTATAGGTAAATTTATACATAGAGATCAAGTAGGCTTCATGCCAAATAGACAGGCAGGCGATATTATACGCAGGGCAGTGTTATTGGCACATATTGCTATAAAACACGGAAAATCCCTTTATGTTTTTTATCTCTTGATATTAAGAGGGCATTCGATACAGTATCCTAGCAATATATGCAATATTCCTTACAAAAATGGGGTTTTGGCCCCCACTTCCTAAAATAGATTAGAGCACTGCATAATAAACCCAAAGCCTATATAAAATATGCTGGATACAAATCTGATGCTTTTAATATCGAAAGAGGCACCTGACAAGGTTGTCTATTATCTCCCTTATTATTTGCCCTTATACTCGAACCCATGGCCCAATACATCAGAACAAACCATACTATAACTGGCATTGAAGTAGGAGGTATTACACACAAAATATGTATATTTGCAGATGATATATTACTTTTTCTATCATCACCACAGGTTTCTGGTCCCAATCTAATGCTCGTTCTTGATGGATTTGCAGCCTTCTCCGGCCTTATGATTAACCCTAAGAAATGCCTAGTGCTCAATATTTCGCTATCAAACATGGAACTAATTCCGGCGAACGTTGCACTCTCGTTTACCTGGGCAGAGAAATCAATCCCATATCTTGGAATTCAATTAACAGCACCTCATTCTGACTTATTTGCAACCAATTATCCTCCTGTATTAAGACAGATCACAAATCTACTAAAACAATGGTCGCAACTTCCTTTATCCTGGATAGGAAAGATTAATGCAATTAAAATGATTATTCTACCCAAATTACTATACCTATTCAGAGTCCTCCTTATTCCAATTCCTTCCTATTTTTTGAGACTAGTGAAAAAAATAGTTTGTTTATATGGGGCTCTTCCAAACCACATATACCTATACACACACTACATCTTCCCAAAACTAAAGGAGGCCTGGGATATCCTAATTTTACTAACTATTACAGAGCAGCTCATTTGGCCAGTCTCTCCAAGTACCATGCAAAACAAGAAATCCCATTATGGGTATTTATAGAGGCTTCAGAAAGTGACCCTCTATCAATAGCAAACTTGTTATGGCTTGATCCTAAAGACCGCACCAAAATTCATAATCCCATAACTAAACACTTTTTATCTCTCTGGGATAAACTAAAATCCAAATATCAATTACAATCTCCACACAATCCTATCTTTTATCAGAAATCCGGCCTTCTATTCGGCATGGATCTACTCGAATTCATTTAAAGCTTGGACAACTTCAGGTATTCAGACACTAAACGATTTTATGGCATCTAAATCATTCCTTCCATTTCCAACGCTTAGAGAAAAATATGATCTACCAAACTGAGATATTTAGATATCTCCAAATTAAAAATTTCTTTACACCATTCCTAAATGTGGAAATACCGTTGTCCCAATTATACATTTTTGAATCAATCTGTGCAAAAGACCCATTTGCTAAAGGAATAATTTTGTCACTTTATAATCAATTATATGGAGTCATAAATTCCAACAAGCCTACTTACGTTCAGAGATGGGAGGAGGACCTGGGGCGAACTTTAGAGGACACGGAATGGTCTAGTATATGGCTCACATCTAAGTCATCTTCGCCCAATATTTTAGCACTGGAAGCAAACTATAAAGTTCTAACCCGATGGTACCTTGTACCTGCCAGAGTGGCAAAATATTCACCTAATACCTCAGCTCTTTGTTTTCGAGGGTGCCCAGACATAGGCACACATTTACATATATGGTGGACGTGTCCAGTAATCCAAATCTTCTGGAAGGAAGTCTTCGTGATTGCTTCTAAAATATTTAAAAGGATAATACAACCAGACCCATTCATAACTTTACTTAACTTGAAACCGGAATGGTTAACATTTTCTCAATTCAAACTCATGATCCAACTACTAACGGCTGCAAAGCAAACAGTGGCCAAGGCATGGAGATCCCCTACATTGGTTCTGGCAGAAACAAGTCAAAGAATGAATAACACAATGTCTCATGCCAAGATGGCAGCTATCGATCAAAACCAAATTCCAAAATTTGAAAAACTATGGCATTCTTGGATAAAACAACAGTTTCTGTCAAATTTCAATGACTCTGTCCTTTTGCCATGGTAGCAGATTAAGTGACTTATAGAAACATCCATTTTAAGGCTTCATGGAGAAGAAAATGGACAATAATCTGACGGGCGGGACGACCTTGTGGACCATAACTGTCTTTCTATCCTTTTTCTTCCTTTTCTTTCCTTTCCTCCACCTCACGTTTAAAGCTCATTATCAGAATTTATCTGACCTGTACACATATTACCTATAATTAATATTTATAGATGGTATAAATCACTCAAATACCTCCAAAAGAAATTGATGTAATACTTTCCACCTTTATTTTAGGTTTTTGTGTACCTGATATTTAATATTTGTAATTTCATGTTACATACTTATACAAACTCTACTGTAAAACAATGAGCTTACTTTATAGATCCTTGCAAACTTACTTCATGTATCTTTATATTATTGCATGCTCAATAAACTTCTTTTGACAAGGAAAAGAAAGATTGGTTCCCATAGTGTAGTATCCAACAAAATACTGTTTATTTAAAAATATTTAAAAAACAGACAGAAAACAAAGTCCATGCAGCATAGGTGCTTCTCCCATAAAAAACAGCACTATCCGATGGGTAGCATAAGGAGCCCAAGCTGTGAGTGAGCAGCGTGAGCTCCAACTGCGTTCCACCCAGTAACTCTGGTTCCCGGAAGTCATGTGGTGTGCGTAGCGATAGCGTACGCGTTTTGTCATAGACGTCTTCAGTGGTGTGTTGTCCACACCCAGGTGGATCTCTGCACTCATCTACACCCTTAGGTAGGTATAGGTGCCTTAAACTTACCACTGTGATTTTATCACTTACTGGAGCTGCTCTAACCACTAAAGAGTGACCTGATAGATCACTCTTAGGTACACAGGTAGCGCCACAGACCCCTTTTTTGTTTTAAAAATTATTTTCTCTTAGAGCCCTCTTACGGGTTTTTTTTTGGGGTGGCTGCAATCTTTATACTCGTCCCAATTGCGGTACCCATCTACTTTATCTGTCAGCAACGAAGGAGCTTCAGTCCAGTCACTTACATTCCCCATGGAGGCAGAAGAGGGAGGTCAGCGGCGGAGTCAGGTGGACGGCACGCAGGAGCGGAGCCAGCTTGGATAGAAAGAGGTGGGCAGAGGATAAGCCTAGAGGCACGGGGCAGATGAGCATCGCCGCGTAGAGAAGGCAGGGACGGTCTACTCACAGGGCTGCAGGCTGTAGATGTGGCAGCAGCACAAGGGCCGAGCAGAAGAGCTAGTCTAGGGGCAGAGGAAGCCGGCAGTGCTATTCCTGTACGGTGCGAATCTCCTATGCACAACCAAGCAATACCACCTAATGTGACAATAATGGTAAGCATGAATCGTTGAATCAGCTGTCAGCATTATCATCCTCTTTAGAGCAATTACTGCATGCTTTAAGGAGGAATATTGAAGTACAGCCTATACAAGAGGGGCTAGATGGTGGGGATGTTGCAGCAGGTGTTTGGGCAACAGTTTCAAGTAAAAATGAAAATGTGATTAAAAGTCTGGTAAGCAGGTAAAAAAAAATAGGGGTAAAGAGTGCATGCCGTGTGTTCTCTCCCCTTTAGGTTTCCATCTTTCCCTGGCAACAAGAGAAAAAAATTGGCAAGGAGATTATATAGACCTGGTGACAATGCTTCCTTTAAGGGATTTTTCTCACAGATATGATAAGAAGGAGGAGAGAATTGATGATGAAAAACATAGGCCAGTTTTAAAATCTTTTTATAGCTGGCATTTGGCATTTATGCAAGCATATTATGTGAGAAATATCCTGAGAGGAGTTCATCTTTATTTCAACACATTGATATCATACTTGAGGCATATAGGAGTTTCAGTGGGTTTTCATGGTTGTCATATGATGAAAGTTTTAGACAGAAGCTGGCAGTACAACCCTCCCTTCAATGGGGTACAAAGGATGTTGGCCTTTTGGTGAAATTTATTTTTGCCACAAAAGCAACCTTTTTTCTCGCCAAAGTGTAAATAATGCAAATATAAATTCAGGTACAACTTACAAGAAAGGGTTATGCTTTGCATTTAATGACAGCCATTTTAAATGGATGACGGCATGTAAATATGTAAATATAATCATGAATGTGCTTTTTGTTTGGGGGCCCACCCGGTGTCCAAATGTTTTCAGAAACTACAGTCTGATCGAAGAGAGAATTTTTCAAAAGGCAGTAACGCCAGTGAATTGTCAGAGTTCTACCTTGGCTCAGAATTTACCCAGACCAACAGAAGGCTTCATTGTTAATTAGAGTTTTTATGTTAGGTTTTAATTTGCCTGCTTTTGAAGATTTGGGTTGTAGTTTGGTTAACAACTTAAAATCAGCTAGGGAATTTCCGGATGTGGTTAGAACATAATTAACAAAGGAAGTGAGGGCGGGCAGGATGGAAGGTCCTTTTGATTCCCCCCCTTTTAAAAACTTCAGGGTGTCTCGTGGTTCCCAAAAAGGATCCGAACAAGTTCCGCCTCATCCACCACCTCTCGTTTCCTTTTGGAAATTCATTGAATGATCAAATAAACCCAGACTTAGCAACAATGTCATCTTTCGAGTCGGCTTTGCAAAAACTAAAGATTTGGGGTAAAAATGCTTTAATGGCCAAAGCAGACATAAAGTTGGCCTTTAGACTTCTCCCGTTAAACCCAAATTGTTTTAACTCATTAGGGATACGTTTTGAAAACAAATTCTACTTTGACGAGTGCCTGCCTATGGGCTGTTCGCTGTCATGTGCATATTTCAAGTCATTTTCATCATTCATTGAATGGGTGGTTAATGAGGTGGCAGATTTGAATTTCTCAATACATTATTTAGATGACTTTCTTTTCATGGGGTCAGCAGAATCGGAGGAATGTAGTCATTTATTGCATTCATTCTTTTCAGTGTGTAAATATTTTGGTATTTCTCTGGTTTTTCCGACAACATCTCTGGAATCTTTAGGGATCACTCTGGATACAGTGGAAGGTGAGTTTTGGCTCCCAGTGGAAAAAATATATAAAATTACACAGGTGTTATTAATGTTCATAAGAAAATTACAGTAAAATAAATGCAATTGCTTTTGGGGCAGTTAGCATTTGCATCAAGGGTTCTGCCGATGGGTAGAGTTTGCTCAAGAAGACTATACTCAGCTATAGCTGGTTTAAAGAACCCTTTATCCCATGTCAGATTAACATCAGAAATAAAAGGGGATCCTTTGGTTTGGCTGAACTTTCTGGAGCAGTTCAATGGGAAATCGTTGTGGCAGGCTGATTTTATATGCGACAGCGTTTTCCTATTGGCAACAGATGCAGCGAATTCAATAGGTTTCAGAGCTATCTGGGGGGGGGGGGGGGTCATTGGTGTGCATCTGCATGGCCAAGCAGGTGGTCAGCAAGTGGTTTTTGTAAGTATTGTTCTTATGGAATTTTTCCAGGTTGTGGTTGCATTAGAGTTATGGGGTTTTCAGTTTGCAAATAAGAGGCTATTATTCAGTACGAATAATAAAGGATGTTTTCTGTAAATTGTCTTTCCTCCAAGTCTACGCAGGTTGTTTTTTTTTTGTGGCATTTAGTTTTCCTTTGCCTGAAATGGAACATCTGGTTGAAGGCGAAATACATTCAAGGTAAGGTTAACATAATAGCTGACGCTCTTTCTCGCCTGCAGATGGACCGTTTTTTCTCCCTGCTGCCGGAAGCAGATCTAATCGGAGCCTCATGCTCGCCCCATTTATGGGATCTAATTCAATTTTCATGAATATTAAGAATTTGGTGGCGGTTTCGACTTGGAAAAATGCTTCATGGTTGCTGTGGTTATCCATTTTTTCTTCAATAAAATTGTCCATTTCAGAATACTCTGAACAGTTAGTGTTAATTTTCCTGAATTCAATGATGGAAAGGAATTATTCCTGGTCACACATTAACAAAACTCTAGCTGGAATATCATTTTTTTTTCTTTGTATATACAAGCTACCTGCCTGTCAAAGCTTCTTTACAATAAAACAGGCCATGAAAGGTTATAGGAAAACAAATGTGTTTATTGACAATAGATCCCCTATTACACCTGAGATTTTATCAAGGTTATGTGGAAGTAACAACAGTAATCTGTTCTTCAGAATATGAAGCTATTTTGTTCAAAGCAGTTTTTCATTAGCATTTTTTGCAGCATTCAGGGTATCAGAATTATTAACCCCATCTAAGGCAGGAAGATCAGGTATTTTGTTTTCAAACATACAGTTATTGGATGAAAGTGTAAGAATATTTCTAGAATTTAGTAAGACGGACCTCTTTGGGTCGGGGTTCTTAGATATATTTGAAGAAATGTCAGGATGAAAGGATTTGTCCAGTTAGGGCATTGAGGGCATATATCAACTTGAGGTTGGGTTTATTCAATTTATAATTCATTCACAGAGACGATTCACCTTATTACAACGGTTCTTGTATAATTTAGATTTGAATCATTTGAGTATAAACACACTCTTAGAATCGGAGCAGCCACAGAGGCAGTGCGAATTGGGTTAAATCCTAATAGCATTAAGAAAATAGGTAGATGGAGCTCTGACTCTTATAAATTGTATATTCGTCCTTAATTAATGACTTACTTTGTTTCAGGTAATCATCGCTCAGTGTGGATAGTAGGACATCATTTTGTCTTCTGGGCTCAGAAAAGAGCGGCTGATAGAATTTATTCTGAAAATTTGGGATTGGATCCATCCTCAGTTTGTATTAATTGGTATAGTAGAAGGGGAATAATTTGGAGCGATTTAGTATACGAGCTAGGTAGACTTTATGCTGTCTTCCACCCATCTGGCATTCTTATAATCCATTTGGGGGGAAATGATATTGGTAAAATGAAGACATTCAGGTTAATGTTAACAATACGTTTAGGTTTTTTGAAGTTAGTTTCTCCAAACACAGTGTTGGTTTTCTCAGAAATAATACCCAGATTAAGATGGTTGGAATCGGTTACATTCAAACCATTAGAGAAAGTTTGCAAGCGAGTCAACAGAGCTATGGAAAAGTTCCTGTCTCCAGAGTTAGGTTTCTCATTTCGTCATGTTGAGCTGGAAGGTGGCATTCAAGGTATGTATAGGTTTAATAGCATACATTTATCAGATGTAGGTTGGACATTCTGAACCTCAACCTGCAAACATGCATAGAAAAGGCCACGGTTTGGGAGGGTGGTGATAGGAGGGCTGTTTTATGAACAGCCAACTGTTAGGAATGTAGATTGTCTAGGGGTATTTAGACCCTCGATACCTCTGACTAAGGTGTACCTTACAATCCCCACAGGCCTGTGAGATTAGCCCATTGAGACAATGATAAAAAACAATGACAAAGTCTCTCCGAGCAAATCTAATCTTTATTCTTTCTCTGTGAATATAAAGGGGTACTTTTACAAGGCACAGCCCTTTTTCATTACAAATCATCCAATCAAACAGAAGCAAAACCTGTGATACAGTTATACATTATGAGTTTTGAGACCCTTTAAAAAAAAAAAAATGACCTCAAAACTTCCCCATCCACTCCAACTACTCGGAGCCCTGCTAAAACTAGGCAGCGGAGGGAGGAGGAAGTTCCCTCACATGGAATGCAGCCTGTCAGCTCTCCCTGTCTCATGCAGAGCAGACAGACAGAGTCATTAATTGAAACGTTCCCTGCCACAAATCAATTCATATCTGAAAGCACTATGAAAGATATGCTGCTGTCCCTCAGGAAAACTCTATTCAATGACTTTTCTGACATGATGGCTCCCCTGAGTGCCACAGTTCAAACCAACAGTGATAAAATACACTACTTAGAAACTAAAATGGCGGAATTGTACTCTGCTCACAATGATCTTGTTGATGCTTACACAGATCAAGAGAATGAAAATCAGCGCCTCCAGACTAAACTAACAGATCTAGAAGATCGTTCGAGGAGGAATAATATAAAGTTCAGGGGAATACCTGAATCCGTACCCCCAAATGAGCTTAGAAATTTTATCCAACGCCTCATGAAAGCTCTTCTGCCATCCCTGTCTGATATTGAGTTGTGCATTGATAGAGCCCACCGCATACCCAAACCTAAATTTTTGCCCGACACTGCGCCCAGGGATACCCTGGCTCGCATCCACTACTATCATGTGAAAGAGCGTGTCATGGCGGCAGCTAAGCAAAACCCTGTGGTTCCAGACGACTTCACGGGCATATCCCTGTATACAGATATATTGCAACAAACAGCGATGAACAGAAAGAAGCTCGCCACACTTACGAAAATTTTACGAAACAATAGTGTTACTTATCGCTGGGGATTCCCCACAAAGCTTCTGGTTACCTGGAACGGAAAAATGTTCCCTATCCACAATGTAGACAAAGGCATACAACTCTTTAAACAATGGCAACTTCTCCCAGCGGAGGCACACCCTCCCCCCTCATCTGCCTCATCTCCTTCCACGCTGGGACATCCAGAAACAGAATGGACATGAGCTAACCCCTTCACTCTTAAGAGACCATTCTCTTCCTATACAAGATTTCCTCAGCGTGAGGCTGTGAGCCTATGTTACTGTGTTTCTTCTATTTTTACATTGGTTCAAAGTTACCCTCCACGTTACCCAAGCAGCATAGGCTGCCCATTGAGCCTGCTTTTCACAGGAGTTTCTTAATATGTTGATCTTGATTTGTTCTCTTCTCTTCTGCTTCACCACCTTCTCTGAGCCCCCCACCTACCCAGTCACTATGCAAGATATGTTAAGCATTCAGAATGGATTTGGTTTACCTACTGAGTCACCTGACAAGAATTGTGATTCCCAAGATCCCTTCTATTGCTCACCTTCAAGCAATTGCCTTCCTCCTGCATATGTCCCACATATTGCATTCTGCGCACAGGCTCCTTCATCTCCCAGGTATGCTTCTGCTATTCATATCCAAATAGTAAACCTTTACGCAACAATTCTCCAGCGCTCATTTAACTCCTTATGCCCTTGAAAATCCTGTCACTGAACACTAAAGGTCTAAATAGTCCTTTTAAGCGATAATCACTATTAAAAGAAGCCCGTATTCTCAAAGCAGACATTATATTTGCCCAAGAAACGCATTTTGCTGCCCACAAGTGCCCCAAAGTGAATTTTCGTAACTTCCCTCACCTATATATGGCTAATGGCCCAAAAAAGTCCTGTGGAGTTCTCATCGCTGTTAAAGATTCTATACCCTTCAACCTTATTCGCACCATTCCAGACTCTCAAGACAGATATCTCACCCTCATCTGTGAACTCAATCGAACTACCTTCACTCTTGTCAACCTATATGCTCCGAACACTAATAAAAAAAAATTCCTGACCCCTCTGCTCAACGAAGTTGCGGAAGTGATGCAAGGTACTCTTATTATTGGTGGGGACTTCAACACAATTTTAAACCCTGATATGGACTCCACTACCCCTACTAGAAGTCCTAAACAATCTATTGCTCCCTTATTGCTGCAGCATGAGCTCTATGATGCCTGGCGATGCCTCCATGGATCTGAAAAAAACTTCACCTTCATGTCTGCTGCACACTCCTCGTATTCCCGTATTGATTTCTTTCTGACCACTAAGGCTTCGCTGCAAAATGTTCTACGCACGGATATTGGTACAATTTCCTGGTCGGATCATGCGCCAATCACCCTGACATTTGATGACCACCTACGCAATTCTCCTCCTCCTCTTTGGAGATTGAATACTTCTCTTTTGAGCGACAGGCAGTTGTACCAAAATATCGTCCAGGAACACCATTATTTTTTTATGTACAACGATATCCCTGAAACTAATAGATTTATTCTGTGGAACACCTATAAAGTGTATATGACGGGAATACTGATTAAAATGGCATCATATGTTAAAAAGAAGAGAGCTAAGTAGATTGAAGACTTGCTTAATTCTATATCCCTGAAAGAACAAAAAAATAAAACTACCCAAGACCCCCAACTAACACGTGACATACTCCAGGACAGACAAACCTTGAGATCCCTCCTCTTATACAAATACGAAAATCACTTTAAATTTATTAGAGCCAACTATTATGGCCTGCACAATAAAGCAGGAGCTTGGCTTGCTAAAAAAGTAAAGACAAAACAGATCCAACAAAAAATTACCAATCTTAAGCACCCTTCATCTCACACTCCCTTTTTTAACCCAAAAAACATTGCAAATGCTTTTGCGGACTATTATCAATCTCTATATGACCTACGTAATGATGAAACTACCCCCCAACCCTCTCCCGCACTTATTGCAGATTTCCTACACAAAGTCAATTTACCCACCCTCACAACTGCCCAACTTGATACTATTTCCCAACCATTCACAACTCAAGAAATCTGCTTATCTATCAGCAAATTGCCCAACCGGAAGTCCCCCGGAGATGATGGATTCTCAAATAAATATTACAAGCATCTATCCAAAGAAATTGCCCCCACTTGCAAGATGTCTTCAATCTCGCTTCCTCATCTGGTACCTTTCCCCCTGAGATGTTAAAAGCGGTGATTGTTACAATACCTAAACCTAACAAAGATCCCACTAGTAC
The DNA here is from genome assembly GCA_037952835.1 of Lithobates septentrionalis. Taxonomy (NCBI): domain Eukaryota; kingdom Metazoa; phylum Chordata; class Amphibia; order Anura; family Ranidae; genus Lithobates; species Lithobates septentrionalis. The sequence continues at coordinate 674,577 of JBBDGP010000851.1, read as the reverse complement.
CGCTAATTATAGGCCCATATCTTTGCTCAATACTGATATCAAGATATATGCTAAACTTTTAGCCGCCAGACTACAAAAAGTATTGCCTTACCTTGTTCAACCGGACCAGGTAGGATTTATACCTGGACGACAAGCTCCTGACGGTACCAGACGTCTTATTAATCTGATCTCACAAGCGGGCTCTTCCCGAACGCCTTCTCTGCTCCTTTCTTTGGATGCAGAGAAGGCATTCGACAGGGTCCACTGGGGATATCTCAAAGTGGTACTTGGTGCATTTGGAATCATAGGATGGCTTCAGACCGCTGTCCTCTCTCTTTACTCTAACCCTTCAGTCACTGTCCTTAACTCAGGAATTAAATCTAAACTGATAAAATAACGAACGGAACTAGACAGGGATGTCCTCTTTCATCCATCATTTTTGTACTCCTAATGGAACCATTGGCAGAAAGTATTAGATCCCACCCTAAAATCAATGGGCTTACCATAGCTGGCATTGAACACAAAATTAGTCTTTTTGCAGACGATGTCCTGCTTATTCTTTCCAATCCCAAGTCCTCATTAAATGAGACGCAAAAACTACTTGCAGAGTTTAGCGCTGTTACATAGTTAGTAAGGTTGAAAAAAGACACAAGTCCATCCAGTCCAACCATAAAAAAAAAAAAAAAAAAAAAAAAAACAAAACAAAAAAAAAACGTACAATCCAATATACCCAATACTATACCCACAGTTGATCCAGAGGAAGGCAAAAAACCCCAGCAAAGCATGCTCCAATTTGCTACAGCAGGGGAAAAAATTCCTTCCTGATTCCAGAGAGGCAATCGGATTTTCCCTGGATCAACTTTACCTATAATTGTCAGTACCCAGTTATATTATGTACATTTAGGAAAGTATCCAGGCCTTTCTTAAAGCAATCTACTGAGCTGGCCAGAACCACCTCTGGAGGGAGTCTATTCCACATTTTCACAGCTCTTACTGTGAAGAAACCGTATTTGGAGATGAAATCTCTTTTCCTCCAGTCGTAAAGAGTGCCCCCTTGTCCTCTGTGTTGACCGTAAAGTGAATAACTTAACACCAAGTTCACTATATGGACCCCTTATATATTTAAACATGTTGATCATATCCCCCCTTATTCTCCTCTTCTCAAGAGTGAACAAATTCAGTTCCTCTAATCTCTCCTCATAGCTGAGCTCCTCCATGCCTCTTATCAGTTTGGTTGCCCTTCTCTGCACTTTCTCCAGTTCCCCGATATCCTTTTTGAGAACTGGTGTCCAGAACTGAACTGCATATTCCAGATGAGGTCTTACTAATGATTTGAACAGGGGCAAAATGATATCTCTCTCTCTGGAGTCCATACCTCTCTTAATACAAGAAAGAACTTTGCTCGCTTTGGAAACCGCAGCTTGGCATTGCATGCTATTATTGAGCTTATGATCTACCAAAACCCCCAGATCCTTCTCCACTACAGATTCCCCCAGTTGTACTCCCCCTAGCATGTATGATGCATGCATATTCTTAGCCCCCAAGTGCATAACTTTACATTTCTCAACATTAAACCTCATCTGCCACATAGTCGCCCAATTAGACAGAGCATTGAGGTCGGCTTGTAAATTGGAGACATCCTGTAAGGACGTTATTCCACTGCATAGCTTGGTGTCATCTGCAAAGACAGAAATGTTACTTTTGATCCCAGACCCAATATCATTTATAAAGATATTAAAGAGTAAGGGTCCCAGCACTGAACCTTGGGGTACACCACTGATAACCTTAGACCATTCAGAGTAAGAATCATTAACCACTACTCTCTGAATTCTGTCTTTTAGCCAGTTTTCTATCCATTTACAAACTGATATTTCCAAGCCTGTAGACTTTAACTTACACATGAGCCGTGTGTGCGGAACTGTATCAAACGCTTTTGCAAAATCCAAATAAACCACGTCCACAGCCACCCCTCTGTCCAAGGTTTTACTTACCTCTTCATAAAAAGAAATCAGGTTTGTCTGACAACTTCTGTCTTTCATGAACCCATGCTGTCTGTTGCTTAAAATGTTTTTTTCCAGCAAGAACTCATCTATGTGGTCTTTTATTAAATGCTCCAGTATCTTCCCGACTATAGAAGTTAAACTAACAGGTCTATAGTTACTTGGTAAAGACTTTGATCCCTTTTTAAATATAGGCACCACGTTCGCCCTGCGCCAATCCAGTGGTACCATTCCTGTCATTAATGAGTCCCTAAAAATTAGATACAATGGCTTTGAAATTACAGAGCTCAATTCTTTTAGGATCCGTGGGTGGATGCCATCAGGTCCAGGTGCTTTATCCACCTTTATTCTGTCTAAATATTTCTGGACCATATCCCTTTTGAGCCATTGTGGATCATTGGGGGCTGTGTCAATACCACCCCCATTATGGACATGAACTTCCCCATGCTCTTTTGTATACACAGAGCTGAAGAAAGTATTTAATCAATTAGCCTTCTCCTTGTCCCCAGTCACCCACTCTAGATTATTTTGTAAAGGGCCTACATGCTCAGACCTGACCTTTTTACTATTAATATATTTGAAGAATTTTTTGGGGTTTGTCCTACTATTTTTTGCGATCTGTCGTTCCTTTTGAATTTTTGCACCCTTGATTTCTTTTTTACATATTCTGTTAAATTCTTTGTAGCATTTAAATGACACTAGTGTTCCTTCATTTTTATATTTTTTAAAAGCTCTTTTCTTATTGTTTATAGCTTTTCTAACTTTGACCGTGAGCCACATAGGTTTTCTTTTTAGCCTTTTAAACTTATTGCCCATGGGAATATACTTTGCAGTGAGGTCCCAAACAGTCTTTTTGAAGAATTCCCATTTCTGTTCTGTGTTTATCGCTGCCAATATTCCCTCCCAGTCTAAGTCCTCGAGAGCAGCCCTCATCCTTGGAAAATTTGCTCTCTTGAAGTTAAGTGTTTTTATCTTTCCCTTATGTATTTCTTGTTTACAGCTAACATCAAATGAAATCATGTTATGGTCACTGCTACCCAGGTGTTCCTTTATCTGCACATTAGTATCATACTATAAATTAAATGCCTCTAAATCTCAATATTCCGACCCCCCTACAAACCTCATTAAGTAAAGAATTTCCCTTTGCTTGGACACCCACTTCATTGACTTATCTAGGCATACAGTTAACCACACACACTGTGCAACTATATCATCACAATTTTAAACCCTTTTTGGAATCACTCCTCAGACAATTATCCTATTTGCGAACACAAGAACTATCAGTTGCGGGAAGAATAGCGAGTTTAAAAATCTGATCTTTCCCAAGCTGCTGTATCTGTTTCGCACCTTAATAATCCCAATCCCATCCACCTTTTTCTCCTCGATTCAAAAGCTCTTTACCCAGTTTATCTGGAATCATAAACCGCCTAGGTGCTCACTCTCCATTATGTTGAAGCACAGGATGAATGGAGGTATGGGAGTCCCCAACATTCTGGCTTACTACAAAGCTTGTGTGCTAGACCAACTTAGATATTGGTGGACTCCCCATGACCATAAATCTTGGTCGCATTTAGAGCGTGTAAATATTCCCTTTAAAGATCCTACATCAACCCTTATTGCTATTAAATTGAGAGCCTCATTCCCCACCTCCTTGATTCCGACAATACAGATCTCTACTAAAATGTGGTCCGAATTCTCCATCCCCTCTACACCTCGAAATTCCCTGTCTAAGATCGACACCCCCCTCGTGGTGCTCCAAAACTTCATCCCTCATATTGACCTACACCATTGGAAATCCAGAGGGATTACACTCCTGAAGGAGCTATACCAGGGCACTTCTCTCCACACATTCGGATACCTATGCTCACACTTCAATCTCCCTCCCCACACCCACTTTACCTATATGCAAATCCGATCTTTTCTTTTGAGACACCCCTTGCCCCTATACTTAGAGCTACCAACTGTGATACTTAAATGTTTTCAAGACACTAAGTGCCCATTAAAAGGAATCTCCCTATTCTATAACATTTGTAATTCCCAAGATAACTTTTCGAAAACCACAACTATTCTTAAATGGGAAGAAACCTTGGGAATGGTTTTTCCAGATAAAAGTTGGCAGAAAGCCTTCATTAACACTTATGCTGCATCCAAATGTACGAACCATTGGGAACAATTTCAAAAAACTGTGCACTCATGGTACCTTACTCCATACAAGCTCTCTAAGTTCTACCCTTCCCAGTCAGCTCTCTGCTGGCAAAATTGTGGAGAAACTGGTACACTCTTTCACACACTGTGTTCATGCAAATCAATATGTTCATTTTGGAACAAAATGTTTTCTATCCTATCAGGTATTTGTGATCACAGCATTCTCCCTAACCCTGAGCTAGCCATCCTACACCTAAACATCCACGAATATCCACCCAGAATGAGAGTAGTGATATTACAACTTCCATTGGCAGCGAAACTCACTATTACGAGACTATGGAAAACACCCACCTCCCCATCGCCCTCTGACTCCATCACCACTCTCAACCATCAATGCGAGATGGAGAAACTACTAGCGATCACTAACTCTACTGTAGATAGATTTAGAGATAAATGGGCTATTTGGCTATGTAACTCTAAATGTACAACTAAAGTCTGAAAAATTTGCATTCTAGACCATGATCTGTTCCTCTTCATTACATTATATTACGGTGACTGACCAGAATCCTCTTTCTTTCTCTTTCTTTCTACCTCTTCTTCTACTCTCCCCTTCTTCCCCTTCACCCTCCTACTCCCTCCCCCCTTTTCCTTTCTTTGTTTTCCTTCTCCCAATTCGTCTCTCTCAAGCTACAGGGCATACACCTCATCAGTGTATAACAATTGCCTTGCACGATTTAGTCTTTCTCTCCTATATTGGTAATTGCTTGATATATTCGGGCCTATCCAGTTATGTTTTTTTTTTTATGTATTAATGGTGTATCCCATCACAGCTATTGTATGTTTTGTAATTGTATCACTTTATTCTACTTCAATAAAACATATTGATAAAAAAAAAAAAAAAAAACTCATAAAGTCTCTATAAACATTCCCGATTTTTTCACAATCGCAGCGCCGCAGGGTTAAAATTCTGGGGGGTTGAGAAGGTGACTAACCATTGGAGGGGAGGCAATTATATTTGGCAACTGAGTCGCCGTGAATCCTTCTGGGTATATGAAACCAAGGTCCCCACAGGGTTGAACGTGGGAATTTGACTTGAATTGTTTTATTTTGATTGATAATTATTTATGATGGAAATTTTAGGGTTTAATGTTGGAACTGTGAATGAGTATTCATCTTATTAGATAATGATGTTTTATTGTGTGTATTTATTTTATGATCCAGGAATAGGTGGCTGTTATGATGTTTTAGTTTTTAATTTTTAATTCCATATTTTGCATGGTATGGAATAGCTAATAGATTATGGCTTTATTTTGAACATCCCGGGTTTCCTTTCCCTCCAGCGATGCGCCGGGCCACAAAAGGGTTTTTGTGCACTTTACTGCAAGCTGTCTGGCTCTGATGTCCCTGTTACAGAGTGTGATGAGCATGTAGGTCATGTGACCTTCTGGGCGTCTCTGTAGTAATGGAACGTACCCAATGGGGATGTGCTACCTGGAAGCCAAACACGTCTTCCGGGTGTCCCTGCTGCTTGTGACGTTGCACGGTGGGGGCGGATTCCGGATATTGATCACGTCTGCCAGGAGGTGGGCTCCGGATATCTGCCATGCCTCCTGTGCGTCGCTGTCAGTGCACGCTATGGAGGGAAGGCTCCGGAAGTTAACCACGCCCCCCGAGCATCTTTGTCATCACGGTAATGTACGTCAGTACGGTGGTTCCTAGTTAGCAGTTATACAAGGTGGAATATACTGTATATAAGGACGCTGACGCACGAGCCCCCGTAATTCGCTGAAGAAGTCCCGCCCACAGAGACGATCCGCATGCAGGAGGGCTCCGTGATGTCATTACAGCCACCTTCCTGGTTTCACCACGAGATGTTGTGACATGCTGTGTTGTATGCTCTAATTCCTAGCACTGGGGATTCAGTGCTATGCTTGTAAGTAACATTCCTCATTTTAATAAAAGACGCATTTAAGTTAAAACAGAAAGCAGTATAAATGTTTATCAATTTTTGCATGAACTACGTCTCCACCAACTGCATACGAGAGTGTTATACTGCTGATGCACCACTGAGGCTGGATTTCGATCGCTGGGTCGGTTAAAAGGCAGAATTTCATCTTATGATTCCCCCTGTGGGGAATGCTTGAATGACCTTTCTGTTAAATCAGAGGTCCACGAAGTGACGTGAGCAGCCTGTATTTACGGTGGTGGAACCACAGATAAGGATGCACAACCATTGAAATTTTTCTGAGCACCCTGATCACTACTGAGGAATCTATCCTTGTTTGTTGGTGCCTTCCTTTGGGTCATCTGTGGCTCTCATATTATGTAAATTGGGAATGTCTATATAGTTTAAGGCCGTCTGACTTTTTATTTTTCAGCGCTGCACTCCCTCCCCTTTCCAACCCCCCCATCCCCCTGAGAATACCAACCTGGAACTTCAGATGTTCCCTACTGCTGCCTACTGACTTAACCAATTTGCCGTTTGATAGTAATCGCATATGGACCAGCATGTTTGGTGCATAACGGTTGCCTTCATGCCTGAGGGTTCGGATCCATGATTTGGATTTCAAGGCCAAGTGGGAGAATACTTTAAATAACTGTTCTAGAGAGCTGATACAACATTTTATAGAGGTATATAGGATACAAATGAGTAATCTAGCTAAAGATTTGGATCAAATTATGAGCCTTTTACAACCTCTAGAAAATCAAGAATCCTATAAGGAGCGGGAAAAAACTATGATAGAACGTTTAGAGAAATTTAACAAAGGGATTTTGATAAAAAAAAAAGAAAAAAGATAGTAAGATAGGAATGCCTTCACAGGCACAGTGAGGCTGCATTGATGGGCACAGTGAGGCTGCATTGATGGGCACAGTGAGGCTGCATTGATGGGCACAATGAGGCTACATTCACAGGCACAGTCAAGCTGCATTCATGGGCACTCACGGGCACAGTGAGGCTGCCTTCAAGGGCACAATGATGCTGCATTCATGCTCAGTAAGACTGCATTTGTATGGACAGTAAGGCTGCATTCCTGTGGACAGTAAGGCTGCATTTGTATAGACAGCAAGACTGCATTTCTATGGACAGTAAGGCTGCATTCCAATGGACAGTAAGGCTGCATTTGTATAGACAGTAAGGCTGCATTCATATGGACAGTAAGGCTGCATTTGTATGGACAGTAAGGCTGCATTCGTATGGATATTAAGGCTGCATTCGTATGGACAATAAGGTTGCATTCAAATGGACAGTAAGGCTGCATTCGTATGGACAGTAACGCTGCAAGGATGGGCACAGTGAGGCTGCATTCACGGGCACTGTGAGGCTGCATTAGATGGACAGTAAGGCTGCATTTGTTGGACAGTGAGGCTGCATTCATGGGCACAGTGAGGCTGCATTCAGAGCGATTGGCGACGAAAAGCGTAGAATATCTATCGCTTCTGCTAAAGAAATGTTGAAGGTCATGAAAGCATTAAGTGAGAGGAAAACAGTAGCCAGGGGGGTACCAAGTGGTTGGCGAGACTGGTGCCCGCCAGGGGAGCATGTCGAGGGGGGGGCAATTGGCAGTGTTGTTCCACTTCAGCACAGGCACAGCAGCGGTGGGCTGGCGGCCCCGAGCACTGCTGCTTGCTGCTGGCAGGGCCGCTGATAGGGGGGGAGTTTCCCTCTCCCTCCTGTTGGTTTTCAGCTGTTGGAGGGAGAGGAGAGATACACAGCATTGTTTCTGTAACTGTGTGTCTGTCACAGCGCACCGATCTGCCTCCCTGTTCGGGCCACATATGATCCTCCCATAGGTGCCTGGTCTCCCCCAGAGGTGTCTGGTCTCCCCCCAGAGGTGTCTGGTCTCCCCCCAGAGGTGCCTGGTCTCCCTCCAGCGCTGCCTGTTTTCCTCTCCCAGGGAGAGCAGGGGCAGGGATTTATCAGGACACTGAGAGTGGGGGAGGGCTTGCCTGTCTTAATGCATAGGCACTTCTGCAAACTGCCTAGGGGTCCTAGGTGAATGGGGGGCCTGTGAAGTTTCCTCCCCGCAGTTTCGGGCAGTGCCGTGGTAACAGTTCTCTTCACTTTGGCTGTGTCTCTTTTGCTACAGTACAACTGTACAGGTCAGTTCTGTTATGTGTCTCTCTGATCTCTGCAATGCTCTCTCTCCCTCCCTGGCATCTTCCTCCCTGCCTCAGCCACTATCTGACCGTCATGCTCCTCCCTGTCATCCTCTCCTCACACAGATCCATTCATCTTTGCCTGTCACACACTGCTCATCTCAGCCTGCTAGTTCCACCACTGATTCAGAGTATGTAATGTACAGCACATTTCTATATGGTGCAGATGGCCAGCATATGTAACATACAGGAGGGCACAGTGGTCTTGTGCATGTAACATACAAACATTTTACTAGTGCACCATTTTTTAGCATGTAATTTACAGCATGGCATATAAAGTAAAGCAGTCCCCTTTACAAAAGCCTGTTTACACTTGTGGTTAATGTAACTGCCTGTTATTTTGTTTTTTGTTTTTTTAAATTCCACCTTAACTTTGATGCATACTGTAAATACCCCTGTTCAATTGGTGGTCATTGTTAATACATGTATTAACTATGTGTATCGGCTATGTGTAAATACAACTTTGCCTCGGTGGTCAGTGTAAATGCCCCTTTATATAAGTGGTATGTATACATGCCCCCTTAAATTGACGGTCAATGGCAGGAAGCGTTCACTGGTGTCAGTGGTTATTTACCTGACTGTTGGTCCTGCGCTGCTGACTTTGCAGAGTGACATCCACATTGGCACCAGAACTACGCAGTCAACGTAGGGCAGTGCAGTGGTCAGCAGCCGGGATTGATGGATCCACCAGCTGATGTGACATTATAGTTCTGATACTAGTGCATACATGTACAGTTTACAAATATACTTCTTGTGTCCTTTTGATGGTAAGCTAATGAGTGCACATATTCTCGTCACTTAAACTTGTGCCTCTTGGCTACTAAGTGTCTAAATCCACAAGTCCCACTGTCACTTTCCAAAAAAATCAGGACGTGAGAGTGGGAGCAAAGTAAGCAATCTGTTTTTAGCTTTTCGTTTTTAAAACTATGAGGTGGATAGTCACAGGCATACCAACAGGCTGGGGCGCAGGCCAAGGAGTTGCGCAAATTGGCAGTGTTCTACTGCTCTTCTAAGCAGGGCCGGACTGGCCTAGCGGAATACCGGGAAATTTCCCGGTAGGCCGCATGCACTGGGGTCACTTTGATCTGTGGCTGACTTCAGCACTCGCCTCCCTCCCTCTTTCTCTCACACACACAGCAGGCATCTCCCGCGGTGTGTGTTACAGAGCTGATTGAATCAGTGTTTCTCCTAATACAAGAGCCTAGGTCTAGGGGGGCGGGACCTTGCTACAGCACAGCCGAACACAGACACAGCCAGCTCTGTGACACACACCGTGGGAGATGCCCGCTGTGTGTGATCCAGGCAATGCCATGGTGAGTATGTATTGATGGGCTCAGTGAGGCTGCATTCATGCTCAATATGGCTGCATTCAGTAAGGCTGCATTTATGCTCAGTGAGGCTGCATTCCTATGGACAGTAAGGTCGCATTCCTATGGACAGTAAGGTTGCATTTGTATGGACAGTAAGGCTGCATTCGTATAGACAGTAAGGCTGCATTCCTATGGACAGTAAGGCTGCATTCCTATGGACAGTAAGGCTGCATTCCTATGGACAGTAAGGTTGCATTCGTATGGACAGTAAGGTTGCATTCGTATGGACAGTAAGGCTGCATTTGTATGGACATTAAGGCTGCATTTGTATGGACAGTAAGGTTGCATTCATATGGACAGTAAGGCTGCATTTTTATGGACAGTAATGCTGCAATGATGGGCACAGTGAGGCTGCATTCATGGGCACTGTGAGGCTGCATTTGATGGACAGTAAGGCTGCATTTGTTAGACAGTGAGGCTGCATTCATGGGCACAGTGAGGCTGCATTCACGGGCACAGTGAGGCAGCATTGATGGGCACAGTGAGGCTGCATTCACGGGCACAGTGAGGCTGCATTCACGGGCACAGTGAGGCTGCATTCACGGGCATAGTAAAGCTGCATTTGATGGACAGTGAGGCTGCATTGATGGGCACAGTGAGGCTGCATTGATGGGCACAATGAGGCTGCATTCACGGGCACAGTTAGTCTGCATTCATGGGCACTCACGGGCACAGTGAGGCTGCATTCATGGGCACTATGAGGCTACAATCATGGGAACAATGAAGCTGCATTCATGTGCACAGTGATGTTGCATTCATGGGAACAGTGAGGTTGCATTTATGGGCACAGTGAGACTGCATTCATGGGCACAGTAAGGCTGCATTCATGGGCACAGGGAGGCTGCATTCAAGGGCATAGTAAAGCTGCATTTGATGGACAGTGAGGCTGCATTGATAGGCACAGTGAGGCTGCATTTATGGGCACAGTGAGGCTGCATTCACAGGCACACTGAGGCTGCATTGATGGGCACAGTGAGGCTGCATTGATGGGCACAATGAGGCTGCATTTACAGGCACAGTCAAGCTGCATTCATGGGCACTCACGGGCACAGTGAGGCTGCCTTCAAGGGCACAATGAGGCTGCACTCATGCTCAGTAAGGCTGCATTCCTATAGAAGTAAGGTTGCATTCCTATGGACAGTAAGGTTGCATTTGTATGGACAGTAAGGCTGCATTTGTATAGACAGTACGGCTGCATTCATATGGACAGTAAGGCTGCATAACTATGGACAGTAAGGTTGCATTTGTATGGACAGAAAGTCTGCATTCGTATGGACATTAAAGCTGCATTCGTATGGACAGTAAGGTTGCATTCATATGGACAGTAAGGCTGCATTTGATGGACAGTGAGGCTGCATTCACGGGCACAGTGAGGCTGCATTGATGGGCACAGTGAAGCTGCATTCATGGGCACAATGAGGCTGCATTCATGGGCACAGTTAGTCTGCATTCAAGGGCACTCACGGGCACAGTGAGGCTACAATCATGGTAACAATGAAGTTGCATTCATGGGCACAATGATGTTGCATTCGTGGGCACAGTGAGGTTGCTTTCATGGGCACAGTGAGGCTGCATTCATGGGCACAGTAAGACTGCATTCATGGGTCACAGGGAGGCTGCATTCAAGGGCAAAGTAAAGCTGCATTTGATGGACAGTGAGGCTGCATTGATGGGCACAGTGAGGCTGCATTCACAGGCACAGTGAGGCTGCATTGATGAGCACAGTGAGGCTGCATTGATGGGCACAATGAGGCTGCATTCACAGGCACAGTCAAGCTGCATTCATGGGTACTCACGGGCACAGTGAGGCTGCCTTCAAGGGCACAATGAGGCTGCATTCATGCTCAGTAAGGCTGCATTCCTATGGACAGTAAGGCTGCATTCCTTTGGACAGTAAGGTTGCATTCGTATGGACAGTAAGGCTGCATTCGTATGGACATTAAGGCTGCATTCGTATGGACAGTAAGGTTGCATTCATATGGACAGTAAGGCTGCATTCGTATGGACAGTAACGCTGCAATGATGGGCACAGTGAGGCTGCATTCATGGGCACTGTGAGGCTGCATTTGATGGACAGTATGGCTGCATTTGTTGGACAGTGAGGCTGCATTAATGGGCACAGTGGGGCTGCATTCATGGGCACAGTGGGGCTGCATTCACGTGCACAGTGAGGCAGCATTGATGGGCACAGTGAGGCTGCATTCACAGGCACAGTGTGGCTGCATTCACGGGCATAGTAAAGCTGCATTTGATGGACAGTGAGGCTGCATTGATGGGCACAGTGAGGCAGCATTGATGGGCACAATGAGGCTGCATTCACGGGCACAGTTAGGCTGCATTCATGGGCAATCACAGGCACAGTGAGGCTGCATTGATGGGCACAGTGAGGCTACATTCATGGGAACAATGAAGCTGCATTCATGGGCACAGTGATGTTGCATTTGTGGGCACAGTGAGATTGAATTCATGGGCACAATGAGGCTGCATTCATGGGCAAAGTAAGGCTGAATTCCTGGGCACAGGGAGGCTGCATTCAAGGGCATAGTAAAGCTGCATTTGATGGACAGTGAGGCTGCATTGATAGGCACAGTGAGGCTGCATTCACAGGCACAGTGAGGCTGCATTGATGGGCACAGTGAGGCTGCATTGATGGGCACAATGAGGCTGCATTCATGGGCACAGTTAGTCTGCATTCAAGGGCACAGTGAGGCTGCATTGATGGGTACAGTGAGGCTACAATCATGGTAACAATGAAGTTGCATTCATGGGCACAGTGATGTTGCATTCGTGGGCACAGTGAGGTTGCATTCATGGGCACAGCGAGGCTGCATTCATGGGCACAGAAAGGCTGCATTCATGGGTCACAGGGAGGCTGCATTCAAGGGCATAGTAAAGCTGCATTTGATGGACAGTGAGGCTGCATTGATGGGCACAGTGAGGCTGCATTCACAGGCACAGTGAGGCTGCATTGATGGGCACAGTGAGGCTGCATTGATGGGCACAATGAGGCTGCATTCACAGGCACAGTCAAGCTGCATTCATGGGCACTCACGGGCACAGTGAGGGTGCCTTCAAGGGCACAATGAGGCTGCATTCATGCTCAGTAAGGCTGCATTCATATGGACGGTAAGGCTGCATTCCTATGGACAGTAAGGTTGCATTTGTATGGACAGTAAGGCTGCATTTGCATGGACATTAGGAGGCTGCATTTGTATGGACAGTAAGGTTGCATTCATATGGACAGTAAGGCTGCATTCGTATGGACAGTAACGCTGCAATGATGGGCACAGTGAGGCTGCATTCATGGGCACTGTGAGGCTGCATTTGATGGAGAGTAAGGCTGCATTTGTTGGACAGTGAGGCTGCATTCATGGGCAGCAGTGGGGCTGCATTCATGGGCACAGTGTAGCTGCATTCACAGGCACAGTGAGGCAGCATTGATGGGCACAGTGAGGGTGCATTCACGGCACAGTGAGGCTGCATTCACGGGCATAGTAAAGCTGCATTTGATGGACAGTGAGGCTGCATTGATGGGCACAGTGAGGCAGTATTGATAGGCACAATTAGGCTGCATTCACAGGCACAGTTAGGCTGCATTCATGGGCAATCACGGGCACAGTGAGGCTGAATTGATGGGCACAGTGAGGCTACATTCATGGGAACAATGAAGCTGCATTCATGGGCACAGTGATGTTGCATTTGTGGGCACAGTGAGGTTGCATTCATGGGCACAGTGAGGCTGCATTCATGGGCACAGTAAGGCTGCATTCAAGGGCATAGTAAAGCTGCATTTGATGGACAGTGAGGCTGCATTGATGGGCACAATGAGGCTGCATTCACAGGCACAGTGAGGCTGCATTGATGAGCACAGTGAGGCTGCATTGATGGGCACAATGAGGCTGCATTCACAAGCACAGTCAAGCTGCATTCATGGGCACTCATGGGCACAGGGAGGCTGCCTTCAAGGGCACAATGAGGCTACATTCATGCTCAGTAAGGCTGCATTTCTATGGACAGTAAGGCTGCATTCCTATGGACAGTAAGGCTGCATTCGTATAGACAGTACGGCTGCATTCATATGGACAGTAAGGCTGCATTCCTATGGACAGTAAGGTTGCATTCGTATAAACAGTAAGGCTGCATTTGTATGGACATGAAGGCTGCATTTGTATGGACTGTAAGGTTGCACTCATATGGACAGTAACACTGCAATGATGGGCACAGTGAGGCTGCATTCATGGGCACTGTGAGGCTGCATTTGATGGACAGTAAGGCTGCATTTGTTGGACAGTGAGGCTGCATTCATGGGCACAGTGAGGCTGCATTCAGGGGCGCAGTGAGGTAGCATTGATGGGCACAGTGAGGCTGCATTCACGGGCACAGTGAGGCTGCATTCATGGGCACAGTGAGGCTGCATTCATGGGCATAGTAAAGCTGCATTTGATGGACAGTGAGGCTGCATTGATGGGCACAGTGAGGCTGCATTGATGGGCACAATGAGGCTGCATTCACGGGCACAGTGAGGCTGCATTCATGGGCATAGTAAAGCTGCATTTGATGGACAGTGAGGCTGCATTGATGGGCACAGTGAGGCTGCATTGATGTGTACAATGAGGCTGCATTCACGCGCACAGTTATTCTGCATTCAAGGGCACTCATGGGCACAGTGAGGCTGCATTGATGGGCACAGTAAGGCTACAATCATGGTAACAATAAAGTTGCATTCATGGGCACAGTGATGTTGCATTCGTGGGCACAGTGAGATTGCATTCATGGGCACAGTGAGGCTGCATTCATGGGCACAGTAAGGCTGCATTCAAGGGCATAGTAAAGCTGCATTTGATGTGCACAGTGCGGCTGCATTGATGGGCACAGTGAGGCTGCATTCACAGGCACAGTGAGGCTGCATTGATGGGCACAGTGAGGCTGCATTGATGGGCACAATGAGGCTGCATTCACGGGCACAGTCAAGCTGCATTCATGGGCACTCACGGGCAGTGAGGCTGCCTTCAAGGGCACAATGAGGCTGCATTCATGCTCAGTAAGGCTGCATTCCTATGGACAGTAAGGTTGCATTCGTATGGACAGTAAGGCTGCATTCGTATGGACATTAAGGCTGCATTTGTATGGACAGTAAGGTTACATTCATATGGACAGTAAGGCTGCATTCGTAACGCTGCAATGATGGGCACAGTGAGGCTGCATTCATGGGCACTGTGAGGCTACATTTGATGGACAGTAAGGCTGCATTTGTTGGACAGTGAGGCTGCATTCATGGGCACAGTGGGGCTGCATTCATGGGCACAGTGGGGCTGCATTTATGGGCACAATGAGGCAGCATTGATGGGCACAGTGAGGCTGCATTCATGGGCACAGTGAGGCTGCATTCACGGGCATAGTAAAGCTGCATTTGATGGACAGTGAGGCTGCATTGATGGGCACAATGAGGCAGCATTGATGGGTACAATGAGGCTGCATTCACGGCCACGGTTAGGCTGCATTCATGGGCAATCACGGGCACAGTGAGGCTGCATTGATGGGCACAGTGAGGCTTCATTCATGGGAACAATGAAGCTGCATTCATGGGCACAGTGATGTTGCATTTGTGGGCACAGTGAGGTTGCATTCATGGGCACAGTGAGGCTGCATTCATGGGCACAGTAAGGCTGCATTCAAGGGCATAGTAAAGCTGCATTTGATGGACAGTGAGGCTTCATTAATGGGCACAATGAGGCTGCATTCACAGGCACGGTGAGGCTGCATTAATGAGCACAGTGAGGCTGCATTGATGGGCACAATGAGGCTGCATTCACAGGCACAGTCAAGCTGCATTCATGGGCACTCATGGGCACAGTGAGGCTGCCTTCAAGGGCACAATGAGGCTGCATTCATGCTCAGTAAGGCTGCATTTCTATGGACAGTAAGGCTGCATTCCTATGGACAGTAAGGTTGCATTCATATGGACAGTAAGGCTGCATTCGTAATAGACAGTAAGGCTGCATTCATATGGACAGTAAGGCTGCATTCCTATGGACAGTAAGGTTGCATTCGTATAAACAGTAAGGCTGCATTCCTATGGACATTAAGGCTGCATTCGTATGGACTGTAAGGTTGCACTCATATGGACAGTAACGCTGCAATGATGGGCACAGTGAGGCTGCATTCATGGGCACTGTGAGGCTGCATTTGATGGACAGTAAGGCTGCATTTGTTGGACAGTGAGGCTGCATTCATGGGCACAGTGAGGCTGCATTCATGTGCACAGTGAGGTAGCATTGATGGGCGCAGTGAGGCTGCATTCACGGGCACAGTGAGGTGGCATTCACGGGCACAGTGAGGCTGCATTCATGGGCATAGTAAAGCTGCATTTGATGGACAGTGGGGCTGCATTGATGGGCACAGTGAGGCTGCATTGGTGGGCACAATGAGGCTGCATTCACGGGCACAGTGAGGCTGCATTCATGGGCATAGTAAAGCTGCATTAGATGGACAGTGAGGCTGCATTGATGGGCACAGTGAGGCTGCATTGATGTGTACAATGAGGCTGCATTCACGGGCACAGTTAAGCTGCATTCATGGGCACTCACAGGCACAGTGAGGCTACATTCGTGGGAACAATGAAGCTGCATTCATGGGCACAGTGAGGCTGCATTCATGGGCACAGTGAGGCTGAATTCAAGGGCATAGTAAAGCTGCATTTGATGGACAGTGAGGCTGCATTGATGGGCACAGAGAGGCTGCATTGATGGGAAAAATGAGGCTGCATTCACAGGCACAGTCGAGCTGCATTCATGGGCACTCATGGGCACAGTGAGGCTGCCTTTAAGGGCACAATGAGGCTGCATTCATGAGCACAGTGATGCTGCATTCATGGGCACAGTGAGGCTGCAATGGGCACAGTGATGCTGCATTCATGGGCACAGTGAGGTTGCATTGATGGCACAGTGAGGCTGCATTTGATGGGACAGTGAGGCTGAATTTCATGGGCACAGTGAGGCTGCATTGATGGGACAGTGAAGATGCATTGATGGGCACACTGAGGCTGCATTGATGGGCAGTGAGGCTGCATTGATGGGCAGAGTGAGGCATTGATGGGCACAATGAGGCTGCATTCACAGGCACAGTCAAGCTGCATTCATGGGCACTCATGGGCACAGTGAGGCTGCCTTCAAGGGCACAATGAGGCTGCATTCATGCTCAGTAAGGCTGCATTTCTATGGACAGTAAGGCTGCATTCCTATGGACAGTAAGGTTGCATTCATATGGACAGTAAGGCTGCATTCGTAATAGACAGTAAGGCTGCATTCATATGGACAGTAAGGCTGCATTCCTATGGACAGTAAGGTTGCATTCGTATAAACAGTAAGGCTGCATTCCTATGGACATTAAGGCTGCATTCGTATGGACTGTAAGGTTGCACTCATATGGACAGTAACGCTGCAATGATGGGCACAGTGAGGCTGCATTCATGGGCACTGTGAGGCTGCATTTGATGGACAGTAAGGCTGCATTTGTTGGACAGTGAGGCTGCATTCATGGGCACAGTGAGGCTGCATTCATGTGCACAGTGAGGTAGCATTGATGGGCGCAGTGAGGCTGCATTCACGGGCACAGTGAGGCGGCATTCACGGGCACAGTGAGGCTGCATTCATGGGCATAGTAAAGCTGCATTTGATGGACAGTGGGGCTGCATTGATGGGCACAGTGAGGCTGCATTGGTGGGCACAATGAGGCTGCATTCACGGGCACAGTGAGGCTGCATTCATGGGCATAGTAAAGCTGCATTAGATGGACAGTGAGGCTGCATTCATGGGCACAGTGAGGCTGCATTGATGTGTACAATGAGGCTGCATTCACGGGCACAGTTAAGCTGCATTCATGGGCACTCACAGGCACAGTGAGGCTACATTCGTGGGAACAATGAAGCTGCATTCATGGGCACAGTGAGGCTGCATTCATGGGCACAGTGAGGCTGAATTCAAGGGCATAGTAAAGCTGCATTTGATGGACAGTGAGGCTGCATTGATGGGCACAGAGAGGCTGCATTGATGGGAACAATGAGGCTGCATTCACAGGCACAGTCGAGCTGCATTCATGGGCACTCATGGGCACAGTGAGGCTGCCTTTAAGGGCACAATGAGGCTGCATTCATGAGCACAGTGATGCTGCATTCATGGGCACAGTGAGGCTGCAATGGGCACAGTGATGCTGCATTCATGGGCACAGTGAGGTTGCATTGATGGCACAGTGAGGCTGCATTTGATGGGACAGTGAGGCTGAATTTCATGGGCACAGTGAGGCTGCATTGATGGGACAGTGAAGATGCATTGATGGGCACACTGAGGCTGCATTGATGGGCAGTGAGGCTGCATTGATGGGCAGAGTGAGGCATTGATGGGCACTGATGAGGCTGCATTGATCTCTTGTATCATGTCTCCAGTCTCTGACCATCTCTTGTACCATGCCTGCAGTCTCTGAGCATCTCTTGTATCATGTCTGTAGTCTCTTACCATTTCTCGTATCATGTCTGCATTCTCTGACCACCTCTTGTACCATGTCTGCAGTCTCTGACCATCTCCTGTACTATATCTCCAGTCTCTGACCATCTCTTGTACCATGTCTGCAGTCTCTGACCATCTCTTGTACCATGTCTGCAGTCTCTGGCCATCTCTTGTACCATGTCTGCAATCTCTGACCATCTCTTGTACCATGTCTGCAATCTCTGACCATCTCTTGTACCAGGTCTGCAGTCTCTGACCATCTCTTGTACCATGTCTGCAACCTCTAACCATCTCTTGTCTTATATAATGTCTGCAGTCTCTGAGGGAGTCTGGAGAGGAGTCAAGAGAGGGAGTGCTGCCGGGATGGGGGTCAAAGGAGAAGTCAGACGTGTGTGGACTGTGGAGAAGAGACAATTGGATAAAACCAGGGCCACCAAGCTGGAGCCGACTGACTGATCCCAGCACAAAGCACCTGAGAGGAGGTCAGTGACAGTGCTGCCAGGCCAGTCTGAGGGGGGGGGGGGGGTCACTGATGTAAGGGGGAGTGAATACGACAATGTATAGCCTAAACATTATCTTTAATGGATATGCAGACAATTAAAAATTAAAGGAAATTGAGGTAAAAAAACAAACAACTGAAATTCTAACTCTTTAATGAAGGGGGGGTGCCGAGGGGGGGGGGGGGGGGCATCGATACAGATTACCACCAAGGGCACTGGAGACCCTAGGTACGCCTATGACAGTAGCAGAGATAAAATGGGAGCAGGAGCTGGAGAAGAGGGTAAGAGAAGAGGATCAGAGAAGAGAGCGAGAGAGAAGAGAGTACAGTGGAGGATATAGGGGGAAAAGAACATAGAGAAGAGGTCTCTGCTATGAAGACAGAGACAGGTACTCCTTCACCATCAGCCACAGGTGAATTAGTAGAAGAGAGGGAAAGAGAAGAGAGTGGCGTGGAGGAGGAGATAAGAGAAGAGAGTGGAGCAGCAGAAAAAAATAGAAGAAAGAGCAAGAGTAGACAAGAGGACAAGAGAAGAAAATAGTGGAGAAGAGAAGTCTTCTATGAAGTTAGAGACAGCTGCTGCCTCACCATCAACCACAAAAGGCCTTCAATTTTTATACACCAACCCCATCACAGTAGTCACTGTAGTAAATATACTGTAATGTTCTACTGATTAGTTATTTATAGATGTAACGATATCACAAAGCTATGTGGTTAGTAGCCATTTTGTCATTGTGCAGCTCATCCCAGCCATGTTGTCCAGTGAAGGGCACACCACCGTGACCTTGCCCCCACCTATTTTCTTTCAGTTATCCAAAACACAAACTGGTGATTGAGGCCAGGACCTTATCAGTCCAGTGATCAGAATACACAGACTTTTCCATTACCCAATCCACAATTTAAGGCTGGAACCCCTAATAATACTGTCATCCCCTCAATCCAGAGAACCAACAGATACCTGTCATAAACACCTCAAACCACATAGAGTGCAGACAGTTTAGTATAGTTCTGAAATTTCAGCATGTTTCATAACTTCCAACTTAGTAATAGCACAGCCATAATATGGACATATTTAGTTTCCTCAGATAATTTGTAACGCTTCAAGTCCAGACACCCCTATGTCTTTAAAGAGAGACATACAGCAACAGCTCCTTCCTACACCTTCTTCCTATCTCTGCTTTCTGTTCTATCTTTTCTGCTTGCAACATGTCTGGGTTATCAGCATATAAAAAGATGAGCAAAAATGAACTGACTGCTAAGTGCACAGGAAGAGGAATTGACGTTGGTGGCAAAAATCGTGAAGGCTTGATACATGCCCTACTGTTGTTTGATATCCGTGCAGACCAGAACCTAAAGGGAAACTGGACCAGAAAAGGTTTCCGCTACTCCAGAGCCCAGTGGTTCAGAGGCGGCATCACCAGATGGGCAAGCAGAGACTGACACTAGAATACCACAAATTGTTACCTCCAAGCCACCGCAAGAGCAGGCCAGCATCAGATTGCCTGAAACCAGCATAGACTTTCCTCAAATGCAAGAAACGCTACAAAATCTCAGGCAACGCCGGAAGTGTACTGGAAGCATTTTAGGTCCTTGCAAAAGGGGCCTGGGGACTCATACATGGATGTGGTATGTTGCTTATGCACCACATTCCGGCAGGGGACTAAAGGCTTTAAACCCAATTCTTTTGAGTCCCTGGAAGATCTTATGATTGAAGATCAACTTTTGCACATCTGTCCTACAGACGTCAGACAGTTTGTGCTGGAGCGAAAGGCAACCTCTGCCAAAGCAGCGGTAGAACTGGCAGATACCTATATCCACTCTCGGGTATCTGACCATCACAAGGCTCCTCAGAATGGCTGGAAAGGAGGGAAATCACGCACAGCAAACCCTCCTCTACCTACCAACCAAGTTCCTCAGCAGCAGGAACCTGCAGCTCCTAGAGCCAAGGCCTTCCTGATTGACAACCGCAAATGCTACAACTGTGGGAAAGCCGGACATCTCAGGATACAGTGCCCTGAGCAGAAGAAGATGACAACCCCTGGCCATCTGGCTAGCAACCCTTCTGCTGTGCTGCTCGTCAGTGGGAAACCTCCCAGAACCAATGCCAACTTGCAGCCAGTCATCGTAGGCCACCGGACTGTAACAGGCTTTCGTGACACCGGAGCTGAAGTCACTTTAGTCAGACCAGAGGTGATAGAAGAAACAGACATCATCCCAGAGAAGTTCCTTACCCTCCCCGGAAGAGGGGGAACCCGTTCCCATGTACCCCGTGCCTATGTTTTCATTGATTGGGGTGCCGGGAGTGGGATGAGAGAGGTGGGTGTCTCGGAGGAGATGCCCACTGCTGTGTTGTTGGGTTCTGATTTAGGTACCCTTGTTTCTTACTATGCCCCTGCTAAGAGCACCCAGGATGCTCCCACGGAACTCTCTGGACCTACCAAGGTACTGTTTACAGATGTTGGGGTAATATCTGGACAACCTGTGGATGGACAGAGGAAGGGGGAGGGTGGAGTTGAAGTGCAAGGTCCTCCTTCTTCAGAGACAGGAGAGGAGACCCCCTTTCTTGTAAAGGTAGCTGACGTATGTTCCAATGATGCTGCACTGGTAAATGTTAAATGTGATGATCATGATGATAATGATGATGATGATGATAATGCATTGCCAATGCATTGCCAATATTGGTGGTCACTTGCCATGCTACAAAGGCAGCTGAGGTGCAGGCCCTGATTGCAGAACAGCAGGAGGAGGTCTCTGGGCCCTCTCCCTGTTCTGACCCAGTGGACTCCACCTCTGTTGAGCCTCAGCAGCCATCCTTGTTTGCCACAGGACTGCTGTCTGGGACTTGTTGTTCCACCTTTGAAGGAGCACTGCAGACAGACCAAACACTAGCACAGCTCAGAAGTCTAGCTGATCGCCCCCCTGCAGAGAATGACAAACAAAAGGTCTACTGGGACAAAGGGAAACTGTACAGAGAAAGTTTGCCTGCAGAGGGGAATGAGGGTGACCTAGGTAGTAGGCAGCTGGTTGTACCCAGTCAATTTAGGGGACAGCTGCTAAAAGTGGCCCATGAGATTCCCCTCGCAGGGCACTTGGGGATCACTAAGACCTCAGGGCGTTTGGTACATAACTTTTATTGGACTACGATGCTCGCTGACATAGCTGACTACTGTCGGTCATGTGTTACCTGCCAGCGAGTTGACAAGGTAGGGGATGTACACAGGGCTCCGCTAAAACCTTTGCCTGTGATTGACAAACCTTTTAAGAGGGTGGCAGTGGATATCGTTGGGCCTTTGGCCATCCCTAGCAGTTCAGGCAAACATTATATCCTTACAGTTGTCGACTATGCCATGCGTTATCCAGAGGCGGTGGCTCTCTCCTGCCTCCGGACAGACAAGGTCACTGATGCTCTGCTGGAAATCTTCACAAGAGTGGTATTCCCGGCCGAGCTCATTAACGATCAAGGCCCTCACTTTGTGTCCGACTTGATGCAAGCTCTCTGTTGGAAAATACAGATGACGCATATCATGGCCAGTCCTTATCACCCACAAACAAATGGCTTGTGCGAGCCTTTCAATGGCACCTTGAAACAAATGTTGCTCACCTTTGTGCAGTCCCAGGGCAAGGACTGGGAACGATATCTGCCTCATCTGCTGTTTGCTTACCGAGAGGTGCCTCAGGAGTCCACAGGCTTTTCGCCATTTGAACTTCTGTACGGACAGAGGGTAAGAGGGCTCCTGCACCTAATCCGCGAGACCTGGGAGGGCAAGATTGCCGACCCAGAGGTCTCTGTTGTGGATTACGTCTTAAAATACAGAGATAAAATGGAAACGCTGGTGGGAATTGTGAGGGAGAACATGACCAGGTTCTGTGTGGACTACCGGAAGCTGAATGCCATCACCACTGCAGATGCCTACCCCATGCCCCGGATTGATGAGTTAGATAGACTGGCGGCTGACCGCTATATCACAATCATGGATCTGAACAGGGGGTACTGGCAAATTCCTCTGGCCCCTGAGGCTCGGGAAAAGTTGGCCTTAATCAACCTATTTGGCTTGTTTGAATTTACCGTCATGCCGTTTGGGATGAAGAATGCCCCAACTACCTTCCAGATAGTCATGAATGACTTACTGGAGGGGCTGGAAACCTGGGAAGAACACCTGGTGCACCTGTCACAGCTCCTGGACCAACTGACAGCCTACCTGGATAACATCGCCATGTTCAGCCCTACCTGGGAAGAACACCTGGTGCACCTGTCACAGCTCCTGGACCAACTGACAGCCTACCTGGATAACATCGCCATGTTCAGCCCTACCTGGGAAGAACACCTGGTGCACCTGTCACAGCTCCTGGACCAACTGACAGCTGCCAATCTGACTGACTGATGTGCAGTACCTGGGACACCAGGTAGGAGGAGGGACCCTGAAACCCGAGACAGGGAAGGTTGAGGCCATCCTGGCCTGGCCTATCCCTCAAACCAAAAAGCAGCTTATGTCTTTCTTGGGGACCGCTGGCTACTATATGAAGTTTGTATGTAACTATAGTAGCCTGGCCAAACCTCTGACTGACCTAAGCAAAAAGAAACTGCCCAAAGTGGTGTCTTGGACACCAGAATGTGCACAGGCTATTCAGGCCTCGAAGGAGGCGCTGGCCAGCGCCCCTGTGCTACAGGCTCCAGACTTCACCCACCATTTCCTAATGCAGATGGATGCCTCTGCCTGTGGATTGGGTGCAGTCCTGAGCCAGGTGGATGATGCCAGAGAGGAGCATTCCATCCTCTACTTGAGCCTGAAGCTGCTTCCCAGAGAAGTAGCATATGCCACGAGCGAAAAGGAGTGTCTTACAATCATGTGGGCTCTCCAGAAGTTACAAACGTACCTTTATGGACGACACTGTGAACACAGACCACAATCCCTTAAGCTGGCTAAATCGTGTTGCTGGGGAGAATAGCAAACTCCTTTGGTGGAGCCTAATTCTGCAGCAATACAATTTCACCATCCAGCATAAGTAAGGCAGCATCCATGGCAATGCTGATGGGCTGTCACAACAAGCCAAACCCACATGAGTCGGTTGCATCAGGAGGGAAATTGTAGTTCCCTCCCATGCAACCACCTAAGGGGGGAGGTGTAACAATATCATAAAGCTGTGTGGTTAGTAGCCATTTTGTCATTGTGCAGCTCATCCCAGCCATGTTTTCCAGTGAAGGGCACACCACCGTGACCTTGCCCTCACTTTTTTTCTTTCAGTTATCCAAAACACAAACTGGTGACTGAGGCCAGGACCTCATCAGTCCAGTGATCAGAATACACAGACTTTTCCATTACCCAATCCACAATTTAAGGCTATAACCCCTAATAAAACTGTCATCCCCTCAATCCAGAGAACTAACAGATACCTGTCGTAAATACCTCAAACCACATAGAGTGCAGACAGTTTAGTATAGTTCTGCAATTTCAGCATGTTTCATAACTTCCAAAGTAATAATAGCACAGCCATAATATGGACATATTTAGTTTCCTCAGATAATTTGTAACGTTTCAAGTCCAGACACCCCTATATCAGATCATATGGGAAACCACTGGTACCCCTTATTCCTCCTAAGTAGACTAGAAACTAGAGATATGGAATGTTTAGATTTGTTTTGAAAGAAATCTCACGCTGAACAATAATATAGATATTTGCAGTCTATAAACAGTAGAGATGCAGAGATATGAATATGTATCACAAAATCTACCTGGGACGTGGTCAGGAGTGTAGACACCTCCCAGCAACTAACCCCTAAACAATATGACCAGACGATTGGTCACTGGTCGCTGTCAACACCCCCTTTGATTTGACAGAAAAGAGGAGATGCCAAGACAATGGGCAGTTCTCCTTTTACCATCCAAGCAGAAACATCTGATAAGTTTGAGAACCGATTTCCCAGCTCATTGATCGAACTCTGATCAACCCTCGGACATTAATTGCAAGTATTCTTCCTTCCCAATTCTACCTCATTTCTTTGTGGCTGTATAGTGTCTTTATCTTTTGAAACATCATTTTTCTGTGAATGTTTTTTTGTGTAGCGTTGATATTTTTGCCTGCTAGTACAATGCAATGTAAATGTATAAATGTAATCCTGTGGGTATAATTGAGAAAAAGGCGCCACTAGTCAAAATACCGCCACTGCACCTCTGGATAGATAAAGAATATGTGGAAGATGCCACTTAAAAGGATCAAATATAAAAGCTGGATTTTAACTACTGGTCAATCTGAGATAATGACACAAAGTCAAAATAGCGGCGCTAAATGTTTGTGCACAAGGAATATTAAATCCCCTAAAGTGACATGTGACTAAAAAAAACTAAAAATTGGAAATGAGAATATAACTAAATTAAAAGTAGCACTAAACACCCTTTGACAAGTGAAGTGATATGATGTAGCTAGTAAAGCCACAAAGAAACTAAAAAAAGTTTATATAAAATATATAAAAAATAAAGTCCATAAAATATTAGAGGGGATCTGTATTCGATGTGAAGATCTCTTAATCCATTCACCACACCAATGTGTCTGTGATTCCACTCCCCTAAAGAAACGCACTCACCGAATTCCAATGCCTACATTCTCATGTTAGGCTAAAACGCATTTAAACCACATGGATAGGGTTTTAGAGCAAGCATCCAAACTCCAGCCGTGCGTCTCATATAATCTCCACATGTGAATGAAAGAAGTGTACCAATAGTGTAATACCGTAAAAAAAAGCTTTAATGAAAACACTAAACAGCCCCCAAGATTTAAACTCACATGGTAAAAGTTAAAAAACAGCAAAAGTGACTAAGGTAAGCCTTTCAAAGCTTCCAAAGCAGCAGATAAAACGGCCACAGCGGACCCAAGGTGTGCAGGCATAAGGTTGAATTTCACCCCTCCCTTGGTCCTGGATCTAAACCTGCTTGTCAACTTGCCTTTGGACCCCATCATGCTCCAGTTAGGAACCTGTTAAGATGGTGGCATCCTGAAGTACCCGGACCGGATATCCGAATTGTGAGGGAAGAGGAAGCCATCCTTGAGAGAAAAAAAGAAAAGACCCAAAGACCAAAATCAGTAGTTGGAATCAGGACAGCTAGTGCAACAAATGGCGACCCTCGGATCGAAATTCTCCAGAAACAAGTGGCACAGTTGATGGAAATGATAGCCCTGTTGACCACCAGGCCCACTAATCCACCGGATGGAGGAACTCAAGTAAGCCCCATAGTTGTGGAAAGACACAAGCCCTGTTTCAACTGTGGAGGGGTTGGACATTACAGGCGAGTATGCCCAAGCCCAAAAGCAGAAACAAAGCGCCAAAAGCTGTCCGAAAACTTCAGAGGGCCCCAATGAGGGAGTAAACTGGGCGTCCTATTACAACAGCAAACTCCAAACAACCCCATACCAAACCCCAAGGACCGTAGCTAAACCGAGGAGAAAAAGCGTCCACGGAAGAAAGGGGTGAAGGTACAAGCTACCAAACAGGTCAAATCATCCACTCCTCATGGATTCCCTCCCAAGCTAGTGGGACCTTCTCCAATTATCTCCATCCAAGTGGAAGGAATCTACACTAAAGCTTTGTTAGACATTGGAGCCCAAGTGACCCTGTTGTATAGAGACTTCTATGAGAAACATCTGAAACACCTGCCACTGCAGAAGCTGGAGGAATTGGAGATATGGGGCCTAGGGACACAGAACTTCCCTTATAATGGCTACCTCCCAATCAAACTCACCTTTGACCCAAGTGTGGCGGGAAAGGGAGAAACCTTCAATACCTTAGCAGTGGTGTGTCCTCACCCGCCAGGGGCTGATAGAAGCTCCCTCATCATTGGGACCAATATTGACCTGGTCCGAAGACTTCTGACACCACTTCTACAGGAGAAGAGCACTCCAGCCATGAGTGTACACCCCATGCTAACACAAGTGTACCAGGATCTAGTGCAAGAACAGGAAGCCCCCTTGGAGGGAGTGGGAAAGATCTGGCGACTAGACAGGAGTGAAAAAGTGGTCCAACCGGGAGAGGTAGTCTGTCTAAAAGCCTCGGTCAAACTGAGTTGGAGACAACCCGGCCCATTCATTGTTCTTGAGGCAGACAGCCAGAAGGAAGGTAAAGGTCTGGAAATAATCCCAGAAGTGTTGTCGACCAAGGCACTTAAGCGAAGTAGAGGGAAAGTCTCAGTCAGTGTCCAAAACACAACAGCCTCACTTGTGACGATGCCAGCCAGAGGGTCAGTCGGCTATGTTTTCTGGATCTGGTGTACAGCCTTACCTGATAATCTGTATCTTCTTTAACTGATGATTTATTCCTTTTCTTTTAACTTGATCAAATAAATTGTATAATGTGGTATCTTGATGGGGCATTCTTCTGATTTGTAATTTCCCTTTAGCTGTTTTTTTTTCCAAGAAGATATTTATCCACAATAAATTATTTCAAGTTAATATGTAAGAAAACAAACTGAATAGAATTCATAGATCAATAATTTAACTCTAGGACATTCTGAATGCCACTTATGGGATGTTTGTGTAAGCAAAATGTAATGTTAAACTGTAAATGTGAAAATGTATTTCTAGAAGAATGATCGGATTTCATCTGGCTTTCTTTTTTGTGATTCTGCTGGAATAGGTGGCTCAAGCAACCCCAGTCTCCCTGAGTGGTATTATGGGAGGATAAGAGGGGGAAATTTCTCTGGAAGAGTTCTACCCAAAGAACACACCCCTTACCCCAGCTTGGATAGAGAGGGCTAAAACCCAGCTCCTGAGATGGAGAACGGCCTTTTCAAAAAGTGAGTTCGATGTGGGGCTTGCAAAGAGTGCTGAACACAAAATTCGGTTGGAAGAAGATAAACCATTCAGTGAGAGGGTCAGACAGATTCCACTGGGAGATCTGGAAGACTTACGAGAACAGCTGGCTGAGCTGAAGAGAACAGGGATTATCAGAGAGTCCCCGGAGACCATATGCCTCACCAATAGTGGTAGTGAGGAAGAAGAATGGGTCATTATGGTTGTGTATTGACTACAGAACACTGAACCGAAGGACCATTCCTGACCAATACATCACAACTCAGATAGAAGATGCCTTACAGAGCCTGTCAGGGGCGAAGTGGTTCAGCGTGCTGGATCTAAAAAGTGGATATTACCAGATCCCCATGTGCCCTGAAGATAGGGTGAAGACTGCTTTCATTACCCCTGTAGGATTCTTCGAGTTCAATCGCATGCCACAAGGCCTGTCTGGGGCCCCGGCAACTTTCCAGAGATTGATGGAGAAGACTGTGGGTGACATGAACTTGATTGAGGTGCTGGTGTATTTGGATGATGTCATAGTGTTTGGCCGAACACTGGAAGAGCATGAAGAGCGCCTGGAGAAAGTCCTGAAGAGGCTCCATGATGAAGGCCTGAAGCTCCCAATGGAAAAGTGCCAGTTCTATCAACCCTCAGTAAACTACCTAGGACACATCGTGTCTGCAGAAGGAGTAGCAATGGACCCTAAGAAGATAGAAGCCGTCACCTCTTGGCCCAGACCCACAAATGTGACCGAGCTTAGGTCATTCCTAGGGTTCTGTTCCTACTACAGGAGGTTCGTGGAAGGGTTTGCCAAGATAGCTCACCCACTCACTGAGCTGTTAAAGAACCAAGAGGAAACTGGCTTAGACCCGGATAATCCTGGAAAGCCAAAAGAGGGGCCCAGGAAGAAGAAAGAGTCCATCCAAGACCAGTGGACTCCGCAATGCGAAGAAACCTTCAGACAGCTGAAGTGGAGTCTTACTACTGCTCCAGTCTTAGCCTATGCAGACCCTACCAAATCCTACAAACTGCACGTGGATGCCAGCCAAGCCCGTCTTGGCTGGCATCCACGTGCAGTTTGTAGGAGTTGGTAGGGTCTGCATAGGCTAAGACTGGAGCAGTAGTAAGACTCCACTTCAGCTGTCTGAAGGTTTCTTTGCATTGCGGAGTCCACTGGTCTTAGATGGACTCTTTCTTCTTCTGGGGCCCCAGCAACTTTCCAGAGATTGGTGGAGAAGACTGTGGGTGACATGAACTTGATTGAGGTGCTGGTGTATTTGGATGATATCATAGTGTTTGGCCGAACACTGGAAGAGCATGAAGAGCGCCTGGAGAAAGTCCTGACGAGGCTCCATGATGAAGGCCTGAAGCTCTCAATGGAAAAGTGCCAGTTCTATCAACCCTCAGTAAACTACCTAGGACACATCGTGTCTGCAGAAGGAGTAGCAATGGACCCTAAGAAGCTAGAAGCCGTCACCTCTTGGCCCAGACCCACAAATGTGACCGAGCTTAGGTCATTCCTAGGGTTCTGTTCCTACTACAGGAGGTTCGTGGAAGGGTTTGCCAAGATAGCTCACCCACTCACTGAGCTGTTAAAGAACCAAGAGGAAACTGGCTTAGACCAGGATAATCTTGGCTGGCATCCACGTGCAGTTTGTAGGATTTGGTAGGGTCTGCATAGGCTAAGACTGGAGCAGTAGTAAGACTCCACTTCAGCTGTCTGAAGGTTTCTTTGCATTGCGGAGTCCACTGGTCTTAGATGGACTCTTTCTTCTTCTGGGGCCCCGGCAACTTTCCAGAGATTGATGGAGGTTCATGGAAGGGTTTGCCAAGATAGCTCACCCACTCACTGAGCTGTTAAAGAACCAAGAGGAAACTGGCTTAGACCCGGATAATCCTGGAAAGCCAAAAGAGGGGCCCAGGAAGAAGAAAGAGTCCATCCAAGACCAGTGGACTCCGCAATGCGAAGAAACCTTCAGACAGCTGAAGTGGAGTCTTACTACTGCTCCAGTCTTAGCCTATACAGACCCTACCAAATCCTACAAACTGCACGTGGATGCCAGCCAAGATGGGCTGGGCGGAGTGCTTTACCAAGAACATGATGGGCACCTAAGGCCCATTGCCTATGTGAGCCGAAGTCTAGTCCCTGCTGAGAGGAACTACCCCACTCACAAACTTGAATTTCTGGCCTTGAAGTGGGCTGTGGTGGACAAGCTAAAAGATTACCTGTATGGTGCGGAGTTCGTGGTCAAGATGGACAACCCCCTCACATACTTGCTCACCACCGCAAAGCTGGATGCCACAGGACACAGGTGGTTGGCTGCCCTCTCGGCATTTACCTTCAGCCTGAAGTACAGACCAGGGGATGGTAACCGAGATGCGGATGCATTGTCAAGAAGACCCCACTGTTCCCAGGGTCACCCAGAAGAATGGACCCAACTTACCCCTGAAGGAGTAAGAGCTCTCTGTGAAGGGGCAGAACAGAAAGGAAAAGGTAGAGCCAGAGCTGAAGAAGTCAGAGTGTCTGCTGCAGGAGTGCCTAAATGCTACTGTAATGTCACTCAGACCATAGAGGAGGGTCTACCCAAGATATCTGGAAAAGACCTCCTGGAGAGACCAACAGGAAGATACACTCTGTGGCTTGGTATTGAAGGCCTTGGAGAGTCAACACCCTGATTTAGTTCTCAAGAGCACTCAGAAGGAAGCTCACCTGCTACATAAAGAATGGGAAGGGTTACAGCTGCAACAAGGGGTGGTCTACCGAAGGGGCCCCTCGGAAGATCCTGAAGAGAAGTGGCAATTGTTTCTGCCAGAGAAGCACAGAGAAAAGGTACTGATTGCTCTGCATGATCAACATGGCCATCTGGGATCAGAAAGGACTCTCCAGCTGGTAAGGGACAGGTTCTACTGGCCCTACATGAGGACCAAAGTGAAGAGCTACTGTCATTCCTGCCTCAGGTGTATACAGAGGAAGACCTTACCTGAGCGAGCTGCCCCAATGGGCCATTTAGAGAGTCAAGGGCCAATGGACCTGGTCTGCATAGATTTTCTATGTCTGGAATCTGACTTGAGTGGACAAGGAAATGTTCTATTAGTCACTGATCATTTCACCCGCTATGCTCAGGCATTCTCCACCAAAGTTCAGCAAGCGGCTACAGTGGCGAAGGATCTGGTGGAAAAGTTCTTTGTCCACTATGGCTTGCCTCAATGGATCCATTCAGACCAGGGGAGGGACTTTGAGAGTGCTCTGATCAGAAGACTTGGATCTACTAGGTATCCAGAAGTCCAGGACTACTCCCTATCACCCACAAGGAGACCCTCAACCGGAGAGGTTTAACAGAACTCTTCTCAACATGTTGGGGACCTTGACCTCTGAACAAAAACCGCATTGGAGCAGACACATCACTGCATTGGTGCATGCTTACAATAGTACCAAGAGTGATGCTACAGGATATTCACCCTACCGGTTGATGTTTGTGGAAACAAGCTGGCTGTGGCCATCTGAAGTGTCAGAAGCTGAAGCAGACTTTTCATTTTACACGTTAGGAGTGCCTAATGGGATCCTTTGACCAGAGGCCCCTGAGTTTGTACCCCAAAGCAGATTGAGAGAAGACTTAGAGGTGTCTCAAGTCCTCCTGTTGGAAACAGACCTAGAGGATCTTAGTGCTGGTGTTGAATCTGGAGTACAAGAGACAGAGGTGGATGTACAGGCGAGAGAAGGAGTTGAAGAAAATGTCAGTTTGCCTGAGACGCCAAAAATACAGAGAACGAAGAGAGTAACTTGCCTGCCAAAAAGATTATTTTATGATACATTGGGTGAATGCTCTGAAGGGACTCAATTCACTGCCAGGAGCAATCCTGAGATGCCAGGTCCTTCAACTGCTGATTCAGAAAGGCTAAACCCCATCTCACCCCTTGAAACATCTGTACAAGACACCAAGGTGTCAGCTGTGGGTGTACAGGACAGCTCCCCATCACATGAAAATTGGTGGGAAGCTCCTCTGTCTGTATCATGCAATCGCCTAGAGGCAAAAATGTGTAAAAGGAAAAAGATTTTAAATATCTTTGGGGACCAAAGAGTTCAAGCAGGGGGAGTATGTAGCGTTGATATTTTTGTCTGCTAGTACAATGCAATGTAAAAGTATAGACAATGCATACCTTGGTATTTGGCACCATCTAGTGGCCTAAATGTGAAATGGACTTCATTTTACTTTCTATTTCAAGAATATAGAGAAATGTTACAGGAAGTGACTGTTTGTTTACATTCTACAAAGACTTACCTACCCAGGATGCCGAGTGACCTACCCATGAAAACTCAGTACTGAATTGCATGCTGGGTAGGTTATAAAAGGGCCACGCTCGGTTATCTTAGTTCTCTTCTGGATGTGTGGCCTGCCTACAAGGACCTGTGAGGAGGTTTCCAGAGAGCGCGGCCTACACCAACTGCGGAGCGGAACAGCCAGCGACTCTGCTCAACACCTGTGTGCTGAAGAGACTGTGCGACCAGATCGAGAAGGATCCAGAGGCACCTGTCGGAGCCATCAGAGGGTCCCAGTTCATCTTGTGGAACGTAGAGGTGTGACGGCGCCGGTTGGTGTGAAGCAAGGTTGAGACAACCGCAGCGGAGCTGTGCTATCCTCCAGGCCTGTTTGGGTGAGAGGGCTGCCGTCCATAGTTATTAACGCACCTTTTCACACTTAGACTATGAACACAGTGTTGCTGGGACCTGTAGCCCCATGGAGGAGATCTTAAGAAAAAGACTGAGTTTAAGCAGGCCTCAAGCCTACAGTACATTGATTACTGACACTGTGCGGTTTGGAACCAATTACACCAAAGGTAGTTTAAGTGTGCTGCATGGCAAGTACAGTTCTAACACTCACCCTACAATAATCCTTGTTTGTTCAACTTTGTGGATTACAATTACTACAACACAAATAGCTAGCAGAAGACAGAAGACTAAAGACTGCATCTCTTATTGCAAGGCCTTGCATCCTATTGATATTAAGAGGGACTGCATCATAAAGTAGGGGGAGCTCCCTAGTAATTGTATTGACCTGTATTGTTAACTTTGCTTTCCTGTGGTTACCAAAGTGTGCTGGAAGTGGGAAGGTGCCCAGAGTTAAAAAATGTTAATAAAAAAAACACACTACACAGGTTTTAAAAGCAATTTATTAGGCAGCTCCGGAGGGGGGGTCAAAAGTGACGTCACAAGTGAATGTGATGTCACAAGGGGGCGGGGTCACCGCCTATATAAATGGCTCTGCAGCTCAGACACACCATTTCAGCAGGAGTGAGTGTCGTGTCAACATCAGAAGAAGAAGAAGAAGAGACAAGGCAGCACAGCAGACCGGGTCCCCCCTAGCAATAGAGCTGGAAGAAGATAGCGGGGGAGTCCGGCAGAAGATTTGGGAGAAGAACTGGACAGCGGCAGCAGACCGGGCCCCTCCTGTTAGCAAGAGACCTGGAAGAAGATAGCGGATGGGCCCAGGAGAAGAGGTGGAACACCGGGAGAAGAAGTCGGAAGAAGACCCCCCCTCCGGAGCTGCCTAATAAATTGCTTTTAAAACCTGTGTAGTGTTTTTTTTATTAACCCTTTTTTCCTAGGTGAATGGGTAGGGGTACCATGTACCCCATACTCATTCACATAGGTTGGGGGGCCGGGATCTGGGGGCCCCTTTATTAAAGGGGGCTCCCGGATTCCGATAAGCCCCCCGCCCGCAGACCCCGACAACCAACAGCCAGGGTTGCCGGGAAGAGGCCCTTGTCCTCATCAACATGGGGACAAGGTGCTTTGGGGTGGGGGGGCCCGCAGGGCGCCCCCCTCCCCCAAGGCACCAACCCCCCCATGTTGAGGGCATGCGGCCTGGTACGGTTCAGGAGGGTTGGGGGGGCACTCACTCATCCCCACCCCCTTTCCTGACCGGCTGGGCTGCGTGCTCAGATAAGGGTCTGGTATGGATTTTGGGGGGACCCCCACGACGATTTTTCAGTGCAGGGGGTTCCCCTTAAAATTCATACCAGACCTAAGGGCCTGGTATGCCCCTGGGGGGAACCCACGCCAGTTTTTCATTTAAAATTTGGCGCGGCGTTCCCCCTCAGGATTCATACCAGACAGCTGTCAGTACTGCCTGCCGCTCATCGCGAAAGGAAAAAAAGTTTTCCTTTCCCGATGAGTGAGCCATCTCGGCGCTGGCTCCCGCGATGGGGCTCGTAGGTGTCAAATCTTGCCGAGAAAAGTGGCGAGATTGACACAATATCACGGTCACCTACTGTACCTCTTAAAGAGACTTTTTTTTTTCTTTTGCATTTTAGTGTAAATATGAGATCTGCGATCTTTTTGACCCCGGATCTCACATTAAAGAGGTCCTGTCATGTTGATTTCTATTACAAGGGATGTTTATATTCCTTGTAATAGGAATAAAGGTGTCACTATTTTTTTTAAAGAACAATGTAAAATGAAAAGGTAAAATAAATAGGAAAAAAATAATAATAATTAAACACGCCCCATCCTGCCGAGCTCGTGTGCAGAACGAACGCATACGTGAGTCGCGCCCGCATATGAAAATGTTGTTCAAACCACACATGTGAGGTATCGCCGCGATCGGAAGAGCAAGAGAAATAATTCTAGCCCTAGATCTCCGCTGTAAAATAAAACATGCAACCTTTAAAAAAAATTCAACGTCGCTTATGGAGATTTTTAAGGGTAAAAGTTTGTCGCCATTCCACGAGCGGGCACAATTTTGAATTATGACATGTTGGGTATCAATTTACTCGGCTTAACATTATCTTTCATAATATTAAAAAAAATTGGGCTAACTTTACTGGTGTCTTATTTTTCCATTCAAAAAAATATTTTTTTTCAAAAAAAAGTGCGCTTGTAAGACCGCTGCGCAAATACGGTGAGACAGAAAGTATTGCAACGACCG
The DNA here is from genome assembly GCA_037952835.1 of Lithobates septentrionalis. Classification (NCBI taxonomy): domain Eukaryota; kingdom Metazoa; phylum Chordata; class Amphibia; order Anura; family Ranidae; genus Lithobates; species Lithobates septentrionalis. The sequence goes on along the minus strand of JBBDGP010000851.1, from coordinate 640,218 downwards.
CCATTTTATTCTCTAGGGTGTTAGAAAAAAAATGTTTGGGGGTTCTAAGTAATAAAGAAAAACAAGTTTGAAAAATAGGCCTGGTCCTTAAGTGGTTAAAAATCTAACGATATTAAAGCAGAACACCAAGCAAGACAGTTCATGGATTTTAGATAGAATGGGGAAAGGGTTACAACCTCAGTTGGATTTTTATTGCTGTCTGCAATCCTGATGGGAGGATTCCATTTACTTCCGCCGGTCACCAGCAATTGGCACCCCCGCAGTGCAGCGGGTGCATGTCTGCTATCCCGCTTAAAGGGACCGATGTACAGCTACGACGGTTTTCGGGATTGTGCCGACCTGCCGCATTATAATGACGACGGCTGGTCGCCAAGTGTTAACTGCTTAACTGCAGCAGGTTGGCTCCCCTGGGCGAGCCATCGTAAATGTACGTAGGCCACTTTAAGAGCACTAGGTGACGCGCGCATGTCAACGGAGCCGATGCACGTTCCCGGCAGTCACGATGTCCAGCAGGCACCTGCGATCGCTCCTGAGAGAGAACGGAGGTCAATGTAAACATACAGATCTTCGTTCTGTCAGAGGTGAGGAGACTGATCAGATGTTCCCAGGGCTGGTGCAAGGATTTTTGACACCCTAGGCGAAACCTCATTTTGCCGCCCCCCCCCAGATCACTCCACCCCCTTTTCCCTGCCCATGTTTTTAATAAAGCGCCCATCAAATGCAGCCTCACCAGCGCCCATCAAATGCAGCCTCACCAGCGCCCATCAAATGTAGCCTCACCAGCGCCCATCAATGAATGTTTGCTTGCTGCGGGATTCGGGACACAGACACAGTCCACCACTGCTGCACCTCTGACACTATGTGTGAACGGAGGTGCGGCTGCCTGCTGATGCTGAGACTTAGTTGCTTGCTGCAGAGAGAAGAAAGTAGGAAAACCAGTGGCCGGGCGCCCCCTAGGCAGCAGGGCGCCCTAGGCGACCGCCTAGTTTGCCTAGTGGTAGCACCGGCCCTGGTTGTTCCTAATGCTTAGGAACAACAATCGGTCTCCTTCCTCAGGCAGTCCCATCCCCCCACAGTTAGAAACACTCCCCAGGTAACACATTTAACCCCTTGTGTTAACTCCTTCCCTGCCAATGACATCTATACAGTAATTGGTGGCTATTTTTAGCACTGATCGCTGTATATATGTCAATGGCCCCAAAAAAGTGTCAAAAGTGTCTGATCTGTCTGTCTCAATGTCACAGTCCCAATAAAAATCGCAGATCACAACAATTACAATTAGAAAAATATATATAATAAAAATGCCATAAATATATCCCCTATTTTGTAGATACTATAACTTTTGCACAAACCAATTTGCAAATATATAATTAAGTTATTCTAGATTTTGAATAGTTTTATTTATTTGTTTCAATTTTTTATTAAAGGTGACTGCTGCAGAAGGGGAAATAAAGGTGGAGAAACCGCATACTAGCTTATTCTGAAAAAAATTACCTTAGAACAAGGCCACTGTATCGCATGCAAAGTGAATATCTACTAAACCGTATATGTTTATTATATATTCATTTTACGTACAGGTATGCCTTACTATAGGATTACCTGTATTTTTTAATTAAATATAAGGGTAATCAACCACTTTAAAATGTCAAAAACAATCATATTACCTTACGCTCCTCGATAACTCTCAGCGTGCATGTAACCTCAACTAACATTTTTTTTCCCTGATTATATTTTGTGTCAAATGTTTTGATTCCTAACTCCGCTTCTCAGGACCCACTAAGGCTCGGTTCACACTAGGACGACTTGGGATCCGACTTGTAAGCCCTCAAGTCGCCCCAAGTCGCCCCAGAAGGAGATTCACATTACAGTGAATGGGAGCGTCTTAATAGACACTACTGAAGTCGCTCTGACTTCAGAGCGTACTACCTGTACTACTTGGATCCGACTTGGTAGGCGACCTGTACCATAGAAATCAATGGAAGTCGCCTCCAAGTCGGATCTCTCTCTACAGTCAAGCGACTTTGCAGGCAAAAAATTTAGTTTGCCCAGGCAAACCCCTCCCTCCCAGAGAGCTGATTGTCCTGTGATTGGCCACAGCCAAAGTCGCCTGTCCTGGAGGCGACTTGAAGTCACGTTGTAATTTGCTAAAGTCGCGCTGAAGTCGCGTTGAAGTCGCCGTACAAAGTCTCGCTGAAATCGTGTTGCCCCTGTGTGAACCGAGCCTAAGTCTATTGTTGTAGAGGTAAAGATTGGAAGACTGCTATTATTGATCATTAAATTATATAACCTGTGATGTATTTCATTTATCTTGCTACCATGGGGTCCATAGAAAATGATTTGAGAGTATAATATATTTATAGGCATTAGTGAACAATATTTTTTATATTGTGCATATTAATTGTTTTTTTGTTTTTTTTAAATATTAGATTAAAATTTACTAATAATGTAACCGAATATATATTAATTAAAATTATTATTATTAAAAAAATTTACTATATTTTATTTTCAGATTACATAAAAATGCCAAAGTGCATATTTAATTCCTGCCCACATAGGACAAATATAAATCTCCTGATGTAAAACTCCACGTTTTGGATATGATCAAACTATGGATTGTCTCATCTACTTTGAGAGAAGAAGGCCCTAGATTTGCTGCTGAAGAAATTTTCAAAGACACAAACGGAGATCGTTTCAGGATGTGCTCTGCCCATTTTTCAGCAGTCATATTACATGAAAAAAAAAAAAGGGTTTTGAAGCCCGATGCTGTTCCATAATTTTTTCCCGATGACAGATTAATGTCCGTAAACAAAAAAAAGGAACCTCCCTGCTGCTGCCCATGTCATCAATCCGTCTTGGAAAACCAGATTACGGGGGGCGCATGCGCGGAGCCTGACAGGACGGTAATGTACCGTTAGAGCTCCGTACCCGTACAGAAGAAAAAGCCGGTCTACAGCGGAAATCTGTTGAATTTTAACACGCTAACTACACCCTCAGCCTCCCAAGTCTTCAGAGCTCCGTGGGTAACACAAAATATGGTGTTAGGTGGTAGTAAGACTAAGTTTAAATCCGCTGCTATTAAACACTTACAGACACGGGCTTCTCCTAACATGGCGCCGCCGTCTACCTCATAGAGCGCCACAGTCCGCACACAGACACAGAAAAAGAAGCAGCATTTGAAACAATTTGATACAAATACAGACTTTCAAGATGATACTGTTACAGATTTCTCACTTTCACAAGACTCTCCACAAGCTGCCTCTGTTACTCCCAATATTTTAAAACAATTTGAGAATCTGTTACAAAATGCCCTGAGATCAGAACAAATTACAACCAATCTCACTAAGGAAATCAGAGAATCGGGCACCGGTACGGCAGCATTAGAAATAAAAGTTGAGGAGATTGAACAGGTAACACAGGATAATTCCACAGACATGGAAAATCTTAAAGAGGAAAATCTAATTTTACAGTCTAAATTGGATGACTTTGAAAACGGAGCCAGAATGTCAAATATCCGAATCAGAGGAATTCCAGAAACAGTACTGGATTTACATTCAACCATTACAGCCCTGTTCCAGGAACTTTTACCAACGGTACCATCAGAACGCCTTTGATGAAGTCCACAGGGCTCTAAAACCAAAGAAAATAGAAGGTCCTCCACGTGATATTATCGCTAAACTACATTTTTATCGCACAAAAGAGCAACTGCTAACTGCTGCTAGGGGTAAAAATTCTCTCTCTTTTCAAGAACACGAATATCAATTATTCACTGACTTATCTCAACTGACCATAAATAAACAGCGCTCTATGAAACCTCAATTAACAATACTTCAAAAACATCAAATTATATATCAATGGGGTTTTCCATTTTCCATCCGGTTTAAATATCAAGGCTCTAAATTCATATGTAGATCCCCTGAAGAATTGAAACATGCATTACAAGACCTGCACCTGGTGGAATCTACATTAAAACCCAGTTCCTCAAATCGAAGAACGACCTCATTAGATTACCGAAATCCATCTCAACATACAGGAAAGACTGTTAATCAACAAGCCCATAGGAGAAGTCACCACTCATCCCCACCTCTGGAACAAGAAGATGTCATGGATTGATGTAGAGTTCTGTTATAATTGGGTCTTTTTTCTTTCCTCCACCCTCGCAGTCTCATTTAAGAGGACAAAAGACGATTGAATAATTAAACATGCTATAATATGTCTTAAAAATCCTTCACTTATTTTGGTTTTGCTGTATTTTGTTTGATTATATCACATAAGCTTTTATTCAATTCCGAACAAGGTGTTCATTTTTTAATTTTTTATTCTATTTTTTATTCTATATTTGGAATCTTTCAAAATATATTTATTTTATCATTTTGATAGTTCCTTATTCCCCTATATAATATCTGTGTTAAGATACAACATTTTTAATTTTATTTTTTACAAGGTATAGACATTTTACCAGAAGGGGTACCTTATTGTTTTTTTTTTCTCCCCATAAATTTATTTATTTATTTATTTTTCTTTCTTCTCTTACCTATAAAAAGTTGTTATTGTTTAGTTATCATTAACTTCATGAATAGATGTCGCAAATTAATTTTTATTTTTATTATTTTTTTTTTTTTTAATACTTCCCCCTATTACAGTCTCATATCAATTTCTTCAGATTCTACTCTATTACTATTATTTATTAGTCATATTGAACATAAATAAACAGATACATCTTTTTTCTTTTTTATCTCCTCTCCATGATATGAATGAAATATTTAGAGAATTTAAGGAAATTTTTTATTTAATTACTCAGTTATCTGTTTCATTTAGTTAATCTACTATTTTTTTAATGACTTTACAGGGTTTTCTAATTTATAATACATCTTTATGATGTCAATTCAGAGGGCTTTTCCTCTGTACACGGTAGAAACGTGTACCCCATTTAACCTTCCTCACTCGCCCATTAAAAATATGTGGGGTCCTTTATCCCCTGATAGGGAAACTTTTCTCATGTCACCGGTAACCATCAGAATATATTACAATTTAATTAATGTACTAAATCACTTTATCACCTTATTTTACAGGTCTTTATCTCTTTCTATTCTTTTCCTGTATCTTCTCTACTTTCTTTCTTCTCATGTTCACCTCGTATGTTTCAGTATACCAGAATTATATGAATATGGATGAGTAGCATCTCTTGTCTTACTTAAAATGGCACCATTAAACATTTTGTCCCTGAATTTTCAGGGAATCAACATTCCACAGAAACGCTCCAAAGCTTTCCGATTCTTCCAATCACAAAAGGTTCATATAGTTTGTCTACAAGAAACCTACTTTAAAATAAATTCCACACCCAAATATATGAGCTCAGCCTATCCACAAATATTTACAGCCTCAGCTACCACTAAACAAAGAGGTACCCTAATTGTCTTCCATCGATCGACCCCGTTCACCCCTAAATCTGAAATAAGAGACTCTGAAGGAAGGTACATCATACTAACGGGTCACATTATGGATACAGCTATTACTGTAGTATCATATTATGCTCCTAACAAACAATCAACAACCTTTTTATCTCATCTCCTACAAGTAATATCCACACATAAATTGGGTACATTGCTGACATGCGGTGACTCGAACCAAGTCCTCCTACCATTTCTAGATAAAACACCATATACTCCTACAAGAAACACTAATACACAATCTTTTTCAAACCTCCTTTCAAAATATAATCTGGTTGACTCTTGGAGAGAAAATAATCCTGCTAAAAAAATATACACTTATTATTCACACCCGCATCGGACACTATCAAGAATTGACCATATTTTTTTAACCATAGGTATGTTACCAGAAATTCTTATGTAGCGCCCACCACCTTTAGGTGGGTGCTATTAGGTTACAAGACAGGTTAAATTACCAGTGCCTTACTGTTTGTACAGGTCTGGAGGTTTGATTTGGGTTAGGGTGGAGTTGTGATTTCAGAGGGAGGTGTGACCACCTGTTCATCATCACCCTGGAAAACCCTCCCTTGTTTCTCCAGAGTAATGTTCTGGAAAGGAGGCAGGTCAGGGCTTGAAGGACAGACAGTGTGTATGGCCCTGGTCCAATGGTTAATTTGTTTGGGCAGGGGCGGGTTCATACATATACACTGGGGGTCACATGTTCTGGGGGTTGGTGTGGTAGGAGTGGAATGGCGGCAAAATGTGACGTTAAGGATCAGGGCTGGAAGGCCTGGGGTTCAAAGACCCAGAGCTGGAAAGCCACGGAGCTTTGCCGGAAGGCATGGAGGTTCAGAGACTCCATAGCTGGAAGGTTTCATCAACCAAGAATCAAAGAAGTGGCTGCAAACCGACCTGAGTAGACCGGGGGTTCCTGGACTTCCTTGAGCTGGCAAGGGAAGAAATGACCGGAGGTGAGAAGGCAGGTGAGGCCAGGGACACCCAGCATTTCAGTAGTACCGCATGCTTTTCAGATGGGCATGAGTCAGTTCATTAAGGGAAGATTCTAACTACTCGAGCAGTTTAGACAGGAGGCAACTTATATCTGTTTGCATCATTCAAGTAACACTACTGCCGAATGAGGAATAAAAGTTATTGTTTGAACTGTTCAAAGGGTGGGAGAAGCGGGGGTTAAACTATGTATTGTAATGAACTAACTAGCAGCTCCTATGGGGGCAGTGCGCTACATGGAATCCCACCAAGATGTTTTACAGTACTGCTGACCCATTACCCCTAGCAACCACAAGAAGAAAATAAACTTTATTTTTCCTGCAAACAGTTAAAATTTACTGAGAGTTGTGTGTGTCGCTGTGGCTCATGGCATAAAACATGGACACCAAGAGAGGTTGCGGCTGGGAACCAGGGAGATGTTGGTTTCTCGCAGTATGGCATCATGAAGTGACATTTTGACTGTATTTTCAGTAACTGCTGCTTAACATATAATTCTACTGTGCCTGCCATCAGGGGTCGCTAGCGCGCACTGCTAAAATGAACTGTTACAGTTCCTCACACGCCGGACCAGTGAGACGAGGGGCAGAACTGCGCCAAGGAGGAAAGGAATCATCCAGTGTCCTGCATGTCACACGCTGCTCTCACAGTGGAGGAAGATGGCGCTGAGTGTTGCGAGTGCTTCCGCTATTCAGCTACCTACTGAGATGCAGGATCTGATCCTAATCGATACCAGCATATGGCTGGAACTCACCGGTGGGTTGGCGCTCGGTGTAGTGGATGGAGGAGAGAGACTTTGCCTAATCTGTCCCGAGTGTCGGAGGCCTACCCTGGGTTTGAATGCCTGGGCCCGGTGCGGCCATTGCAGTGCACAACTGACGCGGCTGGGATCTGAACAGCAGGAGGTGAAGTACTTTTATGCCAACAGCACCACCGGACTCTGCTCGCCCCAAGCTTTGAACCTCCGGAGGGCCGTAGAGGGCCAAGCAACATCGGAGATTGCGACAGAGGAGATCCAGACTGACATTCCACCGCCGGAGGAGGTAGGATCAGAAGGGGAGGCCTGTGGCTTGGCTAGGGACCGGAAGACTGTGGGTGTTGTTGGGCAGTCCTTGGAAAATGTGCCTGAAGCAGCTCTTCAGGGATATTTTCTGAGGATTGCCCAACAACACCCACAGTCTCCCGGTCCCTAGCCAAGCCACAGGCCTCCCCTTCTGATCCTACCTCCTCCGGTCTCTTGTAAGCCCTCTGTGGAACTTGTCCAGAAGAAGCCACCAGTGTCAGAGGGGGATCCCTTAGGTGAGCTGGACAGGGGAAGCAGAGGCCATAGATTGGGGTTCGCCTGAAGTGTTGGATCACTATTGGTCTTTAGAGCACCTGTTTGTATGGTCTTCACCAGAGGAGGGTGGTTCAAGTGGAGAGGAGGACAGGTTTTTAGAGAGCTTCACGTCTTTGAGTGCTACCTCCGGGTCTCCGGAAAGCATTGCCACCTTCCCAGCACCCCCAGCACCCCTTACCAAGTCTTCACCTCACACCAGAGTACCCACTTTTCAACAGAGGGCTGTGAGGGCATCTGACTCTATTGTTCTGACAGGACGGGGAAGGCCCAGGGAACTGCCGAGACTGTCCCGATTTCAATGGGATGTACAGAAAAGGGTTGCTCAGGAGTGGGGACTTGACTACCCCTATGTACCAGGAAAGGTTATGAACATAGTTGAGGCTTCCCGGGAAGGATGGGAGCAGGACCTTGTCTGGGATTATCTACATGTCCTCAAACCACAAAGAAACCCTGACCATGAACTGTGGATGAGGTTTCAGGACATTTTCAAAGAATGGCGGCAGGGGAGGGCCATTTACAAGGACAGAGTGATAGTGCAGAAACCTAGACAACATACCAAGTCATACTCTGTTTTGGTTAGAGGGGAAGGGGACACACGCCGAAGGTTGCCAGACCCCCGGTACTATCTGTAAAGTGATCTACAGAAGTGCTGGATTTACCCTGGACTGCAAGTGGGCAGAGGGGTTAGGGTGAGCTATCCCAAGGACTTCCTATACAGGGCAACAGCACCAGTGCCTGGCCAGCTAGTCATGGACACTATTCCCACTACCACTGTTAATTCCCTTTGTTGCTTTAAAAGTTCTAGACTTTTTTTATTGAAGCTACTCAGAAGGTTATCTGGCTTCTTTTGTTGTATATAGTTTGGCATGTCTGTTCAAGTTGCATCCTGCAGAAGTCAGGCTGACTTCTTTTGAGGGGATGGAGGTCTTGACAGGATCACGCGTGCCATACAATTGTGATTTATTGATTTGTTTAGTTAGATTGAGAGATAGGATGTTTTCTTTTACAGGTGCGGGACGGCTGTCAGGGACCTGTCAGCATCAGATGCGGGCATATGCGTGCACGCATACGCCTGCGTGCCCCTGCGCGAGCTGTGCAACAATGTCCATCTACTGGTGCACATCAGCGTGTCACCTCAGGCGCACGTGTGTGCGCGACGGGTGCACGTACGACAGGTGCGCGCGCGGCGGGCGCATGCGCGTTAACATTGTTTGGCGCCACTGAGCGCATAAAGGACTCTCAGCTGCACTGGCACGCTGCTGTTTTGTCTTCAGCTTCTGTGATCTGTTACCTGCACCTGATTGATTGTTCTGCTATACCAACCCGGCTCTGTCTGACTACCCTACTCTCTCCAATCCGACCTGGCTTGCCTGACTCTGCTACTGCCTCTACCTGTGATCCGTTGCCCACCTCTGCCTGTTATCCGACCCTGCTTTTGCCTGCTGAGTTCAACTGCCTTGTTTACCTGCCGACCCAGACTGCCTGATCCTGCTTGTGCCTTCTGCTTGTTCCGTGTGCTGCTGCACATCCAGCTCCTGTTTCAGTGACTGCTGGACCTGCATCCATCAGCTCTCCAGTCTGTTGTCTGCCGTTGACCGCCTATACCTGCAGTCCAGCCATCCCTGGAGGGATCTCTACTCTGCCACCAGCACCAGTAGCTCCTACTTCAACAGGCACTCCTACCCACTGTGCTTATGAGACCACTGTCCCCACTCCAGTGGCTCCTGAACCAGCGTTGTAAGAGAGGTCTCCTCCTACAAGTCAAAACAGTCATGACTGAGTCTGCAGAAGAGAGCTCTCCGATGAAAGAGATCTGCATGCATCTTGCGGCCCTCACACAAACCGTGAAATCCCTGCAGGATAACTATACCAGGCTTGAAGGACAAGTTCAGAATCTTGCTGGCCCCAGTACCATGGTTTTCTCTTCGGCCGCCGCTCCAGCACAGACTATTTCCTCTCCTTCTGTTGTGATGCTCCCACCGGAGCCAAGGGTCCCCATCCCAGAAAGGTTCTCCGGAGATCGAATCAAATTTTGGGCCTTTCGTAATGCCTGCCAGCTTTACTTCACTCTACAGCCCCAGACCTTATCTCTAGAAGCTACCAAAGTGGGATTTGTGATCTCCCTCCTACATGGAGAACCTCAGACCTGGGCCCATCGACTACTTGAGGAGGACTCAGTCCTGACCCACGCCCTACATTCCTTTTTTGAAGCTATGGCCCAGCTGTATGAGGATCCTCAGCGGACTGATACAGCCGAGTCCGCCCTGTTTGCGCTCCAGCAAGGCAGCAGACGGGCCGAGGATTATGTCACTGACTTTAGGTGCTGGAGCGCAGACACCCAATGGAATGATGCGGCCCTACGTCACCAGTTCCGCATGGGTCTGTCTGAAGGGCTGAAGGATGAACTTGCTCGGGTTGGCATACCAGACTCCCTCGAGGCCCTAATCTCCTTGGCGATCCAGATCGATCGTCGCCTTCGGGAACGCCGATCTGAACGTTCCACTCAGAAAACCCGCCCGGTGTGGATGACTGCAAGAGCTCCAGTTCCTGCCTCTCGCTACCTATCTCCACCCAGTGTGAACCCAGTCAACTCGGTGCATGACGCTTCCGAGCCCATGCAGCTAGGGCTGATGTGCCCTGCCTTGTCTCTAGAAGAACGAGCACGTCGTCGTAAGCTAAGCTTGTGTCTCTACTGCGGTGGAACCATAACTGTCCGATCAAGATAAGTAAGTGTTCATCTCCTGTTTCTACCAGTCTCTCTGCCTTGTCTGCCAACTCAACCCACCTTGCTCTTCCTCTGTCATCACAGCTTTGGGGAAAGATAATTCCACTCAACGCAATCATTGACTTCGGGGCATGCAGCTGTTTTGTCGACTCTACCTTTGCCAGCCAGCATGATATTCCCTTACGAGAAAAGACTCATGGACTCTCTGTTTTCTTAGCCGATGGCTCCCGCATCATATCAGGACATGTAACCCAAGAGACTCTTCCTTTGCCTGTTACTGTTTCCTCCCAGCATAAGGAGCTACTGACCCTTGATGCCATCTCTTCCCCACTGATTCCAATTATCCTGGGCATTCCCTGGCTCCAAGCCCAAAACCCGCACATTAACTGGGTTACTGGAGAAGTAAAGTTTTTGTCTTCTTACTGCCAAGAACACTGTCTGACTGAGCCCCCCAATTCTTCAGCTACTCTCTTATGTCTAGACATCGATCAGAATTTACTCCAGTCCATACCCAAGCATTACCATGAGTTTGTCGATGTCTTCAGCAAGAAGGGGGCAGACTCCCTTCCACCTCATCGCCCTTACGATTGCCCGATTGAATTGCTTCCTGGGGCTGAAATCCCATTTGGGCGTATCTTCCCCCTATCAGAGAAAGAGCAAGAAGCACTAAAGACTTATATTCATGAAAATTAAGTAAAAAAAAAAAAGGGGTTCATCCGCCCTTCAACCTCCCCAACAGGTGCCGGAATAATTTTTGTTACCAAAAATACAAGACCCTCCGCCCATGTATAGACTACCGGGAACTGAATAAGATTACGGTCAGAAACTGCTATCCTTTACCCCTGATACCTGAACTGTTCCAGAAATTGAGATCTGCTGTCATATTCACCAAACTTGATCTGAGAGGGGCCTACAACCTGATCCGCATTCAGGCCGGGCATGAATAGAAGACGGCTTTCCGGACCCGATTCGGGCATTATGAATACTTGGTCATGCCCTTTGGGCTCTGCAATGCCCCTGCCACCTTCCAAACATCTCAATAACGATGTATTTAGAGACTTTTTAGATGTTTTTGTGAGTGTCTACCTGGACGACATCTTAATATTTTCTGGATCACTCGATCATCACCGAGATCACGTCTGCAGGGTCTTGGGTCGTCTTTGCTTGCACTGACTGTATGCAAAGGCAGAGAAATGCTAGTTTGAGCAACAGAGCATCCAATTTCTGGGCTTAGTAATCTCTCCAACTGGCATCAAAATGGATCCCCAAAAAGTATCTGCCGTTCTGGACTGGCCAGTACCCTTAGACAAGAAAAGCATACAGCGTTTTATTGGCTTTGCAAACTTTTATAGAAAGTTTATCAGGGGATTCTCTGCCATAATTGCACCCATCATGCAATTGACAAAACAGAATACCCGTTTTTGCTGGAATCAGATGGCCCAAGATGCTCTCGAGAATCTCAAAAGACGATTTACCTCTGCTCCGATCCTCAGCCATCCTGATTCATCGTTACCTTTCATTTTGGAAGTAGACGCCTCCGAAATAGCTGTGGGAGCAGTCCTCTCACAACGTCAAGGTAGTAAAGACCTAATGCATCCTGTAGGGTTCTTCTCCCGGAAACTTTCGCCCGCAGAAAAGAACTATGACGTTGGTGAGCGGGAGCTGCTCGCTATCAAACCGCCTTGGAGGAATGGAGGTACCTGTTAGAGGGCACTGTTTATCTGGTATTAATATATATATACCGACCACAAGAACTTAGAGTATTTAAGATCTGCTAAACGGCTGAAGCCTCGTCAAGCCCGCTGGGCCCTGTTCTTCTCACGCTTCTGTTTCCACATAACCAGGGTCAAAGAATATTAAACCGGACGCGTTGTCACGCATGTACAACAACCGAAAGACTTATCCGTTCCTAATTAGGGATGAGCCAAACACCCCCCGGTTCGGTTCGCACCAGAACCTGCGAACGGACCGAAAATTTGCACGAACGTTAGAACCCCATTGATGTCTATGGGACTTGAACGTTCAAAATCAAAAGTGTTCATTTTAAAGGCTAATTTTCATGGTATTGTCCTAAAAAGGGTTTGTGGACCCGGGTCCTGCCCCAGGGGACATGTATCAATGCAAAAAAAACTTTTAAAAACGTCAGTTTTTCTGGGAGCAGTGATTTTAATGATGCTTACAGTAAAAAAAGAAAAAGTGAAATATTCCTTTAAATATCGTACCTGGGGGGTGTCTATAGTATGCCTGTAAAGTGGCGCATGTTTCCCGTGCTTAGAACAGTCCCTGCACAAAATGACATTTTTAAAGGAAAAAAAGTAATTTGAAACTGCTTACGGCTTTAATGTAATGTCGGGTCACGGCTATATGGATGAAAATCAGTGAGACAAACGGCATGGGTACCCCCCAGTCCATTACCAGGCCCTTTGGGTCTTGTATGGATATTAAGGGGAACCCCACGCCCAAATTAAAAAAAGGAAAGGCGTGGGGCCCCCAGGCCCTATATACTCTGAACAGCAGTATACAGGCGGTGCAAACAAAACAGGGACTGTAGGTTTGCTGTTAAGTAGAATCTGTAATTTTAAACTGGTACATTTTTAAAGTGTACCTTCAGCCAAAAAATCTGTTTTTAAGCTTTTTGGAAAACATAGGGAAGGGTTATCACCCCTGTGACATTTGTTTTGCTGTCTGTGCTCCTTTTCAGAAGATTTCACCTCACTTTTTGTCCCAATGACAAATGTTTTTTGAAAATTTGGGGTTTTTAGTGAAACAAGGATTGGTGATAAAGCATCAGTGGAAAGGAGAAAGTTTTTTCCCATATTAACTCTTACAGGAGAGAATTTTCCTTCCTAGGGGTAGATTTCATCTCACTTCCTGTTGTCTCCTTCCGTTTGCAAGTAGGAGTCATTTGTAAGTTGGATGTTTGAAAGTAGGGGCCTGCCCTATATACTCTGCAGAAATTTGGGCCTTAGGTGTTGTTGTGGCCACAACACTGTAAGCCCTCACAGGGTCCTGCTGTGAAATATTAGATCAAGAATTGTAATTACATGCCCCTGTTGAACAGGGCCAGAAAAATTGTGCCTTTGGTGATGGTGGTGCTGGTGCCACAAAACTGTAAGTCCTCACAGTTACTCTTGGTGGGCCCAGAAACGGGCCCTGCTGTGAAATATTAGATCAAGAATTGTAATTACATGCCCCTGTTGAACAGGGCCAGAAAAATTGGGCCTTTGGTGGTGGTGGTGGTGCTGGTGGCACAACACTGTAAGTCCTCACAGTTACTCTTGGTGGGCACAGAAACGGGCCCTGCTGTGAAATATTAGATCAAGAATTCTAATTACATGTCCCTGTTGAACAGGGGCTGAAAAATTGGGCCTTAGGCACTGGTGCTGTTGCCACAACACTGCAAACCCTCACAGATACTCTAGTTGGAATGCAGGAACGAGCCCTGCTGCAAAGTATTGTATCAAAAATTGTAATTACACGCCCCTGTTAAACAGGGGCTAAAAAATTGGGCCTTAGGCACTGGTGCTGTTGCCACAACACTGCAACCCCTCATAGATACTCTAGTTGGAACGCAGGAACGAGCCCTGCTGCACAGTATTGCATCAAAAATTGTAATTACATGCCCCTGTTAAACAGGGGCTGAAAAATTGGGCCTTAGGCACTGGTGCCACAACACTGCAACCCCTCACAGATACTCTAGTTGGAACACAGAAACGATCCCTGCTGCAAAGTATTGCATCAAAAATTGTAATTACACGCCCCTGTTAAACAGGGGCTGAAAAATTGGGCCTTAGGCACTGGTGCCACAACACTGCAACCCCTCACAGATACTCTAGTTGGAATGCAGGAACGAGCCCTGCTGCAAAGTATTGCATCAAAAATTGTAATTACACGCCCCTGTTGAACAGGGGCTGAAAAATTGGGCCTTAGGCACTGGTGCCACAACACTGCAACCCCTCACAGATACTCTAGTTGGAGCGCAGGAACTAGCCCTGCTGCAATGAATTGTATCAAAAAATTTAATTACATGCCCCTGTTAAACTTGGGCTTAAAAATTGGGCCTTAGGCACTGGTGGTGGCGCCCAGAACCAAAATTGTCCTCACAAGCATGATCATTGAAGAGGAAGAGGAGAATTACTCAGCATAACAGGATAGTCACTCAGCATCAGCATAGGCAGTCTTTGAAGGGATCTGACATTTCAAAAAAAATATTTGCTTACATCAGCATCAGGTGCTTGGTATCTGGTGGTGATCCAAGACTGATTCATTTTTATGAAGGTCAGTCGATCGACAGAGTCGGTGGACAGACGCACCCTGTGATCGGTTACAAAGCCTCCAGCAGCACTGAATGTGCGTTCCGAAAGAACGCTGGATGCAGGACAGGCCAGTAGCTTAATTGCATACTGTGCAAGCTCTGGCCAGTGATCCATCCTCAAGACCCAGTAACCCAGAGGATTTACAGTGTGAAAGGTGTCCAAGTCAGATCTTGCCCCTAGGTATTCCTGCACCATGATCATACCTTGGGGCTGCGGACTAAAAAATTGTCTGAACGCATCAGTCAGACGGCCACCTTCTCCACCGCTCCTTCTTTGACTGACCGAAGCCTCAGAAACACGTTGTCCAGAAACAGGAGTTTGTAACCTCCCAGTCTCTGGGAACGCGTTGCACAGACCTTTCTGCAAGGCCTCCCAAAGAGGTTTCATCCTCTGCGACGGCAAGATAAGGTCCACAACCTTACCCTTGTAACGTAGATCAAGGAGGGTTGGCAGCCAGTATTGGTCCTTCTCCTTGATACCACGAATACGAGGATCCTTACGCAGGCTTTGCAGGTTTAGGGAGGCCATGCAGCGTAGGTTTGCTGAGGCATTCGGTCCGGAGTCCTCTGGGTCACTAAGGACGACATGATCCGCAGCCACCTCCTCCCAGCCACGTACAAGTCCATGTGTTTCTTGGGACTCTAAATGATCCCTTAAAGACTGCTGCTGATGCTGAGTGCCAGTCTCCACCTCCATACTGACACAATCCTCCTCATCCTCTTCCTGTGTGATCGGCGGGCATGCAGGAACACTGTCTGGATAAAGGGGGCCTTGAGAGCTAAGGAAGTCCTCCTCTTCCTGCCTCTGTTCTGCCTCAAGTGCCCTGTCCATTATTCCACGCAGCGTGTGCTCCAACAGGTGGACAGTGTCAATGATGCATGCACTGTCACTGCTCACCATCCTCGTGGCCTCCTCAAATGGTGACAGGACAGTGCATGCATCCCTGATCATGGCCCACTGGCGTGGGAAAAAAAAACAAGCTCCCCTGACCCTGTCCTGGTGCCATAGTCGCACAGGTACTCATTGATGGCCCTCTGCTGCGTGTGCAGCCACTGCAGCATGGCCAACGTTGAGTTTCACCTGGTGGGCATGTCACAGATTAGGCGGTTCTTGGACAGGTTAAATTCTTTTTGCAGGTCTGCCAGCCGAACACTTGCATTATATGACCGGCGGAAATGCACACAGACTTTCCTTGCCTGCCTCAGGACATCCTGTAAGCCCGGGTACCTGCCCAAGAACCACCGCACCACTAAGTTAAGGACGTGAGCCAAACAGGGCACATGGGTCAGTTGTCCCTTTTGGAGGGCGGAGAGGAGGTTGGTGCCATTGTCGCAAACCACCATTCCTGCCTTAAGTTGGCGTGGCGTCAACCACCTCTGAACCTGCCCCTGCAGAGCTGACAGAACCCCTGCCCCAGTGTGGCTCCTGTCCCCCAAGCACACCAGCTCAAGCACCGCATGGCATCTTTTGGCCTGCGTATTTGCGTAGCCCCTTGAACGGCTACGGAGCACCGCTGGTTCCCAGGACAAAGCACAGGAAGAGGCCATGGAGGAAGAAGAAGAGGAGGGGGTGGAGGAGAGAGGTGTGTCACAATCATTAGTAGTGGCATTTTGGAGGCGTGGTGGCTGAACAACCTCCAACACTACTGCACCTTGCCCTGCATCCTTCCCAGCTGCCAGCAGAGTGACCCAATGCGCCGTGAAACTTAGGTAACGTCCCTGTCCATGCCTGCTGGACCATGAGTCAGCGGTAATATGCACCTTACCACTGACTGCCTTGTCCAGCGAGGCCAAGACATTGCCTTCCACATGCCTGTAGAGAGACGGAATTGCCTTCTGTGAGAAAAAGTGGCGTTTGGGTACCTGCCACTGAGGAACCGCACATTCCACAAACTCACGGAAGGGGGCAGAGTCTACCAACTGAAAAGGTAGCAGTTGAAGTGCTAGCAATTTTGCCAAGCTAGCATTCAACCGCTGGGCATGTGGATGGCTGGGAGCGAACTTCTTTCGGCGGTGCAGCAGCTGGGGCAGGGAAATTTGCCTGGTAGAATCTGACATCGGTGTACCAAAAGCAGATTGCCCACAAGTACTTGGCTGTGACACACCTAATTCTACACCTTCATTCCTCTCAGTGCAGGTCTCAGAGAGGACTGAAGGTATAGTGGGGTTGGAGATCTCAGCTGATGAGAAGCAAGGAGAGGTCCTCTTTGTTCTTTGGTGTGGGTCTATTAGATACGCTTGCGAACAAACTGCATGGCAGGTCAACATATGTCTGGTCAAGCATGTGGTGCCCAAGTGGGAGATGTTTTGGCCACGCGAGATACGCTTGAGACATATGTTGCAAAGAGCAGTGGTGCGATCTGATGCACTCGTATCAAAAAAGGTCCGCACCAAAGAACTTTTGGAATAACGCGCAGAGACAGCAGCGCCCTGCACATGCGGAGCTTTGGGGTGTGATGCAGTCAGTGTGCTGCCCTTAGGCTGGCCCCTGGAGGGCATCCTGCCTCGGTGATGTGCCTCCTCCTCCTCTCTCCTATCAGGCACCCACATTGAGTCAGTGACCTCATAATCCCCTCCCTCCTCATCACTGGAGCAAACCTGGCAGTATGCTGCAGCAGGGGGAGCATGACTGCCAGATTGCTGTCCTTCTTGGGCACCCCCTCTGTCCGTGCTCACGTTACTGCCTTCATCTAGCTCAGTATCATCATCAGAGCCTTCTAAACGCTGGGCATCCTCCTGGAGCATGTACCCAACACTGTGGTCAAACAGTTCGAGGGACTCCTCAGGAGGACATGGTGGGGCTAGGGAAGGAGTCACTGATGCCATTGAGCCGAGGGAAGAGGCTGCGTTGGCAACTGCTTTGCCAGACAAAGTACCCTGAGCATGGGTGAGAGAGGATGAGGACGGCTTGGTCACCCACTCGACCAAGTCTTCCACATGTTGCGGCTCAACACGGCCAGCTGCTGAAAAAAAGGCCAAGCGTATCCCACGGCCACGTGCTGATGAGGCTGCACCCGTCTCCACGACCAGCACTGTTGCCTCTAGACACAGAGCCTGCTTGCCCTCTTTTATTGGCTTGTGACTGTCTGCCTCTCCTTGTTGGCCTTCCAGACATACTAATGGCCTGCAGCTGCACTAAGCTGGGATATATATATATATATATATATATATATATATATATATATATATATATATATATACTGATACTGCAGCTAGCAAAATCAACTGCCCGCCTGTAGTATGAGAACGCCATCAACCTTCTACAGGTAGCTTTAGCTGAACACTGTGCAGAGCTCGCAAAAAACTAACTTGTAGCTTATTTAGCTGCCTGCGGTAGTGATAGGATCAGGAAAACACCACCAACCTTCTACAGGTAGCTTTAGCTGAACACTGTGCAGAGCTCGCAAAAAACTAACTTGTAGCTTATTTAGCTGCCTGCGGTAGTGATAGGATCAGGAAAACACCACCAACCTTCTACAGGTAGCTTTAGCTGAATACTGTGCAGAGCTCGCAAAAAACTAACTTGTAGCTTATTTAGCTGCCTGCGGTAGTGATAGGATCAGGAAAACACCACCAACCTTCTACAGGTAGCTTTAGATGAACACTGTGCAGAGCTCGCAAAAAACTAACTTGTAGCTTATTTAGCTGCCTGCGGTAGTGATAGGATCAGGAAAACACCACCAACCTTCTACAGGTAGCTTTAGATGAACACTGTGCAGAGCTCGCAAAAAACTAACTTGTAGCTTTAGCTGAACACTGTTCAGAGGACGCACTACACTAACTTGTAGCTTTAGCTGAACACTGTTCAGAGGTCGCACTACACTAACTTGTATCTTTAGCTGAACACTGTGCAGAGGTCGCACTACACTAACTTGTAGTTTTAGCCGAACACTGTTAGGAGAACACACTACACTAACTTGTAGCTTTAGCTGAACACTGTGCAGAGGTCGCACTACACTAACTTGTAGTTTTAGCTGAACACTGTGAGGAGGACGCACTACACTAAATTGTAGCTTTAGCTGAACACTGTGCACTACACTAACTTGTAGTTTTAGCTGAACACTGTGCAGAGGTCACACTAAACTAACTTGTAGCTTTAACTGAACACTGTGAGGAGGACGCACTACACTAACTGTAAATAGTCTAGCTGCCTGACTGTGGTACTAATAGGATCAAAAGAACACCAGCAATTTTCTTTAGGTAGCTGTAAATACTGTAACAAGACAAGCCTGCCTGTCAGTAGCAAGATAACAGGAACAGATCTAGCTAAACTGAATACAGTGTATATATATATATATATATATATATATACAACACCTGGGATGTATATATATATACACAATACACTGTTAGTGCAGCTAACTCACTGACTGTCCTGTCTAATCTATCTAACCTAAATCAAATGACACTGTCTCTCTGTCTATCTCTCTCTACGCCAGAACACACACTACACAGGGCCGCCGTGCAGGCGGCCTTATATAGTGTGGGGCGTGTACTAAATCCCCTGAGCCATAATTGGCCAAAGACTCCTTGGCTTTGGCCAATTATGGCTCTCTGTTCAGACGGCGTTGTGATTGGCCAAGCATGCGGGTCATAGTGCATGCTTGGCCAATCATCAGCCACTAATGCACTGCGATGCCGCAGTAAATTATGGGCCGTGACGCGCCACACGAATTTGGCGCGAACAGCCCATATCGTTCGCAATTCGATGAACAGACGATGTTCGAGTTGAACATGGGTTCAACTCGAACGCGAAGCTCATTCCTATTCCTGATACCATCCTACCCGCAAGCAATTTCCTACTTCTGCAGTCAGATCTTCTTTCCCAGATCAAGGAGGCATCCTCGGATTTGTCAAAACCTCCAGAGGTCACCTTAACACTCAAGGATGGCTTGTTTTGGAAGGGGAGCCAAATTTTCGTTCCTAAGGACATTCGAGTCAAAGTTTTAAACCCTACTTTATAACAACCAATTGGAACTTTGGGGTCCGCAAGACCCTTGAACTCGTGCGACGCACGTTCTGGTGGCCTAACTTGAAAGACTTTTGTGAGAGATACGTCAGTTCTTGCCCTGTTTGTATCCAGAATAAGACGTCAAGAAACCGAGCTTGGGGACTGTTAAAACCTCTGCCTGTACCCGATAGACCCTGGAAAATGATTTCCATGGATTTTATAGTGGAGCTTCCATGTTCTACATTTATCCAAATTACACCCATATGATATAAGATGCTTCTCGGTTAGGAAGTAGGTAAGCTGTTCCCAGTCTGTGGATTCCTTTCCACAACTGGGGACAGTTGTGATTTTAGAGGTGTGTGTATGTAGCGCCCACCACCTTTAGGTGGGTGCTATTAGGTTACAAGACAGGTTAAATTACCAGTGCCTTACTGTTTGTACATGTCTGGAGGTTTGATTTGGGTTAGGGTGGAGTTGTGATTTCAGAGGGAGGTTTGACCACCTGTTCATCATCACCCTGGAAAACCCTCCCTTGTTTCTCCAGAGTAATGTTCTGGAAAGGAGGCGGGTCAGGGCTTGAAGGACAGGCAGTGTGTATGGCCCTGGTCCAATGGTTAATTTGTTTGGGCAGGGGCGGGTTCATACATATACACTGGGGGTCACATGTTCCGGGGGTTGGTGTGGTAGGAGTGGAAAGGCAGCAAGATGTGACGTTAAGGATCAGGGCTGGAAGGCCTGGGGTTCAAAGACCCAGAGCTGGAAAGCCACGGAGCTTTGCCGGAAGGCATGGAGGTTCAAAGACTACATAGCTGGAAGGTTTTATCAACCAAGAATCGAAGAAGTGGCTGCAAACCGACCTGAGTAGACCGGGGGTTCCTGGACTTCCTTGAGCTGGCAAGGGAAGCAATGACCGGAGGTGAGAAGGCAGGTGAGACCTGGGACAACCAGCATTTCAGTAGTACTTTTCAGAGGGGCACGAGCCAGTTCATTAAGGGAAGATTCTAACTACTCGAGCAGCTTAGACAGGAGGCAACTTCTATCCGTTTGCATCATTCAAGTAACACTACTGCCGAATGAGGAATAAAAGTTATTGTTTGAACTGTTCAACTGTGTCTGTGATTACTACAGTGTGGTGGTTTACTGTAATGAACTAACTAACAGCCCCTACGGGGGTAGTGCACTACACTTATATCAAATATCATCCCAATCCCATGGTCAGACCATAATGCAGTATATACTTCAATAGCATCTACTCTTTCTAAATCACAAGATCCATCCTGGTACCTTCCTAACATACTACTTAAAAACCCATCTTACCGTTTTCAAATTGAAAACGCATTAAAAGAATACTTAATACATAACACGTGCTCTGACATCTCTCCTTTAACTTTATGGGAAGCGCATAATCCAGTTTTCCAAAGACAATCATCATTATTAAAGAAACAAACTAGAAAGGGAATATAATTCTGCATTTACAATCTTGTAAGAAAATCCCTCTTTACCCTCTAGGACTCGTCTAGAAAACGTCCATCTCAGATACGATTTATTTCTTACAGAAAACATAGATAAAACTCTACGTCGCTCCCGACTCAATTATTTTATGAAATATAATAAACCCAATACTTTATTGGCTCGAGCTATGAAATCTCTAGATAAAAAGACTAATCCTATTAGACTTAAATTAACGAAAGATACATATACTAGTAATCCTATCAAAATTGTCCATAAATTCAGATCTCATTTAGCATCTTTATATTCTGCAAATAAAAATTTTAATGCTACAGAAGCAGATGCTTTTTTCTCTCTCAACTAAAACTTTTGGAACTTAACCAAACCCAAAGACTTCATCTTGAAGAATCTATTTCAAAAGAAGATGTAAAAAATGCAATTAAAGTATTGAAATTAAATAAAAGGCCGGGTCCAGATGGCTTTTCAGCTTTATATTTCCATACATTTCACTGAAATACTATCCCCACCTCTAGTAAACGCATATAACTTAATACTAGAAGGATATTTCTTCTGACAAGAATCACTTATGGCAACCATATGTATGATCCCAAAACCTAATTCAGATAGTACTTCTTGCTTAAATCACCGTCCCATTTCTCTTTTAAACCTTGACATCAAAATATTAGCCAAAATAATGGCAATTCGCCTTAATAAAATAATAGGAAATATAATTCATCGAGATCAAGCTGGATTTATACCAAATCTTCAAGCTGGAGATAATATAAAAAGGGCAGTCCTTCTGGCACATATAGCAAAAACTAGACATATTCCCTCTTATTTCCCTTCCCTTGACATTAGGAAAGCATTTGATTCAGTTTCATGGCCTTATTTATATTATACACTTCAAAAATGGGGTTTCGGTCCTCATTTTATTACATGGGTTGCTGCACTTTATAACAAACCTCAAGCAGTAATAAAATACGCAGGTTATAAATCTGATACCTTTTTAATAGAAAGAGGCACACGTCAAGGATGTCCTCTTTCCCCCCTTTTATTTGCGCTTTTAATTGAACCCCTGGCCCAAAACATCAGATTAGATTCCAAAATAACTGGAATAGACCTAGGTGGATTTCAGCACAAACTTTGTATATTTGCAGACGATATTTTATTATTTTTATCATCTCCTCAGATTCCGGGTCCCAATCTTTTGCCAGTTCTTAATAGATTCGCGAACATCTCAGGATTAATTATTAACCCTAAAAAATCCCAAATATTACATATATCTTTATCTCTAGATATTATTAAAACAGCTCTTCCATTTGCATGGGCAGAGAAAACATTAGCTTACCTAGGTATAAAATTATCAGCTTCTATTTCTGACCTTTTTGCATCCAATTATCCACCTATTCTAAAACACGTAACAAATTTAATGAATCAATGGTCACACCTTCCAATATCCTGGCTAGGTAAGATTACTACAGTCAAAATGTCAATTCTTCCCAAATTATTATATTTATTTAGAGTTCTTCCGATTCCAATTCCTTCATACTTCTTAAGAATATTTCAAAGTAGAGTTTCAAAATGTATCTGGGGCTCATCTAAACCACGCATCCCTTCTCATACTTTATTTCTCCCTAAATCGTCAGGTGGTCTTGGCCTTCCAAATTTCGCAGCATATTATAAAGCAGCTCAAATCGCAAGTTTAATAAAATATCACACAACACAGGAAACTCCCCTATGGGTATTTTTAGAAGCAATTGAATGTGATCCTCTTTCGATTTCAAACCTATTTTGGCTTCCCCCGAAGGATCGACCGGGTTTACGACACCCTATAACTAAACATTCTCTTAACCTTTGGGATAGATGTAAATTCACACATCACCTCCAATCCCCTCATAACCCTCTCCTATCCTTCATTAAAAATCCCGCTTTTTACGCAGCATGGGTCTCTCCTAAGTTCTTCAAAATATGGAATTCCTTAGACGTAACAAGGATATATAAATTCACCACTACCTCTGATATAATTTCCAGATCTCAGAGAGAAGTTTGGAATTCCTCAATCAGAAATATTTTGATACCTTCAAATAAAAAAAATGTTACACCATTTTTAAAAACAGACACCTCTCTCACGCAACTCACCAATTTTGAAGCTTTTAGCTTAAAAGATCCTCTAGCTAAAGGTCAAATCTCCTCTATTCATAACTTAATATTAATCATAACTCACTCAGACCAACATACACTCAGAGATGGGAGGAGGATTTGGGACGAACATTTAATAATACAGAATGGTCAAATGTTTGGCAATCAACTAAATCTTCTTCTCCTAATACCTTAGAGGTGGAAACAAATTATAAAGTCCTGACCAGATGGTATCTTGTGCCTTCTAGACTTGATAAATACACCCCTGAAAGTTCAGCGAATTGTTTTCACGGATGTGCAGATTTAGGCACACAAATGCATGTCTGGTGGGATTGCCTTGTTGCCCAAATTTATTGGAAAAATATTTGAAATTGCTACTACCTTATTCAAAAAAGCAATACTTCCGAATCCGGCCACGGCATTACTAAATTTAAAACCGGAAAATGTAACTCACATACAATTTAAGCTTTTTATCCAACTCACTACATCAGCTAAACAAACGTTACCAAAAGCTTGGAAAACTTCGACTTTAGTAATGGCTGAGACTACATGTAGAATGAATCATTTTATGATTTACGCTAAAATGGATGTCATTGATAATAATCTAATTCCTAAATTTGAAAATATCTGGAATCCATGGCTTAAATACGGTACAAAATCATCTAATGACGAACCGGTTCTAATGCCATGGTAGGGGATATAACTGCTAATTAGATAGATTTTGGTACTTGTCCATCCCCAAGTGATTTATTAACCTTACCTGGTGAACACCTTCCTATCCCTCCTTTTTTCTCTACCTTTTTTCTCTTAATCTTTATTATTCCTTTTTACTCTTTCTCTCTTTCTTATTTCTCATGTCAAAGTTACAAGAGTTGTAATTAATACTTTGCTCAAGTTGATCTATATTTTTTTCTTCCAACATTGATTCATAATATATTATTTTATATTTGATGGAATATATTAATTCAATACATAGTACTTTTATTTCTTATAACCTTCTCTCTTATCTCATATAATGCAATGTATGTTTTTCTTGCAATTTATTTAGAATTGTGCCCTGTAACAATTGACATATACTTTAATATGTTTGTTAAGCCTCTAATTGTATACTCTAATAAAAATCTTTTGACAAGGAAAACCAGATTACAAAATGTGAAATGGGAACCCAAACCGTAGATTTTAATTCTTCTATTTCCGAGAAATCATATGGATTTATTGCCAGTTACCGTGACATATGTCAGGATCATGATTACTCAGTGTCCTGTCCTATAGTTGACCCACTTCACTTAAAATCTACTCCTGCAAAAATACATACCTTATATACTCGAGTATAAGCCGAGTTTTTCAGCGCATTTTTTTGTGCTGAAAATGTCCCCCTCGGCTTATACTCGAGTCAAGCAATTTTCTGCAGCAGAGAATGACATTTTCTGGAACCGACTTTGGGGCCGTATCTCGGAGCCACTTAGTGCTAGGAACCACAAATTTGGTGTGCAAACCCAGTGGAACTAGCACTACCACATAGCCAAAGGCTGCAGAAAAGTGATTGACATTTTCCGAACCGATTTTGGGGCTCCATATCTCGGGGCCACTTGGTGCTAGGAACCAGAGCTGGATATGTTGTAGCGCTAGTTCCACTGGGTTTGCACACCAAATATGGGGTTCCTAGCACCAAGTGGCCCCGAGATACGGGGCCCCAAAGTCGGTCAACTGTGTCCATCTGCAGCAATGTCATTTCGGGACCTTTGGGTCCAAAGACCCCAAATTTTGGCTGCAGCTAGGGGGCATCTAGGAACCCTTAACTACTGAGTTTGAAGTTCAGGGGACCTATGGCTGCAAATGGGCACAATGAGGCTGCAAATGGGCATTGTTGACCCTCTTTTTTACTTACAGTAGCTGCGCACTCCTCACCCTAGGCTTATACTCGAGTCAATAAGTTCCCAGTTTTTTGTGGTAAAATTAGGTGTCTCTGCTTATATTCGGTTTGGCTTATACTCGAGTAAATACGGTACTAAAAATGTAATTTCAGAATTACAAATCACCCCAATCAAGTCTGATGTTACGCTGTCATATGGTGATTTTATGGAAGCTGAAACTAGTGCTACACAAATATTTTCATCCGCTGAACAAAGAGTTGTTCGCCAATTTCTCACGTCACTGACAGTTCATTTAGAATCAACAGCTAACAATATTATTTCTGAAATTGATGATAAAAAATTGGAAGAAGATGATCCCATTGAGAGTATGGATACAAAAGATACTACACTCTATGAAAATGATGTCCCCGATTTTTCAGAACTTTCTCAAACCGATATTTCAAGGGATGAAAGTAGCTTTAACCCGGATAATATCATAAATTATTTGAACATATACAATGCTCCGAAAGAGCAATATTTAGAAAAAATAAATAATTTCAATAAAGTAATGTTTGGCAGCTTACTCAAAGTTTATGGCATAAGCAATGAAAACCACACAATTCTTCTTTGGGAAAGTCAACCCAAAATTGCTAATTTTGCGTCTGGCAATGTAATTCTTGCGTCGGCCATTACTTGCAGTGGATCTTAATTTACAACTGTCAAGGAAATGATGGATCTATGTAATATACCCATTTTTTCTAAGGCAACATATCACAAATATTTGACAAGATTCACCTATGGTGGAATTGATCATAGTTGGGTTGAAGAAAAAAATAAAATAAAAGTTGCAAAGAGATTATTTTTTTAGTCGGCGACGGACAATGTGATAGCCCGGGGGGTTTTCAGCTAAATACTGCACATAGACAATGATGGAACTTGAGTCTGAAATTTATAATTAATTTTGAAGCAGTGCAGGTGACACAAACTACCTGGTCCGTTGCCATGGAAAAAATGGCATTTCAGAATTGCCTGGACCGCATTATTGAAGAAAAATATGATGTTCAAGTTCTTGGAACCAATAAAAAAATGAGAGAATATAGCCAGATTTCACATCAGTACGATCTGTGGCACTACGTCAAATCTTTTTAGAAAACATTATTAGAGGCCAGCAAGAAAGCTACTTGTAAAGAGTTGCAATTTTGTCTATCTGCAGTAATAAACCACTTTTACTGGTGCAGTAGGCACTGTAAAGGAGATACTGGAATTTTCTGGAGCACATGGACATCCCTGCTGTACCATGTACACAACATACATGAGTGGGAGGAGGCTGGTGAAAAAATGTACTGTCAGCATACTCCGATACGTGACTCTGATGTCCATGTAGAATGGCTAATAAAACCCAGCGCAGCATTAAGCACTTGAGGATTTGGTGATGTCAACACCAAATCCTCAAGTGCCTTGAATGCTGTCGAAAAACTATCGAAAAGTGCTATTGAAACCTTTCATTACAGTGTTCTTAAATATCGTAGCAAACAGTTACATTACAGGATGAACTCCATGGAGGCACGAACAAAGCTGGCCGTTCTATCCAGGGCCGGTACAAGGGGTGGGCAGGCGGGGCTTCTGCCCTGGGCGCAATGTGGGAGGGGGCGCTAGGTTGTGAGCAGAAAAATATGTCCACAAAATGTAGCTGTAAAACTTGTATGCCCCTGTTGCCTGCCTAAATGAAGGATTATGCGCTCCTGCTCACTGCTCTGCGGCAGCAGATGCACCCTTTTCCAAGCTCCCTTCTTGAGTTCCTATGAGTGTCCCCCCCTGGATCGGAGCTGGTACAGTCCCAGTGAAAGTGCATGTGGGCAGAGCAGGAAGAGAACCTCACATTGCAGCATCGATCTTCGGTTCCCGCCCAGCACACAGCAGAGCGCTCCTCCAGAGCAGAGTGAAGATGTGTAAATCACGGATGACAGACTGGATCCTCTTCTACTGTGAGTGCTGACTGCTCTGCATTCCACACTGTGATTATAAACGTGCCCTGTACTTTTCAGTGCAGGTTTATTGAAAGTGAAAGTAAAAGTAAAATTCTTGAACAGGTTAGGAATTAGTGTGACATTTCAGGTGCTACATAGATGTAATCCACATAATATCTTCTAAAAAGAATGATAGATATGAAAGATGAAAGATATAATGTGTATGTGGATTACATCTATGTAGCACCTGAAATGTCACACTAATTCCTAACCTGTTCAAGAATATAAGCATTACAAAGCAAAGGATGTGATTTCTTGTCCCAGCCCAACTTCAAGAAAGTCCACTTTTGCAGTGTGGGGGAGGGGGGAGAAAGTGGGTACTGTATAGTCTTTTTTTTTTTACATGTGAATCTATGCTTCAGCCAGCTCCAGTGCTCTCCTCCTCCCTATCACATATAGAGGTAGATTAACCCTGTATAGTCCAAAGTGGAGGCTGGAGTGTGACCACTGTCACTCCTGACACAGGAGCTGCAGGGGACCAGTAACAGAACTGCAGAGAGCCTGCTGAAGCAAAGGACAAGGTAAAACTGAGTACACAGTTCAGAATTCAGCAGGGGCTGAATTTTTGATCGGTGTGTAACCCTCTCTGTTAGACAGAAACCGATTGTTATATCCACTTCTGGTGGAAATCCTTGTTCAATTAGCTGTTTGCAGTACTGATCAGTGTATTCTGATAGGGGAGAGTCCCTGCTGTCAGAATACAATGTCCCAGTGAGGGGGTATTCCCACGCCCACCCCACTTGTGTGGATGGAGGAATCTGTCAGCCACTTGCTTGAGCCCCATCTCGATCCAGCAATGCGCACAAGAGCACTTGCTCTTTAATGGACTGTTTGTTTATAGTGCACTGTAATAGTACTTTGCACTGTGTGTCTGATTTGCAGCACTGGGAGTTTGGTAGTAACTCCAAAACCAAATTGTGTAAAAATTAACCATGAGAATTTGACTAGAGTTATTTGAATATTTGGGAGTTATTCACATTATATGTTATAGTATTTCATTTTTTATTTACAGTACCAGGAGTGTGGTCTTAACTCCCTCACAACATGTTTTTGCAGCACAGGGAATTTGGTCCCACATACATGTGATATGTAATTGAATATTTATGAGTTGTTCCCATTATATGTTTTGGTATTCTACTTGCAGCACCAGGAGTCTGGGATTCGCCCCCTCACAATTTTGTTTGCTGCACTGGTATTTTGGTTCCATATTCATGTGATATAAAATTCACTTGGCCATATTTGATAATAGCACATACACTAAGATTGATATAATTTATAGGGGTACTGCTATGCACTAGGGTGTATATACTCCTGGGCTCTGTACCCTGCAGTTTACCGCTCTTGACTCCTGTACATTGTATATTACTGTACATACACCTTACCTCTGCACTCTGTATGTTTTCCTCTCCTAACTCCTGCACACTGTACACGCTGCTCCTGATCATTGTACTTTGACCTCAGATAGATAGATATCAGGTGTGTAAAATAACTGGTCATGGGGGGGGCGCAGCCCGACATGTTCGCCCTGGGCGCTGGTTGACCTTGTCCCGGCACTGGTTCTATCACACAACAATAAATGTTGGCCGTTCACAAGACATAGTGCATAGACCAACAAAGAAAAGTGAAGAGCTGGGCACAAAAAGAACGTCTTTAGAGCAACCCCGCTCTAGGAAGAAATGGATAGTGCATAAAATCTATGAGCCTGTATGCCATGATCGTTTTTTTTAAAATAATGAATTGTGAGTGTTGCTGCTGGGAAAATAACACTGACGTGGAAATCTAAAGAGGATCTTATGCCTGTAAATATAGCATCTTCAGAAAGACCAGAAAAAAAAATATGCTGTGTCCATGCACACGTCATGATTTCCCTGGCATAGGGGAGAAGATTATATGGAATGAACGTATCAGTTAAAAACTAAAAGTAATTTTTTTTATTTATATACTTTATCTAAAATATTCAATCAAAATATTTGTTATTATTATATATTTTTTTATTGATAGATATTCATACATTATTACGGTATCTTATTTGTTTCAGGTTAGTATTAAATTTATATAAAATGTATATTTTATTTAATGAAAGTTATAATCTATATAACATATCCGAATAATATCTTTATCATTTTAGGTTGGACTTTTGAAAAATGTTTTCTGCAAGTAATGGTTTAATATGTAAATTTTAAAATTTTTGGACAACAGAAATTACTTTCAATAATTTTATTTTAATGCTCTAAATAATAAAAAAGGTGAGGTAATCCAAGAAAATGTGTTTTCAATTTTTAACTTAAATATATTGCTGTAAAAATAACAATTTACAATAGTTTGTTTCTTCGAAGACTCATTTACTTTGGTAACCAATAAATAATTTTCATATCATAACAAATGATTTATTATTATTCACATATCATCTAATAATAATAATATATATATATATATATATATATATATATATATATATATATATATATATATATATATATATATATATATATATATATATATATATATATATATATATATATATATATATATATAAATCATGTTAATTAATAACTAGACAAATACAATAAAGAATATTAAAAAAAACACACAAATTCAGATTTAAAATTATTATTCAAACACATGTCAAATAACATTGCACAGATAAATTTCTAAATATAATAATGTAGGTTATTTTTACAATTTAGTTTAAGTGTTTTTTTTACAGCTAAAATTCCAATGCCATGTCTTTAGCGTCATAATCATTGGAATATTTAAATCCAACGTATTGACCATCTGGGTCTGGAAAAGCTGATCTAACTGCATGAACTGCACATGAAGGTATGGGCCTTCGATTTCCTTTGCCCAGATAGCCATGTATCCATGCTGTAAAAGACTTGTATGAGCTTTTATGTAAGTTTCTGTAAAATATAATATAAGTTGTGTGCAACATTATTTATAAAAACATTTTTATTTTTCTATATTTTTTGAGTGATAAAAAAAAACATTTCATTAAAATTAAAAATCCCAAAATTACCTTAAATAAAAGTTCTTAAATCTTAAGTAATATGTATGTATATAACAATAATCTATGAAAATTGAAATACAATTCTATACCTATTATCATCTGCATTTGGTGCACGTGAAGTTCCTTGGTGTATAATAGTCAAGATAATTGTAGTATTGAGCCTGTCAACAACCATATTTTTAAAAATGGTTGAATCCGTTATACACAATGAACCTTCATCAATATTTTTCATTACATTTGATATTTCATGGCAGCAAAATGACTCTTTGTCCGTAGGCATTGCAAGGCAATTTCCGCATTCACACCAATCATTTTTTCCGATTCTTGTTAGTAGTCCTTGTTCTTCAGCTGTTTCTGAGTTTGACTGCAATGAAGCTTGAGATGGTGGATTGAACGGAAAACTTGGGTCCTCAACAGCTGTTGGATACTTGTACCACATTTTATCTAAAAGATTTTTTCTCTACATACAGTGAAAAACAATTGATGAATAATTTAGTAGTCTAATGTTGTTGAAGTTTATAGTCTATCCTGTTTTGGGTTACAAAGTACCCTTTCCTCTGCAGATCTCATGCTTGGTGCCTGATTATCTTCCATTGTCCCTATATTTTCTTGTGATTCTTCTGTGATTCTGTCCGTCTTCAATAGCAATAAAAATATTTAAAAATATTTTTGGAGTAGAATTTTTTCAGGTGGTTGGTTATTGCTATTGCATTTATTTTAATTTTCAAGTTGTTTTTTTTACATAAGAAACTATTATCTAATAATAAAAAAATAATGATTTGTATTTATATATCTATAAAGTAAAATAATTTATAAAGATTTGTAATTGTAAAATTGCTATTTAATTTATTAAAGTACAGTTCAGTACTTATATTTTTTGGACAATATTTTTTTATTTTTTTTTATTAAATGTTTTTTTTATTATATTAAAAAAATAATTGCATGTAATACAATTTAAACAGCAAAAAGAAAACACATGAACATGTATCCTTAGTGTAAAGGTATTACATTTAGTAACTGTTATATGCAAATGGAATTTTGTCATATGATTGAGTAAGTAATTATTGAAGTTTATGAGAGTATTATGAACTATTCAGAATGGGACATGAATAAGGAAGGGTGGAGGGGAGGGGAGGATAGGAGGGGAGGTGAGGTTAAGGGGGATAGTAGGTATAGGTAAGGAGTACTATGGTAGATAAGTGTTAATAAATAATAAGTAATAAGTATCCCACTTTAATGGAAAGTGGTGTTTTAAGAGTCATGACATCAGATATATATTAAAATATACCTGTTAACCAACAGTAGAGATCAAAATAAGCAATATTGATGCGTATTGTGTCTTAAAGCACTCTAACAATAATAATCAGCAATTTTCCTGAGAGACATTAGTTAGTGATTGCGTTATAATCAGAGGAGTGTATGAACATTAACCATGGTTGCCAGGTACGGTTGAAATTTGTGCTATTTTCCTTCTTCATGGCAGCAATCTCTTCCATCTTGTATATGTAATTAATTCTTTCTAACCAGTCTTTAATGTGTGGAATATGTGTGGTCTTCCAATGGAGGGGTATTAGCGTTTTAGCGGCCAATAATAAATGTCTAGAGAGGGATTTTTTGTATCTGCTTATGGTGAGTTTATTGACATTAATTAGGCAAGCAGCCGCGTTGAATTCGCTTTTTGAATCTGTTATGAATTTGGTCCATTTTATCACTGTTTCCCAGAAGGCCTGAAGTGGTGGGCATTCCCACCAAATGTGGAGGAAGTTGCCAACCTCCTTCTTGCAGCGCCAGCATATGTCAGAGTTTGAGGGGGACCATCTCTTGGCTTTATGTGGTGTGATATACCATTGGGTGAGAATTTTATAGGAGATCTCCTGATATTTGGTGCTTAGAGAGCATTTATGAGTCATAATACAGGCATTCTCTCATTGTTTAGAGGTAATCTTAGTATTTAAATCTTTTTCCCACTTTTCTTTATGCTTTAAGTCATCTGTGTGCTGCTTTTGATTCAGCCAGCAGTAAGCTAGAGAGGTGGAATTGGTTATTAGTGTTCTTTCGAAGCATAATTTTTCTAAAGGGAGTAATGGTAAGCTGTAAGATGATCTGTGTTTGCTATTTATCAGGAAACTTTTGAGTTGCATATATAGCCACGTGCCAGGAGGTGGTCCTTCCCATTCAGCCCTAAGTATGTCTAGGGATTTAATGTTAGAATTAACTAGGCATTGGGAGGCTGTGTGGGTCGGCATGTTCCTCAGATGTAGACCTGGAATAAAATCTGGGTTGTTGGTAACAGGAGTTAATGGGCCTGGAATTGAGGCTAGGTTATTGGGGCCGGCTACTTTGTTCCAAATTTCAAGTGTGTTTGCAATTAGGGGATGTTTTATATTTTTATCCGATTTGGAATGTATGGACCATGGATAGAAGGTTAAGTTGAAAGGGCTTAGAGTTTGTTCTAATTGGATCCAATCTTTGTTTGAGCTATGGCAATGCCAATCAATGATTCTCGTGATGTGGGATGCTAGGTAATATTTTTTGAAGTTTGGAAGTCCTATTCCCCCTTTGTATTTGGGTAGGGACAATAGGTTAAGATTTATTCTGGGTTTTCTATCCGCCCATAGGAAGCGTCTTTGTGCTCTGAGGAGGCTGGTGAAGAAGGATGCAGAAATTTTGATGGGAAGCGTATTAAACAGATAAAGTAGTCTCGGTAGGATTGTCATTTTTAAAATTGAAGCTCTGCCGAACCAGGAGAAGGTTTTAGTTGTCCATTTTTGGAGGTCTTTGTTCAAAGTGATGAGAAGGGGTTTGTAGTTGTTTGCAAATAAAGACTCAAGGTTGCTAGTTAAATTTATCCCTAGGTATTTCAATGAGTTTTGTTCCCATTTATAATTATGATTATCTTTCATCAATTTGAGTTGGTCTGTTGGTAAATTGATATTTAACGCTTCAGACTTAGACTTGTTAATTTTGAAATTGGAAATATAGCCGAATGTCTCGAAAGATTTCTCAAGGTTGGGGACAGAGATGTGGGGATGTGTCAGGAAGAATAAATGATCATCCGCGTAAGCGGCAATCTTATATTCTCTGTCTCCTAACTTAAAGCCCTTAATATCTACAGACAAATTTATAGTTCTTATTAGAGGTTCTAAAGATATGATGAAGAGAAGGGGCGAGAGGGGGCATCCTTGTCGAGTCCCATTTCGTATCTTGATTGGGTCTGAGAGTATATTGTTGACTTTAACTCTAGCCTGGGGGTTTCAATAGAGTGCTGAGATCCATGAGAGCATATTCTCATTCAGTCCGATATGTGAGCAGGTGGACATCATGTATTCCCATGAGACTCTATCGAAAGCCTTTTCAGCGTCAGTAGAGAGAAGGAGTCCTTTTGTTTTAGAGTTGTGGGCATAATGAATTAAGTTAAGGGCTTTAGTGGTATTATCACGTGCCTCTCTGCCTGGCATAAAACCTACTTGTTCAGGTCCTATAATCTTTGAAAGAAGGGGTTTTAATCTATTGGCCAGTATCTTGGCCAAAATTTTTAAATCTATGTTTAGTAAAGATATAAGCCTGTAGTTGGCGCAGTCTGTGTGGTCTTTGTCAGGTTTGGGGATTACGGCTATGTGGGCCATGAGCAACGAGTTGTGGTCGTGGTTATGTTTTGCTAGGTAATTGAAAGCTGATATAAGGGGTTTAGTTAGAGCGTGGGTATATGTTTTGTAATATTGTGAGGTGAACCCATCTGGTCCAGGACTTTTCCCTGACTTGAGATCTTTAATGGCATCTAGTAGTTCATTAGTGGAAATAGGTTCCTCAAGATTATTTATGTCAACTTGGGAGAGCGAGGGTATCTTGCTGTCTGTCAGAAATTGCTGTATCGTTTCCTGTTTTATCAGTGATAGGTGTGGGGGTTTATGTTGTTCAGGTAGATTGTATAGTTTTGAGTAAAATTTGTGGAAGAGGTCTGCTATATCGGTAGGTTTATGTCTAAGAATTCCGTCATTGTCTCGTATTGCATGTACTTTTCCGGCTTCTGTCATGTCTTTAAGGGCTTTGGCGAGTAATTTCCCACTTTTGTCTCCATATTCAAAGTATATACTTTTTTTGAAAAAAAGTGCTTTTTTGGACTTTAGATCTAGAATTGATTTTAGCGAGTTCCTACAGCGTCTCAATTCCTCTTCTGTTGAGGTTAAGAGGGATTGTTTGTGTAAAGTTTCTAGTTTAGCTATTTGTGAAGTCAGTTTAGAGATTTCTTTCTCTTTTTCTCTTTTTAATCTAGATCCCCATTTCATTAGATGACCTCTCATGACACTTTTGTGGGCTTCCCAGTTAGTCAAAGGATTGGTGTCTGTGTCTAGGTTATGCTTAAAGTAGTCAGTTATGTTGTCCTGTATTTCATCCTTTACTCTTTGATCAGTTAGAAGTGCTGCATTAAGTCTCCAATTAAAGGTCGTTTGTTGGGGTGAGTCAAGTCGTAAAGATACAGCCGTAGGGGCGTGGTCAGAAAGAGCGACTATGCCTATTTCTGCAGCTTCCAATTTGCTTAGATCTCTCTGTGTGACAAAAATTAAGTCTATCCTAGAGTATCTTTTGTGCGGTGCTGAGAAAAAGGTGTAGCCCCTTTCAGTCGTGTGGATGAGTCTCCAAGTGTCCACTAGTGATAGGGAATTTAAGAGCAGTTTGAGGCGTCTCAAGATTATGTATGTTAGGACGGTGTGGCCTGCTGATGTGTCTTTTTGGGGAGAGAGGGGGACGTTGAAGTCCCCTCCTAGGATAATGCATCCTTCAGCGAACCATTTTAGTTCATCTATGATTTTACGACAAAATGTAATGTGGGCTGTGTTTGGGAAATATACGTTAGCTAATGTAGCGGGTGCTCCTGCCCAATCTCCTTTAAGAAAGAGGTAGCATCCTTCTGGATCTGTAAGTTTTTGCTTTAATTTGAAGGGGGAGTTTTTGTTAATGAGGATGGATACTCCTTTAGATTTGGCTAAAGGGTTGGTGGCATGATGCATTTCTGTGAATATGTTGTCTGTGAATTTGGGTATATGTTCGCTTTTAAAATGAGTTTCCTGTAGGAACACGAAGGACGGCTGGGTTTTTTAAAGTTCTTTAAGCATTTTTGTTCTTTTTTCAGGGATATTTAGGCCGTTGACATTATGTGAGATTAGGGTCAGTGATTTTCCTAGGAATTTATATGCCATGCTGAAAGTTGTCGGTTAAATTACGTGGAAGTATTGAGATGAGTGTTTTTTGTCTAGCATTTGATTGTTATGTGAGATCTTCTGATCTCTTTGGCGTACTCAAGGGGAGATGGGGATTGGTACAGGGAGGGGTGGGGGGTATTGGGGAAGGTTAAGTGGGGTTGGTTGAGTGTGTGCTCAAAACCCACCAAAAAGGTGGAGAGCCAATTAGTAGCCTAGGTATCTAGGTACTAATAGAAACTCTGGGGGGTATGTGGAAGGTGCGTTGGTGTCGTTATTTATTATTTGTTACTTAAGTAAGTTTGGGGTATGTAACTGTCTCGTAGGATGCTGCGAGACCCGGGTGTGTCTAGCAAATAGTATGAGAAGCGATTTTGAGCCGCTTGTTTGTTATCTTGTAGAAAGTATCGCTATCCGTGATCTGTTAAACCACAGAGAGCGACACCCTGCTTAAGTGTTGGAGAAGGAAGGTGTAAGTCAAATACCTGTAAGTATGGAGATACTTTTCTGTTCGTCCCTTCAGATATACATATTTGCGAAGTTCTGCATAGGTTGAATAAGGTGATCAACATAAAAAAAACAGTTGAGAGAGAAAAGAACATAAAAAAAAGAAATTAAGAAAAAATTTGAAACCAATCAAACCATTTAACGTTGTGAAACCAAAACCCTAAGAATAGTAGGGTACTTTCTATTCTATTCTGGTATAATGTAACGTCCTGGAATGAACCCTTAATCTAATCTAGTCCTAAGATCAAATAGGTTCCAGGATCTGGTACTCAAAAAGCACTAAGTGAAATTAGGTCTGCTGTAATAGTGCTCCGCAGTTTTATGCGTTTGTGAGCTTTTTGAAGTCATATCAGAGTCCGATGCCTGTAGACTGAAAAGGCTTCTGTACATAATTCCATCTAAAAGTTTCCTTTGTAATGCTTAAGTAGCGGTAATACCAGGAAAACGAAGTCTCGTATTATCAAATATCCTTTCAGCCTGGTGTTGTTTGATGATCTCCCAAAGGAAGGATAGGGTGTCATATAGTGTCACACGTGCATATATGAGTCTGTGTACCCACCGTTTGGTTAGAAAGATGACATGTGGGCCTGTCACTCGGGCTTCCGGTGATGGTATGTGCATTCAGAGGGAATGCTGTGTGTATGTCACCACATGCTTTTGGAATAGGAAAGACATCATAATGAAGAGGTCTGGTCAGTTGGTGACGGCTTCATACCTGTGAACGTATATGTCTTGTAGGCATTTCTGATTCCTGTGTAGAGTAAGGTATCAGGGGTGTATTTAAAATAAAAAACAGGTTTTCTTTAAGGTAGTTGCTAGATGTCATGAGCAGGTGTGACCAGAACCGTGTGATCTGCGACAGAGGACACCAAAACGTATGTAAGTGAAAATATATTAATTTATTAAAGAAAGTGAATAATATAAATACAACCAACCAACTCCAATATGCAAATAACAATAGACAGATAAGTGTAATAAATGGGAAATACCAGGTTCGTAAACAATAGCCAGGCCAGGGTCATACACAGCAGATCAGCAGATGGACAAGGGATGTTCCAGAGACATAAACGTAAGCCAGGCCAAGGTCATACACAGGGAGAGCAGCAGATGGGGTAAGGAACACAGGACCGGGAGAGGATGGATGGGTCAGACTGCAGGCAGGGATGCAAGGTAACAGGTGGGACAGGATAGGGTCCGAGACAGGGAGACAGGTTCAGGGCACAGGATCAGATCACAGGTTCAGGGCACAGGTTACAGGATCAGATAGCTTGCGGGTCAGGAGGGAATGACGAAGTCAAGGCAAACATGTAAATGTTTGCCGGGTATTTATAGGCCTACGATTGGCCTCAAGTGACACCTGATTGTAGGAGGTACTGTCTGCTCCACACTGCCAGGATCCATCCGCTGGTGGACGCCAGTACTGCGGCCCAAAGATGATATATTATAAACAGGGAAAAGCTCTCCTGACACTTCCAAACTGCCAGGAGACACCTGCTGGTGGGCCTCAGTACTGCATGCCAAATAACAGGTCTTACCAGCGGATGGAACATTTCCTGACAGTACCCCCCCTCAAAGGAGCGACCCCCGGGCGCTCCAACCAGCCGTTGCTGTGGAAAGTCCATGGTGTCCAGCTGGGCAGTGGGCACATCAGGCTGGGCAGCGGACAGGAACACTCCAGGCTGGGCAGCGGACAGGAACACTCCAGGCTGGGCAGCGGACAGGAACACTCCAAGCTGGGCAGCTGGCATGGGCACTTCAAGCTGGGCAGCTGGCATGGGCACTTCAAGCTGGGCAGCTGGCATGGGCACTTCAAGCTAGGCAGCTGGCATGGGCACTTCAAGCTGGGCAGCTGGCATGGGCACTTCAAGCTGGGCAGCTGGCATGGGCACTTCAAGCTGGGCGGCGGGCTCGGGCACTTCAAGCTGGGCAGCTGGCATGGGCACTTCAAGCTGGGCAGCTGGCATGGGCACTTCAAGCTGGGCAGCTGGCATGGGCACTTCAAGCTGGGCGGCGGGCTCGGGCACTTCAAGCTGGGCGGCGGGCTCGGGCACTTCAAGCTGGGCGGCGGGCTCGGGCACTTCAAGCTGGGCAGCGGCCTCATCAAGCTGGAGGGCAGACACCGGGACATCAGGCTGGAGGGCAGACACCGGGACATCAGGCTGGAGGGCAGACACCGGGACATCAGGCTGGAGGGCAGACACCGGGACATCAGGCTGGAGGGCAGACACCGGGACATCAGGCTGGAGGGCAGACACCGGGACATCAGGCTGGAGGGAAGACACCGGGACATCAGGCTGGAGGGCAGACACCAGGACATCAGGCTGGAGGGCAGGCACCGGAACATCAGGCTGGAGGGCAGACACCGGGACACCAGGCTGGAAAGCTGGAACATCAGACTGCAAAGCTGGAACATCAGACTGGAAGGCTGGAACATCAGACTGGAAGGCTGGAACATCAGACTGCAAAGCTGGAACATCAGACTGCAAAGCTGGAACATCAGACTGCAAAGCTGGAACCTCAGACTGCAGGCAGGGATGCAAGGTAACAGGTGGGACAGGATAGGGTCCGAGACAGGGAGACAGGTTCAGGGCACAGGATCAGATCACAGGTTCAGGGCACAGGTTACAGGATCAGATAGCTTGCGGGTCAGGAGGCAATGACGAAGTCAAGGCAAACATGTAAATGTTTGCCGGGTATTTATAGGCCTACGATTGGCCTCAAGTGACACCTGATTGTAGGAGGTACTGTCTGCTCCACACTGCCAGGATCCATCCGCTGGTGGACGCCAGTACTGCGGCCCAAAGATGATATATTATAAACAGGGAAAAGCTCTCCTGACAGTTCCAAACTGCCAGGAGACACCTGCTGGTGGGCCTCAGTACTGCATGCCAAATAACAGGTCTTACCAGCGGATGGAACATTTCCTGACACTAGGGACGAATGCAATCATCAATAGAGGAGGGTGCGAAGGGATATCCGTTGAAAAAAAAAAAATCTGTTTCCCCATCTGTAACTGAGTTCTTGCAAAATGGGTATAGACAGTATGAATTTCTGATATCCTGGTTCCTTCTGCCTTTGTATACATTTATGGTTTTCAGGAACATGTAGGGCGCACAGAATATATCCATTAGATATTAAATGTATATATTGCAGAGCAGGAATTTTAGAAGTAATATTGTAGTGTCAATTGTTGTGCGAAGTCGCCCTCTAGTGGATCTTAATAGCAGGTAACCTATTACATTTTTAGTGCTTATAGATTTTGTAAGCAGGTTAGTGAGGTTTGAGGCAGGAGTACTGAAAAGGGAGTGGGGATAAGAAAAATAAAAATGGGAGTGGGAGAAAGGAATCAAAAGAAAAAATAAATGTTTCCTATGACATAAAAGGAACGAGCAGAGCAATCAGGTTTCTGTCATAGATAAAATCCAGATGAGTGTCACGGTGATGAATTTTATTTAAATCCAATGATTTAAAATCATTTTAATCTTTGGCTTTTGGCACTTTTAGAGGAAGAAGGAGAGTCATAGCTGTTTCTATTGGCGTTTCTGCGGCTTTTCCCCTGGTGGGATGGTGAGTGGAATAGGTCTGTTCCGCCGGTGGATGGTGGGTTGGAGATTTCAGGGGGTAGTAGAAACTCCGTATACCAGTCAGGCAAATCCACTGGTGCAATTTGAAGGTTTTCACAGAATCTGTCCAGCTCATTGGGTGTTCTAAGTGTGTATTGTTTCCCCATGTATGATGCTTGGAGAGCAAAAGGGAATTTCCATCTGTAGTTTATGTTCCTTTCTTTTAGAACCTCCAAAAGGGGTGTCAGTGCTCTTCTATTCTTGAGTGTTATGGGTGATAAATCCTGGAACAGATGTATTGTGCTCTCATTGAACAGGATCTGATCATTGGTTCTTGCTTTTTGCAACACTTCTTCCTTTAAACCAAAATTGGGAAGACAGCATATGATGTCCCTGGGAGGATTATCATCAGGGGCTCTGGGTCTGAGAGCTCTGTGGGCTCTATCAAACTCTATGGGGGAGTGTTCCGGCCTGTTTAGCAGTCCATTGAATATGGAGGTCAGTGCAGGCTTGATTTGATTTGGGTTAATGGATTCTGGTATTCCACGGACCCTTATATTGTGTCTTCTTCCCCTGTTATCTACATCTTCTAAGTGCCTGTTCATGTCAATTAGGTGCTGATTATGTACAGTGGTAATGTCATCTAATCTGGATAGTGCTCTATCCCTCCTCCTCCCAGCGCGCTCAGACACAGCCATTTGCTCAGAGAGTTTTAATAGCTCTGTTTTAATATCAGTGATCGCTGATGCAAAGGATCTTTTGATATCTGCAGCTATATCAGTCATGCTAGCATAGGTCAGAGGTTTGTCCTTATCAAAGTTACCTGCTGAGTCCTCAGATGCTGGCAGGGACACCTCGTCATCCTCTATGTCTTCCTCCATGCTGTGTCTGTTAGTCGGCGCCATCTTGGCAGATCTCTCACCTCCGCTGTATCTGTATTTGCTGAGGTTTCCTGGGGAGATTTTCTTTTTGGGGGTGATCAGAGAGCGGAGAGTGTGTCCGTGTGTCGCCCTCCTCAGCTGTCTGGACATATTCGGCTGATGTGCGGTGTTATGCGGGTCCCGGGCCTCACAGTCTCCCGGAGCTCTGTCACGGTGCGGCCGTCCACATTGCGCGCCAAGCCACGCCCCGAGATCTATCTATCTTTATCTATCTTTATGTAGAGTGAGAGAGAAAGAGATAGATAGATAGATAGATAGATAGATAGATAGATAGATAGATAGATAGATAGATAGATAGATAGATAGATAGATAGATAGATCTATTCAATTTGTAGAGGAGAACCGCACCCAGCTTACAATTCAGTGCCAGCAATCAGGTCTTCCCACCGACCTTATATATAGAAAAAAACGTCCAGAGGGTTGCTGCACTTAAAAACTTTTGGTTGCTTTATTTTCATGTAGTCACATGGAAAAATTACAAAGCAGGTACAATCTTTCCAGACATAATCTTGACATATAAATGCCTATAGATGCAGATATGGATGGATTACGTACATTTTGGGCTAGTATGCTTACGCCCTTCATAAGATCCGTCTGAGCATATCTAACGGGTTCACTGCAATGAATCCCTTAAATACAAATTAGTAGTATACATCACATGTGGAAGCAATATGGCTAATTGATTAATTCGTAACATATTCACCAT
Source organism: Lithobates septentrionalis (assembly GCA_037952835.1). Taxonomy (NCBI): domain Eukaryota; kingdom Metazoa; phylum Chordata; class Amphibia; order Anura; family Ranidae; genus Lithobates; species Lithobates septentrionalis. Next base: position 599,067 of record JBBDGP010000851.1, on the reverse strand, counting down.
CTAATAGATACGTGTTTTTTGTACACCATAAACACAAGATCTAGCAATTAGCGGCCGACTTTTTTATCTCATCGTTTTCATTCTCCAAATAAACATTATTAAACCTATGAAAGATATATGTATAAAAATAGAATGAGTATACCTATATATTAACCTCCCTATCTCAAAACATATTTACATATTACATCTTTTGTGTTGTCACTTATAGCTGAAAAATATCATACAAATAAATACAGATCCAAATCAAGATTTAATCCGTATGGAGCGATCGTATTCAAAAAATGTATCCAATATACTTCTCTTTTTCTTAAAATCTTTTCACGGTTTCCCCCCCTCCTATTTTTCTCTATTCCTTCAAGGACCGTAAACTTTAGTTGTGAAACCTTATGTCCATACTCCACGAAATGTCTAGCTAGTGGTAATTGTGTTAATTTATCACATATTGAGTATTTATGTCTTGTTATCCTGTCTTTAACTTTTTGTGTAGTCTCTCCAACATACACCAAACCACAAGGACATTTTATGGCATATATGACATATGATGATTTACAAGTGTAGTAGCCACGTATAGGGATATTAAAGCCCCTAGGTGGGTGTGTGAAAGCTTTTCCTTTTATCATGGAATTGCATTGTATACATGACAAACAGGGATACGATCCAAAATTTTTTGTCCTAAAAAGGTTGGTTTAATAGGTGTAGATATAGGTTGGTCCAATTTTATTAGTCGGTCCCGTATTGTTCTACCTTTCCTATATGAGGACATGGGGGGATTCCAGAATTCCTGTATCATCGGATAACTAGTTCTCAAAAGATTCCAATGTTTTTTAATTATCTTAGAAATATTTTTAGAAAAAGGGTGATATTGCATAATAAAGGGAATTCTCTTTGTTTTTCTATAAGTTGTTACATTATGGTCAGTAAAAGATTCTGTGTCAACTAAGGTACGGGGGTATCTTCGATTAATAAGTTTATTTTTCATTTCTTTAAGTCTCTGATCACGACACAGAGGGTCACTTACGATCCGTTGTACTCTCAACATTTGACTTTTTGGTATGGGTGAGAAAACATTGGGGGGATGGAAGCTGTTGAAGTGTAATAACTGGTTACGATCTGTGGGTTTTACATACAGATCAGTACTAATCTGTGCATTACTCAACTGCAACATAGTGTCCAAAAAAGAAATCCTGTCTTTACCGATTTCAATGTTAAATTTCAAACCGGGTATTAAGTGATTGATATATTGATCGAACAGAAATAGGCTCTCCATGTTGCCATCCCATATAGCGAAAATATCATCCACAAATCTATACCAACATTGACAATGTTGGAGAAATAGTTTATTTGCATAGATAAAAGAAGTTTCTATCATATTCATAAAAGCGTTCGCATATGGGGGTGCAACATTTGATCCCATCGCTGCCCCATTTAGTTGCAAAAAATGGGTGTCCTTGAAAAGAAAATAATTCTCCTCAAAGATGATCTTCAATAATTCAAGAAGAAATGAGATCTTTTCCTTTTTATATATACCTGACTGTGTTAGTAAACGTTGACATGCCTCTATTCCCAAACTATGGGGGATGACAGTAAACAGACTGGAGACGTCCCATGATATCAGTATGGAATCTGGTGACGACTTAATATCCTGCATCTTAGTCAAAAAATCTGTAGTATCTTTGATATACGATTTAGTATTTAACAATAATGGTGTTAGACATTTGTCCAAATATTGTGCTAAATGGGTTGTCACAGATTCCATACCCGATACGATGGGACGTCCCGGAGGATTTTTAGGATCTTTATGGATTTTCGGTAATATATATAATACCGGTGTGACTGGATATTCACACACCAAAAATTCCATAGTTTCGTCATCAATGATTTTATCTTTAACTGCATTGGTAAGAACTTTTTTAATTCACTTTTGTACCCTAAAAACTGGACTAGAGTCAAGTTTTCTATATGTGAGAGTATCACCAAGATGTTTCATCACTTGTTTTTCGTACATAGGGGTGTCCATTACCACAATGGCTCCCCCCTTGTCAGCCGGTTTGATGGTGATATCGCGCCGGGCTGAAAAGGAGTTTAATGCCTTAATCTCATCTTTATTCAAATTATGGGGTATATGGTCTCTTTTATTTCTATCACCTAAAAATTTATTAATGTCATTTTCTACTTTATCTATATATACCTCTACTGCAGCACATGAGGTAGGGGGTACTTTAGTGCTTTTAGATTTTAGACCCATGTTTTGAAATAATAATGCAAGAGGTTCCTTACTTGTGGTAATGGACCCACCCAAAAAATGTGCTTTAAATCTCAATTGCCTATAAAGTCTATATAAATTCTGTTTAAGTACAAAATCATGCATTCGTTCTTTCGGGCAAAAACCCAAACCCTTATTTAATACGTTAAGTTCAGCTTCAGATATATATAGATATATATAGATATATAGATATATCTATATATATATATATATAGATATAGCTATCTATCTATAGATAGATAGCTATATCTATATATCTATAGATATATACATACTTAGACACATATATATAATATTATATTTTTTTATTTAAAGTCATAGATATGTAGCGCTGTTATTTTTGCCTAATAATACAGTGTAATTTAAAAAGTATAGATAATGCATACATTGATATTTGGGTCCCTCCAGTGGTGAAAAATGTGAATGGACTTATTTTATTTAGCACTTAAAGATTCACAGAGTTCTACAGGAAGTGACATGTTTACTTTGTGAATTGGACTGACCTACCCACAATGATAACTGATTTACCCAGGAACACTCAGTGACTGAACTGCATGCTGGGTAGGTTATAAAAGGCTCCGCACGGCCATCTTGGGTCTCTTCTGGACGCGTGGCCTGCCTGCAAGGAGCTGCGGGGAGGTTCTCCAGAGAGTGCGGCCTGCATTGTGCAGAGCGGAACAACCAGCGACCCTGTCTTACACCTGCTTGCTGGAAGAGGCGTGTGACCGGATTGGAAAGGATCCAGAGGCACCTGTCGGAGCCATCGGAATGTCCCGGTTAATTTCGCGGAACGGAGCGGTGTGACGATGCCAGCTGAAGGGAAGCAAGATTGAGACAACCGCAGCCGAGGTTACCTATTCTTCCAGGCCTGGTTGGGTGAGAGGGCGGACCGTCCAAAGTTATTAACGCACTTTGTACACTCAGATTCATACCACAGTGTGCTGAGGCCTATAGTTCTACAGAGAGGAGTATTAATTCTATTGGACTGAGTTTAGGCGGGCCTCAAGCCTATACTCCACTGAGAACTAACACTGTGAGGTTTAGAGACAGTTAAACCGGAGGCAGTTTAGATGTGCTACATCACCAGAACAGTTCCAATTCTTATTCTAAGCCATTCTTTGTCGTTGAACCTTTTGGATTACAATCTCTGTCACACAATAGCTAGCAGAAGACAGAAGACCAAAGCTCACATCTTTAATGCAAGGCCTTGCATCCTAAAATAAAAACAATGGACTGCATTATAAAACAGGGGGAGCTCCCTAGTTAAAGCGAAGTTCCACCCTAAAGTGGAACCTCCGCTCATTGGATTCCTCCCCCCCTCCGGTGCCTCAATTGGCACCTTTCAGGGGGGAGGGGGGTGCAGATAATTGTATAATACAGGTATCTGCCCCCACTTCCGGTAATAGCTAGCCGCAGCTAGCCGCAAATGCCCGCCTGCCCCCCCCCCCCATTGTGTTCTGGGAAACACACAGTTCCCACAACACAACAGGGACCAGTGTAGACGCGCAGTGCGACTTGCGCATGCGCAGTAGGGAACCGGGCAGTGAAGCCGCGACGCTTCACTTCCTGATTCCCTGACTGAGGATTGCGGTGGGGGCAGTCGAGAGACGAGCGATCGATCGGCTTCGGCTGTCGACATCGCTGGACCCTGGGACAGGTAAGTGTCCATTTATTAAAAGTCAGTTATTACAAATTTAATAGTGTCTGCACAGTGTGCTGGAAGTGGGAAGGTGTCCAGTGCTGAGTTTGTATTGCCTGAGCATTAGTCCCACTTGGAGACACGCCTGCAGGAGCAATCTGGTTAACTTTCTTGTGATAGTCATTCACAACTACTTGCTTCATTACTGTGTCAGAATTGTATACCAATTATGGTTCTTGTGTTTGATATTTGAACCTGTTTTAGTAAACTCATATTTTGGTTTAATAAATCTGTTGTGAGGTTTATTCATTCTCCAAACAGGTGTAGCAGTGTATACCCAGGTGCCAACACAGGTAAAGTGCATATAATCTGTGATTATTCAATTGTCTTTTTATTGTTGGGTTTTACACTAACACTGCACCACAGTTGTGTCAAGGGGATTGAGCCAAGTTATAGGGGGTGTAAGAGCAGAGTACAGGCACAATCAAATATCAGCAGCTCCTTCGGGGTTCAGTGCTACACGTGGGGGCTCGTCCAGAATCCTGTTACACTGCAAGCAAAGCCACCCCTTGGCGTCAGTATGGACCCCATCACAGTGGTCCAGTGGTGCGAAGCAGAAGGTGCTCGCTCAGAAGCAAGCGTGGCAATTGAACTCCAAGGGGAAGACTGGGAAGTAAAACATGTTAATGAAGTTGTGCAGGCATTGTCCCCAGATAGGAAGGCCTAGGTGATCGCTGTGAGACCAGATTATGGGACCTCAAACACCTATGCACTACTAGAGTGGAGGAAAGGTGTCCCTGAAAATTTCCAAGGTACCAGTGTGAAACTATCTGACAGAACCAAATTTTGCCTGACACACCCAGAGAGACCAGGTGAAAGCCCTACCAGCTCCACACAGGTGAAATCGGTAAAAACAAAAGTTCCCTCCAGGTCACGTCCGACCACAGTTGAACCAGAGCTCTTTAGAGCCTTAGGGAACTTTGTGGCAAAATGCCAGAAGGGCAACCTCACATACCCTGGAAATGCATACCAGAAACTCAGCATTTTCTCTGGAAGACAGCCCGTACCACCAGAGGAAGGCAGCTTTGAAGAATGGTTCGAACAGACCACACAAGCCCTGGATGAATGGGACATCCCTGAGGCGCACAAGAAACAGAGAATCGCAGAGAGCTTAAGAGGGCCCACTTCAGAAGCTATCCGAAACTTGAAGCTTAGCAAGCAAAACTGCGTGGCTCAGGACTATTTAGACATCCTACAGGATGTGTTTGGGCGAACAGAGAAGGTTTCCGACTTGATCTATCAATTGGAACACACTTATCAAAAAGAGGGAGAAAAGCTGTCAGAGTACATGAGGCGTTTGGACAAGATCATACGCCAGATTTTGTTGAAAAAGGGACTAGACCCCCAGAAGGTGGATGAAATCCGAGCCAAGCAAGTCTTGAGGGGCGCCCAGCCTTTGGACCCCATTATGCTCCAGTTAAGAACCCGTCAAGATGGTGGCATCCTGAAGTACCCGGACCTGATCCGAATTGTGCGGGAAGAGGAAGCCATCCTTGAGAGAAAAAAAGAAAAGATCCGAAGGCCAAAATCAGTAATTGGAGTCAGGACAGCTAGTGCAACTAATTGCGACCCTCAGATCGAACTTCTCCAGACACAGGTGGCACAGTTGATGGAAATGATGGCTCTGTTGGCCGCCGGGCCCACAATTCCACTGGATGGAGGAATTCAAGTAAGCCCCACAGTTGCGGAAAAACACAAGTCCTGTTTCAACTGTGGAGGGGTTGGACATTACAGGGGAGTATACCCAAACCTAAAAGCAGAAACAAAATGCCAAAAGCCGGCGGAAAACTTCAGAGGGCCCCAGTGAGGGAGTTAACTGGGCACCCTATTACAATAGCCAACTCCAAACGAACCCATACACACCAGACCCCTGGGGCCACAGCTAAGCCAAAGCAAAAAAAGGGAAGTCCAGGGAAGCCAAGTGTGAAGGTACAAGCCACCAAACAGGCCAAACATGCCACTCCCCATGGATTCCCTCCCAAGCTAGTGGGACCTTCCCCAATTGTCCCCATCCAAGTAGAAGGGATCTACACTAAAGCCCTGTTGGATACTGGAGCTCAAGTGACTTTGTTATACAGAGACTTCTATGAGAAACATCTCAAACACCTGCCACTGGAGGAATTGGAGATATGGGGCCTAGGGACCCAGAAGTTCCCTTACGACGGCTACCTAACTATCAAGCTTACCTTCGACCCGAGTGTGGCGGGAAAGGCCGAAACATTTGATACCTTGGCAGTTGTGTGTCCTCGCCCTCCAGGGGCTGATAGAAGTTCTCTTATCATTGGGACCAACACTGACCTGGTCCAAAGACTTCTAACAACACTTGTGCAGGAGAAGAGCACCCCAGCTCCGAGTGTGCACCCTATGCTAACGCAGGTGTACAAGGATCTAGTACAGGAGCAGAAGGCCCTACCAGAAGGAGTGGGAAAAATTTGGCGCCTAGACAGGAGTGAAAAGCTGGTGCAACCAGGTGAGGTAGTCTGCCTAAAAGCCTCTATCAAGCTGAGTTGGAGACAGCCTGGCCCATTCATCATCCTTGAGATGGACAGGCAGAAAGAAGATAAAGACCTGGAAGTAATCCCAGAAGTATTGTCGACAAAGGCACTGAAGAGAAGCAAAGGAAGAATCTCAGTCAGTGTCCGAAACACAACAGCCTCGTCTGTGAAGGTGCCAGCCAGAGTGCTGCTGGGACAGGTAAATCAGGCAACCCCAGTCTCACCGTGTGGTATTGTGGGAGGACAAGAGGGAGAGATTCCCCTGGAAGAGTACCCGAAGAACACACCCCTTGCGAAGAGACCTTCAGACAGCTGAAGTGGAGCCTTACCACTGCTCCGGTCTTAGCCTATGCAGACCCTACGAAATGCACGTGGATGCCAGCCGAGACTGGCTGGGCGGAGTGCTTTACCAAGAACATGACGGGCATCTAAGGCGAGCCGAAGTCAAGTCCCTGCTGAGAGGAACTACCCCACTCACAAACTTGAATTTCTGGCCTTGAAGTGGGCTGTAGTGGACAAAGTAAAAGATTACCTGTATGGTGCGGAGTTTGTGGTCAAGACGGACAACCCCCTCACATACTTGCTCACCACCGCAAGGCTGGATGCCACAGGACACAGGTGGTTGGCTGCCCTCTCGGCATTTACCTTCAGCCTGAAGTACAGACCAGGGGTTGGTAACCGAGATGCGGATGCATTGTCAAGAAGACCCCACTGTTCCCAGGGTCACCCAGAAGAATGGACCCAACTTACCCCTGAAGGAGAAAGAACTCTCTGCGAAGGGGCAGAACAGCAAGGAAAAGGCAGAGCCAGAGCTGAAGAAGTCGGAGTGTCTGCCACAGGAGTGCCTAAATGCTACTGTAATGTCATCCAGATCATAGAGGAGTGTCTACTCAAGCTATCTAGAAAGGACCTCCGGACAGACCAACAGGAAGATCCACTCTGTAGCTTGGTATTGAAGGCCTTGGAGAGTCAACACCCCAATTTACTTCTCAAGAGCACTCAGAAGGAAGCTTGCATGCTATATAAAGAGTGGGACCGGTTGCAGCTGCATCAAGGGGTGGTCTACCGAAGGGGCCCCTCTGAAGATTCTGAAGAAAAATGGCAACTGTTTCTGCCGGAGAAACACAGAGAAAAGGTACTGATCGCCTTGCATGATCACTATGACCATCTGGGATCAGAAAGGACTCTCCAGCTGGCAAGGGACAGGTTCTACTGGCCCTACATGAGGACCGAAGTGGAGAGCTATTGTCATTCCTGCCTCAGGTGCATACAGAGGAAAACCTTACCCCAGCAAGCTGCCTCAATGGGCCACTTAGTGAGCCAAGGGCCAATGGATCTGGTCTGCATAGACTTCCTGTGTTTGGAATCCGACCTGAGTGGACAAGGAAACATCTTAGTAGTCACCGATCATTTCACCCGCTATGCCCAGGCATTTCCTACCAAAGATCAACAGGCATCTACGGTGGCAAAGGCTTTAGTGGAAAAGTCCTTCATCCACTATGGATTACCACAACGGATCCACTCAGACCAGGGAAGAGACTTTGAGAGTACTCTCATCAGAAGATTGCTGGATCTACTAGGTATTCATAAGTCCAGGACTTCTTCCTATCACCCACAAGGAGACCCGCAACCAGAGAGGTTTATGCAAATTGTGGACAAGGAAAGTTTACTCCTGTGCTTGTGAGGGTGTATTAGGTTTAAAATAGTAGTATTGTGAGCTGTAGAGAAGCTGAAAAGGATGGTGTTGCGTGCCCCGCTGCCCAAAAAACTGACCCCGGGGCGGTCAGGGTAAGACTATATGGAGAGTGATGGATGAAGGGCGCGTGATCAATTGCTCACATCAAAAAGTGTAAAATTTATTCATATGAAAATAAAAGTAAATAAATAATACCAATACTACGTATCATGCAAACAGGTAACAAAATATGTAAAGCATGGAAATTAAAAATAGGTTAAAAGTAACATAAGCCCATGTTGAGGTGAGTGTTTAGAGTCGGCTGACGCGTTTCGAGGATAACCTCTTCATCAGAGCCTTTGAGAACCAGGGCACAGTCTATATGGGCCGGTAGGCCAATATATGTACATAGAAGGAATGGCTAGTTGGGAAGTGTAGCCTGAGATGAAAAGTAAGTTTTTCTGTGTTCCATACCAGTCCACGTTCAAGCGTTCTAGGTGGAACAGAGATAAAAAAAAAAAATATATATATATATATATATATATATATATATACACACACATGTATATATAGTATAAAATATATAGATAGAATTATAACTATAAATACAGTATGGAGCACATGGCAAGTATATGTAACACAAGAAACATATGATAAATTCAAATAAATAAATAAATAAATATGATAGATGGAAATCACAAAATAGTAGTATTGTGAGCTGTAGAGAAGCTGAAAAGGATGGTGTTGCGTGTCCTGCTGCCCAAAAAACTGACCCCGGGGTGGTCAGGGTAAGACTATATGGAGAGCGATGGATGAAGGGCGCGTGATCAATTGCTCACATCGAAAAGTGTAAAATTTATTCATATGAAAATAAAAGCAAATAAATAATACCAATACTACGTATCATGTAAACAGGTAACAAAATATGTAAAGCATGGAAATTAAAAATAGGTTAAAAGTAACATAAGCCCATGTTGAGGTGAGTGTTTAGAGTCGGCTGACGTGTTTCGAGGATAACCTCTTCATCAGAGCCATTGAGAACCAGGGCACAGCCTATATGGGCCGGTAGGCCAATATATGTACATAGAAGGAATGGCTAGTTGGGAAGTGTAGCCTGAGATGAAAAGTATGTTTTTCTGTGTTCCATACCAGTCCACGTTCAAGCGTTCTAGGTGGAACAGAGATCAAAAAAAAAAAAAAATGTAACTGAATTTTTTTTAAAAATGTATATGTAAGTAAAAGAAGTAAGTAGGGAGATGACGAACTGGTGACTAAATGTGTAAACACACCTACCTATGTGGTATGTTGACAGTATGTGTGTTCTCCTTTAAATTGTTGAAATGGGACTGTGGGGTGGTGTGGACCTGAAAGAGGGGGGGGCAGAGGAAGCACAGTGTTGAAGAAATCAGGGGGAAACCAGAGAGGTGACCTGGGGGAGATCCCTCAGGACACTGGTAGGCAGTCAAATCATAGCATAATGCAGAGTGAATGAAGAGGCTGGATACCTGTCCTGTCTCACGGGCTGGATGGAGGAGAGATTGCAGCCTGTCTGCGTCCTAAGGGGAGAACGCTGTCCTGTACTCTAGGAGGATGGAGGAGGGTGGAAATCTCTTTAAAAGATACTGCAGCCTTGTGTGTCTGCAGCTGTCTCTCCACCTCAGACATAGGTGGATGTCAGAGTGAGGATGGCTGCTTGTGGGTTATAAGCCGGTTTTGGGGGCGGGCCTGAGCATGGGCTGCAAATGCATGTGATGAGCTGGAGACGAGGGGGGTGTGGCCGGCAATGGAACACACGTCGTCAAAGGAGTGGGCGTGGTTGTGCGCTCCAAAGGCATACACATGACCTGGTCCCTGTCAGCTCCCGGAGACAAAGGGAGCTCCGGCGGAGTCTTTAGCAGTGGATGAGCCGGTCTGGTGTGTGCCGTGTAGGACGGAAAAAACACACACACACACACACAGGCGGCTCTGGTCAGCGGGTACATCGGGGGGGGGGGGGGGGTTGTGTGGTGGCAAAGGGGCTCTAGAGACAGTGAAACAGTAAACCGTCCCTGTCCATCTAGGTGTCATACAAAAAGCAGGAGAAATTTTGTCAAGGAGAAGGGAAAATATTTTTTATTACTTAATTCAATAGTTAAATAAATAATAAAATAAATAAAATAAATTAAATTAATTTAAATTAAATTAAATTTATTTAAATTAAATAAAAAAAATGGAAATTAAAAATAAATATAAAAAATATATAAGGTAAATTAAATTAAATAAAATAAAATAAAGATATAAGCATAGATGTGTGTATATACACACATACACAGATGAAGAATGATGATGAAAATGAAGATGAAAAATAAAAAATAAATAATAAAAAATATATGAAAACAAAAATAAATGTAGATATAAAAGTGAAATTGAGAATATAATGAGAGATGTTGAATAAATGAAATTGAAAATGAATGGGAATTGGAAATAATGAGATTAGAATAGATAGGATAAGCAAGATGGGACAGGGGCAAGTGGGGAGTGCTCAGAGTGGGGAAAGGTGATGATGGATACTGGTATTGGTTTGTATCTAGATAATTCCATGGATTTCCAAGTCCTTGTTCATTCCATCGGGAACCATTGACCCGAGAGAGAAAATCCAGAAGGATTCTTGTCTACAGAGTTTCTTGAATCTCCTCCCCATATTATCGTCTTTTTTGATGGCTTCAATGCCAAATACTTTAAGACCTATTGGGTTTCCATTGCGGAGTTCTCTAAAATGCCTGGGTACTGAGTAGTTTCGTTTTTTATTATTATTTATGGACTGATGGTGTGTATTACTGTTGATAATGCTGCATTTGTGCTCGCTAAATCTTGTCCTCAAAGGACGTGTTGTGCATCCGACATACAGTAACCCGCATGGGCAAATTAGACCGTAGATCAAGTGGGAAGTGCCACAATTGATGAACTGACCAATTTTGTGGTTCCGGCCGTCTGTTCCAGTGACTTCTTTTTTTCTATGTGCCATGAAAGGGCAAGCTCCACAGTTTCTAATCCCACATTTGAAATTACCCTTCTGGTCAAAAAGGGATGTCCAACGGCCTGTAGGGGTTTCAGTTTGGTTCGGGGGTTTGCGTACTCTGCTTGGTGCTATTAGACTTCTAAGGTCTTTTGCTTTCCGGAATACAACTACAAGTTTGGATGGTAGGACTGGATTGAGGATGGGATCTTGCTTGAGAATGTTCCAGTTCTTGTGGATGACTCTCTGTATGTCAAAAGCTTTGGTATTGTATTGTGTGCAAAATCTGATGGAATCGTTCATTGTCTGCTTGTTTCTCTCTGTTTTTTTGGAGGCTGTTACCATGGTAACTGAGGGTTGTTCATCATACTGTGTCAAGTATTTTGAGAATGCTTGTTCAATGAGATGTTCTTCATAGCCTTTCTCAAGGAATTTCTTTTTTAGGATGGACCCTTGCTTTTCGTAGTCGCTTCTTTTGGTGCAGGTTTTTTTCAGCCTACAGAATTGCTCAAAGGGGATGTTGCAGATCCACTTGGGATGATGGTGGCTTTTGGCATGAAGGTAGGAGTTCCCTGCACTAGGTTTGAAATGGGTTTTGGATAGAATCATTCCTTCTTCATTGATTTTGAGATCAAGGTCCAAGAAAACAAGTGTTGTATTGTCAGTCACGTGGGTAAAAGCGATGCCAAAGGGATTGGAGTTACAGTGTTACAGAAGTTTATTGAGATCCGTATGCGATCCATTCCAGATGATCAGAATGTTATTGATGTATCTGGTGTAAAGTGCAAGCTGATCCTTAAAGGGGTTATTGGCCCAGATGGGCCTGTCTTCCCAGAGGCCCATGAATAGGTTAGCGTAGCTGGGAGCAAATTTTGCTCTCATAGCTATCCCTTTGGTTTCACCAGAGAGGTTTAACAGGACTCTTCTCAACATGTTGGGGACTCTGGCCTCTGAACAAAAGCCACACTGGAGTAAACACATCACCGCCTTGGTACATGCTTACAACAGCACCAGGAGTGATGCTACAGGATACTCACCATACCGTCTGATGTATGGATGAGAAGCCAGACTACCAGTAGTCTTAGCATTCGGAACTTCCCTGGATCACATCTCAGAGACTTCCCATAGGGGGTATGTGGATAGGTTGCGGAGGAGTCTAAAGACTGTATACGAAAAAGTTCAAGCCACGTCAGACAACAGAGGAAGTAGGAACAACAGGAACTTCGACCTCAAGGTACGGGTTCAGGATCTACAGCCTGGTGACCAAGTTTTGTTGAGAAATCTGGGCATACCAGGGAAACATAAATTGGCTGATCGCTGGAAATCACAGCCATATGTTGTATGCAGAACGTTTCCAGGGCTCCCAGGAGATCAGACCAGAGGGGAGCACTGGACCACTAAAGACCTGGCGTCAGAACCATATTCTACCACTCACAGAAGCAGTCAGGATTACCTCACAGGAGAGACTACCAACTACATCTACTGCTGTACACCAACCAGTAACGAGGTCTCAGCTTGGATCCCTAACAGAGGAAGATAGTGGGGGTGAAGAAGTAGAAATAAGCTGGCTGTGGCCATCTGAGATGTCAGAAGTTGATGTTGGTCCCTCACCTCACACAAGAGGAGAAGATAATGGGACTCTCAGGGCAGAAGCCCCAGAGTTTGTGCCAATCATTTGACACTCTGAAGAGCAATCGACTCCTAATAACACTGACATACAAGAGTCTGAAATGTGGAGTAATGAAACTTGTCCAAGAGTGGAGACCACACCTAAAAGGCAAAGAGCTAAAAGAGACATTCGCCCACCAAAAAGACTGACTTACGATGCATTGGGTGAATGCTCTGAAGTGTCTCAAATTACCAGTAAAAGAAATTCTGAGATGCCTGGTCCCTCTAATGTCAATTCAGACAGGGACAAGCCCCTCTCACCCCTTGACACATCTGTACCAGACACCATAGTGTCAGCTGTGGGAGCACAGAATAGTCTCCCATCATATGACAATTGGTGGGAGGCTCCTCTGTCAGTGTTATGCAATCGCCTAGAGGCAAAAATGTGTGGTAGAACTAAGATTTTGAATATCTTTGGGGACCAAAGAGTTAAAGCAGGGTGAGTATGTAGCGCTGATATTTTTGCCTGCTAATACAGTGTAATGTAAAAAGTATAGATAATGCATACATTTATATTTGGGTCCCTCCAGTGGTGAAAAATGTGAATGGACATCTTTTATTTAGCACTCAAAGATTCACAGAGTTCTACAGGAAGTGACTTATGTTTACTTTGTGAATTGGACTGACCTACCCACAATGATAACTGATTTACCCAGGAACACTCAGTGACTGAACTGCATGCTGGGTAGGTTACAAAAGGCTACACGTGGCCATCTTGGGTTTCTTCTGGACGTGTGGCCTGCCTGCAAGGAGCTGTGAGGAGGTTCTCAAGAAAGCACAGCCTGCATCGTGCAGAGCGGAACAACCAGCGACCCTGTCTTACACCTGCTTGCTGTAAGAGGCATGTGACCGGATCGGGAAGGATCCAGAGGCACCTGTCTGAGCCATCAGAAGGTCCCGGTTTATCTCGCGGAATGAAGTGGTGTGACGGTGACAGCTGGCGGGAAGCAAGATTGAGACAACCGCAGTGGAGATTCCCTATTCTTCCAGGCCTGGTTGGGTGAGAGGGCGGACAGCCTAAAGTTATTAAGGTACACTCAGATTCATACCACAGTGTGCTGGGGCCTGTAGTTCTACGGAGGAGTATTAATTCTATTGGACTGAGTTTAAGCAGGCCTCAAGCCTAAAAAATTTATTATTACCTTAAAACAATTTCCCTTTCTCTTTTTGTATGTAACTTGCATGATAAAAATAAAAAAAGATTTTGAAAAAAAATAAATGTGTTTGTTTCTGTGTTTTCTCTCTCTTGTAGGTTTAAAGGGAACATCTGACTCCCGATGAGGAACCCAACTCCTCCAAAAACCCGGCAGCCCGGACAGACGAGCAGGCGGAGGGGGGTCTTTTCGGGGCAGAGTGCCGAGGTATGCAGATAGCACCTCCCCCCAACAAGGTATACCCCATTATCATCTCAGAGGCTGTCCTGGACAACAATAGGAGAAAACCAGAGTTAGACTTACCGGTAACTCTTTTTCAAGAAGTCTTCCAGGACAGCCTGGTTTCCCACCCAGTGTTGTTTGCAGCTGGTGCAAAGGGTATATTTTGATGTTATGTCAGTGTGTTATGTCTTTCAGAGAGCTCCAGCGGTTCTTGTGGAATTTGAAGGGAAGGCCTGGGGGACCGCCTTTAAACAAATTTGGGTTACCGTGTTTCCTGTCCCGGAGGGGGGAGCCCTATGTCTCACAGGCTGTCTTTGAAGACTCCTAGAAAAAGAGTTAATGGTAAGTCTAACTCCGGTTTTTGTTTAATTGGCATAAGGTCAGTAACAAGACAGTTCTGACTTTGCTATGGGGGAGGAGGCAACACAGACAGTTTTGACTTCACTCTGAGGTAAAGTTTGGGTAATTTTCAGCTTGCATGAAGTCACGTGTGCACAGGGAATGTCTTCTTCTCCCCCAATCACAGCTTTCCCTTTGTGGAGGTGACTGGACAATGGTGGGAGATCTCTGGGGGGGTCAGATAAAGAACTGTTTGTTACATTGTAGCAGATGATGAACCAGTTGGTACATTGTATTGCATCGCTTTGTAGCTGATGAGGGATCAGGTGTTGCGTTGTATCGGGGGCGAGGAATCCGGTGTCCTGTTGTAGAGGGCGAAGTAACGTCCCATAGAAATAAGGACACGGGGGTTGAAGATTATACTATAAAGGAATACTCTCCACAGACCACTATAGATAAGAAACATCAAACCAAATCTCAACATAAACAGCAAGATATAACAGACCGACTTGAAAAATTTGCTCATGTTCCTACTATAGCTAAGGAAGAAGTACAAGCTGTTATCTCTAATTTAATCCAGGGTCCTCAGGGATTAGTTATGGAAGGCCAAGCCAATGGAGCGGGGTTAATGGATACAGAGTTAACATCAAGTAACCAGCCGGAAGATATAGCAAGTAATTTAGCTTCTGAGAGCGATCTGCACGATATATCAGCTAATCATCCAACGTTCCAAACACTTTAAATAGCTCAATCACAGAGCATGTAATTACTTTGACAGACATAATGAAGGCTAATAATACATGTAACAGCTCTGTGAATTCCTTATCACACAAGCTCAAGGGAATGAGGGAAGATATTAATCTGTTTAGAAAAGACATTCATACAATTAAAGAAAAAATATCGGGTGCAGAAGAAAGAATCAGCACACTTGAAGACTCTCTACACAAAGTTATGAAATCTGAAAAAAAAAACGACTCAACAATTAACCTTATACGATTCTCATTTGGAGGACCTCAAGAATTGCCTTCAACGAAACAATATTAGGATTGTAGGTCTCCCCGAAAGGGCGGAAGGAAATAAACCAGTAGAATTTATTGAAAGATGGCTTAAAGACTTTGGGAGCAGAACATTTTTCTTCATTTTTCTCTGTGGAAAGGGCACATAGAGTGGCTGGACGATCTCCGCCTTCGGGAGAGCAATTAAGACGTAGAACTTTTATTTTGAAGATTTTGAACTATAAAGATAGAAACATGATA
This sequence comes from Lithobates septentrionalis, assembly GCA_037952835.1. Taxonomy (NCBI): domain Eukaryota; kingdom Metazoa; phylum Chordata; class Amphibia; order Anura; family Ranidae; genus Lithobates; species Lithobates septentrionalis. The sequence continues at coordinate 583,301 of JBBDGP010000851.1, read as the reverse complement.
CTGCAAAGAGCAAGACAACTAGTTGATATACGTATGGATGGTTCAAAGATATGTTTCTTTCCTGATTTTTCAGCAAATGTACAGCGCCAAAGGGCAGGATTTGTGGAGGTAAATCAACGATTGAGGCAATTGGAACTGTCTTATGCTATGCTATTTCAACAAGGTTAAGAGTAAAGACACAGGACAATGCGGTTTTTTTTACAACACCAGACTCCGCGTCTCAATGGCTGGATAATTACATGCATTCCAATCAATCTCCTAATGTGATATGGAAAGTTAAAAATGTTTTTAATTTTTTTTCTGAGTTTTTTTTTTTTTTTTCTTGGTCAGGGTGAGTTCTACTTTTGGGACCTTTTGCATCATATAACCCCTATGACTGTATCTGTGTTTTTGTTTTTTATGTGTCCTTATTTGTGTTTGCTTTGTCTTTGTTTTTTATATGTTGTTTTGTCTACATCTCAGGCTAAATATTGGCTTATTAATCCTACAGCCTTGTTCTCGCTTCAGATCTTGAATGTTTCTTTCTTTTTGGTGTTTGTTACTGTCTTTCATGTATCTTGATTTGTGTTTGTCTTTTTGTCTTTGTTCTACATGTTAGTTTGTCTATACCTCACATCAAATATTGGCTTATCAACTCTTTCTCCTTGCTTCTGTTTCAGATCTCTTCTTTTCTCTGTCCTCCCTTTCCTTAGCTTTTCTATCCTTGACTTGGTGGGTACCAAATGATGGATGGACCTATAAAAACTATGGATATAGAGTGTAAACTCCCTCCCCTCTCTCATCACTCTTCTCCTTTTATCTCCCGACTTCCTTGTCTCCTTATTTTATGATTGCATGGCTATGGATATAGAGTATAAGATAAATATAATCAGAGCTAAAATGTATGGTGACATAATCCTATGAGCCCTCAGAGAGATGTAATAATTTCATGGAATGTTAGAGTTCTGGGTACTCCGTCAAAGCGGCAAGCTATTTTTTCCTCACTGCTGACGTTATCTCCCTTTATAATCTGCTTCCAGGAAACTCATTTACTTTACCATACCTTACACTGTTTAAAAAAAAAAAAAAAAAAAAAACTCAATTTCATTCAACATATACATCATACTCTCGATGAGTATCCATACTTATAGCCAATACAATTGACTTTCAATGTAAGCAGGTTAAGAGGGATAGCAGGGGCCGATATATCTTTTTGCACTGTCTTCTGGCTGGCCAGAGATGTGTATTGGCAAATATTTATATCCCTCCACCTTACTCTCCGGAAATTCTGAAGGAATTTGTTGTCTTTATATCCAATAAATTAGTTTATGTATAGTAATTGGTGACGTTATTAACTACATGGATGCATCAATGAAAACATTTTCCTCACTGGATAAGCGATATCCACAAGGGACTACGGCTTTTGCTAAATATATAGCGGAAATGGGGTTGCGTGACCTTTGGAGACTGCGAAATCCAACAATCAAGCAATTCTCATGTTTCTCAAGTAAATATAAAACTTTATTCAGAATAGATCTGGCACTAGGGTCTAACTCCCTGTTGCCATATCTAAGTAAGATTAAATATGAGGCCAGAGGTATATCAGATCATTCACCTTTGAGTATATCCCTTATGTTGAGGACCAATAAGGGGGACAGATTATGGAAGGTGAATCCTTATTGGATTTCTCTTTTTCCCCAGAGGATATTAAATCAGAGCTCATTACATTTCAGCAAATAAATAAATCCACTGTTTCACCCTTAACTTATGGGGATGCTCAGAAAGCTCATCTTAGAGGCCTCCTTATCTTACATATCTAAAAAAAAAAAGAAGCAATTTAGAACCTGGGGAAATACTCTAGCCGACAGTATGAGGCAAGCTAAAGCATCATATATAACTAATCCCAATAAAATCACTCAAACACAATGGATAAATAGTCAAGAAAAATATGGACATGTAGCCATAAAGAAAGCAGAAAACAAAAGGTTTTTCTTGCAGCAACCTTATTTTGAGGAGGGAGAAGGTACGGGACATATATTAGCCTCTGTGGTAAAGGCACAGTGTTCAACATCCTTTATAACAGAAATTCAAATCTCTGAACATGGGAGGCCAATAATACTCCAGAGATCTTGGAAGTGTGCCGTGCTTTCTATAAGGAGCTATATAAGAGTAGGATCGGAGATCAGGAGGGAGATAGGAAAAAGTTTTTTGAGTCGATAGACTTACCAAAGTTACCGGATGATGAGAGGGAGATATTGGAGAAACCATTAACACTGGGAGAACTAAGAGATGCAGTGACCCATTTATCCAATAATAAATCTCCTGGGTCGGACGGCTTACCAGGAGAAATATATAAAGCATATGGTGATGTGCTACTACCCGATCTCCTAATGGTGTTTAACCACCTCAATACTGGGCACTTTCGCCCCCTTCCTTCCCAGACCAATTTTCAGCTTTCAGCGCTCTCGCACTTTTAATGACAATTACTCGGTCATGCTACACTGTACCCAAATGAAATTTTTATCATTTTGTTCGCACAAATAGAGCTTTCTTTTGATGGTATTTATTCACGACTCCATTTTTTTTTTTTTGCGATATAAGCGCAAAAATAGTGGAAATTTGGAAAAAAAACAATATTTTCTTTTTTCTGTTTTAAAAGAAATCCAGTAAAATCGAATTTTGTCATAAATTTAAGCCAAAATGTATTCTGCTACATGTTTTTGATAAAAAAAATCCTGTTAAGTGTATAATAATTGGTTTGTGTGATCACAGACATATGTACGCAAATGATCATGTACAGATGTGTGCAGGTGATCACGTACATATGTGTGCAGATTACCATTGGGACATGTGATTTTAGTGTGACATATGTGGGGGACAGCTTTTTTTATTATTTGGGGACATGTGTTTTGGGGACATGTGTGTTTTACATTATGTGGGGACATGTTTGTGTTTTACATTATGTGGGGACATGTGTGTGTTTTACATGTATGTATTTACATGTGTGTTGACACTAGGTTGGTGATCAGTGAGTAAAAAGCTGTAAAAAACAGCTCATACTCACTGATCATCAGCCGGCTGCAGCGATCCCCTCTCCTCTCCTCCTCAGCGACAACTTCCGTGTGAGGAGAGGAGAGCTGATCGCCTAGCAACCGGCTGTGTTTACATCACATGACAGCTGTGATTGGACACGGCCGTCATGTGATCAGGAGGGCCAATCACAGAGCCCTCCTGCCGATCCGAGATGCGCCGTGTCCGGGGGACACGAGCGCATCGGGATCGCGCCGCTGCGCGGGCACACGCGCGCGCGATCCCGCTCCTTCTGAGGGACGTTCCTGAACGTCCACTCAGAAGGAGAGAGCGCCCACCCGGCCGTTTATGTACATTGGCCGGGTGGGAAGTAGTTAATCATGCTTACGAGGTGGGGTCTCTGCCTCCTTCGATGAATGAGGCTGTGATTATTTCTATTTTGAAACCGGGTAAGGATCAAACAAGGCCTGATGCATAAAGTCCAATCTCACTGTTGACGACAGATGTTAAACTTTTGGCAAAGATATTGGCAATCAGACTCTCAAAGTATATTGGTAAATTAATACATTGTGACCAATCAGGGTTTATCCCTAATAGGTCAGTAGCTAATAATATATATAATAGATGGGAAAAAGCAAAGCAACCTGTAATAAGACCCGCCCCAGAAGAGATGACTCCTCCCACCTCAGGGCCCACCCCCCAGCTATAAAACTCTCCCACGTGACTCAGAGTGTGGAGTTGGAGAGTGAGAAGAGAGGAAGAGACAGGAGAGTTCACAGGAGACAGGAGAGAGAACGGAAGACATCTATCCTGAAAGAAGTTTTTATTGTGCCACTTATATGATGGATCCCCAGAGACATCCGTCCAGAAGAGTTTAACACTATGAAGAGCCTCCTCTTATATCCTTACATGGCTTCCCATCATTATTGAAATACCACACATTTGGAGGAGTTGGTTCGATGAGAGTCTGGGAGCTGATTATTGCGGTGAAGGAATTTACATGCTGTTGTTCTTCTTACCTCTGGTAAGCATACACCCTAAAGGGCTTTTGACACGTGGTGTTTTGGTGAAGGTTCAGCATCCAGGGGAAAAGCACCGTCTCCCATGTGAACTAGAAGCAATTTCTTCACTTCTGTTGTTGTTTACATGTATGGGACTTACCATAGAAGGATCACTTTGTTATACAGTGCTATATTATATTATCCTTTGTGAACATTTGGAACATTTTTTATGGTTTTATCCACGCTCTTACTTTTTAACCTCATCCAATTTCATATTATACTACTGTTTTGTTTGCTTGAGAGCGGTATCCGTCCATTATTATTTGTATTTTTACCTTTATTTTTATTTTTTTAATTTTGATGTTTAACTCATTCTATTCTATTTATTCACCATAATATCCCATGATACCTTATCATCAAGGAACCGCAGGATTAAATTAGACTGAAAGGTAGTGTTTTTAACATATATTATATCTAGGAATGAATATTCTTCTTAAGCGCTTTTAATAGTTTCTTCTCCTAAGAAAGTATATCCGCTTCAGCTAATAATATCAAACGTTTATTTTTAAATTTACAACTACCCATAGATAATACAGGACATAGAGCCATTATGTCTTTGGATGCGACCAAAGCATTTGATAGTATTGAGTGGGATTATCTGTGGATCTCCCTAAAACACTTTGGAATAGGGCCGAAATTCATAAAGTGGATACAACTCTTATATAGCTCTCCGAGTGCAAGAGTACAGATTAATGGATTAATTTCACTACCATTTTTGTTGAAGAGAGGAACAAGGCAGGGATGTCCCTTGTCTCCCCTCCTTTTCGCACTGGCTGTAGAACCCTTGGCGGAGGCTATTCGTGAATGTTCAGATATAGTGGGATTTCAGAGAGGTATGGGAGAGGAAAAAATAGTATTCTTTGCAGACGATGCATTCGTTTTTGTAGGGGATACATATAATTCCTTGTCTAGACTTATTTCACTTATTGATCATTTTGGTATATTCTCAGGTTTTAATATAAACTGGGATAAGTCTGTAATAATGCCTATTGATCTGATGAGTTCAATACAGTTGGAGTTTCCACACCAGAATCACCAGATGAAGTATGTTTCGTCATTTAAGTACCTAGGAGTGATAATTACCCCAAAGGTTAAAGATTATATAGACACAAATATTGTTCCACTTCTAGGTAAATTTAGGCAACAAAGTAAAACCGGGAGTAAATTCCCACTGACCATGATAGGGAGAGCAAACCTGGTGAAGATGGCGTGGCTTCCCCAATTGTTGTTTTTTCTACATAATTCTCCAGTCTGGCTGACATCAAAACTACTTAGAACAATAGATGCGACTTTTAGAGACATAGCTACATAGTTACATAGTTACATAGTAGGTGAGGCTGAAAAAAGACACAAGTCCACCAAGTCCAACCTATGTGTGTGATTATATGTCAGTATTACATTACACATCCGTGTATATTGCGGTCATTCAGGTGAGACCTCATATGGAAACTTGGTAAACCAAGAATTAAACTCCAAACCCTGCAACAAGATAGAGGGGGAATAGCGGTCCCTAATTCAAGATTATATTTCATGGCAGCCCAACTTCAACATTGGTGTGGATGGGAGGAGGTAGACACCCAAGACCCTATACAGAACATAGTAATGACTCAACTTAAATCATTACCACTAGTACAGCTAATTGTTTCTCATGATTTTTACGAGAAGAGAAAATTTCCAACCTTCTATTTAATTCATAAACTTTGGGAAACAATACATATAGTTACTCAGCATAAGGGTTATACAAGATATATGCCAATATGGGAGAATTACTGTTTACCTGAGCTGAATAAAATTCCAGAATTTCTGGAATGGAAAAGGGCTGGGTTAACTTTTCTCTATCAGTTATTCGAGGGGGATATTTTATTGCCCTTCAGTACACTGAAAGAGCATTTCATACTATCAAAAGGTAATTTCTATCAGTATTTACAGATTCGCCATGCTTTACAAAAGCCAAGCCCTAACATTCCAACTACAATATAACCAGAGATCTTAATGAAAGCCACTTCAGTACGGCCTATTAAAAGAGGACTAATAGGAGAGCTCTATCACATCTTATTAAATATAGTGAAGGTGGGGGGTGAATGCGCGGCGCAATGCGGGAAGGTCGTGAGTTCAGCTTTGCCAGACCCAGATAACACAGGCCAGATTCCCAGGCCTACAACACACAAATAGCGAAAATACCCAGCACCCCTGTGGAACACATTTGTGCATGCCACGAGGAAGTTTAGGCGCTCTCGCCGCTTTCAACTCAACCTGACAAACTTTCTCCTGCAAGCCAGGACTAGACAGCACAAGATGCCCCAAGATGGCGCTGGCACCGGCTCCCACGCGGCCTCAGTGAATCTCTTCTCTACTTACAAGAACTGTGAGTACACTACCCCCCTTTCTAAAGCAGACTTGGATGCTAGTCTCACAGCCATTTTTGACAAGCTAGTAGATAAAATTGAGAGTGAGGTACACAAATCTACCACAGCCCTCTCTCAGGAGATAGCATGCATAGGCAATTGCACTGATATATTGGAAACAAAACATGATGAGCTTTCACTGGCTCACAATGATCTAAGAAAGGATTATGAGACTTTAGCTGACAGTTTTGCATTCATGCAAGCACAAGTTGAAGATTTGGACAACAGAAACCGACGCCACAATATTAGAGTGCGCGGCGTCCCAGAGACGGTCACAGATCTTATGCCCACTGTCTCAAGAATCTTTCATAACCTCTTGCTTGACAAACCAATGTCAGCATTCACATGTGATAGAATCCATAGAGCACTACGCCCTAAGCCCACACCTGATAAACTACCCAGAGACAGCATTATGTGTATGAAAAATCTCCTAGTTAAGGAAGACATCATGTGCGCTTCAAGGAATGCCCCCAACATTGAACTGGATGGTAGGAGACTGCAGATATATCCAGACATCTCTACAGCCACTTTAGACAGAAGGCGCAGAATGAAGGAGGTAACCAATATACTGCAAACAGCAAGAATTAAATACAGATGAGGTTTTCCTTTTAAACTCACCGTTCCACACAACGGCTCTACCTACACAGTTTACAATGTGATAGAGGGCAAGGAGTTGTTGGTAAAGTTGGGCTTGCTAGATCCAGAACCTCCCAATCGCCTCCCATCCACCCCGAGATCTTCCCCAATTTGGTCCACTCCGTCTTCTTGACGCAATCAAAAAGACCAAAGAAGTTGGCATCAATCTTTTCGGGATCAAGCCCCTTGATCAACGGTTTAGACTCTCGTTCTTACAATGCATCTCTATCCGGACTAAATGCACACCCTGCCTGTTTGTTAAAAGTTAAGATAGTGGGCATGTGCTCTATAATTTTCTTTGATGATTTGATGCCATGCACTTTTTATATTTCTACTGGATCTTTTCGGGAGATTTGGGATAAACCCCACTAGGTTCAACTCTAGGACGGTCTCCATTAGATGTTAACCCCTCATTGGATCTATACAGGATTGTACCCCTCTCATTTCAACTCACCATAACACTCCAAAGACTATTGGTCACATTCATGACTGACTTTTAGACCTTGGTTACTTGTTACTAATGTAGCGCCCGCAATTTTTTGCCTATTAATGTAATGCTATGTTATTCAATGAACAGTATTATAATTTAGTATGTGGCACCATCTAGTGGCTAAATTCTGGAATGCACTGCTTTTTTTTTTCCTTATTCAAGAATGGTACAGGAAGCGATTGTTTATTTACTTTTCACAAGAATGACCTACCCATAATGCAGAGTGTTCTTACCCAGCAACACTCATGCACTGAACTGCATGCTGGGTAGGCTATAAAAGGCCCCGCACAGCCATCTTGGGTCTCTTCTGGACGCGTGGCCTGCCTGTGAGGACCTGTGTGAAGGTGTCCAGAGGAGCGCGGCCTACACCCATTGCAAGGCGACCCGATCAGCGATCCTGCTGTACCTCAGTGAGCTGGACAGACGATGAAGCAGAACTGGGAAGGATCCAGAGATGCCCGTCAGAGCCATCTAAAGGTCCCGAGACACCTCGCTGAGCGGAGCTGAGTGGAGCGGAGCGGCATAGCAGTGTTGGTTGAGAGGAAGAAGGACCCTGTGCACCGGAGCAGAACTGTTCTACCCTGCAGACCTCGTTGGGTAAGAGGGCTGCTGCCCAAAGTTTCATTGATGCACTTTCACACACTTGTATCTATAACACAGTGCTGCTGGGAAATGTAGTCCCACAGAGGAGATTTAAAGAACTAAGGACAGAGTTTAATATAGGCCTCAAGCCTATCCTTCATTATAATTCTTACATTGTGTTATACAAAGTTACTTGCACCGGAGACAGTTGCAGTGCTGCCGCTCTACAATAATAGTTCAACACCCACCTTGTTTCTCCTGGTTTGTTAATCACTGGATTACAATCTAACTCACACATAGCTAGCAGAAGACAGAAGACGAAGAAAAAGGACTACCTCTATTATTGCAAGGCCTTGCATCCCATTGTCTTTCAGTGAGACAGCTTTGCAAAGCAGGGAGAGCTCCCTAGGAATTGCGTTGTTCATTATAACATAACATTTGTCCTGTTATAGTTATTAGCGGGGGCTCAAAGAGGGAAAGTGCTCAGAGTGAAGGTGATTTCACTCTGACCTTAGTCCCACTCAGAGGCGCACGTCCAGGGATCACTTACTACATCTTTCTGTGTAAAACCTGTCATAAAGAACCCCTTTGTTTTCCTCACCTTTTTCTACCAATTATAAGTAAAAATACGTTTTTGGTTAAGTACAATTGGAGTGTTGTTCCTTTTCCAGCAGGTGGAGCATCGCATGCCCAGGTAATAACAAAGGTATATTATTGTTATTGTACACATTGTGGGGTTATTCTTTGTTGTCAGCTGCACACCACACCACAGCTGTATTAAGGGAATTGAGTCTGTGCTGTTACACAGAATGGAACCCAAAGTGTCAGAGGTAAGGGTAGCTTCGATTGTCTGGGATGGCCAGTGGGAAAATGAACAACTTTGTAGCTCCCGAGGGAGTAGTGCACTACATGGAGGTCCCACCGAGATTTCCCAACTGGAATCCCTGGATAGGCCAAGAGAGGAAGTCATAGGCTCAGCTGCGGCCACTCAGTGGAGTCAAGAATTTGGGGATGTGGCCCAGAAGACCACAATACTGAGACTCCCAGGAGACCAATGGTTTGATAGAGAAGTGCGACTACTAATGCGGAAAGCGGTGTCCAGACAAGGTTGCTATTTGCTAGACTTAAAGCAGAATGTACAGGAAAACTTTACTTACGTCCTCTTAGAGTGGAAAGAAGCCACCCCAACAGAGTTCCAGGGAGGGATGGTGAGCCTAACTGAGGGCCTGGATGGAATGGTAATTCTGATCCAAGAATAAGAAGAACAGTCACCCGTAACACCACCAGGGAGACCGTTGGCAAGGAGTTCAAAGAGAGGCAGCCCAAATTCTGTGAGCCCAGGGTTAGGAGAGAACCTAGAGCCCAGGATGCCACCAGTGTCCTTTTACTTAGACATGAGTCGTCTTGTGGACAGCTTGATACAAAGCCACCAGACATCCGCAAATGAGAAGTATCGGAAACTGCCCATATTCTCCGGGCGAATAGAGGCCAGAGGGAGAGAAAGATTTTGAGAGTTGGATGGATCAGCCCACTCAGGCTTTGGAGGATTGTAATGTCCCGGGACATTTAGCTAGAAGGCGGATAAGTGAAATCCTGCTAAGTCCAGCAGCTGATGTCATTAGGAGTCTCCGGAGAGGAAAGCCAGACTGTGATTCTAAAGACTACATTACAGCCCTCTATGCTGTGTATAGGAGAATTGAAAAACTACCTGATCTGATGTATCGGTTTGAACACACTCATCAGAAGATGGGAGAGAAGTTGTCGGCATACATTGTCCGTATAGACCAGATTTTACATCAGATCATTCTGAAGAAGGGTGTTGACCCTCGGGAGGCAGATAAAGTCAGATTAGACCGGACTTTAAAAGGGGCCAGACCGAACCACCCCATTGCCCTTCGGTTGCTCTTAAAAGGCGCTGGTGAGATTCCTTCTTATCCCGAATTGATGGGTGTAGTGAGAGAGGAAGAAGCCATCTTGGAAGATAAGGATAGGGAAACCCAGATGGTCAGGGATCCCTCGCAGAGACGTGGAAGGGCCACCGCTCAGTCAATATCCGTGGAAGGTATGGAAGATGTGGGCACCGAAGAATGCAGGTGGGAGGAGCACCTTCTATAGGGGAGTCCTTGCCAGCATCAACTCGAACCAAGTCAGCTGAGGAGGAGCCCCCGGCTAAAGCCCTGCTGCAGCAAGCGTTGCTCCGAGTGATGGGGGCACAAGCCAAGAGCTCAAGTGAACGAGTGGATGGTCGGCGATGCTATCAGTGTGGAGATTTTGGGCATCTCCAGGACCATTGCCCACTGAAAAGCTCAGATGCTGCATTACTGAGGGAATTGATCAGGATGTTGAAGACGCTATTGAAGGAGCAGCCGGTGGGAAACTCCAGAGGGTCTCAGTGAAGGAGCCAGCTGAGAACCCTGCCGGAAAGCAGAACTCCAAGAGAAATGAGAGGAAGATCTTGGAAGGAAAAGAAAGGAAGGAGAGGGAGTTCCAGAGTCTACGAAGGATGAGTGGATGGACAAGTAACCCGACACCGGGGTCATGGAGACGGGAGCAGAAAGTCAATGCTTCACCAGTTACTAAAACTCCAGTTGGGTCTTTTCAGAATGCTAGCGGGAGGACCCGCTCTGGGAACACCACTAAAAGAAACTCTAACGCCACGCCTAGGATTGGTGAACAGAATTCTCAAACTAAAATAAAGAGACTAAAGAAGAAGAAACGCCTTGCCAATGAGAGGGGGCAGTCAGAGAGTTTTACCAATAAGCTAGTGGGACCATCCGCCGTTGTGTCTGTACAGATAGGAGTTTACACGCAGGCTCTACTACAGGAACACAAGTTACACTGTTGTATCGAGATTTCTATAGATATATATAGAGATAGATATACCTTATTGTCATTGTATACATACAACAACATTTTTTCGGATACTCTTTACAGCAGCAATAAAACATTTCTCAAGAAAACCACACATACGGTACATACTCCTAGCACATGCCCACATATCTATTTAAATATATCAAGATATAAAATGTTATTTAAAAATAAATAAATAAAAGAATGTTAAAATTCTACATAAAATTCCTAAAACACTGTACCTGATGGGATTATGGACAATACGGCCCTAGGAAAAAAACTATGCTTTAAGCGATTAGTGTGCGTTTTAAGTGTTCTATATCTTTTCCCTGATGGCAATGGGACAAACACACTGTAACCTGGGTGGGTTGGATCAATACTAATAGCTTTTGCCCGCTTTTTTAATCGGCTGGCATATGCTGTGTCCAAATTTGGTAGATCTGTTCCTATGATCCGCTGTGCTGTTTTCACCACACGAGACCGGCACTTCTTATCCTCCGCCCTGCAGCTGGCATACCACACTACAGCGCAGTGGAGAAGAATACTCTCAATGGTACAATGATAGAAATTGACCAGAAGCCTTAAGGGCAATCCAGCCTGCTTCAGTCTCCGAAGGAAAAACAGTCTCTGCTGCGCTTTTTTCACTAGAAAAAAAGTATTTTGAGACCATGACAACTCCCTTGTAATATGTACTCCCAAAAATGTAATAGTGTCCACCCTTTCCACCTCCTCACCACCTATATGAACCGGGCAATGATTGATCTTTCTTGATCTCCTATAATCCACTATTATTTCTTTAGTTTTTGCCGTATTGAGTATTAAATCATTTTCTCGGGGCGTGGCTTGGCGCGCGGCTCGGATGGAAGCACACTAGCAGAGCTCCGTAGGTCACACAGCCTTACAGCCTGACACCCTGCTGCAGAGCCCTCAATGCCGGGCAGAAAGCTCTACACCACCCCGCAGACACGATCCCGCCGTGGAAAACTGCCATCCGCTGCCAGGAACATCGCTGATTTCTTGAAACAAAAGCCGGCGGCAAGCAGCAGCAAGGCCGGTCCCAAGATGGCGCCGACGTAACAGACTGAGCTCCACGAGGAGGATTTCAGTGGAGATTCGGAATCTACAGAGGACACAGGTAGGGGCAAATCCAGAGTGAACAAACCCCTGACCTATGCAGACATGTCTGTATTCTCGGCAGACATCAAATCCACGTTTTCAGCGGCCATTACAGACTTGAAAACTAACTTAGTAGTTCTCACTGAAAAGCTGGCGGCCTCAGAGCACGCAGGGAGACAGAGAGACAAGGCACTACACAGACTGGATCAGGTCACTGTCTCACATGCCCATCACTTCATTGACTTGAATAGACATGTGGAAGACCTTGACAACAGGGGCAGGAGGAACAACATCAGGGTGCGGGGGATCCCCGAATCAGTGGAGGCAGACCAGAAAACTCCGGCCCTCCAGAGGGTCTTTAACAGTCTCCTTGACAGGCAGGAAGAGACAGAAATAGAATTTGTCAGGGCTCACAGAGCTCTCCGGCCTAAAGGCCCTGATACTGCCCCACCACGTGACATCATATGTTGCCTACAGAACTTTCAATTGAAGGAAGATATAATGCGCAGAGCAAGAAGAAATGACAGGATCGTCTTTAATGGTGAAACAATAATGCTATTTCATGACTTATCACAAATTACTTTAAAAAATCGCAGAGCCCTACGACCACTTTTGGATAAGCTCAGGGAAAGGGATCTCAGATACACTTGGCGCTTCCCTTTTGCGCTCATTGTATCGGCGAATGGTCACCAACATGTGCTCCAGCGGATCTTCCTGATTTCTGTGCGGGGCTAAACCTTGATCCAGTGGACCTCCCAGATTGGTACGCGGACTTTGCATTGCCTCCACATGACAGAAGCCCATCTCGGTCGCCATTTTCCACACCGGAGAAGAGATTCTCGAAGAAGATGAAGCAGGGGAGATCGGGAGGCTCTAAACAGGACACCCCAAACTCAAGATCAAGAATGGACCGTGACCAGGCAGAAGACTAAAGATCTGGCTGAACTACCCCTCATTGGTCATATTGACTCAATTCCACGCACTAGCCCATTGACTGCCGCAACCCCCCCTTTCCCCCTTTTTTGTTTTTTATTTTTTGCTGTCTCAACTCGGGCTCGTCTCCAAAACTAACTTCTAAGGAGTTACTGTTAATGTAAAGAGACCCAGAACACAACGGAGGTTGTTAGCAAATGTTAATGACAAACTGCTACCTAAATATTGCATAAAAATTTTGTCTGGTAGTCATAAGGATATGGGTGGAATAAATGTCGCAGGTGGTCACGACACTTTGAAGGTGATGACCATGAGGGTGGATGAGAGCGTATTATTGCAGTTATCGTATGCGATTCAATAACAGTTTGGTTGCCCCGCATATTTTGGGGAGTTTGGACCCTCTGTTAGTCAGGGTGAATTCATTACATTCTTTTTATGATTGCAGTTTATATGTAAGGCTGTGTGTTACATGGAGACGCGGTCAGCCAGTTATACTTCCAGTTTACTCGCTGTTTTTTTTTTTTTTGTGCACCTGTGCAGACATAGGATAACATTCTTTTTTTTTTTTTTTTTTTTTGTTATCACACCAGGCGGCCGCCTCCCTTTGCCCCACAAAGTGATCTGGTGCTATCAGTAGACCACCAGACACACTATTTCTCTAGATAGGGCTCTATCTAGAGGCTAACCTAATCTTGTCTGTTGTTCATTGTTCTTTTTTCTCTTTTTTCCTCTCTCTCTACTCTCTCTAACTTCTTTTTTTTTGTTTCCTTGTAGACCTTGATCAATCGCGTTGCCCGCTTCACGTATTCACTGATTGTGTGTAAGTTCATTTCTTGAGAGCCTAGTTCACGACACTACCTCTGAGTCTGCATCATGGCCTACTCATTCCTGGGACGTAAGCCTACTGTAATATCACATAACGTTCAAGGGTTGAACATACCCGAAAAACGTAGCACGTTACTCAGAGAAATTAAAAAAGGTAAGCCACATTTTGTATTATTGCAGGAGACACACTTTAAGACCGGGCATATCCCCAGGCTCACCGACTCAACCTTTACTAAGGCATTTCATGCCACTAACGATCAGGCAAAGACAAAGGGAGTCACAATTCTTGTCAATAAGAGTGCCCCCTTTGTTTTGTCGGAACAATTGATAGACCCGGAGGGAAGGTACATTTTCCTGAAAGGGACATATGGAGACTATCCCATCACCATAGCGAATGTTTATTTCCCAAATAAAGCTCATCTAACCTTTTGCACTCAAATGGTTCATAAATTGCAGGATTTCACTTCGGCTGTCTGATCATGGGATAGGATTTCAACATACCCTTGAATCCCTTGACATATACCTCTAACGGGTCGACTAGTATTAGATACAGGACACTGAAGGGTATCAAAAACCTGCTCCACTCCCTTAAGTTGATAGATTCCTGGAGATTCCTAAACCCGACCGGTAGGGATTACACGTTTTACTCAACGCCCCATGAGAAGTACGCACGGCTAGACTACCTTTTTACTACACAAAATGACCTCCACACTCTCACAGAGGCACACATAGGCACACAATCCATATCTGATCACGCCCCTATTGCACTAACCCTAGACTTGACTAAACAGACGCAAAAATCCCAGATATGGAGACTTAACTCCTCCATACTCTCAGACCCCACTTATGTACACGATCTGAAGGACTCCCTGAGAGACTTTTTTGATCGAAATACGACGCCGGGGATGGACCCAATAACACTCTGGGAAGCCCACAAGTGTACAATTAGGGGGGAACTGATCTCGATAGGCTCAAAGCAGAAAAAACAGAGAGCAAAAGAGACTACACGTTTGATAAACCGCATACACTACCTAGAAACTCTACACAAACAGTCCCTGTCGGCTTCTACGGCCTCGGAACTATTGGACACTAGGAAATCTCTGCAGAACCTCTTTGACACCAAGGCAAAGCGCTTCTTGTTCTTCAAGACGAAGATTTATTACGAGGGAGGTAACAAACCTGGGAAGACACTAGCTAGGGCTTTACGAACACACACCCATAATACCAACATTTCGGGTATCAAACGAGCAAACGGCTCTTTAGATGTCACCACAGAAGATATTGCAAAACATTTCCACGAATACTACACAAACCTGTACAATTTACCACAACAACATAAATTACCAGGGTTGACAGGCGACAGACCCCATCAGAGAATATTTAGTAAAAAGCGGACTCCCATCTTTGGAAGACGCAGAGGCAAATACATTAGAATGCCCAATTGACACATATGAGATCAAACTTGCCATTAAAAATCTGAAACAAGGCAAAAGTCCGGGTCCGGACGGGTACACGGCAATTTACTATAAAACATTCACAGATCTCCTAACAGCCCCCTTGGCGGCGGCCTTGAACTCCATGTCTGACTCCAAGGAGATACCTCCTGAATTACTCTTGGCATTTATTACGGTTATCCCAAAAGAAGGCAAGGACCCTAATGAGTGCGCTAGCTATAGTCCTATATCTCTGTTGAATATAGACGTGAAAAAATACTTGCCAACAGATTGAAACCCATCCTCCATAAACTAATTGGTCCCGAGCAGGTTGGTTTTATGCCCGGCCGGGAGGCCAAGGACAATGTTATTAAATCTCTGTTGCTAATAAACAAGATCAGAACAAGCGATACAGAGGGCCTTCTCCTGTCCACGGATGCGGAGAAGGCCTTCGATCGCGTGGCTTGGGACTACATGCTGGCCACCTGCAAACATGTGGGTCTGGGCACGAAGATGTTGGCTTGGATTTCAGCACTTTATCAAAAGCCTACGGCTAGATTAAAAATCAATGGCACACTTTCCGAGAGAGTTCACATTGCCAACGGTACAAGACAGGGGTGTCCTTTATCCCCTCTCTTGTTTATACTGTCCTTGGAACCTTTTATTAGACAAACCAACATAAATCCCTCGGTAAAGGGCTGGCGGGTGGGAGATAGGGAGTTCAAGATCGCCGAATATGCGGATGACCTGTTGTTTTTCGTCTCAGGACCGCATATTACTCTCCCCAACCTCATGAAGGAATTTGGAACTTATGGTTATGTTTCTAACTTAAAAATAAACTATTCCAAGTCAGAGGCCCTGAATATCTCGCTTAATACCCACTCACTATCATCTGCAATGGCTAACTCCCCTTTCAAATGGGATCCCAAAAAACTGAAATATTTAGGGATTAATTTAACGCCACAGATCTCGTCATTATATGACCAAAATTTTCCTTCACTATTGAAAACTATAGACAGAGACCTACACAAATGGCACTCAGGTACCTTTTCATGGTTTGGCAGGGCGGCCATCATTAAAATGACCGTTCTGCCCAAGCTCCTATATGTAATACGCACATTACCGATTAAGTTACCTCCAAGCTTGTTTAAGACCTTAAGAACCCTGTTCGTGAGATTCATCTGGGCCCACAAAAAACCTAGAATCAAGTTCGAAGCATTAATGAAAGTAAAAGAAGCTGGGGGGCTTGGAGTTCCCAATCTGAGAGATTACTATCTAGCATCACACGCTGCTAGGATCATTGATTGGCATTGTCATCGGGACAGTAAGGACTGGGTGGGGTTGGAGATGGCCCTCTTCTCCACTCCACTTTCTTTTGCCTCTTGGTTACAATGGTCCAATTACCCTGACGACCTAAAGCGCCACCCTATAACAGGTACCACTCTCAAATTGATGCATGATTTACCCAGAGGTAAAGTGATCACCTCAGCGTTAGGCCCATTAACACCGATGAAAGACAATCCAGGCTTTATTCCAGGGCTTGTTAACTCCCACCTTCAGTCACCTAACACTGACAGACCTTTACTGGCGGGCGAATGTTATCATCAGGGTAAAATCAAGGAGTACCAGGCTCTAAAAAGGGTCGACAATGTAACAGAGTTGCCCTTTTGGGTTTACTTACAGGCTAGAAGTTATCTTAAGGAAAATCACAAGGGGGGAGACTTCTCTAGACCCCTGACGGAGTTTGAGTCGGTGTGCCGTAAGGGGGAACCGGTTAACAGAACAACTTCCATGGCATATGCCTGGTTACAGGAAACAAAGGGACCAGCAGATGACGGACTCAGGGTGAGGTGGTCTGACGCTCTACAGATAAACATAACCCCCACACAATGGAAGAACGCTTGCATTTTAGCACATAAGTGCTCCATAAGCACTAAGGCCCAAGAAACTGCATACAAATTGATGACACGGTGGTATCTAACACCAATGAGACTAAACAAATGGTTCCCACAAGTGTCGGACCGTTGCTGGCGTTGCATGGAAGATAAGGGATCTTTGTTGCATATTTGGTGGCAATGTCCTTTAATCGCTAACTACTGGAATGAAGTTCTTGACCTAATTAAACGGATAACGGAGACAACTCTGCCTCTTGACGCAGCGTGCTGCCTAATCCACATCTCTAACTGGCCTCTAAAAAAATACAAGCGTTCTCTCACAAGACACTTATTAAACGCTGCCAAATCATTGATCCCAATTTACTGGAAGTCCACACAAGTTCCAACAGTTACTGAATGGTTACGCAGAGTAGCAGACTTCCATGAAATGGAAGATACGCTTGCTCAATCCAATGAACAGGTAGAAAGCTTTCTGGAGACCTGGCGTCCCTGGAACGTTTTCAAATATTCCAAGGATTTCAGCGATATTAACGATGCCCAGACATCTGGACCTGTCTGAGACAGGATAGCATGTATTTGTACCAACAGGTTCCTCTTGGAAGCAGTCAGCTGGGCAATGCGATTGATTGATTGACTGATTATCCGCTAGACATCTGCTTGTCTAGGTAATAAGCATAAATTTCTTTTTTCTGATTACCTTTTCTTTTTTTCCTCTCTCTCTTGACTTATATTGTTCTTTTTGGCTCCGACATGCAAGTCAGATGATTATCCCCTTTGCCCTATTATTGAGGATAACTGGTCATGACATGGTTAAGTGTACAAGACAAGGGAATTATAACAATGGCATAGTATATATCAAAGGTTGCACTTAACAACACTGTTTTCTTTTCATATTATAACAGAAATTGCCTATTCTTGATAACATTGTAAAATAGCGAGGACCAAATATGGCTTTATGTGGATCTTTGCTGTGATTACAGTTAACTTGATTTGTACTGTCTTGTCAACTTTTGAATAAACTTTTTCTTGATGTAAAAAAAAAAACATTTTCTCTACACCACTCAACCAAATGTTGAATTTCCTGCCTATAAGCTGTCTCATCATTATCTTGTATGAGTCCCACTAAAGTGGTGCCATCAGCAAACGTCACGATAGTGTTAGACGCATGTATGGGAGTACAGTCGTGCGTGAACAATGTAAACAAGGCCGGACTTAACACACATCCCTGTGGTACCCCTGTATTCAAAATAATAGTTTTAGACATCTGATCTCCTATTCTCACCATTTGTGGCCTGTTTGTTAGAAAATCCATAGTCCATGAGCGCAGCAATGGACATAGGCCCAAAGCTTTTAACTTTTTCACTAATTTGTCAGGAACTACTGTGTTAAATGCAGAGCTAAAATCAATGAATAACATCCTAACATATGTGTTTGGGTGCTCAAGATGTGTCAAGGCAGCATGCAATGCAATAGCAATGGCATCATCTGTGCATCTATTTGCACGATAGGCAAACTGATACTTATCCAGATCAACAGGAATGCTTGCCTTAAGATGTGATAATACGAGCCTCTCAAAACATTTCATGATGATAGGAGTTAGGGCAACTGGGCGATAATCATTTAAGCATGATACCGCTGATTTTTTAGGTATTGGGACAATAGTAGTAGATTTAAAACAAGAAGGTAGTGCAGCCTGCTTTAATGACAAATTACAAATATCAGTAAAAACACCTGCTAACTGGTCTGCACATCCCCTCAGTATATGGCCTGACACCCCGTCTGGTCCTGCTGCCTTTCTGATGTCAATCTTCCTCAAATTTGACCTGACCTCATGTAATTATAATACCAATAAATGGTCATCCTCCACTAGTTCTTTACTATGGGTTTCACATCTCATATTTTGGCCCTCAAAGAGATCAAAAAATTGGTTTAAGGTGTCAGGGAGCACTGTACAAACCTGTGTATTCCTAGATTTAAAATCTACCATTGTTTTAATCCCTTTCCACATGCTACAAGAATTTTGATTTTCAAAATAAGATTCAATGCGCTGTTTATATCTACGCTTAGCCTCCTTAACGCCTTTCTTTAATTCATTCCGAGCTTTCCTATAAACCATAGGGTCGCCCGATCTAAAGGCCACATCTCTTGCTCTAAGCTGAGCCCTTACTTTACCATCCAACCAAGGCTTTTGGTTTGGGAACACCTTAATAGTTTTTGTAACTAGGAACATCTCCATACAAAAGCGGATATAAGCTAGAACAGATGAAGCATATTCCTCTAAGTCTGCATCCTGTGCAAATACATTCCAATCAGTTAATTCAAAGCACTCTTGCAGGAGTGAATTTGACTCCTCACTCCAAACCTGTATGGTTTTAATATCTGGTTTTGTTCTGCAAACAAGAGGCTTATAACATGGGATCATCATTAAAGAGGTATGATCTGATAGACCAAGATGTGGCAACAAAGTAGCTTTATATGCACTGGAAACATTTGTATATACCTGATCTAAAATATTCTTCTCCCTTGTTGGAAAGTGCACATTCTTATAAAATTTAGGAAGAACCTTTTCTAGCTCCACATGGTTAAAATCGCCAGCCACAATCACAACCCCCTCTGGATGTGCATTCAGCTGAATGTTGATGGCATCATATAATTCCTCCAGAGCCAGCTTAGAATTACCTGTGGAGGTATGTACACAGCCACAATTATAACATTAGTAAATTCTCTTGGTATGAAAAAAGGTCTACATTTTAGCATAAGATATTCCAAATCAGGTGAACAGTATGTCCCGACAATATTGATAGTTGTACTCCAGTTATTGTTGACATATACACACAGACCACCTCCTTTAGTCTTTCCAGAGTCCGCAGTCCTATCCGCTCGATAGACAGAGCAGCCTGCCAGCTCAATGGCCTCATCAGGTATAGAACCATCCAGCCAGGTCTCTGTGAGGACAGTCACACAGCTATTTAATTTGTGTGTAATAAACCACAGCCTGAGTTCATCCATCTTGTTTAAAAGAGATCGGCAATTACTAAGAAAAAGACTTGGCAACACAGGTCTATATGGGCGAGCTTCCAGTCTTAATCTTATACCTGCTCTCTTACCCCGTTTCTGTTTCCTGTACCTCCGTTTCCTCCTGTGTCTCCCAAGAAAAACATCAGCACCTCCAACAGTTCCTTTGAATGCTTTAACGGCAGCCTCAGCACACTCAGCTAAGCAGGAGCTCTCCAGGGGAAGTTTTAGTGTGTTGCACCTCCACTGCTTAGCTTGCTTGCTTTTCCTCCAGTGCTTTTCTTTTTTTCCTGTCAGCTCTGCAGCAGCTGCCATGGCATCGATTGCAGTCTCAGCACACTTCCCATAGTGCTGAATCTCTGGCAAAGCTCCTAGCAGGGCATATAGTGGGGCAGGACATGAAACCCAAGGCACTAAAGCGTAGTCCTGGCCTTCCATAGTACACACAGCATTTTCCTGCCTACAGCAAATAGCCAGCAGCTCCTCTCGCTCATAGCAAACAGTCATCTTCTCACACTGCTGTACAGAGCACCCAGACGCTGCATCTGCATGCGCCGCCATCATATGACAGACACTTAAGTCATATTCCCATCCGAAAGTTGGAGGAGCTCGAGATCTGGGGGATCGGGACCACCCGATGCCCTTACGATGGGTATATCCCCATACAAATATCTTTTGGGCCGGAGGCTGTAGGAAGAGAGGGGACTTTTGACACGCTGGCGGTTGTGTGCCCCAGGCCCCCTGAGCCGGGCGGAATTCCATACTGGTGGGGACGAATATGAATCTAGTGCGGAAGCTGCTGTTTGCTGTTCTGCACACCGAAGGGAGCGACGTCCGCAAGATCCACCCACAATTACAACAAGCCTACCACCGAGTGGTCAGAGAGAAGGAAGCCAGCGGAGAAGTGGGGCAGTTGTGAAACTTTGTGAGTAAAGTAAGGACACTATGGCCGGGAAAGGTTGCTCAAGTGAAGGCCACTGTCAAATTAATGTGGGATCAGCCGGGATTATTTGTAGTCCTGGAAACGGATGAGAAAACCCGAACAAGAGGGGTGGAGATGGTTCCTGAATTGGTTCCCACCTGGGACCTGTACCGGAAAGGGAAAAGAGTTCCCATCTGGCTGAAGAACGTGACGGACCAGCCCATCACGCTGAGGCCTTGGATGCTAGTGGGACAAGTCAGCACGACCAACCCTTTGCTCCCAGAGGAAGTGAAGGGCGAGAGAGGTGGTCAGGGTCTGAAAAGGGAGCAACAGCACTGTGCAGAGAACTTGCCCTCCCTGTGGCAGGAAAGGGCGAAATCTGAGTTGAAGAGGTGGGAGAAGTTATTCGCTCAGAATGATTTTGATGTGGGGTGCGCCAAGTGCGCTAAGCACACGATTTGCCTCCAGGAAGACAAGCCATTCCATGAAAGAGCCCGGCGAGTACCGCTTAGCGACCTGGAAGACCTACGAGAACAACTGGCTGAGTTGAAAAGGTCAGGGGTAATCCAAGAGTCCAAGAGCCCCTATGCTTACCCCATTGTAGTGGTGAGGAAGAAGAATGGGTCTCTTGGCATGTGCATTGACTACCGCACTTTGAATTGGCGCACGATACCCGATCAATATACCACCCCTCGCATTGAAGATGCATTGCAGTGCCTTACAGGGGCCAAGTGGTTCAGCGTGCTGGATCTGAAGAGTGGGTATTACCAAATTCCTATGCATCCGGCGGATCAAAAAAAGACCGCATTCATATGCCCATTGGGGTTCTATGAGTTCAGCCGAATACCTCAGGGTCTGTCGGGGGCCCCGCCACCTTCCAACGCCTTATGGAGAGGACGGTTGGAGACATGAACCTGGTGGAGGTCTTGGTGTATTTGGATGTCATCATCATGTTCGGGAAGACCCTCGAAGAGCATGAGGCCCGACTGGAGAAGGTGTTCTCCCGACTATGTGAGGAGGGGTTGAAGCTGTAGCTAGAAAAATGTCAGTTCTACCAGACCTCGGTTACATACCTGGGACATGTAGTCTCAGCAGGAGGAGTTGCTATTGACCCGAAAAAGTTGGAAGCTGTCACCAGCTGGCCACGGGGACGGTGGTCGACAAATTGAGAGACTATCTGTATGGGGCGGAGTTTACAGTAAAAACAGACAACAACCCCTTGACTTATGTTCTGACCACTGCCAAGTTGGATGTCACCGGACACAGATGGATAGCAGCGTTGGCTGGGTTCCGGTTTAGTCTGAAATGTCAGCCTGGAGTGGGAAACCGAGATGCAGACGCGCTGTCTCGAAGACCACACAGACAAGAAGAAGACCCAGTGGAGTGGGCCTGCGTTACTGAGGAGGGGGTACGGGCTCTGTGTCAGGGTCTGGAGAAGGTGAGAAGTGGAAAGGTGGCTGCTGAATACCTAGAAGTTCATCCATTAGGCATCCCTAGACGATATTGTGGACTGTCACAAGTGAGGCGAGAAGGTTTGCCGCAGCTGTCTAGAGCGGTTCTGAGACGAGATCAAGTGGAGGACCCATTGGGCAGATTAGTGGTGCATGCCTTGAAGAGTCAGAGTCCTGAATTGTTACAAGAAAGTCGGGAGCCCGAGGCAAAAATACTACATAAGGAGTGGAATCGACTGATGCTCAGGGATGGTGTGCTGCACCACAGTTACCCCACTGAGAAAAATGAAGCAAGGTGGCAACTGTTTCTCCCAGAGAAACACCAGATAACTGTTTTAGTCTCTCTGCATGATGAGCACGGTCATTTAGGGGCAGAAAGAACTCTCCAGCTGGCTAGGAATAGATTCTACTGGCCCAATATGCGAAAGGAGGTGGAGAGCTACTGTCATGCTTGCCTTGCTTGTATCCAAAGAAAGACTTTGCCCTAGAGAGCGGCCGCCATGGGCCATTTACAGAGCCAAGAGCCCCTGGAGTTGGTGTGCATTGACTTTCTGTGCTTGGAACCCGATATAGGTGAAAGAAGCAACATTCTTGTAGTAACGGATCATTTCACCCGTTATGCTCAAGCTTATCCCACCAAAGATCAAAAAGCCAGCACGGTAGCCAAAGTCCTTGTGGAGAAGTTCTTCATACACTAGGGGTTACCTGTGAGGATTCACTCAGACCAAGGCAGGGACTCCGAGAGCCGGTTAATACATCAGCTGTGTACTCTTCTGGGCATCAAGAAGACTCGCACCATGCCTTATCACCCTCAGGGTGATCCTCAACCAGAGCGGTTCAATAGGACCCTACTGAACAGATAAGAAGCAAAATTGGGGAAACCACATTGCAGCATTAGTCCACGCATACAACTGCACAGAGAGTGATGTTACTGGATATTCCCCATATCGCTTAATGTTCAGACGAGAAGCCAGACTCCCTGCTGACTTGGCTTTTGGTACGTCTTTGGATGATGTCCCCCTGACCTCACATAGAGGGTACGTAGATCGACTGAGGAAGAACCTGAGACAAGCGTATGAACAGGCAGTAGAGCATGCTACTGTTAGGGAGTCCAGGAACAAATGGAACTTTAATGCCAGAGTGAAAATTCAAGATCTACAGCCATGAGATCGAGTTCTACTAAAGAATCTGGTTATACCAAGAAAGCATAAGTTAGCGGACAGATGGAAGTCACAGCCCTTCATTGTGTGTAAGCGAGTCCCTGGATTGCCAGTGTATCAGATCCGACCAGAGGGAGAGTCAGGGCCAAGGAAGATGTGGCATAGAAATCACCTGTTGCCACTGTCGCATGTTGTGAGAGTCCCAGAAGCTTCTCAGACATCCCCTGAAAGATTGACACCGGCTGGTACCCGTTCAAAAAGGAACAAGTTACGAGAAACTGATGGAACTGATGAATCTGGGGATGATCATGAGTATTCAGAGAACTTGAGTTCAAGATCACTACCAGGAAACAGAGACTCAGGATCAGTTGATGATGTGGTGTCTTTGCCTGCAGAGTTCTGGATAGAGGAAAGAGAAGTGGCGGAAGTAAGGCCTGAGACAATTAACTCTACAGAACAAACTGGAGACTTGATAGATTTTTTTGAAGAAGTACTGTTCTCTTTGGAGACTGCAGAGTTGCAACAGATTTCTGAAACTGGAATGCAAGACTCATCTGTCGATCTCAACACTCAGATCAGTGAGGAAGGCAAGGTGGAAGACTCAATAAAGCAGGAGGAGCATCTGTGGACGATGAAGTTAGGGCAGAAAGTGCAACCGCCACAAAGACTCACATATGACATGTTAGGGGAAAGTTTTGAAGAGCCAGTCTCTATGGCTTGCCAATCTGACCCCGAGGTTCCACTCCCCACTGTCAATTGGGTAGGGAGTGAATCTACCTTAATCTTTGACACTACCGGGTGGGACACGGCAATTGCCCTGACCTTATCAGAAATTGGTTATGAGATTACACCTGAAGTATGCAGGCTAATTAGTGAAAGCTAAGAGGCGTGTAATTATTTGTCTGCCGTAAGTCAGGATTAGAGCATAACTTGTTTTATGATGCAGATATGCTTCCATGGTATCTTTGGGGACCAAAGATATAAAGCAGGGGGAGTATGTAGCGCCCGCGATTTTTTGCCTATTAATGTAATTCTATGTTATTCAATGAACAGTATTATAATTTAGTATGTTGGGCCATCTAGTGGCTAAATTGTGGAATGGACTGCATTTTATTTTCCTTATTCAAGAATGGTACAGGAAGTGATTGTTTATTTACATTTTACAAGAATGACCTACCCATAATGCCGAGTGTTCTTACCCAGCAACACTCATGCACTGAACTGCATGCTGGGTAGGCTATAAAAGGCCCCGCGCGGCCATCTTGGGTCTCTTCTGGATGCGTTGCCTGCCTATGAGGACCTGTGTGAAGGTATCCAGAGGAGCGCGGCCTACACCCATTGCGGGGCCACCCGATCAGCGATCCTGCTGTACCTCAGTGAGCTGGACAGACAATGAAGCAGAACTAGGAAGGATCCAGGGATGCCCATCGGAGCCATCTGAAGGTCCCGAGACACCTCGCTGAGTGGAGCGGAATAGCAGTGTTGGTTGAGAGGAAGAAGGACCGTGTGCACCAGAGCAGAAATGTTCTACCCTGCAGACCTGGTTGGGTGAGAGGGCTGCTGCCCAAAGTTTCATTGACGCACTTTCACACACTTGTATCTATAACACAGTGCTGCTGGGACCTGTAGTCCCACAGAGGAGATTTAAAGAACTAAGGACGGAGTTTAATATAGGCCTCAAGCCTGTCCTTCCATTACAATTCTGACATTGTGTTATACAAAGTTACTTGCACCGGAGACAGTTGCAGTGCTGCCGCACTACAATAATAGTTCAACACCCACCTTGTTTCTCCTGGTTTGTTAATCACTGGATTACAATCTAACTCACACATAGCTAGCAGAAGACAGAAGACAAAGAAAAAGGACTACCTCTATTATTGCAAGGCCTTGCATCCCATTGTCTTTCAGAGAGACAGCTTTGCAAAGCAGGGGGAGCTCCCTAGGAATTGTGTTGTTCATTATAACATAACATTTGTCCTGTTATAATTATTAGCGCAGGCTCAGAGAGGGAAGGTGCTCAGAGTGAAGGTGATTTTACTCTGACCTTAGTCCCACTCAGAGGCGCACGTTCAGGGATCACTTACTACATCTTTCTGTGTACAACCTGTTATGAAGAACCCCTTTGTTTTCCTCACTGTTACATTACGTTTGTGTGACAGTGCAAATATTGTAATTACCCTTTTCTACCAATTATAAGTAAAAATACGTTTTTGGTTAAGTACAATTGGAGTGTTGTTCCTTTTCCAGCAGGTGGAGCATTGGATGCCCAGGTAATAACAAAGGTATATTATTGTTATTGTACACATTGTGGGGTTATTCTTTGTTGTCAACTGCACACCACACCACAGCTGTATTAAGGGGATTGAGTCTGTGCTGTTACACAGAATGGAACCCGAAGTGTCAGAGGTAAGGGTAGCTTCGAGGGTCTAGGATGGCCAGTGGGAAAATGAACAACTTTGCAGCTCCCAAGGGAGTAGTGCGCTACACTAACTTTTCTTTCGACAGGTTTAAAGCTACACCAATGAGCCTGGTATTACAAATCTCAAACCCCAGATGACCCATGTTCCATTTCTATTACACCCCCCTTTTTTTTGTCTTCTGGTATAGTGGATAAAATCATTTAAGATGTCCCAAGTCTCTTTGCGTTATTTTTGTCATTTAATAATAGTGACGCATAAGTTACATTACCTTATCCTGTTTGCTTCTCCTAGGTCCCTATCCTCCAGCTTGGATATGTAATCTTTGATATATTCTCTTCTATGCCCTGGCTGGAACTGCATGCTTTTCAACATTCATATGTTTTAGTTGCCTGTTACATCCGTCGTCACTGGTTTGTCCCCATCCTGCTCTTGCGGTTAACTGCTTCACCCACATTTCCATGGGTGCTGCACCTGACCAGGTTTGCAGGAATAGGATGCTTTTGTCCTTTTGATCTATGTTCATATTTTAGTGACAAGATATTTCTTGTCCCCATGATTCTGTTTTACATTTATTGTTCAATTGTTATTTTTGCCATTAAGGCTAATGATGTATTCAATTTGAATAATGGAAGTCACCACAACTCTCTACAGCTACACATGACAAAGAACTGTTATGGGGCGTACACACGGTCGGACTTTTCAGCTACAAAAGTCCGACAGCCTGTCCGACAGACTTTCGACTGACTTTTGGCGGACTTTCTAACGACCGGACTTGCCTACACGTGATCACACCAAAGTCCGACAGATTCGTATGTGATGATGTACACCGGACTAAAATAAGGAAGTTGAAAGCCAGTAGCCAATAGCTGCCCTAGCGTTGGTTTTTGTCTGTCGGACCGGCATACAGATGAGCGGATTTCTGGGTCCGGCGGAGTTACGACGTAAAGATTTAAAGCAAGTTCCAAATCTAAAGTCCGTCAGATTTGTAACTGGAAAAGTCCGCTGAAAGTCCGGGAAAGCCCACACACGATCGGATTGTCCGCCGGATTTGGTCCGTCGGCGTCCGTCTGACTTTTGTAGCCGAAAAGTCCGACCGTGTGTACGCCCCATTATATATCTCTTTGCTACTGCATACTATTCAGAATGTATGATATAAAGCCCTTACTGTTATTTCAAATGTTACCTCTGACCATTCCCTAATGCCGCGTACACACGGTCGGACTTTTCGTCTACAAAAGTCAGACAGCCTGTCCGACAGACTTCCGGCAGACTTTCGGCGGACTTGCGGCGGACTTGCGGCATACTTTCTAACGAACGGACTTGCCTACACACGACCACACAAAAGTCCGACGGATTCGTACGTGATGACGTACACTGGACTAAAATAAGGAAGTTCATAGCCAGTAGCCAATAGGTGCCCTAGCGTGGCTTTTTGTCCGTCGGACTAGCACACAGACGAGCGGATTTCGGGGTCCGTCGTAGTTACGACGTAAAGATTTGAAGCATGTTTCAAATCTAAAGTACGTCGGATTTGAGGCTAAAAAAGTACGTTGAAAGTCCGGAGAAGCCCACACACGATCGGATTACCAGCCAGCTTTAGTCCGTCAGCGTCCGTTGGACTTTTGTAGACGAAAAGTCCGACCGTGTGTACGCGGCATTAGAGTTAGAAGGTAAATATATTGCACCCCATATTAATGAATCTGACCCCCTCTCTTTCTCTAAACTTCACGGTTACATGATTGAGTTTTACCATAAGCACTATTACATGTTCCATGTTATCAATGGGTCTAGACGAATAGACGAAAGAAAGCTTTTCAACACTATAAGAGATTAGGAGCAGATATAAACTTATGCAGGAAACACATTTTTCCTCCTCCAACCATCCAAAATACTTTGATAAAGCCTACAACCAATTTTACTATACCACTTTTAATAACAAAACCCGCGGAGTTGCCATCTTCATCCGTAACTCCATTATTCTTGATATACAAAATATATACAAAGATATAGAGAGTCGCTTTATAATTATTAAGGGTTCAATAAACAACCGCGCTGTAACCATCGCGATAGTTTATGCTCCCAACGAATCACAGTCATCCTTTTTCACTAATTTTTTCGAGACCCTTGATCGTTATAGCTCTCCCCACATAATCCTAGGCGGTGATTTTAATCTAGCCTCACAACCAGCCTTGGATAGAAGTAATGTGGCCCCCTCTTCTAAGGCTTTCTCTAAATCTCTTATCCGTTCCATCAAAAGACTCCAACTCATTGACTCCTGGAGGGCCCACAATGTTGGAATAAGAGCTTATACTTATTATTCACATCCCCATGAAGTCTATGCCAGACTTGATTATATTTTTTGCTCTCCCATATTATTAGCTAACTCTTCTAAAGCTCTTATTCACCGATGTCCCTGGTCTGATTACGATATCACTTCATTTGAAACCGCACACATAGGACTTGCACCCTCTCCATTCAACTGGCGATTAAACGACTCTATATTAACAGACCCTTCAGTAATACAATCTATCTCTACACACATAGAAAATTACTTCACAGAAAACACAAATGATGAAACCCCTCCCATGACACTTTGGGCAGCTCATAAAGGGGTCCTTCGCGGTCAACTAATCAGCGTAGCTGCATATAAAAACAGAAAATGACTCACTGACATTAGATGTCTTACTAAGGACCTAAATCATCTATACAATGAATTACAATCCCAAGAAC
The DNA here is from genome assembly GCA_037952835.1 of Lithobates septentrionalis. Lineage (NCBI taxonomy): Eukaryota > Metazoa > Chordata > Amphibia > Anura > Ranidae > Lithobates > Lithobates septentrionalis. The sequence goes on along the minus strand of JBBDGP010000851.1, from coordinate 554,368 downwards.
TTACTAGACAGATCCAAGACAAACGCCAAGCCTTAGACCTTATTCTATCAGCAAACACAGAAAAATCACTTAGATTCTCGAAGGCTAAATTCTTGCTCCATGGTAATTCTCCCTCAGCCATGTTAGCTAGAAAACTCAACCAAAAACATAAACCTCCTCATGTTTATAAAATTAGAAATCAGGCTGGCAATCTTATCACGCACCCACAAGAGGTTTTGAGTATTTTCTCTTCCTTCTACAAAGACCTTCTTTCAGGCCCGCATACCCAACCCAATCAAACCTCAAAAACCTGGCTAGATGACATACAATTACCTTCCCTTAGTACACAACAAATAGAATCTCTTAATGCACCTTGCACAGACACAGAAATAATTAAATCCCTTAAAACCTCCACAGCCCCTGGACCAGACGGGGTTCTCCTCCTCATATTACAAAAAGTTTGCTTCTCTCTTAGCCCCCAATCTAACCAAACTCTTTAATCACATTCTCAACGGTAATCACTTCCCAGAAGAGATGCTCCTGGCCAATCTATCCTTAATTCCTAAACCACTTAAAGACCATTCCCTCCCACAAAACTATCGCCCCATCTCAGTCCTTAACAACGACCTAAAAATTTTTGGAAGACTGCTTTCTGACAGATTGGCAGCAGCCATCACAAATTTAATACACATTGACCAGACAGGATTCATGCTGGTCGTCAAATTGTTGACAACATAAGATTGGTCACCAATATTATTCAAGACGCCAACCTACATTCTCGCCAACTTTGCCTCCTTAGTTTAGATATCCATAAAGCCTTCGATAGTGTAAACTGGTCCTATCTTAACCACCTTTTACCAAAGTTTGGTATTTCTGATCATTTCCTGCAAGGCTTTAATGCATTATATCATTCCCCCCAAACAAGAATTAAAATACCTGGATATAATTCAGAATTCTTTCCTCTTAGCAGAGGGACTAGGCAGGGCTGCCCCCCTATCCCCACTTCTATTTGCGCTAGCAATCGAACCATTAGCCCAAAAGATCAGAAATAGCATAGATATAAAAGGCTACTCTAAAGGAGACAAAGAATTCAAGCTCAGCCTATACGCTGATGATGCTCTCATATTTCTTACTGATCCTCTCACCTCTATCCCGTCCCTCCTTAAAGAACTTAATATCTTCCATGACATTTCAGGCCCTAAAATTAATATGAATAAATGTTCTGCATTACCCATTAACTACACTCAACACACAAGACCCTCTTAATAAAAAACTTCCCATTTATGTGGTGCTCTCAATCTTTTAAATATCTAGGCATCACGGTCACTTCATCTCACAACCTCTTATATAAAACCAATTACATCCCTCTCTTCTCCCATATCACCTCCCTTCTCAAAACATGGTCGACTTTCCATATATCCTTCCTGGGTAGAATATGTGCCATTAAAATGACGATTCTCTCTAAACTTCTATATTACTTCTGTGCCCTCCCTAAAAATGTTTCGAAATCTAAACTTGCTTTTCTTCGAAGAGAACTAAACAAATTCATATGGGCGGGAAAAAAAACCCCAGATGCAGTTATACTCTCATGCATAGAACACAATCTATCAGTGGATTAGGTCTCCCTAACCTCTGGCTTTATTTCCTTGCAGCCAGATGGACGCAACTCCCTCAGTGGTTCACACCTACCCAGGAAACTCCATGGAAACAATTTGAAGCCACCTCAATTTCCCCATTGTACCTACAGGGGATTCTGTGGTCTAATACCACCTCCTATAGCAAACTTATTAAACATAACACAATTGTAGCACACTTTTTTCAGCTGTGGCTCAAGGTCAATAAAGCCTTCAATCTATCCTCAGACACCCCCCCACTTACCTCCTTCCTAGGCGACCCCAGATTTATTTTGGCCTATAACAACAGCCACTCCTTTTCCCTCTGGATCAGTAAAAAACTAACCACATTAAAATCCCTACAGACAAAATGGGAATTTTCTCCATTCTCTACTGTGCAAGCTAGATACAATCTCCCTTCCTCAGAGCTCCAGCGCTACCTTCAAATTAGAGCCTTTTATGCAGAACATTTCTCGCTCTCCACTCACCCCACTAACACAATCTTTGAACAAATCTGCATCTCTTCAACCAGAGACAAAGGCCTCATATCAAGACTATACAGCTACCTCAATCATTTTGGTTTACCAGACAAATCTGGCCCAATGCTCCATTGGGAATTAGATCTGGATTGCTCTTTTACAGTAGATATGTGGCACATTTTTTTTCAGACAAAAGCAACAAAGCCATCTCTTTTAGAGAAACCCTATAAAGAAATTCTCCAGATGGTACCTAACCCCCTCTAAACTCCATACTTATTATCCCTCAATCTCTCCAAACTGCTTTAGGGGATGCTCAGAACCTGGCACAATCTTACATACATTTTGGAGTTGTAAATATCTAGACCATATTTGGCATAATGCTGTTGAAAAAATTGAAAATTCATCCAAACAGAAAATCACCTCCACCCCCCCGATGTGCCTATTATATGCAAACATACCTAAAATACCTATACCTTGCATGAATCTATTCCGCTCATTATGCAGCTCCATCCAATGGATGATCGCATATAACTGGAGATCCAATAACCTACCATGGCCACAAGTACTAGCTAGAATGGAAATGCTTAAACTTTCAGAGTGGATATACCATACTCTATATGACACCATCCACATTTATGAGAAAAAATGGTCTTACCGGAACTCAAACTAATCCAGAGATATATTTTATTGTTGGTTTTCTTTATTGACTTTGTTCAATTTTTGTACACTTGAACTTCCAAATAAAACATTTGTAAACAAAAAAAATAAATATAGCAAAGGTAGATGGACAGGCTAAGAGTCTTATGCACTGGCAAAAAAACCTGACTGATCTTAATGAAGATGAATAGACTTGAGCTATGGAGATCTTACCTGTGGTATCTATTTCACCTTGTCAGCAACTGACTCAGCTTTTTATTCTACACAGAACCCATTATACCCTACAAAAATTCTTTGCTTGGGGAAAATACACCTCGCCCTTATGTCCACGATGTTCTGTATCCAATGGCTCCCTTATCCATATGCTATGGCGTTGTCCCAAGCTCCATAGATATTGTGAGAAAGTGTTCTTGACCTTAAATACAATATTGTGGACAGAAATAACAAATACACCCAAATTATCACTACTGGGAATAATTCCAGATGGAATTTTACCAATAGAGATGCATGTAATGTGGACCAGATCTCTCTACCTGGCTCGCAAACTCATTTTACAAAAGTGGATTGATAACACACCCCCAACTCACAAACAATGGGGTAACAAAATAAATTATATATTAAGAAAAGAGAGACTAGCATACAAACATCGAGGTGCCCCTCAAAAATTTGTTAAAATTTGGCAGTATTGGCTTAATTAGAGTAATTTGCTGTAGGATGGCTCATGTGGAGGGGAAAGAGGAAGGGGGGATGGGGATGAGGAGATCGATGTATAACAAACTAAGGAGATGAGTAGTGTATAAGTTAATCGTAATGAAAAATAATATAGAGGTATATGTTTGATGTTGTTTTGTTTTCCTAGTTTACTTTTGGATTATGATTTTCAATGTTATTACTGTCCTTGTTGCTGTTTCTTTATATATGTATACCAAGAAGTGAAATGATGGTAAAAAATTTCTACATGTATATTGTATTATTACCTAACAATTTAATTTTCTCTTTTTGCATGTAATTTGCATGATAAAAATAAAAAAGGTTTGGGAAAAAAAAAAAGTTTTTGTTCCTGTTTTCTCTTTCTTGTAGGTTGAAAGGGAACATCTGACTCCCAATGAGGAACCCAACTCCACCAAAAACCAGGCAGCCCGGACGGACGAGCAGGCGGAGGGCGGTCCTTTTGGGGCAGAGTGCCATGGTCTCCAGATAGCCCCCCCCAAACAAGGTATACGATCAAGCGGAGGGGGGTCCTTTTGGGGCAGAGTGCCATGGTCTCCAGATAGCCCCCCCAAACAAGGTATACGATCAGGCGGAGGGCGGTCCTTTTGGGGCAGAGTGCCATGGTCTCCAGATAGCCCCCCCCCCAACAAGGTAAATGAGCAAGCGGAGGGGGGTCCTTTTGGGGCAGAGTGTCATGGTCTCCAGATAGCCCCTCCCCCCAACAAGGTATACGAGCAGGCGGGGGGCGGTCCTTTTGGGGCAGAGTGCCATGGTCTCCAGATAGCCCCTCCCCCAACAATGTATACGAGCAGGCGGAGGGGGTCCTTTTGGGGCAGAGTGCCATGGTCTCCAGATAGCCCTTCCCCCACCCAACAAGGTATACGAGCAGGCGGAGGGCGGTCCTTTTGGGGCAGAGTGCCATGGTCTCCAGATAGCCCCTCCCCCACCCAACAAGGTATACAAGCAGACGGAGGGCGGTCCTTTTGGGGCAGAGTGCCATGGTCTCCAGATAGCCCCTCCCCCAACAAGGTATACGAGCAGGCGGAGGGTGGCCCTTTTGGGGCAGAGTGCCATGGTCTCCAGATAGCCCCTCCCCCACCCAACAAGGTATACCCTTCCACTGGGGTCCCCCCCCAGAGGGCCCGCCCCCCTTCTACCCGTTGGGGGGCCACATGGCTCTGTGGCCTAGGCATGCCCTCGGGGGCGGGGCACCCCACCATCTCCAACTCAGACCTCAGATAAGGCTCAGATCAGATCTGAATGTAAGCATATTACAAAGCGGAGGAAAATAAAGTAACCAGGATTGCCTCAGTAACGGTGAGTGAAGAGGGAAGAGCCCAGCGCCAAATCCCCATCCGGCGGGCGCGGGAAATGTAGCGTACGGCATCGCCCAGGGACCCAAGTCCTTCTGATCGAGGCCCAGCCTGCAGATAGTGTTAGGCCGGTAGAGGCCCCCCGGCGCAGTGGGACCAGGCCTACCCGGAGTCGGGTTGTTTGGGAATGCAACCCAAAGCGGGTGGTAAACTCCATCTAAGGCTAAACAGGGGCGCGAGACCAATAGCGGACAAGTACCTTAAGGGAAAGTTGAAAAGAACTTTGAAGAGAACGTTCTAGAGGGCGTGAAACCGTTAAGAAGTAAATGGGTGGGGTCCGTGTGGTCCGCCCAGAGGATGCCACTGCGGGCCTGTTGGACCTCCCCGCCTCACCCCTCGCGGAACTCGGGTCAGCGCCGGCAGGGGGACGCGGGCCCGGCTCCCGCAGGGCACATTTCCTCTGGCTGGCTGGGAAGGCCCCGGTGGGAAGGTGGCAGGGCTTGGCCGGTCCAGCCGCGCCCGGCGTTACAGCCCCCCCTCGGCAAGAGCAGTCGCTGTGGCCTGGGGCCGAAGGAGATGACCGCCTCTGCGCCCTCCCCCCACTGAACCGTCCTGCCCCCTCCTCTCGGGGGTTGGGGAAGAAGGGTGGGGAGGGGGGACAGGGCCCCCTACTCCCTGCGCAGCTGTCAACCGGGGCTGACTGCACAGAGTTCGCCCCAGCCGCACCACTGTGACGGAAGGGCTTACACCTAACGGGTGACAGGGGTCCGCAGCAACGTCTGTGTCCCACCCGACCCATCTTGAAACAGGGATCAAGGAGTCTGACACACGCGCAAGTCGGAGGGCTTCTCGAACGAAACCCTGTGGCGCAATGAAGGTGAGGGCCGGGGAGCCCCTGGCTGAGGTGGGATCCTTTGCCGGTGATGGCCGGCGGGCGCACAACCGGCCTGTCTCGCCCACCCTGCCGGGGAGGTGGAGCATAAGCGCACGCGGCAGGACCCAAAAGATGGTGAACTATTCCTGGGCAGGGCGAAGCCAGAGGAAACTCTGGTGGAGGGCCGCAGCGGTCCTGACGTTCAAATCGTCAGACCTGGGTATAAGTGCGAAAGACTAATCGAATCATCTAGTAGATGGTTCCCTCCGAAGTTTCCCTCAGGATAGCTGCCGCTCTCAGCGCGCATTTTATTCGGTAAAGCAAATGATTAGAGGTCTTGGGGCCGAAACTATCTCAATCTATTCTCAAACTTTAAATGGGTAAGAGGCCCGGCTCGTTCGCCGGGCGTGGAATGCAAGCACCCAGTGGGCCACTTTTGGTAAGCAGAACTGGTGTAGTAGCAAATATCCAAACGAGAACTTTGAAGGCCAAAGTGAAGAAATGTTTCATGCGAACAGCAGGTGAACATGGGTCAGTCAGTCCTGAGAGATAGGCGAGCACCATTCACGGGCGACGGCCTCCATCACTTTCGGCCCATCGAAAGAGGTCAGGTTCAGATCCCCGAACCCGGATCTGCGGAGACGAGTGCCTCACGGCGTCCAGTGCAGCAACGCGAAGGATCCAAGAGAAGCCGGCAGGAGCCCCGGGGAGAGTACTCTTTTCTTTTTGAAGGGCAGGGCGCCCTGGAATGGGTTCACCCCGAGAGAGGGGCCCGAACCTTGGCAAAGCATTGCGTTTTCGGCGGACACAGAGAGAGAGACTCAGAGAGAGACACAGAGGGAGAGACTCTGAGAGACAGAGAGAGACTCTGAGAGAGAGACACTGAGAGAGAGAGATCACTGTGTCCTGAGAACATTCTGCTGACTGAGGTCTGAGCTGTCTGACTGCCTAAGGGAACCGGCGCTCACCCCCCTGACAGAACCAAGACCGGATCAGAAGGTGAGCAAATGAAACCTGATTGGAGCATGTTGGGGCCCAACCCTGGAGTGCAATAAAAAATGAAGTCTCCCTATCCCCCACTTGCCACCCTCATTCAGTGGCGGTGCATCCAAAAAGGACGCAGGAGCGCTCACCCCCCTGACAGAACCAAGACCGGATCAGAAGGTGAGCAAATGAAACCTGATTGGAGCATGTTGGGGCCCAACCCTGGAGTGCAATAAAAAATGAAGTCTCCCTATCCCCCACTTGTCACCCTCATTCAGTGGCGGTGCATCCAAAAAGGACGCAGGAGCGCCGCCCCCCTCCTGGCACCGCTGTAATTATGCATTGCATGAATCTATCTATAGTCGCTGCTGACACCCCCTATTCAGGTGTCCGGCCCCTTTTGGGGCACCGGGCACCTGAATTACAGCAGTGGAGGTGTTTTTTGGAAGCACCTGATTAGAGCCATTGGCTCTAATAGGCGTCCAAAATTGTGAGAAACGAACCCAATGCTGTGCATTCCTTCTCACTCAGCTGTATGTTAGGAAAGCGAAGGAATTTGCTTTCCTAACATTGAACCGCCTCTCAGCCATCAGGTGCACCAGGTCTGTGTTACCTGTCACCTGATTGGCTGAAACGGCAGGCGCTGTGATAGGATGCCTATCAGGCGTCCAATCATAGCAGAGGAGGTGCGGGCGGGAGAAGACATAGGGGTCGGGGAAGACTTGGAGGACACCGCTTGCCGCCATCATCCGCTGCTCAGCCGAGACAAGGTAAATGCCAGGCAGACGGTGGGCGGGGGGGCACAGTGGCTGCGTTTGATGGGCACAATGGCAGCGTTTGATGGGCAAAGTGACTGTGTTTGATGGGCACAGTGGCTGTGTTCGATGGGCAAAGTGGCGGCATTTGATGGGCAAAGTGGCTGCGTTTGATGGGCACAGTGGCTGTGTTTGATGGCACAGTTGCTGCGTTTGATGAGCAAAGTGGCTGCGTTTGATGGCACAGTGGCTGCGTTTGATGGGCAAAGTGGCTGCATTTGATGGGCAAAGTGGTTGCATTTGATGGGCAAAGTGGCTGTGTTTGATAGGCACAGTGGCTGTGTTTGATGGGCACAGTGGCTGCGTTTGATGGCCCAGTAGCTGTGTTTGATGAGCAAAGTGGCTGCGTTTGATGGCACAGTGGCTGCATTTGATGGGCAAAATGGTTGCATTTGATAGGCAAAGTGGCTGTGTTTGATGGGCACAGTGGCTGTGTTTGATGGGCACAGTGGCTGCGTTTGATGGCCCAGTAGCTGTGTTTGATGGGCAAAGTGGCTGCGTTTGATGGCACAGTGGCTGCATTTGATGGGCAAATTGGTTGCATTTGATAGGCAAAGTGGCTGTGTTTGATGGGCACAGTGGCTGTGTTTGATGGGCACAGTGGCTGCGTTTGATTGCACAGTGGCTGCGTTTGATGGGTTTTATTTTCAGAATTTTTCTGTTTGTTTGCGTCCCCCTAAAAATTTTGAGCACCAGCCGCTACTGCCCTCATTTATTAAAGTGGGTGCGTTTGATGGGCAAAGTGGCTGCGTTTGATGGCACAGTGGCTGTGTTTCATGGGCACAGTGGCTGCGTTTGATGGCACAGTGGCTGCGATTCATGGGTTTTCTTTTCAGAATTTTTAAGAGTTTGTTTGCGCCCCCCCAAAAATTTTGAGCACCAGCCGCCACTGCCCTCATTACTGTGCTCGACTTGAGATGCACAAAGAACTGAGGGGACACTAATAAAGCTGACCTCTCCCTCCTCCTCCACCCGCCAGCAGGGCTGCTGTCCAAAATCATGGGGCCCCATACAGCCTATCTGACAGGGCCCCCTTTAGATTTATCAGTCCCTCTCTCTGTAGCCTCAACTGCACAGATGAATGAATAGGAAGCGCTTTGAGGCTTCCTGCTCATTCACAAACTGAAGCATAGTAAACACAGTTTAATATGCTTCAGTGATGAATGGACATGGGTGTGATTGGTACCAATCATTTAATTTGTTCATTCAGGAAGGGAAGGGGTCAGTAAATTACATATTTACAAGCCCCTTACTCCGCTCTCCATCATTAAACACTCCTGTTCGCCCGCAGCAGCTTCCGGCAAGAGAGGAGAGGAGGGAAGCCAGCAGCTCTGCGGGGGGAAAGGGGCACACGGGGGGTAGACAGCAGATGAAAGTGGCAGATGTGCTAGAACCAATCCCCCTGCAGTGAAGCCGGAGGGGGAAAGAAGAGAAAAAGCTGTTAGTGCTGCAGGGGGGGGGGGAGAGGATCAGTGTCTGCAATAAGACAATACAGTCAGACCTCCTGCCCAGTGGGTGCCCGGGCCCCCCTGTTGAACTGATGGGGTCTGGGCCCAGTACAGAAGGACTGGCTGTACTGCCTTATCAGCGGCCCTGCCCGCGATCGCAGGACGATCTCCCGGCTGAGCCAGTCACCCAGAAAGACAGAGCAGCGGAATGTTCCTGAGATGGTGACACGCTGCCGCTTCCCTTCCCAGTGTTATAAGATGGACAGCGCCCCTGGCTTCCCTCTAGATGTGCACTTCTCCCTTCCTGCCACTGGGGGCTGCTTGTATATGCAGGTGAATTGGAATGTGATTTTAGAGCACCCCCAGTTTGCTGTACCCGAGGCTGACTGTTCTTCATGTCCTACACCGCAAGCTATGCCACTGTTTGCTAATGTATATTGCAAATAGAAGTTTTCAGTAGATTTCTAATATTTGATGTTACAATGGCAGTCTTAGCAGATTCCTCTGTGAAGAGCTGAGTGCTGGGGATATGGCAGGAGAAGATAATATGACATGATACATTTTATTGTAAATTTAACTTGAAGTTTCCATGTTCCAGCACTTCCAGTTCTGCACTCTCCCTTCTCTCTGAAGCAGACAGAACTCATTCACAAAACATTAACTAGTAAAAAATAAAAATAAAGAACAGGGGTTTGGTCGGCTAATTATCTGCAAATTGTGCCACATCCTAAATTAAGAATTTAAACAGAGATAATTCCCCTAGTGGACTTTAAAGGCACATATGAAAAAATGTGTAGGAAAGTATTTTAAGTAGACAACAATTTATTAATTACAAAAAGCTCTCATAAAGACATCAAACAAATGACATAAATAAAAAAGGAATGTGATTACACATATTTATAGCTATTGATACCAATACGCTTGCACCCGACGTGTTTCGGAGTTGTTTTAGCCTCCTTCTTCAGGGGTGGTTGTAAGCTTTAACAAAGCTTTATTGGTATATATAAATATTGGCTGCGCATTCCAGAAAGGTTTAAAAACAACGGTGCTGACACATACTGCCCATCAAGCGCGTCCTCCAATCGTGGTGTGTAAGACTTTGTTTAGTATATCCAAAGTATTCATATGACCTCTATCGAGGTGGAAATAACTGGGTAAGGATGTATGAGGTGGTTTTAGTTCCTTATGATAGGAAGAAAGGCCCATTAATCAAGGGCATATAAATGTTTTGGATCTGGAATCACACTGGGGCCAAATGCGGGTCCTGATAGGCCTACGGTACAGAGTTCGAAAAAGACCACCAACTGATGATAGGTGTAGACCAGGTGGAACTCAGATAGAGTATGTAGCAGCGGCTCACACCGACAGCGTCCTGTCCAAAGCAGATGACCACTAGGGGAATTATCTCTGTTTAAAAAAAATAAAAATAAAAGACACAGAATGCCTAGGTATGTCAAAAACTGCAAACTTTAATGGGGGGGGGGGGTGTGGCGCTGGCGCGTCCCCTCCCTGAAATGCGCTTTTGCAGGTTGGGTTGTCTGCATTCTAAATCAATGGCAGCCCCCCACACATTTTCACCCAGCAGCGTGTTTTCACTGCAATTCCCACACATAGGTGTGACCCGAGCCTTCTACCTCCTAAACCTGGAACAAAGCCGGCTGTAGGAAGGTAGGAACGTGGTACCACATGGTGGTAGGATGACAAGTAGCAGACAACGGGGGAGATACATGCCGTTTCCCCCGGTGACGACAGTCTCTTTTCTCTCTAGATAATCTATCATTTCTTCTTCCATTCAAAAATGTTTTTTGTATTCTGTTAAATCGAAGTGTATGAATACTTTTTTCCACTGAGAAGAGAGAGTATCTCTGGAAACTGTTAGGTTGGGTTCACACTAGCTGCGGCCGTGGCTCACAGCAGGGGGTCCGGTGCGTCTCTGTTCACCGTTTCAGGAGTGAATCGGATCCAAACCTTTGGCTGAATTAGCACCTGAAACAAGCCAGAAGACGCACAGGACCCTTCTGCAATTCGGAGCCCCCCCCTGGAGGTGTGTAAACCGGCTCCATAGAGAGTCTCCTGTCATGCAAATTAGATGTGGAGAAACCCGCATCAAATTCACATCAACGTGAACCCAGCCTGAAAGTAGAGCTAAAGGCAAATCTTTTTCTACACTTTTGCTACCTCTGCCCCTGTTAGGGAGATTCAACCCTTCTATTTGTCCTGTTTACCATTATCATTGGAAGTGACACTAAAAGAAAATCCCACATTTTGAGTTATCCCCAGAAACGTAATGCAGTAATACCTCGGATTGCGAGTAACGCGGTTTACAAGAGTTTTGCAATACCAGCTATTATTTTTTTAAAAATGCTGACTCAGTTAGCAAGCATTGTCTTGCAAAATTATTAGGATTCAAGCCTCCGGGGTGTGCAGTACTGCATTTGGCCAGAGGTGCGGGGGGGCGCCGGTGACACTCAGAGTCACTCACTCCCGAGTGTCTCTGAGCCTCTGCAAATGCATCCGAGTGGCTCTGAGTGCTCTCGGAGTGTTTCCAAATGTCTCTGGCGCACCCACCACCTCTGGTTACATGCGGTACTGCATACACTAGCAGTGCCCCTGGAAAGGATTATCTGAGTTTCCATTATTTCCTATGGGGAAACTCTCTTTGATATACGAGTGCTTTAGATTGCAAGCATTGTTCTGGAACGAATTCTGCTTGTAATCCAAGGTACCACTGTAGATGGGAAATCTTCCAGTGAGGATAATACCAGTTCTGGTGACCTGGTGGCCCCAAGAGATCTCCTTTGAATTGTAGGGATTTCCTTCCTGTTTTGGCTATAGGACAGGAAATGAAGGGAAATCTCACCAATCAGACACAGATGGTGAGACAAAACAACTAATAGGGGTGACAGGGGTTATAACGCTTTATCCAAAATGGAATAAAAAAGTGTTTCCTATACTTCTACCTTAAAGTATAACATATACAGTATGACTATTTTATTGTATCATAAATACGATTTTTATTTTCAGAAAACAACAACTATGCCTGACTCAATGAAGAATAAAATCAACACCTGTAAGTCATTCTGACATATTAATTGATTTGTTAATAGAATCTGACAAACAGAAAACATGACATCACATCCTAGGGCAGTGACATATTCAGGCGGCTTCCCGACCCGCTCCTTAACAACCGGCTAATCTTCACACAGAATTTGAATCAGTTGATCTTTTTTCGACCGATCTTAATTCAAATTGTCCTGATAAATTGGAATTTGTTAGAAAATGAATAAACAAAACAAATCAATGAAACAAAATTTGTAATATAAAAAATCGAAGTCGTCCTCCCCGCCAATGATGACCCCCTTCTCTGCCAGTAGTGACCCCTGTCCTTGGCTCTGCTAACCCTAGTCATCTGCCCTACTGATCCCCTGTACACTGCCCTACCAATTCCTGTACAAGACCCTGCTGACTTTCCATCCTTTGCCTGCTGACCCCTGTACACTGCCCTGCTGACCCCCTTGTACACTGCCCTGCAAACTGTTGACCCTATCCTCTGCCCTGCTGACCCCTGTACACTGCCCTGCTGACCCCCTGTACACTACCCCCCTGCTGACCCCATGTACACTGCCCTGCTGACCCCCTGTACACTGCTCTGCTGACCCCCTGTACACTGCTCTGCTGACCCCCTGTACACTGCCCTGCTGACCCCCTGTACACTGCTCTGCTGACCCCCTGTACACTGCCGCCCTGCTGTCCCCCTGTACACTGCCCTGCTGACCCCCTGTACACTGCCCTGCTGACCCTCCCTGTACACTGCCCTGCTGACCCCCTGTACACTGCCCTGCTGACCCCCTGTACACTGCCCCCCTGCTGACCCCATGTACACTGCCCTGCTGACCCCCTGTACACTGCTCTGCTGACCCCCTGTACACTGCCCTGCTGACCCCCTGTACACTGCCCCCCTGCTGACCCCATGTATACTGCTCTGCTGACCCCCTGTACAGTGCCCTGCTGACCCCCTGTACACTGCCCTGCTGAACTCCTGGTACACTGCCCTACTGAACGCCCTGTACACTGCCCTACTGACCCCCGGTACACTGCCCTGCTGACCCCTGTACACTGCCCTACAAACTGCCGACCCTATCCTCCACCCTGCCGACCCTCTGTACACTGCCCTGCTGACCTCCTATCCTCTGTCCCCCCCCCAAACATTTTTTACTGCACCCCACATTAGAAAGGCTAAATCCGGCCCTGCTCTGAAATAACTGTGGGTATAGGATTTGTGGCATTGGGACTCTGTGCTACCTGGAATATTGCTGGTTTACACCAGATTTTGGGGGAGAAAGGCACGCTGATTGCACAGCTGTGTGCTGGGCTATTTAGTTGTGACCTGGCTATGGCTCAGGGCCCCACCCGACAGACAGGAAGTGTGTGCATGGAAGTCAGGTAGTCTCCCATTCCTCTGCAGGAGTCAAAGACTGCATGGGTGCAGCCAGAGCATGCATGTCTGCAGGAGGCAGATGTACTTTGTGACAGAGCAGCCAGGCACTGATCAGGAGTAAGTTAGGAGAGAGCTTAACCCAAGGAAACTCTGTTGTTCTAAGGAGCAGACCTAAGGCCTAGGCTACGGGCCTGAAGCAGCCGTGTGGCAACAACGTAAGCCAGGAAGCTCTAAGAGTCACCAGAGGTACAGAGTGGGTACCAAACAGGGACACAGTTACAGGGTCAAGAGGTCCGAGGTCAACGCCTGAACAGCAGTGCTGACCAGAGAGCCAGGTGGCTCGGTATTTTCCATTGAATTATTGCTTTGTGGAAGAAACCCCTGCGTGGGAATCCTGGATGGACTGTTTTTCTTTTACTTCAATAAACATGGGCCAAAAAAAACCCCTTAAACTGCATATCTGGCGTAGACTCAGCTCACTGGTAAGCTCTACACTGAAGATAAACAACCCCCAAACCTCACAAGTGGTGTTCGAATGCGGGCATGACGGAAGAGTTCCAGATCCTCGCATACCAAAAACAGTGAGTAGCAAGAAACTGTATTTTACAGCAATGCTGTGAGGAGCATCTCATGGGAACCAGTGGAGTCTGCATGTGAAAGTCTGCTGTTTGCAAGTCTTAAAGAGACAGTACGCAAAATTTTCCTGTGTTAAAAGGAACTGTGTTAAAAAGCGTTGTGTGCCTGACTGCAGATATGGGGCTGTCAAAACGCAAAAAGGAAGCAATGTTTGCTGAGAGAAGAGACAGAACCTTGTGGCTGGAGGGGTTGTTACCGACAGAACAAGCCCCAGACTGGTGCAAAATGCACTTGGCTGCACTGGAGCAAAAGAAAAAAGGAAAGCAAGCCGTCACTTCGTGCAAAGAGTGAGCAGATGGGTGCGGTTGCCCATGGCAACAAAGCAGAAATCCCTACAGCTGACTTCATACGGCCTATGCTGCCTTCTGAACATGTTGAAGACTTTTTGGAAGATTTTGCGATGATTGCTTCCTACAGAGGATGGCCCAAAAGTCGCTGGGTTGAGTTGGTGCAACCTTTTCTGATGGAGGAGTACCAAGAGGTGTACCGCGGAATGTATCATAACCGAGATGACTACAACAATTTCCTAGGAGCAATCCAATCTAGAGAGCACTGGAAAAGATCAGTGGGGAGAATGTGGTCTCCCATAGCAACCGGAGCAACCTGCCAAATGGAATGGTAAGACTGTTACAAATGTGAGAGAGACTGGTAATGGGACTGTTCCCTGTGAAGTGGGAATAAGTCCAGTGAAAAAAATTGCTTTCAGAGACTTGCTACAAGTGAATACCTTGTGTGGTAGTAAAGCCCAGTGTGAAGCTGAACCTGCAGCAAGCTTGAGGACTGGTAAGGACTTGTCTTCAGGCAGTGTATTGTGTAGCTGGAAGACAAGTGGTAAAAATGAATATAATGTGTTGCTCGCTAATGCGATTAAAAATGTGATAATGCATCCAGAAATGTCAGGGGTGACCACTGAGAAATGTGTGCCGTTGCCCCTGGCAACCATGGCAGGTGTAGCAGAGGTGTCCCTGGAGACCGCCCAGGAGCTCATGGTGTCTGAGCTCAGGGTTTCCCAGGACAACTGTGTCGCTGCCCCGACTGGCAAGTGTGTTTCACATGAGATGAAAAGCGATGTACTAAGTATTCTACAATCTCAAACTGCTAATGTGCTACCGCAGACTATACAAGGCAGAAAGGTGGATAATGATGATGTTGAAAAGTGTATTACTGACAATGTTGATGGTTTGGTGTCTCCCATGGTAACCACAGGCAGTCCCGTAGAGTTGTCCCTGGAAATCTCACAAGGACTCCCTGTGTTGGAGTCGGCGGGGGTCCAGGACAGCTCTGATACTGCTCAGGTGGAAAACAATGGGAAAACATCTGAAATGATGGAGCATGAATTATCACAATCTGATGTGGTTGACAGTGACTGGTGCAGGTTGTCTGCTACTAAACCACTCTGTCCACCTGTGTCTCCATGGGCAGAGGGAGCCGTACTACGGAGTGCTGGTGACTGGAGCACAGACTGGATAGACTGGGATAGTCTCACCATAAAGGTGTTAGCGTGGTGGAAAGAAATTTCTGAAGGTAATAGTAAGGTGGACACTATTGCTGCTGTGACAAATGGAGAGGCTGCAGGGCCAGTAGACGCAGATGCGTTGGCTTTTGCGGAAGTTAACCCTCTCCAGTTGGAAAAATCTCAAAAGGGCGCATACATAGCAGAGGTTTTGTCCACAGCAAAAGAGATGAGTAATGTTGAGTGTCAGGATGGTGGGATAATGGATAGGGACTTGGAGGGGCTCAGTGTTGCTGAAAATGAGAGGATGAGTGTGACGCATGCGATTTGCAGTGCTCATGGGGAGCCGCAAGTTTTGTCAGTTGCCTCTGAGGTGGAGGTATCTTTGAGTGTCTCGGCCTCTCAAGGCTTGACAAATGAGCCCTTCCACGTCGTTGGTAAGGGAAAAGTCCCTAGAGTTCGGTGTATAGATGTTGCATGTCTAGAAATAACTGAGATGTTGTTGGAAATGGTGAAAATCTTTCCCCTGTACACCTGCATGTATCCACCTCAGATGGGCGACCTGGTACTGCGTAGTACCAATCAGTGGAGACACGTGGTACAGGCGATGTTCAGCAATGTTGATAAAAAGTTACTGCAATGTTGGTTAATTTTGTGGAAAGTGGTGTCACGGTTCTCTGCAAGAGTACTTCCAGCAGCAGTTATGTGCGGAAGGCGTTCAGGGGAACTGCTAGAGGAATCAGAAATAATAGACATAGTGGAAGTCTCTCCGTATGCTGGTGTGATGGGATGCATTCCTGCTGGTGCGATCCGAGGTGCAGCTGAGCAGTGCTTGGTACATGGCACATGTACTGTCTCACCCGCTAGACCTCATGTAAAGGAAGGGCCCAGAAAAGACGTGGCAGTAGTGGGAATTTGGACCATCACTCGCAGGGAGGTGCAGTTTGAGGTACCCAGAGACACTCTGACAGGAAATAACTGTAATGGTAACTGGTTATGAAAAAGTGTATGAGAAGCACTGTAGAGCACTGTTGGACAGCTCAGAGGTATTGGTTGAGGTACCAATGGACACAGAAATGGTTAAAGAGATTGGTGTGGAAAAATGTGGCGAAAAATGTCTGTTGGTAGGACAGTCGCTATTGGAGTGTTGGACAACAGGGGGCAATGTGAAACTACGGGAATGTTCCATAGGGAATAACTGGCTGCCTGTAGATGGTCCCTCCATAGACCCTGTCCTAGCAAACAAGGTGACCAAGAAGTTCAATGATAATATTGAATTGACTAACCCCTTGTGGAACATTGCTATTGAGGTTAAACAGAAGGATGTGGTGTTGATCTCAGATGGTTTGCTTGCCAATGGTAACCACACTGGGGTTAGTGAACCTGGGAAACGAATGTTGTTGGTCAGTGTTGCGTCAGGTAGTGAGAGGGGTCAGTCCCTGATAGGTTTCATGGAAGTGGGTCCCCAACAGTCCCGGGAGAGTAGGTGTATGGGAGAAAAAAAGAAAGGGAGGATCCCGTAGCTAGAAGGTAGAAGGGATAGAGAGTAGGAAGAGGGGGTGTGACCTTGACGTTCCTCCAGTACAGAGCAGAGGGAAGACATGAGTTCCAGCCATGGAGTACGAGATTGGGTGGGGGCTGCTGCAGTGGCTGTTGGTGCAGCTGCTGTAGGCTATCTAGCGTATAGATCCTTCTGCTGTAAAGACAAGTGCTGCAAAGCTATGGTAAACCAGTCGCTACAGAAGGACAATCCAAAGGTGGTTTATGCTTTCGACATGGAAGATCTTGGAGACAAGGCAGTTTATTGCCGATGCTGGAGATCAAAGGTTGCTGCGATGGTGCCCACACGAAACACAATGAAGAGACCGGTGACAATGTGGGCCCTTTAATCATTTTGAAGGAATCCTAAGTGTTGGGTTCAGTCTTTAGATACCGATGGTGATATTATGAACCCCAGCAAGAAGGCAGAGGATTATTATATACAAGGACCATCATCTGTGTCTCTGTTGTCTGCCTTACTTATATATGCCTGCAGTGGTGTGGAGGGTTTTGTATTTCTGTGTTTGACTTGGAATCAGAGACTTCATATCCACTGTATGAATTGCCACTGTGTATACAATGCCTCTATGGTTCCTTGTTCGTCAATCTGTGGTATACTGACATTGGAATGTAAAATAAATGCATAGGCATTAAATTATATACAAAATTGTAAAAAAAAATAAAAAAAAATAAGAAGGAATAGAGAAGTTAGTGGGAGCCCACGGTTCAGGAAGAAGTACTGGTGGAAGCACACCCGGAAGAAGATGTGGGTGGAGTGCCCCTTTAGAAAAAAAGTTGGGCAGATTAGGACTCCTGCTGCTGATAGTTGGCACAGAGGTGCCAAGGTGAAGTGCTGGTGGAAACATACCCAGAAAAAGAAATGGGCCTACGCAGCTAATGGCATGCACAGAGGTGTCCCATTCATAGTGATGGGTTTATGTGTTCCTCCCTCCGGTTCGAAACAAGGGGGAAGATATGTGGCATTGGGACCCTGTGCTACCTGGAATATTGCTGGTTTACACCAGATTTTGGGGAGAAAGGCATGCTGATTGCACAGCTGTGTGCTGGGCTATTTAGTTGTGACCTGGCTATGGCTCAGGGCCCCACCCGACAGACAGGAAGTCTGTGCATGGAAGTCAGGTGGTCTCCCATTCCTCTGCAGGAGTCAAAGACTGCATGGGTGCAGCCAGAGCATGCATGTCTGCAGGAGGCAGATGTACTTTGTGACAGAGCAGCCAGGCACTGATCAGGAGTAAGCTAGGAGAGAGCTTAACTTAAGGAAACTCTTTTGTTCTAAGGAGCAGACCTAAGGCCTAGGCTACGGGCCTGAAGCAGCCGTGTGGCAACAACGTAAGCCAGGAAGCTCTAAGAGTCACCAGAGGTCCAGAGTGGGTACCAAACAGGGACTGAACAGCAGTGCTGACCAGAGAGCCAGGTGGCTTGGTATTTTCCATTTATTTCATTATTGCTTTGTGGAAGAAACCCCTGCGTGGGAATCCTGGATGGACTGTTTTTCTTTTACTTCAATAAACATGGGCCAAAAAAAGCCCTTAAACTGCATATCTGGCATAGACTCAGCTCATTGGTAAGCTCTACACTGAAGATAAACAACCCCCAAACCTCACAGATTGTGTATAAAGAGGTCTTCTATTTTTTCTTCAAATAGATAAACTAGATGGACTTGTGTCATTCTAACTATGTAACTATATTCAGCAGAATGTTTTTAAAACAATAACTGATTTTCTCGAATGGGACAAAGCAAAAGGGGTGCCTACACATGCCACCAACATGTGTGATTGTCTGTTCTGTGTCTTATGTGAGTGCATTGCAAAATAACTACTACTATATTTTTACTCTTCCATTTATGTTACATCTACATTCACATTTTTGTTACACACCTGAGGTATTTTTTAAGAGGCATGGTGAGTCTTTTGAAGACTACATGTTTTTGCCACAAGTTATTGGAAAACGAATTTGTTTACACAAGGTTTTCAGTTTATAGGAGTTAACAAGTGGAGGTATGAGGTCTGTGCCATGTGCATGGCGGGACCCCATTCTGTTACTAGGAGTGAGATAACAGGACTGGTGGAGAGGGCACAGGCTCAGCAGCATCCCTCCTAATACAAACTTACATGAAGGCGCAGTGTGTGGTGACATGGGACATCCATTTCTCAGATGAATGCTACACTTTTACTGCCTACACTGTGATGGACCATCTCTTAGTCTGTGAACTGCCTTAATATTGGATTTTCACATGACTGCAGTCCCCGCCTGGTCCAAGGCATTGATGAGCATATATATATATATATAGAAAGATACCCCGCCTACAAGTTTGTTCGCTAGTTCATCTAATTGTGAACGTGCTGGGTTCATCTAATTGTGAACGTGCTGGGTTCATCTAATTGTGAACGTGCTGGGTTCATCTAATTGTGAACGTGCTGGGTTCAGGTCAAACTCGTATTCAACTCAAACCCAAAGTTCATCCTTAGTCCTGATAGATCCTGCCTATGATGTTTTTTGTGAAGAATAAACACTAAAGTATAGCCCAAAGCAAAAAATAAAATAAAATTAGTGTAGGGCTAGCCTGAAGAGAAGCGCAGGTAAGCTGAGCAAGTCAGGGTTAACATATGTTGTCAGGGAACTTGGGGCTGCAGGGGATTGGGCAGCCAGCGTGGGGGAGGGACTTCAAAAGCTAGGAGTGAGGGAGACAAGGGGAACCGGATATTCAGGGTAGGACACGAGGAGGCAAAGCATTCCTCTGCGGCTCTGTCGTGTCTGAATCCCAGCATCTGGCAGAGCAGCTCTGCTCTATGGCCAAGTCAGTGGGGACCAATTGGCTGCAGAGTCAGATCGCAGCCATGCTTGGGACATCTTCCACAGCTCCAGCTGGTACGCAGGTGAGACATGCTCGGTGGGCACATCCCCGGAGGGCTTTAGCCCCTCACAGAGCTCAGGGAGCCCAGACTCTGACCTTCCAGCCCAGCCGGCTCAGTCTCCTCTGGCTAGCTCCAGTGCGGGCACTGGGAGGAATCCATGTCGGGGGTGGTGGAGCTCTGCGGGACGAGGACACAGCCCTACACCGTCCTGTCTAGAAGAATCACGAGAGTGCGGCCGCCTCCCAGGCGGGGGTCGCAACGGGAGTGGCAGCTCAGCGTGGCTCAGCATCGTGGGAGGAGTCGCATTACAGATGATAGGTAATTGCAACATTTTATTTGTTTCAAATTACAAATAAGTAATTATATTGCTAGTTTTATAATACAGTGTGTGTGTTATTAATGTATTCTTTCTGACTTGCCAACAGGGGCTGTTTATTTGGACCAGTGCAGCGTTGAGCCCAACATCCCAATATTTTTAATATTGGCTGGGGCACTTTATTTTGGGGACATTTTCCTATTCCCACTCAAAGCCAAATTTAAAAAAAAATATTTGCCATAGAGGGAATTATGAGCCTCATAACAATTAGTTTATTTATTGCTGGTATGTGTATGAAAAATATATTGCACTATATCACACAGATGGAGATGTATAACTATACGGTACAGAAGGTGTCAGTCTTCCAAATCCCCAAAGCATTTGCATAAATGATACTTTCCATTAAAGCCTAACTTAAGCTGTTTTTCCCCTAATCGTCTTTCAGGACAGCCACCTGAGAGACCTTGGCTCCTCCCCTCTGTAGGAAACACCGTGCCAGCCCTCTATAAATTTCCTCCAGAGGGGAGACACCATTGGAACCAGGCCAGAGGAGCCAGAGGGCTCAGGCAGCATGTCCTAAAAGAGGAGTAGGGACTCCTTGGACAAACCAGAAGGAGATCCATGTGTGCAGTGTCCGGGACCCAGGGTCAGCACAGCACTAACCTGGTAAAATCTGTTTTTCTTTGCCACCCCTGTATTCCTGAGCGCAGGTGGAGGTCGGGGGGGGTGCCTTTTCAGCACCGAGCGCAGTGGGAACAAAGTGCAGGTCCTGCAGTCCCATACCCTCAGCAGCGTGCGATAGCAGCAAACCACGCGGGTATTGGGACTGCACGGCCTGTGGCGGGTGACGTCATGTCCGGCCGAAGGGGTGTGCACTTCCGGGTTCACGGGTTCCAGCCGCGAACGATGAAAAGGAGCCAGGCAATGGCTGGAGAGGAACCGTTCATGCTGTGGAGACAGCAGAGGCTCCGGAGGTGACACCACAATGGCGGACGCAGAGGGATCAGACCACACTGCTCCAGCCATGTAAGGGGAACCTAGGGTGGAACTCCCCTGGCCTGAACCCACCACCCCCCCTCTACCTTTAACAATGTGGGAATATCCTCCAACCAATATAATCTGAGAACAATAAAGGAAGGGTATGGTCTAGAGTTCTCAAGATCACCCCCAAACAGATTATACACCACTAAACTTCCAAGAAACAAGGAGAAGGCCAGAGGGTTAATGAGGTCCATAGAGGAGCTCAAAAAACAAAGGGTAATCATCAAGGTACCAAAGGAAGAGAGAGGGCATCTTTTCTACTCCCACATATTCGGAGTGCAAAAAGCCTCAGGGAAGGTCAGACCGATCCTCAGCCTCAAACCTCTAAATCTATTCATAACCTACAAGAGATTCAGAATGGATTCCATATACTCAGTGAAGGCACTATTGCCTCCGAACTGTTATATGATTTCCCTAGACTCAAAAGACGCTTACCTCCACATCCCGATACACCGGGATTGTCAGAAATTCCTAAGGTTGGCAATAGAGACAGAAAAGGAAATCCTACACCTAAAATTCCAGGCTCTACCCTTTTAGCCTCTCCTCTTCGCCCAGAATTTTTACAAAGATTCTGGCCGAAGCTCTGGCACCAATACGGATCAAAGGCATATCCTTAATTGCCTAACTAGACAACCTTCTCCTGTTTGCAGAAACGCCTGGGAAGTTACTAGAAAATCTCAAGTATACGCAGACATTCTTGGAAAGTCTAGGTTAGCTGATAAATTTAGGAAAATCCAACCTACTCAACAAATAATATACCTGGGATATATCATAGACTCAGCTCAACAAAGGGTGTTTCAACCCAAAGAAAAAATAGAAAAAATTCAAAGGGAAGTAAGCACAATGCAGGCCAATTTACCATGTGCCATAAGGCATATAATGTCAACGCTGGGGCTTTTAACATCTGCAATCCCAGCGGTACAGTGGGCAGGCCACTGCAGATGTTCCTGTTAAAGATATGGGACCGCAAGCAGGAGTCCCTAGATACCAAGGTTCTAATACCAGCAAAGGTAAAAAGAACCTTATGATGGTGGAGGAGTACCGGGAACGTGAACAAAGGACGGCTGTGGGCCTACCCATTTCCCAAATCTTAACCACAGACGCAAGCGGCGTAGGGTGGGGAGCACATCTAGGCTCTCAAATAACACAAGGGACTTGGGAAAAGGAGGAGAGGATGAGATCATCCAACTGGAAGGAATTGAAGGCAGTATAGTATGCACTTCAAACCTTCCAGAGAGTTGAGAGGTCATCATTTGCAGGTCAGGTCCGACAATTCGTCAGTGATCGCCTATATAAACAAACAGTGGGGAACAAGAAGCAGAACCCTGTGGACGTTAGCACAGGAAAACATACTCTCATTGTTAACAGTCCACTTGAAAGTGGATTTAAACAAAGTGGCAGATTTCCTCAGCAGGAAAAAAGTGAGAGAAGGCGATTGGGTACTAAAACAGGAGGTATTCGAGCAGATTGCTCAAAAATGGGGAATACCTCAGGTGGACTTGTTTGCCTCAAAGGAAAACAGGAAAGTCAGAGTGTTCTTCTCCCTGAAAAGAGAGGATGGAGCGCTTGGGGTAGATGCGTTAGCACAGAGGTGGACATTCAACAAATGCAATGCCTTTCCCCCACCAGTACTACTACCAGCGGTAATAAGGAAATTACGGAAGGAGAATACAACATTAATTCTCATAGCACCTTACTGGCCCAGGAGACCGTGGTTCTCTATGCTCAAGGAACTTGCGATAGAACCCCCCTGGTTATTACCAATCCAGGAAGATCTACTCTCCCAGGGCCCAGTACACTGCCCCCAAGTGGAAAGATGGAACTTGGCCGCATGGTGTCTGAGGAGCAGTTGCTGGAAGCAAAAGGGTTCTCAGGCCGTCTAATAGATACACTGCTGAAAGGTAGAGACACGTAACATCTACCAGAAAGTATGGAAGTGCTTTAACAGATGGTGCACAGAATAATTTCAATACACAAAGCTCAGTGGCAGTCTTATAGTTTTTACAGAACGGTATAGACAAAGGACTAAGCCTTAGCACGTTAAAGAGTCAAGTGTCAGCACTTTCGGTTTACCAGGAAAAGAGATTAGCATCTAATCCATGGGTAATCAGACTCTTTAGATCTGTGATCAGACAAAGACCGATACAAACCACAGTCTTTCCAAGGTGGGATCTGTCATTAGTGCTGAAAACTATGACAGCAGACCCCTTTTGAACCATTAGATAATTGCAACCTCAAGATGCTGATGCTTAAAGCAGTCTTTCTGGTGGCAATTACTACAGCCAAAAGGATCTGTGAGATAGAGGCCCTATCAATCAGGCCCCCCTTTTTTCAGATTTTTCCGGATCGCATAATCTTTAAAATGGATCCGGGATTTCTGCCTAAAGTGGCCTCGAAATTCCACAGAGGTCAGGAAGTTGTACTACCGTCATTTTGCCCAAATCCCTCTAAGGAACAAGAGGTAAAGTTTCATAATTTACATGTCAGGAGATGAGTCTTACATTATTTAGAAGCAACAAAAGATATTAGGAAGACGGATTCTTTATTTTAAGTTCTGAAGCGAAGAAAGGGCACAAGGCCTCAAAACACACCATAGCCAGATGACTAAAAAAAGCCATTGAACAGGCCTATAAGTTAGGAGGCATGCAGATCCCAGAGGGTATCAGGGCACACTCCACAAGGGCAATGGCAGCGTCGCAGGCAGAGAGAGCTGGAGCAACGCCGGAACAGATTTGTAAAGCGGCAACCTGGTCCAGCTTTGCCACCTTTGTAAGACACTATAGAGTGGATCTTTGGGCGGCTAAAGATCAATCCTTTGGACACAAGGTCTTACAAGCCGTGGTCCCACCCTAGGGGTAAGTGCTCGTTTATCCTCTCAGGTGGCTGTCCTGAAAGACGATCAGGGGAAAAACGAAGTTACTTACCGGTAACGTTCTTTCCCGGAGTCTTTCAGGACAGCCGGGTACCCACCCAAATGTGTATTAAGACATGAAGATTTCCTTACAGGAAATGTGATCTAATTAATTTATGTGTATCATATGTTCTTGTGTCTCCCCAGCGGACTGGAGGTGCTCTTTAAAGAACTGAGGAGCCAGCAGGGGAGGTCAGCACTCTCAGCCATTGGCTTTAAGCGCTGATCAGATGCCAATGGGCAGACCTTTTCCAGTCATCCCGGCTTCTGTCGGACCGGCTGCCAGACACACGGCCCTTAAGGCTCCATTCACACCTTTGTATTTTGGGATGGCAGCACAATCACTGGGATTCTGCCCGTCATCTCAAAACACATTACAATCACAAATGCAGGTTCAGGGAGCATTATTTTTAATCGCTGTGCAATTCAAATGGGTACAACATTGTAATATTCTCTGCAGATTACATTGATGTTTATGTTCAGTTTGTTTTCACATAGTATGGAAAAAAAAACATGAAATGTTTAAACTGAGAAAATGTAGAATTTTAAGAAACAATGAGGTAAATTAAAAATTTATGGCAGCAACACGTCTCAAAAAAGTTGGAACTGGGCAACAAAAAGCTGACAAAGTAATTGGTATTAACCAGGAAGAACTGGAACTAATTAGGTTAATTGGCATCAGGTCAGTAACATGACTGGGTATGAAAAGAGCATCTTAGAGAGTCAGATTATCTCAGAAGTAAAGATGGGCAGAGGTTCCCCAATGTGTGAAAAGCTGCATCTAAAATTTGCACTGCCCAAATCATTTGGAGGGGGGATTATGGTGGGGGGGTTGTTTTTCAGGGGTTGGGTTTGGCCTCTTAGTTCCAGTGAAGGGAACTCCTAAGGCATCAGAATACCAAGACATTTTGGACAATTTCATTCTCCCAACTTTGTGGGAACAGTTTGGGGACGGCCCCTTCCTGTTCCAATATGACTGCTCACCAGTGCACAAAGCAAGGTCCATAAAGACATGAATGAGGGAGTTTGGGGTGGAGAAACTTGACTGGCCTGCAAAGAGTCCTGACCTCAACCCGACAGAACACTTTTGGGATGAATTAGAGCGGAGACTGCGAGCCAGGCCTTCTCATCCAACATCAGTGCCTGACCTCAGAAATGTGCTATTGATGAACAGACAAAAAACATTCCCATAGACACACTCCTAAAGCTTGTGGACGGCCTTCCCAGAAAAGTTGGAACTGTTATGGCTGCAAAGGGCGGGCCAACTCAATATTGAACCCTACGGATGCCATTAAACCTTTCGCCGCCAGGTCCATACGTCGCAACGGCGGGGGGTATTACACACAATCCAGTGGCTGCAGACACCGGGATTGTGTGTGAATCAAACAGGCAGACTCCTGCCGGTCAGGTAAAAGCGTTCAGGCAGTGCCGCCTTCGCCCGAGTTCTCTCACACACCCCCGGTACTGGCGCCCCCCTCCCGCTCGTGCACTCCCACCATGCTTACCGGGCTCCGTTTGCCCATCGGCGGGCCCGGGACAGTCATGGCGGGTGTTGGCGTGTAGAGGGGAGTGAGAAGAGCGGACACATGTCCGCTCTCCTCCCCTTCTTGCAGTGACCCGGAAAGCGACGTCACTTCTGGGTCACCTTCTCAGTGCCCCCGGCTCGTTTTGCAGAGCAAGAATGTTTTGCAATGCGATTTGCATTCAGTGGAATGCAGGGGAGACATTGGGGGTCTTTTAGACCCTGCATATCTCAAAGAGAACCTGTCACCAAAAATTCATCGCATAGGGGACTGTTTGTCCCCTATGTGATGAAAAAAAAAGAGCAATAATTCTAACACAAGACCTCCTCCATAACACTAAACTGATACTACAATACAAGAAGTGACCTGTTTTGACCCAACCGCAACATAAACATGCCGCCATCCCTGTAAATAGAAGAAAAATAGAGAATGGGTATTGGGACTTTGAATGATTTCTAAAAATCCTAACTCGGTTTGCGAGTGTTGTCTTGCAAAACTAGCAGGATTCAGGCCAAAGCGGTGTGCAGTGCCGCTTTTGGCCTGAGGTGGGGGGGGCGCCGGAGCTGAACATCACCGATCGTCGACGTTCGGAAATGCACGGAAAGGCCCGAGGACAGTTCGGCTGACATCGGCAAACCTCGGAGTGTTATCCTAATAAATGTAGACATAAAAGCAGTTGATGAAATTCATGAATTTAAGGCAAGCTTGACTTGGCATCCCTGAGTGTAGACTTGACGCGTTTCATGGCGTTTAAAGCCAATCAGGAGTAGGATGCATAAGTAATGGCTAGAGAATAAAATAGGTCAATCAAGTCTCTGCTAATTCTATTGATTCTATGTGGCTCTCTGGTCATCACTTGGCACAGCCATGATAATAATAGGTAATTGCAATATTTCATTTGTTTCCAACTACAAATAAGTAATTATAATGCTAGTTTTATAATACAGTGTGTGTGATTAATGTATTCTTTCTTGCCAACAGGGGCTATTAAGTTTGACCAGTGCAGAGAGGAGCCCAACATACCCAAATGCTTAGTAATGGCCGGTACAATTCATTTATTGGACATTTTTTTTTTTTTAACCAATAAAAATAAATGCAAAGTCATTTATGCAGTAAGGGGAATGCTACAAGTAATAAACTTTGGCTTGTTTGTTGCAGGTATGTGGTTGAAAAATATATTGCACTATATCACAGAGATGTATAACTGTACGTACAGAAGGTGCCAGTCTTCCAAATCCCCAAATCATTTGCATAACTTATACTTCCCATTAAAGCCTAACTTAAGCTGTTTTTTTAGTCTTGGATAGAGTCGGGAAGAACTAAAAATTCTCTGTTTTTTATGATTTTTTTATCACTTCCTGTCCCTGTGAGTTTTCCACCAGAACAGAAAGACGCGGTGTAATCCTTCCCACTCTACTAAAATGTATTTTTTCCCCCCTGTGTCTATTTGGAGAGATTTCTCACAATTTTAGCTGAGTTGAGCTTTAAGTACACGATCGTTTTTTTTTTTGCTGGTGAGGAGATTGATTTACTAACAATCCCATGTTAGTACAGCGATCTCCCCCCGCTGAGCTTTTGTGGGGGGGCGGCCCTCTCACCAGAATACACCGGTCAGCACTCTCAGCCATTGGCTTTAAGCGCTGATCAGATGCCAATGGGCAGACCTTTTCCAGTCATCCCGGCTTCTGTCGGAACGGCTGCCAGACACACGGCCCTTAAGGCTCCATTCACACCTTTGTATTTTGGGATGGCAGCACAATCACTGGTCACCTAGTCACCTAGTCTATGGGCTTTATGGACAGGACATAGGCAAAATATGTCCTTAGACAAATCCCACATCAACTATCAAGCTGTAGCCCATTGGCCATGGCGTTGTATATGCACTCAGCGTGAATTGTCTGTATTAAGAAAACTGTCGATTGGTTTGCTCTGTTTTCCCATACTATATGAAAAGTGCATAAAATGTACGTGTTTGGTGTTTACAATTCATCATGGGCACCCAATGTGTCCCCCTAAGATTTAAGGGGTGACATTCGTTGTCCTAGTGTTCGTTCTTGTTATCTAAAAAACTAAAAAAATAAAAAATAAAACTTCACTTTATTTTCCTCTATTCAACTTTTCTGCCGTCTATCCTTTCACTACTTTTCACCCACAGAAGCCCCTAGAAAAATTACACAGTTGACCTATGAGGATGCACAGTATTTATGCCATTGACAACCAAATTATATAAAAGTTTGTGTAAAAACAACCCAGTAATGGGTTAAGTGGACAGCTGACTTTTCTATGAACAGGACTTTATCCCTTCGACTTACTACAACCTAATTGGCGGCCACCTCCAGCAAGTATATTATAAGAAGGGTGTGAGGCGGCCTAACCAATGAACGTCCGAGAAGAGGCTACGTCATTATGTCACGGCGAAACGCGTTGACGTCACTACGCAGCCTGCCCGAGAGAGCTGGAGGCTCTGATGAGCCGACGTATGAGAGGAGAAGACCGGAGCTTTTGATTAGCTGCATGGATCGGCGCTCCGAGTGAACCGGACTATGGGTAACAAATTGGTGTCAGTTGACCCACCAAGGAGACGGCACGAGATGTCATCCTCATTCCCAATGCAGCAGGCCAGCACATGAGTGCGAATGACATATAGAAACTACGATAGCAGTACTGACCACTGAGAAGCAACTTGAGGACGGCCTGGTAACGTATCGATACCACTGCTATCACACACCACTGTGCCAACATCTCTAACTGTGTATCAGGTCACCAGACCCATTGTTGGAATCCCGCTTTCTAGTTTTGAATGGCCGTTTAATACTAGGACTGTTAACCCTTTATCTGGATACTGGATTGATCCTAGAACTTATTACCTCAGCACTGCCCTATACCATCAGCTGATATAAATATATCAGACAGAGGGACTCTGACAGAGACAGACAGACCATATCATAGAGATCACTGTCGTTCTGAGGACATTGTGCGACTTCCTGAGGGATTCACCACCCCCTGACAGAACCAACATCAGAAGCGGATATCCAGTGGGGACTTTTAACACCAAGGGACAGGAAGTCCTCACCTCTCTGTGTATACAGTTGCGTTCTGAAATGGGATGCGTGGAAGGAAAAGGACACCTATAGGACTGGAGTGACAGAACCAGCATTATACGCTCGTACCCCTGCAGGGGTGGGGCGCTCCGGTGAGTGCAACCACATTGGGGGGGACAACCAGCTGCTACAGCACGGCACTTTATCACTTAAGAAGACTTTCCTGCACAATTGTTATGAACTTTTCTTGCACTAAATAATATATGGTTTTGTGATTTTTAGCTGCGATTTTTAGCTGCGATTTTTAGCTGCGATTTGGACACATTATCAATGATTTTTTATTGCTTATAATTATTGCACATTTACACATTATTGGTGGACAACTATTGTTTTTGGACAATTATTGTTTTTGGCACTTCATCACTTTATATTTATTCATGTGAAGATGCATTTATGGTATTTAGTGATGCTGCTTGATATTTGCGTTTCTTTGCACATATAATATTAATTTTTACCTGATCAAGGTGTTTTTCACTAACACAAGGATCTTTTTGGATCCTACCGAAAAATTTCACATTTTTTATCTTTACACCTCTTTTTATACACTTGCATTTCCTGCTAATTTTTTATTTATACTCCCAACACAGCGCCACTCCCTATACTTTGATCTACCATCAGCTGATAACAATTCCCAGATTGAAAATCACCTAATACACATTTTGTGTGAGGCACAGGACTGCCTTTTGCCTCGTTAAAGGGATAAGAGTTGACTTATGCATCTCTTGTTACTGCTTTAATGATCTGGTTCTCCACATGATGGAATTACCAGATTTGGGATTTAGGAAATAGGACGGCACCAGCACTCTTTCCTTTATTTTCTCTCTATTCTCCTATTGTCTCAGCCCTTACCTGATCCTCCCAAATTTACACCTTCGCCCCACTTAGCACCACCATCTTGTGAATGGCCCCATTGTGTCGAATTGGCTAAGTGTCATGAAGGACTGAGACAATTGCTCGGATTAGGCTAGCAGAAATATTGTTATATGTATGTTTTGTTTGTCTGTCTGTGTCTGCAATATTTGTAGCTAATGGCAATAATTTTTGTAATACCAATAATAATGTGCACCTTATGTTTTATAATTGAATAAACTGTAATGCTTTTTAATTAATTGTATCCCTGATGATTCTGTTGCATAAAGTAACCCCTATTAGGGCCCGTCTCTAAACGGGCTGTTTTACCATACCCCTTTTTTTCCGGCCATTCTACTTCATGACCAGGTACAGGTGATTACTCGCGCATCCCCATTCCCCCCAACCCTTCCCCCATACCCCTTTGTGTTTTGTCAGCTTTAGCCTGTTTCCATCTCTGATTCTCCTTACAGATCACTACATTGTGGCACAGGTGCTATTTATTGTCCTAGTGCTGGGTCAACTCCTTGTACTTCTTTCTTTCAGAATAAGAAAGAAGCCAAAGCTAAGAGGACCCCCTGGAAATTTTGCACTGGTCTCTTTCTCTTTGCATGTACTGAGCAAGAACAGTGTTTTCTTCGATGCCATTGTACTGCTGACTCTTTGCACAGCCATAGGTCCTTGGTTTATTGGAGAAATTATAGATGGCCACATGGGAGCTTGCTTTGCCTTTGGAGTGATTGTTGGAGGACATTTCCTAGATGGAAGTCTCACATACGTGGTTGGAATAACACAGATGGCGTTCTTTAATATTCCCCTGACTGCATACCTGTGCTGGTGTTTACTTTGTAGATGCAAGGGTTTCTTTTCCCATCTGCGACACACTAGGGAGATTGTCTGTGTGCCGATTCACTTCTTCATGTTCCTCCTTTTGGTCTGGCAGATCTATTCCTGCTTTTTCCTCTTATTGACTTATGGCACCTTAGCAACTTTCCTCTCTCCAATGAAGCTGTGGCTGGTGGTGGCTACGTTGGTCTTGGGCAGGAGAGTGTGGGTGTTCAACTCCCCAGAACTAAGGTCTTATGTCATTGAGCTGAAGAACTGTCAGAGCACTTGACAGCTACCTGATGACAGGGAAACGTAGGGGCAGGATTATGTGACTGCATCCTTGCATAGAATCCTCATTTATACCTGGAAAGTCCAATCTTTTTAAGGCCAATTACTCTTTTGATTATGGAACGGCAAATCATGGACATTAATGACTTAAGCCTTCTATAGCATGATGTGGTTTACTTTTGATTTTAAAAACCCGCCACTCCTATGTAATACTTCTCAGAAGATTGAAGGACACAAAATGCTGATATTATAATTTGAATAGTCTATAGATTTATTGTCACTATGCAATAGTCTTTTCTCCTACTGGAAAATTGAGACCCTTACAGTGTATACAGTAATAGTCTGAATTTTCAACCCTGAGATTTTGGCTATGGGTGAAACTGGTGGGGGTGAACCACTGCTGCAGCAGACAGAGCTTCTGGGACTCCTACAGATATGTCATTGCCTGTGTTCTGACGAGAACTGTCCTCCTATCGGATAGTGTCCGCCCCGTACTGCGCAGGCGCAGCGCTTGCGCAGTACGGAGGAGAAGGAAATGCCGAAAGTGTCCAAAGTTGATCAGCTGACAATCAGCTGTACACGGCGCTTGGGCACTTCTTAGCGATGGCTGTGTGAACTCTATGTCCACTTGGATAGTAGGGAATGAACCTGGACATAGGGTGAGAATAAAAGCGCAGGCGCCGTGTACAGCTGATGATCAGCTGTTGAACTTCGGAGACTTTCGGCGTCTCGTTTGTCCTCCGTACTGCGCCTGCGCAGTGCAGGGCGGACACTATATGATAGGGGACAGTATTCGACAAGACACCTGCATCTCCGTGAGTCATATTTAAACCACTATAATGTATCCAGAACTGAAGTATACATTTTTGGCAGACAGATTCTAAAAATGTAACTGGTTGTAGAGAAGACTTGAGAATGACTCCAAATCCACAAAATCTAATGAAGCTGCCCATAGAAGAGCAGATATTTTGTATAGTAGAGCATTTAAAGAGATGTGCTGATTTAAAGAAAAAAATATTGGAGTACTGGGACCCACCATAACACCCAGCAAACAATATTCATAGCATGTATTGTACTTTTGTCCCTCTTCTTTATATAACCTTTGGTTTGAAACAACACATTGGAAAATCTAAGTGCAATTACTAATGCCTCCGATTGGCCATGGCACTCATTACTGTCCGTTATCTGAAACATATCAATAGTTGCAAGTGAAGCCTAGAGTAGAACCACAGATAAAACTTTATTTTTTTTCATTTTGGATAAAGTAAGGGAGGGTTATAACCTTTTGGGATTTTCTTTTTCTTTCAATGATATTGGTAAACGGGATAAATAGAGGGCAAATCTTAGGCCACAAAAAAAAGAAACACAACCGGAAGAAACAAGGGGAAGAAGCACAACCGCAAGAGGCACAACCGCAAGAGGCACAACCGCAAGAGGCACAACCGCAAGAGGCACAACCGGAAGAGGCACAACCGCAAGAGGCACAACCGCAAGAGGCACAACCGCAAGAGGCACAACCGCAAGAGGCACAACCGCAAGAGGCACAACCGGAAGAGGCACAACCGCAAGAAGCACAACCGCAAGAAACACAACCCGAAAAAACAGCCTTACCCATTCAATTTGGTCAAAGAAAAAAATGTATTGTTTTCTAAAGCAGCTTGGACAAGTTACTTTTAAAAATGTGCTGTCCAGACCAAGAATGTATTTCTAAAATGACCAAAATAGAAAAACAAATAATTGGCACTATGGTTTTGGTCTATTCCACCTGTGCTGGTTTCCATCGCTGTGAGCTTTGGGAAAGCCAGCCTAAAATAAAACACTATGCAGCGGGTAATATTTTACTTTCCGGTGCAATATGTTTATGTAAAGGAAGTTATGCCAAAGTTAAAGAAATGTTTGATCTCTGCGGAATAGAGATGTTTGGTACTTTATCTTATACATTTGGTACATTGTCCGCACTTCACAGGGGGTGCAGTACCGCACTGTGGCCACCAGGTGGCGGACTCTCGGGCAAGCTCCATTTCATTGCCACCCAGGCTCCGCCTCTTTTTGACCCCAGATATCTCAGAGGACCTTCTAAATATTTGTGGTAAAACAAATCCCATTAAGCGTATATTGATTGGTCTGTGCAAAAGTTATCGCATCTACAAAATAGGGGACAGATTTAGGGACTTTTTTAAAAAAAAGTCTTTATTTTTTTTTTTCTAGTAATCCCTGTAATGTCATACCAAGACATTTTGGACAATTTTATGCTCCCAACTTTGTGGGAACAGTTTGGGGATGACCCCTTCCTGTTCCAACATGACTGCTCACCAGTGCACAAAGCAAGGTCCATAAACAGTCCGGACCCCAACCCAATAGAACACCTTTGAGATGAATTAGTGTGGAGACTGTGAGCAAGGCCTTTTCATCCAACATCAGTGCCTGACCTCACAAATGTGCTACTGATGAAGGGTCCAACATTCCCATAGACACACTCCTAAACCTGGCGGACGGCCTTCCCAGAAGAGTTGGAACTGTTATAGCTGCAAAGGGCGGAGCCAACTGAACCCTGCGGATGTCATTAATGTTCATGTGCGTGTATAGGCGAGGGGTAGTGAGGATTTCATTTTTCTTTCTAAAATGTTCCTAATTGGTTAATATCACATATCTTGCTTCTGTGTGCGGGTCTTGTCATCTTTAGAATATTCCTTTCTTTTAGAATGGATCCCAATTGGAAGTGCCATGTAAATGTAAGATGTGTTGATTGCGAGTCCCGACATGAGCAGACATGAAGCTCCGGGATGGATTATGTGGCAGTGAGGTGACACCAGAGTCACAATCACTGCATTATTATAGAGGTGTCACCCAGCAGGGAGCTCTGTACCATGCGGGACACCAGAGGAGGAGAAGATCTTAGTAGCGGGTATACAGAGGTGGGTTTGGGGCAGTGCCAATGCCAGGAAAAGAATTGAACATGTAATGAGAAGGTGAAAAGACTTTCTACCATTGTGTTAGAAATGTAGAAATGTGGAAGCTAAAAAATCTATCTTAGTATTGGTCTTCTATGTTTTTTGCTGTCTGTGTTTTAGTGTAGAATCTCATTGTACAGGACAAACGTTTCCATTTATGAAAGATGTGATCAGATCCAATATTTTTCTTCTCATTCTGTGAAGGAATGTGATGTAGATAATAATAATAGTAATCTGAAAATGTCTATTTTCTTATGTGCATACATATTTTTCTCCTTACTCATTATATAAGTATACAGATTAGCTCTGTTCCTATATTTTCTCAAGATGGCGGGTACCCCCCACATCCCACACATCAGAAGAACGCGGAACTGGAGATAAAACCAAAGACAGTCAGACCTCGTTATGAAAATTCTCCATCTTCTTTTCCTTCTTAACCAATGAGATGTACCTATTAGACTAACATAGCAATGACGTATTTGTGTGTATAAAACATTAACACCGCCTTGAATAAATCAGAAGTGTAACAGTAACGATACTGAGCGTGTCTCAGAGTGTTTACTTTTATATGCATGCATATCAACACTTTTCAAATTAGAGACAGCAGCAGATAACCTTGGGCTCGATTGGAGCTCTTAATCATTACCATAACAGATGGTGCCGAAACCCGGGACCTCAGGCTACAGTCGAAGTTATACCGCGACAAGCATTTGGGCGTTAATCGATTGATGAGAGTGGGGTTTGCGCAGCCCTAACAGTACCGGTGAGTATGATTTTATATTCTTACCACTGTACGACTCTCTTATCTTTCGGTTGACGGCTGGATTCTGTCGGTATGCTGAGACTGTCTTAGAGGCAGGTATTTCCTCGCCTGAGGTTGTTTTAACGAACCTGCCAATTTGTTTCTGCTGACTGTATTTTTTTGTTCACTGTCTGCCATTCTTTGGGCTGCGAAACTCAGCAGTCTAAAAGTGCTACATGTGCGATTGTGGCAGTCGGTTATAGGACGGGTTACTCAAGGATTTGTCGGATCTTTAAAAAGAAATCTCAGCTGCTGGCGTTGCAGTCTGAAAGCATTACAGATGTGTCACCCCCAGATGTGCTGTCGGCCTCTGGGAGGTAACTGTAATGAATGACGGCCTATAACTGGATTGTGAGGTTACCTTAGCCTGCTGAAATTTTGCAGTTCGAAGAGTGGCAGGTGTAAATGTCCTGTCGTGATTGTATTTGTGGTTTATTGTTTGCTATACATGAGAGGGGGTGGGGACTGGTTAAGGTCGGAGGGGGGGCTGCCCGGGGGATCTGTTGGGTCGCGGGCCGTTGCTACTCACTACCCCTGATGTGTTTGTTCTTGTTCTGAGATTAACCGCCCCCACCGAAGGAATTTGCTGATAAGAACGCTGAGAAAAATATTAATCCCTTGGTTGTACGAGAGAAAAGAAAGTGATATTGCAAAGAAGATGTTGAAATAGTTAACAAAGTTGAAAGAAGTGGCGAAAGTTATGTTGCTGAAGAGACAGGGAGAAAAATCCTGTGTGATAAAGAAAATTGGATAAAGGAAGTTAAGAAAGATGGCGATTGTATTATGTATGTGTATCACAGAGCTGATGATATGTTGGAACTTGAAACAAAGGAGGGGAGGGACAGCACTGCTCTCTGTCTAACAACCACTCCTTTCTCACCACCCAAGCACAACCCACTGTGACAACTCAGCCCGGCGGCCATCTTAGTGCACCCATGCCTTCACTTTCTACCCAGTCCAGTGCACTTCCTGCCGGCGGCCATCTTGGTACACCCAGTAAGCTTAAACAGCCTGTACCCAGCCCTCCCTGTTTTAAACCAAGATGGTTCATACCACACACCTGTCTTCCCCAATACGGGAGCATCACATTCCCAAGCCGGATATGTTAATGATGAAGAAGCATCTGAGTGGGAAGCCCGACAGCAGGCAGCAAGGCCACCCACTGATTTAACCCCCAATCCGGCTCCAGACTCTCAGTTCCGAGAGGATCTCAAACACATGCTGGCAACCATAAGGAACAGTGCTTCTTGCCAGACCCTGCCCCAACAACAGTCTCAGTTAACAGAA
Organism: Lithobates septentrionalis; assembly: GCA_037952835.1. NCBI lineage: Eukaryota > Metazoa > Chordata > Amphibia > Anura > Ranidae > Lithobates > Lithobates septentrionalis. The sequence continues at coordinate 518,656 of JBBDGP010000851.1, read as the reverse complement.
GGGGCACCAGTGATGTATGTCGCTTTTACTCCATCACAAGCAGCGGCCTTAGTGACAAGTCTGCCTGACCCAGAGAAGCAGCCAATTCCCTTCTACCACAGGATAGTGCAGATACAAGAAACTTACTCAGCTGCCTGGAGAGACTTGATCAGCCTATGCCAAATCAAAGCAGGATATGTCTTTTGGCCAGTCATGCAGATGGCCTTCAATGATGCCAGCCTGACAAGTGCCACTTCCTACACCTCAGGCGTGGAGTTCTGTGCACAACTCCACGACTGGGCAAAGGAGAAGTTGACGGATCAGAAGACCACAATCCAAGATATTACCCAAGATAAAGGGGAGTCTGTGAAGAAGTATCATGCTAGACTCATAAAGGCACACACACACATGTTATCAACTGCTTTTGTTTCAGGGCTCAGAGAGGATATCAGAAAAGGCCTGATGGTGGCCCGCCCTGAATACCATTCAATGAAAATGTCTGATTTATTGTTGGTGACCAGAGGTATAGAAAATCAAAAAGGTAAAAAACCAACGCCCCTCATGGTAACCCATGACGAAGATCCCGCCTACACTAGTCCACCACCACTGCTCAATACCAGGGAAAGGATCACCTGTTACAACTGTGGGAAACGGGGTCACTTCAGAAAAGAATGCAGAGCCCCAAGATGTCCCAGACGAAAAACCTACCACTTTCCTCATTGACAGGGGTGCAGCCAAAAGTGTGTTGAGGGCGGTGAACCTGCCTAATAATTCTTTCCTTTCCACTATTGATGTTTCCTGCGTAGGAATGGATGGGGTTCCCCGCTCCAGTCCACTTCCTGATTTGCTTGCTAGATTTGTGGTGTCCTCTACATGTCCCTTGAATCTACTAGGAGCTGATGTGTTGTCCAGACTACAGGCCTCAATCAGGCCACGCCTGAAGGGGGGATGAAGTTACATACTCCCCTATCTTTAGAAGACTCATCTGCTTTGTGTTCTCTGCCTCTCCTGATGACACTTAATGAAGCAAAAACTTCAAGTTCAATACTGCAGGAAGTACTTGACAGAATCCCTGCGTGCCTATGGTCCACAGGACCGGAAGACAACGGTCACTTAAAGGTGCCACCAGTTTCAGTCAAGCTAAAAGAGGGCGCTTCATTGCCCCGAAAACCACAATAACCCCAAGAAGAGAATCCTAAAAAAAGAACCAGGTACCTACTGTGGATGCCTTTTGACTGCAAAATACCTCACAGAGGTGGACCTTACAAACGTTTTCTTCAGTGACCACCCTCACCTTTTCTGTTGGTACCTTTTTGTATTCATCCACGGAAAGAAACGGCAACATACCTAAACAGTTGTGCCACAAGGGGCACAGAACTTTCCAAGCCAGTTTGCAAAAGCTATGGCTATCATCCTTGACACATGACAAGAGGAACACCCGGAAGTGATTCTCTTCCAACATGTTGATGACCTTCTCCTTTGTGCAGCTGACTTACCCCCTGTTGAAGTCACCTCAGAAAGCCTGTTGTGCTATTTTGCCAACCAGGGCTGCAGAGCCTCAAAGCCCAAAATGCAGTGGTGCTCAACACCTGTTATTTTCCTTGGACTAATTTCCTAGTGCAGAGCATGGATTCCAGAAGCCTTTCTACTGATGCTCTGCAATCAGACCCCTTCCAGATGTCTTCTGAAGAAATATCTAAGTTTGAGGCCCTCAAGTGTGCCATCTCAGGCACTAGGGCTCCCAGACTACGACAAAACGCTCAAGCTCTTTGTATCCGAACGTCTGGGACATGCTGCAGGTGTACTCACCCAATCACACGGCATCAGCCTACGCCCTGTAGGATATTATTCCTGTCGACTGGATGTGGTAGTCAGAGGAGGCCTATTGTGTCTGCGAGCTGGATTTGCTACACAAGCCTTGCTTGACAAAACTTTGAACTTGGTCCTCGGACACTGCCTCGTTCTGCTTGCTCCCCATGACGTTGTTGCCATATTCAACCAAGATCCAGCCGAAACACTTGTCCACTACCAGACACTTGAGATTCCTGTGTTCCCTCCTACTGGACAGCATTACTCTATTAAGTTGTCAAACACTGAACCCTACCACCCTTCTTCCACTTCTCGAGGGGGGAAAGGAGGAGGAGGAGTAGAGTCTTGACTTGTCACCCCATGACCACACAGGACACGCGGTCACCACTGAAAACACTGTTCTACAAGCTGAAGCCTTACCACCGGTGATGTCTACACAAGAGGCAGAGCTGTAAGCACTTACTACAGCATGTAAATGGGCAGAGGGAAAAAGAGCCAACATTCATATGGACTCAAGATATGCTTTCAGCATTGCCCATGATTATGGTGTTATCTAGGACAGAGGATTCCTGATGGCTGCAGGAACACCTGTGAAAACTTGATTGATGCCTTGCTTCTCCCAACCCAAGTGACTATTCTGAGTAAAGCACACGACAAAATGAACTCAAAGGAAGCTTAAGGCAATCATCGAGCCAATACAGCTGCCAAACAGACAGCTGGTGGTCCACGGGAAGTGGACAGCAGGGTGGTAGAAGAAGACCACCCCGTGCTTACCTTACAGACTTTCCCAGTGGACAGAGTTTATCTAAAAGAACTACAGGAAACAACAAGTGCGGATAAGAAGGAAAGCTGGAAACGGAGAGGAGCAACTCTCAGAAATGGACTATTCGAGTGCAACAAGAAGCCTTGTCTACCCAGGAGTATGTACCCAGCTGTGGTGCAATGGGCACATGGAGCTGCCCACTTGACAAAGACTTTTATGAACTCTCTTATCAACAAGTGTTGCACCAAGAGTTACTCCACTGACCGACAGCTTCTGCAGATCATGCATTATCAGCACCAAATGTAACCCAGGATGCACAGAAGAAGCACAGAAGAAGCACCTGGCAAAAGCCCTATACCCCATTCCAGAGGATGCAAATTGATCATTCTCAAGTGCCAAGAAGTGACAGATTTGAAAACGCCCTAGTGGAAGTGGTCACGACTTCCAGGACCACAGCTAAGAAACTACTGAGTGAGATAGTATGTAGATTTGGGGTCCCAGAGGTGATATTGAGAGATCAGGGACCAGCCCTAACAACAACCCTTACTAAAGAGATTTGGGCAGCACTGGGGGTTCAGTTGGCACTACACATCCCATACCACCCTCAAAGTAGCGGGAAGGTAGAAAGGATGAATGGGACACTAAAAACAGGATGTTAAAGATGGCCCAAGAGACTAACATGAGTTGGCCAGACAGTTAGCCCATTGCCCTGTTCAGTGTCAGACACACCCCCAGGGGAAACATGCCCTATCCCCTTATGAAATCCACCCCAGGCCCTATCAGGGAACCCTATATTAACCTGTGCACTGCAAGCCAGCAGTGCTGATCAACCACTGTGTGTTAGCCTCTGTGTGTACTTGCTGTGTTTCCTACATCTGATTCCGGTTACCGACCTTGGCTTGTACTTTACTTTCCTTGTTGTTCCAGTCTGCTGCCTCCTTCCTCTTCTCCTGTAGTGTGAGTGTGAGCTGTGAGACCCCGGGGGCCGCGACCTGGAGCCAGACTGCAGCGCAGTCCATCCTCACCACTAGAGGCTCAGGTGAACACCTGCTGGCTCTTAGACTCCGCGCCCTGGGGAATCTATGCTCTAGCTCCCAGTGGGATCTGTGTCAGTGATCCAGTAGACCTGATTCCTGAACCTCCCAGGGTACAATCCGCAGCAGTCAGCCATAGGGACCACTACCTTGCGGTGCATTCCTGATCCCAACGGTGTGCATCTGTCACCCAGCCTCTAGGTGACCTGACACTACACATATTATAACCAACAGAGATGTGTAAATTACACTAAAGACGCCCTCCAGGGAATTGCTGACTAGTTAGCCCCCACTTCCTACATGACATTCCAGAACCGGATGGCCTTAGACATGGTGCTAGTTGGGAAAGGAGGTGTTTTGTAAAATCATAGGAAAAAACGGGAACCTGTTGTACATACATTCCTGATAATACTGACCCAAATGGTAAGGTTACTTTAGCTATAAAGAAATTAGAAGATCTGTCACTGGAGTTGAAGAAGAACTCAGGTATGACAGACCCATGGGACCAATACTTTAGCTGGATGAGTGGGTGGCAGAAGGTGCTCGCCCAGATACGGGTAAGGGTATTAATAATCCTGGTTCTTTTAGCCCTGATTGTATGCTGTATTCTACCTTTTGTAAAAAGTTAATGAGCAAGGCTGTAGACAATAGCACACCTACATTTCTCCACCAAGAAGAAGAGGACCTCCTTATGATGGAAGATGACAAACCCTTCACTCCCCTACAGTCACTCCCTGTCCATAACCTCACAATCCTATAGGGTTATAGGGATAGATAGCGCCTGACTGCACCTCTCCAGCTGTATCGAGGAGGGAAGTGAACAGTTGCTGCCCAATTCTATATACAGCCTAAAAGAGTTGCTGAGGAGAAGGGCCAGGCCAAAGTGGGACCTTTAGTATTAGGGACAGAAAAGAGAAAATAGTCATTTTAGGGGGGATTGTGAAGGAATGTGATGTAGATAATAATAATAGTAATCTGAAAATGTCTATTTTCTTATGTGCATACATATTTTTCTCCTTACTCATTATATAAGTATACAGATTAGCTCTGTTCCTATATTTTCTCAAGATGGCGGGTACCCCCTACATCCCACACATCAGAAGAACGCGGAACTGGAGATAAAACCAAAGACAGTCAGACCTCGTTATGAAAATTCTCCATCTTCTTTTCCTTCTTAACCAATGAGATGTACCTATTAGACTAACATAGCAATGACGTATTTGTGTGTATAAAACATTAGCACCGCCTTGAATAAATCAGAAGTGTAACAGTAACGATACTGAGCGTGTCTCAGAGTGTTTACTTTTATATGCATGCATATCAACACTTTTCAAATTAGAGACAGCAGCAGATAACCTTGGGCTCGATTGGAGCTCTTAATCATTTCCATAACAATTCTAGGAAGTATCTGGCTGTTTAAAATTTACAAAGTCACCCCAAGAGACTGTGACAACATTTTACTTTATTGTACGTTTGTGATCTTTCTCCTCTATCATGTCGTTTTGGGTGTCATATGTATAGCCTGCGTCGTCCTGAGCTGCAGTGGATGCCTCGTCCTGAGCTGCAGTGGATGCCTCGTCCTGAGCTGCAGTGGATGCCTCGTCCTGAGCTGCAGTGGATGCCTCGTCCTGAGCTGCAGTGGATGCCTCGTCCTGAGCTGCAGTGGATGCCTCGTCCTGAGCTGCAGTGGATGCCTCGTCCTGAGCTGCAGTGGATGCCTCATCCTGAGCTGCAGTGGATGCCTCGTCCTGAGCTGCAGTGGATGCCTCATCCTGAGCTGCAGTGGATGCCTCCTCCTGAGCTGCAGTGGATGCCTCGTCCTGAGCTGCAGTGGATGCCTCGTCCTGAGCTGCAGTGGATGCCTCGTCCTGAGCTGCAGTGGATGCTGCTGTTTGTGTTTCTTCTGCCTGCCATGGATGGTAAGGATTTTAAAAATAACATACATAAAACACATAAGGATCTATTGGGAGATGTGGGAATGGTAAATGAAATTGATAATGGACCCTGGCCTTATAGACTATGATTGGACACAATAAAGATGAGATTTAGTGAAAATTAACCACTTCAGCCCCCGGAAGAATTTACCCCCCTTCCTGCCCAGAGCATTTTTTGCGATTCAGCCCTGCGTCGCTTTAGCTGACAATTGCGCGGTCGTGTGACGTTGTACCCAAACAAAATTGACATATTTTTTTTCCCCCCACAAATAGAGCTTTCTTTTGGCAGTATTTGATCACCTCTGCGGTTTTTATTTTTTGCGCTATAATTAAATAAAGAGCGACAATTTTGGGTATAAAGCAATATTTTTTTACTTTTTGCTATATAAATGTAGCGCCCACCTACGTAGGTGTGTGCTAGAAGGTTTGGGGCTAAGTGTAAATTTCAGGCATTCCCCTGTTTGGTATAAGCCTGGCTGGGTTTGATTTATTGGGGAGGAGTGATAGTGTAGGATGGGGGGGGGGTGTAATACCTAGTCTGACCAGTGAGAGGTGCTGGAGGACAGGTTGATTTGTACAGGATGTAGTTCGTGGTATGGGTCACCCTAATGCCCCGTACACACGATCCGATTATCGGACGAATGATCGCCCGTTTTTTTTGCATGCTGATCTCACGTCGAATCTGATGAGTTTACTAATTTCAGGAAAATTCCCGTCCGACAGCATAAAAATTCGGAAGTGATGTCATGTGTTGTAATGCATTTGTATTGCATTTTCCAACGATAGGTGTACTGATGAAACGAAAATCGTACGATCTGGCATCGTAGGAAAAAAAATTTGCGTGCATGTCCGATAGAATAATATCGGATGAACTGTCCTGATCGGCTCTCGAAAGCTCTGTACTAAGGATCAGATTATGGTACGATCGATTCGAATGCGGCATTTTTCGTAGGATTTTCGGATCGTGTGTACGGGGCATTAGCCTATCATTCATTTGTATGGGCAGGGGCTTACAGGCCTATATAACTGAGGGTCACATGCTTCCTGGGGGTTTGCTGATGGGAAGAGGACAGCGGAAGGATTACAGAATGTAGAAGCTGGTACAGCTTAAGAGCTCTCTCCCTTTAGGAGGAGAGGAGTCTGCCTAAACAGGAGAAGAGATGGAGGAAACAACTGTGGGAACCTGTAACATCTAAAAGGAGAGGCTGCTACCACCAACAGAAGAAAAGAGCTGGGAGAGGAGCCGAGTATGGCAATCATGGACGCTCACTCCAATGTACACGTGAGTGCATACCCAGAGAAACACTTATCTCCATAGGCTGAGGGTGCCGGGAACTCTATTCAGACCATTGTTCTTGGGACTTACATTGGAGATTCTGTGCAGTTGGGAAGTAGTAGTAAACAGGAGGGAGAAGATTTACAGACCATTACAGGAACCAATTGACTAAGGCAGCTCATATTTCTAGAAGATTTGTTTCCTATTCTTTCTGCAACGTGCTATGGGAAGGAATAAAGTTCTTGTTCTTTTGTTCCAAGACTGTTTGCGGTGTCATCTATGCAGGGAAGTGGGGGGTAATAGAACTAACTGGGAGAAAGGAACCACCTATTAGCAGCTCCTACGGGAGTAGTGCGCTTCATAAATATCCCCAAAAAATATATTAAAAAAAACCACGTTATTCCTCAGTTTAGGAATTATCTGGCTGTTTACAATTTATAACATCACCCCCAAATACTGCGACAACGTATTGTTTTATACAGCTTTTGGGGTGTTACTGCTCTACTACACAATATTCTCTTTCATCATATTTACAATCTGCCTGTTTCTGACCTGCGGTGGATGCTGCTCATTCTACTTCAACTGCCTGAGATGGAGGGTAAGGATTTTAAAAATAACACACATAAAATAGGAAAAAAATGGAATCTCGCTGGAGGGGACTAGTGACCGTGCATATGATCACCAATCCAACATTGAGAAATAGGAGAATAACCCTCTTGATGAATTAAAAACAACTAAAAACTAAAACATAATAGCAAAATAATAGTCCATCAAATATGCAATGATGATGCTTGTTCCACCACCATGAATAAAGACTGGCCGCTTACCAGAAACTCATGATCCCCCGTTACAGAGGATCAGAGAAAGCTGTTTACAAATAGTGATTCGGATCACGACCAATGGACCGGAAGCCTTGTACTGGGATGAACTATCAAGGACCTTGGTACCGTGATGGGGGTAGTCACACTGGTAGATACTCGAACATCAGCCCACAGCAATGTAGATGTGGCATGAAAAATAGAAAGGCTCCAAATAGTGTAAAATCATTGGCTTTATTAAAGTAATTAAAAGAAATACACTCACATGCTAGTAGACAATAGTAAGCGTTTAGTATAGTCTAGAGCGCCGGCCGGAAGCTCACAGACAGCCCGTCCTACTGGTATTCACAGCAGCGATAGGAGGTGACGCGAACACGTGGCTCCGCCCTACGCGGTGTTTGGTAATAAAGTTACATCGTCCAGGGGCACGGGAGGCGCGTCTCATCGCCTCCCTTTTATAGCACAGCAGCCTGACCAAGCCTCACTTTGAGTTCGGCGGACTTGCGCAATAGATCTAAATCCCAGACATTGAATGGTGCCAAATGCGCAGGTGCACCCGCAGTCAATAGGGATTCGATCCTTCACATGAAGTGACGGGGCTCCATTAACTGGAAGTGGACTATGTGGTCAGGCATCTAGGAAACATAGAACACATAAAAGGTTCAAGTATCCCAGGAATTATAGTAAAAAGAGTGCCAAACAGGCACTAAATAGATATATGGGGAAACAAATGCAGCGCTAAAAAATAATGAAAAATTAAGGTAAAGTGAAACAATTAAGTGAGGGATGCTGTACTAAACAGTAAAGCATATGTTCAAAAAAACATAAGTGAAGTGAAATGAACAACCACTGTATAAAATGTCCACATATGACAAATGGATAATTCCAAACTCAAATTAATAAGAGGAACTAACATAAACAAATGGAAATAATGTGAGTCTTAAAAATAAAGTCAATGGTGCACGGTGTGGATCTGTGACTGTGAATCAAAAAAAACCCCACTACTTTTATCGGTTTTTAACTAACCCGGAGAGGCGGGGGGGTCGAGCCCCTAGGGGCTCTTGCTTCTGGCTCCAAGTGCCTGGCGCGCATCGGGCGCGACCCGCTCCGAGGACAGTGGCAGGTGGGGAGTTTGACTGGGGTGGTACACCTGTTAAACGGTAACACAGGTGTCCTAAGGCGAGCTCAGGGAGGACAGCTCACTTGATCTTGATTTTCAGTATGAATAGAGACCATGAAAGCGGGGCCTCACGATTCTTCAGAGTTTTTGGGTTTCAAGCAGGAGGTGTCAGAAAAGCTACCTCAGGGATAACTGGCTTGTGGCGGCCAAGCGTTCATAGTGACGTCGCTTTTTGATACTTCGATGTCGGCTCTTCCTATCATTGTGAAGCAGAATTCACCAAGTGTTGGATTGTTCACCCACTAATACGGAACATTTTGAAGCCTCTGTCTTTGAGAGACTGTCCTAAGAGAGTCCTCAGAGAGTCGTTAGCCCTCTTGAATTCCCAGAGAACTCCAAGTAAGTTCTGGGATCTTGCGTGGAGGTTGTTCCATGGACGACTACGTATGCACAAATCTCAAGAACAGGAGCCTAGAGGACAGAGGTTGTCCTCATCAGGAATGTGTGGGGGCACTGGAGACCATGGACTATTTCTTGGTCCAGTGCCCTTTCAACATGGAGGTTCTTAGGGGGGTAGGGGATGGCCATTGGCTATCCTCACCTTCCTGCTCTGTCCCTTTCTGAGAGGGTGTATGGCAGCTTCAGAGTTCACAGAGGGTTTGAGTTGTCATCACTTTTTCTAGTCAGCACAGTAGTACTCTTACACCTGGCACACTAGGGACAAAGTCCTGCCCGTGCATGAGGTGGTGGGTGATGTCTTTCAGGAGTTGGTGAAGGTGGGGAATCTTGAAAGAGACAGGGTTGGGCCAGGAAGGAGTGCCCGTTTATGGAGGGGTTTCCACTTCCAGCCTCTTCGAGGCCTAAAACCCTGTCCCTTGATCTGGTGGTGGTACATTCTATCCCTTTTAGCACCCCCCTAGATTTTGTTAGTTTTTTGTTTTGTTTTTTTGAAGTAAGGTTGCAGTTGTCTGGGATCTGTACGCTCTCGCCTGTAATAGGGGTTTGCTGTTTTGATGTGGTTTGTTGTGTAGTGTTTAGTTAGATGTGATGTGTCCAGTAAGTTTTAGGGGGTGGTTGCAGTCTCAAGTGAGACCACAATAATCACGTGATCTCCTAGTGGCCTATAATGCCAGTAGGCCTGCTGTCGGTTATGTCCATGCCCAAATCAGGGTTTGGCAATGGTTGGGAGATATGTGCCAGTTTAGATAAGTAGCCTAGTTAAGTAGAGGCTAGTTTGGGCCAGGCGCAAAGGCTCTGATCAATGCTGGTTGTCCTGAACGGGGTACAAATTGGTGAGTCGGCAGTGGTGAGTCTTTGTAGTTAAATCTTCTTTTGCTTGTTTAGTAAAACTATCAGTTATGGAATATTATGTTATGGCCAAGCATGTAAAGGCCGTTTTTTATGCTTTCTTTTGTTAATGTGGTAGCAGTTTTTCAATAAAAAAATTCCAGCTCCAATAGCGTATATTAAAGTTGCTGCAGTTAAAATGATTGTAGTTGGATCTTGGGGTCGAGCTGGCGGTCCGCCCCGCGAGGCGAGCCACGGCCAGTCCCAGCCCCTGCCTCTCGGCGCCTCCCCGATGCTCTTGACTGAGTGTCCCGGGGGCCTGAGGAAGATAGGAAATTCCCTTGTATCGACACATGTAGGGGAAGGGGACAGGACGACATGCTTAGCAGATCAGTTGTTAGGAACGATCAGCATACCATCCCGTTACCGGCCGGTTTCAACCATTCGTTTTTTGCTTGATGTAGAATGGCGCACTGAAGCCTCTGTATATTGTGAGTACCCTGTGTGGGACCTGTTTATTTTTATTCAATAAATTGCATAAGCATACTACACTATGAGATCCTTTTTTCATTGATTTACTGAGGCACATTGGCGATTGATCCAGGATTCCGGACGCACTGCTGAACCCTGTAGTGTTTCCAAAGCGTGTATTGACCAAGCTTAACAGCAAGGTCACACACCCCTTAAGGTGAGCCTTCATTACATGGGGGGAGCACCTGAGTGAGAACACAGCGTCTGATTATCGCATCACTTTCACAGCATACTGAATCGCATGGAGTGTGGGGCACCGGTAAATTGGATCAATTTGAACTTTGCACAGTGCACTTAAGCACTTTTTTATAATTCCAGTATTTGGATCTATTTAGATTTCCACGGACTTATTTGTGTTTAATATTTTTCATCACTATATGAATGCACATTGTCACTTTATTATTTGGCTATTAAGCACGTGTTATTTTATATACTTTTCATCATATATTTTATACATTATTATTACCACGGTGTAGAGAATATATTTTTACCAGTTCAGAGGCTTTATGCTTATACCTTTGCAGTGTTTTTAATGTGATTTTAGTACTTTTACATGGTTTATGAGACATGTTTACCGCTTGCAGCTGATTCAAAGAGGACTTATTGGTTTATAGGGCCGATCCTAGGGTCACAGGCGCCTAGGTGCAGAAATATTTCTGGCGCCCCCACATGAGCGTGGTCATCTTACTAACTTCTCTCCTTTACTAATGTTTCTATGGCAACAACTCCACCTCTCCATCTGTAACCCCCACCACTTTGCTTTGACAATAACTTGGTTAACGGCTTTGACAAGTCAAAATAAATGTTTTATTTATTGACAATTCTGTGTCAAATGCATCAAATCAAATAGTGTCGCAGAAAAAAACAAACTTGGAATATAAATATGAACTGAACAATATTAAACTTTTGAACAGAAAATGAGGTAGCAGAATAATATTACACCTGCTCATCACAGGGAGGGTGTGGCCTTTGTCCCCAGGTGTGATATTACACCTGCTCATCACAGGATGGGTGTGGCCTTTGTCCCCAGGTGTGATATTACACCTGCTCATCACAGGATGGGTGTGGCCTTTGTCCCCAGGTGTGATATTACACCTGCTCATCACAGGATGGGTGTGGCCTTTGTCCCCAGGTGTGATATTACACCTGCTCATCACAGGGAGGGGGTGGCCTTTGTCCCCAGGTGTGATATTACACCTGCTCATCACAGGGAGGGGGTGGCCTTTGTCCCCAGGTGTGATATTACACCTGCTCATCACAGGGAGGGTGTGGCCTTTGTCCCCAGGTGTGATATTACACATGCTCATCACAGGATGGGTGTGGCCTTTGTCCCCAGGTGTGATATTACACCTGCTCATCACAGGGAGGGTTTGGCCTTTGTCCCCAGGTGTGATATTACACCTGCTCATCACAGGGAGGGTGTGGCCTTTGTCACCAGGTGTGATATTACACCTGCTCATCACAGGGTGGGTGTGGCCTTTGTCCCCAGGTGTGATATTACACCTGCTCATCACAGGATGGGTGTGGCCTTTGTCCCCAGGTGTGATATTACACCTGCTCATCACAGGGTGGGTGTGGCCTTTGTCCCCAGGCAGTAGCAAGCTGGTGACCTCTATGGAGGATGCAGTTGATGAGATGATTGGTATGACATTGATCTGATGGCTCCCTCTAGTGCCACTGATGCTGCCTAACACCGTGTCTCCTCTGTCTTCTTCCAGCACTGCCTACATTCAACATCTCCCCGCACCACCAAGGTATATATATTTTATTATAACCTTATGATTTTTGGAAGACCACTCTTGGTCTCAGAGTGAGAGAACAATATTGGAAATAAATCATGGATCATCCCAGTACACAAGTGCCTGTTGTGGAAGCAGCTTTTAGCAGAACTCTTACAGCACCATCCAATAATCCTCTAAGACAGCCATTGCAAGCATACACCTTACAACCGTCGGAAGACGATGAAATACAATTGATAAGGCTCTTTAGGAAATTAGAACAACTAATGTCTAAAGAGATTAGAGCCTATTGGGACATTACTTTTCTTACAGAATATGTATCAATACTGCACATTCCTCGAGGACTAAGAATCAAAAAATTTCCTACCTCAGATTTATTTGATGAAGATTTCAAAAAACAGTGGACAGACACTTTAGACACCTGTTCCTTTAAACTCATGGAGATTTTGATCGCCTCAAAGAAAAAAGAAACAGAGAAGTTACAACTGGATATTTCCACAATACAAAAAGATCTTACCACTTCTCAAGCGATTAAAGGTTTCTCTGAACTCGATGAAAGGTTAAACAAGAAACTAGATCGAATGGAAAGAGCAGTAATTGATACCAAGAAAGGCAAAATGGCCCGGGATAAGGATGATTATCAAGGAAACAAGGTCTACACCTGGCACAAGCCACTTTACAAGTCCAACAGATCCCGCAAAAACCGAGGTAAACGAGTAAGTTTCTCAGACCATGAAGGGGAGTCGGCCGACAACACTCTAGCACGTACCATGTCAAACTCATCACTTGACAGATCTCCAACCCCACCAGAATCCATCAGATCCACCAACAGCCGCTCCCCTGGAAACCCTCACAGGTCCAGACAAACCAAGAAAAAGAAACCCTCCACAAAAAGACAAGAAGAGGTGGTAGGAAACACAAACGCCACGAACAACACACGCTATATGCTGCGGGAGAAGACGCCGAAGACGCCGAGGAAGTAAAACACAGTGTGATTAATTTGTCCAAAAAACAACTGAGCACAGAAGAGGTCAGCCTGTTGGCCAAAGGTTTGAACTTTTGTCCTAGCAGACATTTCAACCTTTTTGAAACAATTTTGGACATTAATAAATTCTCAAGGACTTTAACTCTTAGGAAACATTTTTTTGATTGTGCAGTGGATGAGCCCAATGTGTCTGTAGACAGCTGTGACACAGGTGAGTCCCCTTCTTCACCCATACTATTCGTTGATAACTGTGCTCTACAGGATTTAACTGATTTGGCACATGAGTCAGATCCTTGTCCTCTAAATCCCAAGGATGTACATATTGAAATCTCCAGGGGTAGATCAGATTTTTATCCGGTGGCGGCCAGAGGTAAGAATCTTGACTCATTCCAAAAACTGGTGGAGGGGGACTTGGTACACCTGGCTCACAGCTGCAACAGAAAGAAATTTACACAGGACAATCTGTCCGTCAAGGAGAGACAAGCCTTTAAGAGGCTCTCCGCAGACGACCAGATTGTCATCAGAAACGCAGATAAGGGGGGTATGGTGGCGGTTTTAGATGTAGAAGTCTACAAAAAAGAAGCTCTGCGTCAACTATCTGACACACACACATACCAGAAACTACCCTCCAACCCCACTATTGCTTTCAAAAACACGCTCTCCACACTCATAGATAGAGCCACACAAATGGGTATATTCACTCCTAGGGAGAAAGAATTTCTTATTCCAGAATGCCCCATAACACCAATATTCCACCACCTACCAAAGATCCACAAGGGGTTAAATCCCCTTACAGGTCGACCTATAGTGGCGGGGATAGGCTCTTTAAATGAACGCCTAGGAGAGTGGGTAGACTCTCATTTACAGCCAATAGCCACTAGTCTCCCTGGTTACATAAAAGATACAAACGATTTATTGAACAAACTGCAAGACATTAAATGGGAAGACAATTATAGATGGATCAGCTGTGATGTATCTAGTTTGTACTCTAGTATCCCACATCATCTGGGGATCCAGGCAGTCACTTATTTTCTTAGAAAAACAGGCAAACTCTCTTTGATTTTACAAGAGTTCATTGTACAAGCCCTGGAGTACCTTTTAACACACAATTTTTTTATGTTTGACGGGGACTATTTTCTCCAGAAATGCGGGGCCTCTATGGGAGCCAAATTTTCCCCCTCACTGGCCAATATTTATATGGGCTGGTGGGAGAGGTCCCGCATCTTTGGACCAAATAGTCCCCGCCGCAAAGATACGGTCTTTTTCTGTCGCTTTATAGACGACCTGTTATTTATTACATCAGATAGAGAAGCTAATTTGGATACCTGGCTGGCATATTTCAATGACAATTCATTAAACTTAAAATTTACGGGAAATCTGCAATCCAGATCCATAGAATTCCTTGATGTGCAACTGGCGGGGTCCGGTGATGCGATTCAATCCAGTCTGTACAGAAAACCTCTCAGTGGCAACACTCTACTTAGAGCTGACTCTGCACACCCTAAACACACCATCAGAGGCATTCCATATAGCCAGTTTTTAAGGTTAAAGCGCCTATGTAGCTCTCCTGATGCTTTTGAGGCTGAAGCCAAAAGCATGGCAAACAGGTTTAAAGCTCGAGGCTATAAAGAAACATCAATACAAAAGCACTCAACACAGTAAGATCCATCCCAAGACCTTCACTTGTAAAGAAAAAAACAGCTAGAAACATTCAACAGAGAAGGGACATGTCCCCTAGAATCCCGGTATTCTCTACTCCATACAGCTCAGAATTTAATACAATCAAGAAAATTATCATGAAACACCTTCCTGTTTTGTATAATGACCCTATATATAGTAACATCCTTTCTAAAGGGATCAAGGTTGTATCCCGCAGAGCACCCACATTGGGACGTTCACTGTCTCCCAGTTTGTTCTCAACCAACCGAACAAAATCCAATTGGCTCAATTTCACAGGCAACTTCAAGTGTGGAATAAAAACTTGTAATTACTGCAGGTACATTAAAACGGGTCAACTCATAAAATCATGCAGCAATCAAAAAGAATTCTCGATCCCCGTGTTTATTAATTGCAACACCAAATTTGTGGTATATGTTATCACATGCACCAGTTGCCAGGTACAATATGTTGGACGCACAACACGGCGTCTCAGAGACAGGTTACATGATCACCTGTATAATATTGAGAAGGAGATCTTAACCAATGTATCAAAGCACTGGGTTTACACTAGGGCTGTTGAAATTAATCGTCGAATCGATGCATCGCGATTCGACCGTCCACGATGCGGCATCGATTCTATAGCTTTAAATAATCGATTATTGAGGATGACGTCATCCTCGCGCCGTGCCGCCGCACCATGACCTGCCTCCGAGTGGAGCCGAAAGCAGCCGAAGCTTTCGCGCCGTTTTCTCCCGCCTCCCGCTGACGTCATCCTCCTGTGTCGCGGCTTAGAAGAGGAGACACAGACAGCGGAGCAACACATGTCCGACCTCCTCCAGCCTCCTCCGTGTCCCGGACTACCAGTCCCCCCAGAGCTTTCCTCCCAGTGGGCTCCCGCTGTGCAGTGTGTGCACTGCAGTGAGTGAACAACACACCAGGCTGTCACAGGGGGAGAGGGTGAAGGTCCGTCAGTGCCGTCACCGTCACCCGACTCAGGGGCCAGGGCACGGACGGAGATACCCGAGCTAGGCCGCACTTGGTAGTCCTCAGACTCCAGTCCTCTCCTCACCAGGCTGAGTGTCCTGTCAGCCCTCACTCCGAGTCCTCACAGGCAGCAGCAGGAGAGGAGACCCGCTCCAGACCAGCAGCAGCAGTGAGTGCCAGCCAGGCCAGCCAGTCATCTTGTCAATGCAAGCCAGCCACTCTACCACTGCAGTGCTCAGCTCAGTAGTACCACTACCACCACCACCATCATCTTAATCAGGTAGGTAACTGACTGTGTGTGTGTCACATCATCATGTTAGTGTCACCATATCACACAGACACACACACACAGTATGAACGAAGAAGTGACACTCAGTAAACTTGTCATTCTGTCCTGTCCTCAGACTCCAATTCTCATCCTCACTCACAGGCAGGCAGCAGCAGGAGAGGAGGAGAGACCTGCTCCACCAGCAGTGCCAGTGAGTGGCTGAGTGCCAGTGCCACTGCCCAGCTCAGCTGTAACACGTCACACTGACTCGTCATCATCACAGGTAGGTACGGTGTTACACTTAAACTAAGATAATATATTATAAATAAAATATCATATAATCTGTATCTCTGATGCATTATGGAAGGAGTGGACTGTGTCTGTCATTGCAAAATGCAAATGCCAAATGTATTATTGTAAATAATAAATATTAATAATGATGATGGTGCTTGCCATGCCATTCTGAATTCCTATTCCTAAACATTAACCCCTTTGCGCCGAGTGGACGCATTTGCAGCCTCGGCTTAGGGGGGTTATACCAGGATGATGCCCGCAGCTGCACTGCTGCAGGCATCATCCCGCCCGGTACCGTTTTTTACAGCGGGCACCGGGGTTGTTATCCCGGAGGAGCGGACTGGATAAGTGGACATACCCTGCCTACCGCCGCTCTAGCCTCTCAAATTAAAGACATAAGAAAAAAAAAAATTATAAAAGTGGCCTGCAGCAAAGAAAACGCATATGGAAGTTGGCTCGGCAAGTGGCACCCGGCCCGCATAGTTAGTGTTCAAATCTCATGTGAGGTATCACCGGGATCGTCAGAGCGAGAGCAATAATTATAATTCTAGCATTAGACCTCCACTGTAACTCTAACCTGTGGTATCCGTTATTTTTTTTGTCTCCTTTGGAGATTTTTAGGTACCGTAGTTTTGTCACCATTCTACGTGTGCGCAATTGTACAGCATGACATGTTTGGTATTTACTCAGTGTAACACATCATATTTCATATTATACCAAAAAATTTAGGCTAACTAACTTTGCTGTTTCGATTTTTTAAAATTCATGAAAGTATTTTTTTTTTTTCCCCAAAAAGTTGCATTTAAAAGACCGCTGCACAATAAATTAAATACAATGAGACATAAAATATTGCAACAATCGCCATTTTATTCTCTAGGTTCTCTGCTAAAAAATATATATAATGTTTGGGGGTTTTCTAAGTAATGTTCTGTCAAAAAAATATGGATTTTAACTTGTAAAAAACACCAAATGTCAATAGGCTTAGTCAGGAAAGGGTTAAAGTGAGTTTAAGTGACCATGCCATTGCCATTTAATTAATTATGGTTTAGGTCAGTCTAACTCTATTCTCTAATCTTTTGAATGTCCAATGTTTGTCTTAGTGATTGATCACAACTTCATTGATACCTTTGTATGATTTATGGTTTTGCTCATCACTGCCCCACACATGCTGCTGCGGTGAGTGCAGTGCATGTGTGGGGCAGTGATGAGCAAAACCATAATAATATCATACACAAACAAGATAACTATGAAGTTGTGATGTGAATCAATCACTAAGACATTGACAATGACAATGAATACATAAAACTATAAACTATTTGTTTAACATATCATGACATACATACAATCATACTACACTTACACTAGTAGAGGAAACTTGTTACTTTTGTTTTCTGGTGATCTCGTGGCAGGCTTTAGGTTTAAACACTTAATTTTTTTTTCTTTTTTTTTTTTTTAATACTGACAGAGTTTGTAGACGACAACATTGTCATCATCACCCCTGTCACAATTACATGGCATGCTACACTAGTAAAAATGGCAGAAGGAGACCAAAAAGAACGAGAGATAAAAAATGCACCTAGCTTTTTAAAAGCAAACATCTGGGCACATTTTGGCTTTTATGAACATGAACAAAGTGGGAAGCATGAATTGGACAAGTCATACGCTGTGTGTAAAGCCTGTCACACAAAAATTAAATATCTAGGGAATACTACTAATATGAGAAACCACGCTAGCCGTTTTCACTCAGAGATGCTAACACCTGCCACCACCACCACCACCAGTGCCGCCAAGTCAATAGACCCAGCTCAGCCAAAAATTGATGCAATACTCTCAACTTTACCGCCCAACTCTGAAAAGGGGAAGAGAATAACAAAAGCTGTGGCAGCTTTCATAGCTAAGGACCTGCGCCCTTACTCTGTTGTGGAGAACACTGGGTTTCGCTACCTGTTGAAGACGATAGAGCCGCGTTACAAGATCCCATCACGAAGTCACTTTACAGAAAACATTATACCTGCACTCTACCACGAAACCAAAGCTCAGATAATTGCGTCAATGAGCCAAGCAAGTCGAGTCGCAATAACGTGTGATTCATGGACTTCAGTCACGACGGAGTCTTATGTTACAATAACAGCACATTACGTTAGTAAGGAGTGGCAGATCTTGTCGCATGTGCTGCAAACGAGAGCCATTTATGAGTCTCACACAGGTGCACATCTGGCAGAGCTACTGTCTCATGTTGTGGAAGAATGGCAACTGTCCGATAAATCTGTAGTGCTTGTGACCGACAACGCGTCAAACATGATAGTTGCAGCTCAAGTTGGGAAATTCCCCCATGTGAAATGCTTCGCCCATACACTGAACCTTGCATCCCAGCGAGCGCTGAAAGTGGCCACACTCTCCAGGCTTCTTGGCAGAGTGCGACGGATATCCACATTCTTTCACCGCAGCACTAGAGCAAGCCACTGTCTAAAAGAGAAACAGAAATGTCTTGGCCTGAAGAATCATAAGCTGATAACTGATGTGCCAACAAGATGGAACAGCGCATATGACATGGTCGAGAGGTTCTTAGAACAACAACCTGCAGTCTGTGCCACCTTGCTGTCTCCAGAAGTCAGAAAAGGAGAGTCCGATCTCTGCACTCTCAACGAAACAGATGTGTCAAATGCAGAGGATGCTGTGAGTGCATTAAAGCCAATGAAGGATGCAACCATGCTAATGTCAGAAGAGCGTAATCCAACAGTTTCTCTCATTGCCCCTCTAAATGCACAACTCCTCCAGAGCATGACAGACACCATGGGAGACACACCCATGATCCATGAGATCAAGAATGCCATCAGAACAGATCTTCAGAAGAGGTACAGCAGCGAGGCAGAGAAGAAGATCCTTCATACAGCCTCTGCACTGGATCCTCGCTTTAAGGGACTGCCTTTTATCCTCCACAGAGGAGGAGAGATTGGAGATATACAATGGAGTGACTGAGGAGGCTGCATCCTTGGAGGTAATTCAACTAATTTGAATTTCATCATGTTTCTTGAAACGAACTGTAACTAGTAGCTAGCTAGCTACAGCTTGCTACATAGTGTAAGCCACGCTTCTGAATCTGATGAGGTGCAGGAACTGCACCATCCGTTTCCTGTGCTTTTTCATCACCCCATCGGAATCATAGGCAATTGACAATGTGTTTTATTTATTTTTTTCTATTCTTTTTCGTTCAAACACAGATTACATCTAAGAGGACACATGAGGAGGATCAAGTGCCTAGAAGAAAAGAAACTCTGGAAGAAGAAGAAAGTTCACCCGTCGAGGATAACCATTCTCCATCTCCTCCCAAAAGAAAGGCCAGATCGCTGCTCATGAGTTTGCTGGGACAGTCTTTCACTGACACTGAAGGTACAATAGAACCCAAGACCCCCTATGCCAAGGCTGAAGAGGAAATGGAAAAATATTGTAAAGCCCCACCTCTGCCTCTCACTGAGGACCCTTTGATCTGGTGGTGTGAGCATGAGGTCATATTTCCCCTCCTTTCTCAGCTGTCAAAGCAATACTTGTGTATCCCAGGCACAAGCGTGTCTGCAGAGCGTGTTTTCTCCACTGCAGGAGATGTGGTAACTGCAAAAAGAAGCGCACTCAAACCAGAGCATGTGGATCAACTAGTGTTCTTACAGAAAAATCTACACATTCCCAAATCTTGAGCAGCATTGCTTGCGCCTTGCAGTGACCTATTTTTTTTATCCAGGAAGTGCTGATGTACTGTTCTCGTGTCTGCCAGTGCCACTGCCCCTGCCAAGTTGCCCAGCCCGCTGTTAGTCTGCCACACGACTGACCACTGTGACCAGTGACCACACCAGTATTGTTAATTTTATATATTTTGTTTATAGCACAGCACTGTCAGTGTCTGCCACTGAGATTTTGATTTTTGAAGATTGTCAAAAAAAGATTTAAAAAAAAGTAGGGGTTACTTTAACCATCAGCCAAATACTAAAAGTTCCAAACAACTGATGCCAATTGCCAACCAAGCCTCATCCCCTCTCCCCCCTCAGCCCAGTCTCTGTCTCCCCTCCCAGTCTCGCCCTATCCCTAGTCCCTCTACTCCCCTTCCCTCTCCCCCTACCCTTCCCCTTAAGGCCCTCTTCCCCTATCCCTCTTCCCCTTTTCCTCTTCCCCTTTTCCTCTTCCCCTCTCCCTCTTCCCCTCTCCCTCTTCCCCTCTCCCTCTTTCCCTCTCCCTCTTTCCCTCTCCCTCTTTCTCTCTCCCTCTTTCCTTCCTTCTTTTCTCTCTCCCTCCCTCTTTCCTTCCTTCTTTCTCTCTCCCTCTTTCTTTCCTTCTCAGAGAGAAGGAGGAGAATCTTTCTTTCTCTCTTTGTCTCTCTTTCTTTCTCTCTTTCTTTCTTTCTTCCTTTCTTTCTCTCTTTGTCTCTCTTTCTTTCTCTCTTTCTTTCTTTCTCTCTTTGTCTCTCTTTCTTTCTCTCTTTCTCTCTTTGTCTCTCTTTCTTTCTCTCTTTCTTTGTCTCTCTTTCTTTCTCTCTTTCTTTCTCTCTCTTTCTTTCTCTCTTTCTTTCTCTCTTTCTTTCTCTCTCTTTCTTTCTCTCTCTTTCTTTCTCTTTCTTTCTCTCTTTCTTTCTTTCTCTCTTTCTCTTTCTTTCTCTCTTTCTTTCTTTCTCTCTTTGTCTCTCTTTCTTTCTCTCTTTGTCTCTCTTTCTTTCTCTCTTTCTCTCTTTGTCTCTCTTTCTCTCTTTCTTTCTCTCTTTGTCTCTCTTTCTGTCTCTCTTTCTCTCTTTCTTTCTCTCTTTCTCTCTTTGTCTCTCTTTCTTTCTCTTTGTCTCTCTTTCTTTCTCTCTTTGTCTCTCTTTCTCTCTTTCTTTCTCTCTTTGTCTCTCTTTCTGTCTCTCTTTCTGTCTCTCTTTCTGTCTTTCTCTCTTTGTCTCTCTTTCTTTCTTTCTCTCTTTGTCTCTCTTTCTTTCTCTCTTTGTCTCTCTTTGTCTTTCTTTCTTTCTTTCTTTTCCCTTTCCCCCTTTTTCCTTTCCCCTTTCTTTCCTTTCCCCTTTCTCCCCTTTCCCCCTTTCCCCTTTCCCCCTTTTCCCTTTCCCCCTTTTCCCTTTTTCCCTTTTCCCTTTTTCCCTTTTCCCTTTTTCCCTTTTCCCTTTCCCCCTTTTCCCTTTTCCCCCATCCCCTTTCCCTCCCCTACCAAATACCAATGCCATACCCCTCTCTCCCCCCCCCCCCACCCCCCTTCTACAACCATCCCCATCCCCAGTCCCCACCATTCCCCTTCATCTCTACATCCCACTTTCTTTTTTTTTTCCCTCCCGAGTCCCTCCTATCTATTGCCTATGTCATTGTCAACAAGACCTTATAACGCCAGTTATGCCACTCTAGTCTAGCGTCAACTCAACGCAGTCACACACAGTCACACTGTTTTTTGACTGACTGGTGGCAGCAGGCCTGCAGGTGGCCGTGGCACTGGCAATTGCAAACAATCAATGATCATCACAGTGAATTGAACCTGGAGTATATGTACCCTGTTTCCCCTAAAATAAGACCTAGCGTGATTGTCAGTGATGGCTTCAATATAAGCCCCACCCCCCAAATAAGCCCTAGTTAAAGTCCTTGTAGGTCTTCTTTTCAGGGTAGGGCTTATTTTCGGGGAAACGGGGTAGGGCTTATTTGGAGGGTAGGGCTTATATTGCAGCCATCACTGACAATCACGCTAGGTCTTATTTTAGGGGAAACAGGGTATGTCATATAAATATTATATTTGTTATAACTTTTCTAGCACTGAGGAGATGGAGAATGGTTTTCTATTGTTGTGTCCAACTGTCCATTTAGAATTTTTATACTAGTGTCGTCATGTGACTGTGGCGTGTTCAATGTCACAGTGTGTCTGTCATGCTCTGTGACTGCCTGTCTGTTTCTAGGGGTTTAACCTTCAACAAAATCAATTCTGTATTTAATTCCAGACAACTGACGCCCGCCAAGCCACCAGAGAAAGGCAAATCCTTGAAAGAATAAATTGAATCTTAAAACTTGGAGTAAATCTTTATTGGATCACACAAATATACACACACAAAATAAAAATCACACACCGACCGGCGACCTGATGAGTGGCTGACTGTGCCACTTGCCTGCGTTGTTCACAGTGGTCTGCCCTTTCTCATGATTCACAACTGACGTGACGTCACGTGTGTGTTTTTGTTGGTATTGTGTGTGTATATTTCTGATCCCATAACGGTTTAACTCAAGGTTTTAAGCTTCAATTGATAATTTATTCTGTCAAGGATTTTTGGGCTTCCTCTAATGGTGACTTGGCTTGGCTTCAGTTACAGGTGTATCGTGGTAGAGTGCAGGTAACGTTTTCTGTAAAGTGACTGAGTGACGACTTGAGTGACAACAAGCTTTGCTAGCACTGGGGGGAGATGGAGAATGGTTTATTTTTGAAGATTGTGTCGGACACAATCTTCAAAAATGTGTCCATTGAATTTTCACACTTGATGTTATATTGTCAAATGTCATGTTTGGGGGGGGTCAACTTAACCCTCAGCCAAATAAAATTCTAAAATTGTATTTAATTCCAGACAACTGACGCCCGCCAAGCCACCAGAGGAAGGCAAATCTTTGAAAGAATAAATTAAATCCTAAAAACTTGAAGTAAATCTTTATTGGATCACACAAATACACACACACAAACAAAAATACACACGTCACCGACCTGACCTCATGTCTGACTGTGACTGTGCCTGTGTGCCATTGCCCGGCGCCTGACCTATGGCCTGCCCTTTACCATTATGATTCAGTGATGTGTGTGTGTGTTTTTGGTATTGTGGTGTGTAACTGTATATTTGTGATCCCATAAAGATTTGTCCAAGGTTTTTAGATTTAGTTGACAATTTATTCTGTCAAGGATTTTCAGACTTCCTCTAATGGTGACTTGGCTTGGCTTCAGTTACAGGTGTATTGTGGTAGAGTGCAGGTAACGTTTTCTGTAAAGTGACTGGGTGACACAACTCAGAGAGCTTATAACGCCGATCTAGCCATCCATCTGTGTTGACGGGGTGGTGGTGGTGGTGGTGGTGGTGGTATTGGCAAACAATCATCACTGTGAACCAGGAAGTTCTGCAACACACTGTGTGACTGTGGTACAGGTTCACTGTGATGTTTGCCAGGCAATAACTGGAAGTGCTCTGTTATAGATGTAGGTGTTACTGGTGTTTACAAGTTATAGTTTACTTTTTAATAAAAGAAAATATTAAAATGTAAACTACTGCACCAGGCCAGCACTGTATGTATGTATTATACACAACAGTTTGATGTCACAGTACTCTTTTAAATAAATACTGTTGATGTCTGCTGCACTGTTCATGTTCAGACTTTGCTATATGCAGGGAACTTTGTGTAATTTGTTTAAATAGCAGATACAAATAAATATATTTAATATTTCTTCAATTTCTGACTGCTTGAATTAATTTTTTGAGGAAAAGTTGAAAACCATGGGTACTTGGGTATTAATCGTGATGCATCGTGATGCATCGCGGAATCGAATCGAATCGAATCGTGGATGGGATAATCGTAATCGAATCGAATCGTGAGGTGAGTGAAGATGCGCAGCCCTAGTTTACACACACCACAAAGACACTTCCAGTTTAACTATTCAGGGCATTGAGAGAATCATCACACCGGTGAGAGGAGGTGACAGATTCTAGTTACTGTGCAAATGAGAAGTCCTTTGGATATTCTCGTTAGACACCAGGATTCCACGGGGGTTAAACTTTGAGTGGGACGTTTCACATTTCTATGAATAAAACAACATTGAAGCTATATCCCCGAGTAATACATCTGTAACCCTTTCCTCCCAACTTTTTCCTTGATTACACATCCACATTCCTTTTTTGGTGGATGATGGAGCAAAAAAACATATAGGGACATATATCAATATATCAGTTCCCTTTTCTACACATATCCCCAGTAACCGATACATCTTATTGGGCTACACACACTCCAATCCATACGAGCAAATGACTAGTGATATGCATATATGTTTTCATTTAAAAGAAACAATTTACTATATCTTTTGCATTCACTGTCACTTGAATCTCGTTTCTAATTAGACATTATTGTTTGATGGTAGCTGCAGGTAGACCATAACACTAAAGCTGGCCATGCGCCGTGCAATTTTCTTGTTCAATTTTCTTTGGATTTGCCTTCAGCTGTGTGGTAGAAGGGCCTGCCTGATTGCATACAAGTTGGATGTTTGGGTTTGGCCTCCTATTGTATGGTTTTGGTGAATCTAGACCAGAGTTGCACGGGAGAATTGTATGGTGTATGGCTAGCCTAACTTTGCACAAATGTTTTTTACCACATGTGTACATGGTTCATTACCTTTTTTGCAAGGTTCCCATGTGTTTTGAGTTGATTTAAGAGCTGTGGTCTTCAAAGAGGTAGATCAGTTGTTTATTTCACATAGTAATTGGTTTAGTGAGATTGTTACTTATCTATTGATATAAACACATATATTGGATGAACCTGTCATATGGTCACTGCCAATATTATACTATGTATAGAAAGAATAGAGACAGGTGCATATACACTGCATTTTGTCCCATTTTTATCTACCTCACATAGTTCTGCCCATACACTTGAAGACAACTCATCGAGAGATGTGATTGCTTCAAAGAAAGACGTTCAGCAACGTTAATGTTGTTACCTGATTGGGAGGAATGCATCCCATACGGAGTGATGCAAGGTTTTAAATGAGCACTTTTGTGAAGCTGGAGTGGCGGGGTTATCAGAGAGTGATAAGTTTCACAATCCTTTATATGCTGCAAAGAATAATATTCACACATGTAGGAATTGAAGTAAAAGCACTTATTCACACATAGACTCCTGTAAATCAGGAGACTTTTGGTCGCATTATTGCGACAGGACGCCAGTTTTCTGCCCAGCTTCCAATTCACATATGTCACCACGTTTTTTGAAAGTTGAAATCATCATGTATATACACATACACACACATATAAAGAATTGCTTTTCATCATTATTTTTATCTTTATGTCGTTAAAAATTTTTGCATATATTTATGCACCATACACACATATTTAGTCTTTTCTTGTAGACACTGATAGTGGTGTTGGATGCACATCTTTTTATCACATGCATATAGACCCAATTCCAATTCTCATCCTATATACCGTTTACATTATACCGCAGCCACCAGCTCACATAGTTTGCCCATACTTGCGCCTATCCGTATGATAATTTATACGTTTGAACGTCAAATCCCAGCACCCATCTCATTATTGTGGTTTTGAAAAATAACAAACATGTTTTTCAAAAACCTTGAATAGAATTTTTTATTATTTATATATGTTGACATTTGCCAATATGAATACATTTCATTTATATATTCATGTCTTCATTTAGTGATTCCACTATAGGACGCACATCCAATCACATCTATGCCAAAAAGATCCCACACAGACTAACGATCAGCTGTTTCAAATCAGATAATCAATATGTAGTCATGTGGTAGATAAATCATGTATATATAAGTGGTGATCACTTTCGTACAAACCAGCTATGAGTAAGCGCTCTATGGGAGCGTGAAACGCGTTAGCGGTTATGCTGCATTATCCCAACAAAGCCATGTACGGATTTTAATCATGTTATTACTTTTTCAATAAAGAGGATTTTATTTTTCACTTTTCCAATCCGGAGTGCGGCTGTCCAGATTTTTCCATCACATGCCTACATTCAATGTCCTGCCGACCCCAGGCAAACGCTGGGGATAAAATACCCCTTTATAGTGATTGAAGTACAGAATTTAGGGGGAGAGTTTATGTTTGAGATGCAGGTGAGATTCCCACCTTTCTAATCATGTATGCCCCTCCTATACCTGTAGGATAAGTGGAGAGGGCTATGAGACCCAGAGTATACCCTTCCCACTGCAAGGTGAAGCAGACATGTGGTGACGGTGTTCTCTCTCTTCCAGGTGTTGGATGATAGCAACATCAAACTGAGGTTCCGATGGTACACTGTGCATGCAAACATTTCTGACCTGACCCATATTATTTATGGCACCAATTATGTCAAGACCCTGTATGTACAGGTGTGTGCATCCGCAATACTGACCTCCCGTGTGTGTGTGTACGTTTCCAATACTGTCCTGTGTGTGCGACCGGATCACTATTCATCACTAGGAAATCTTTGCACACTCCATCTATCAAATGGTGTACACAGCACACTGATATGGAATGTCCTTCTCCTGTCTACAGTAACCCCCCCCCCCCTGTAGATCTCATAATTCTCCATGCACGCTAGGGTTGCCACCTGTCCGGGATTCACCCAGACAGTCCGGGTTTTGAATCATATCTCCGGGATTCAGGTGGACTGAAACCCGGACACATTATTTAGACTGGGCTGTGGCTCCCCAAGTAACCAAGATAGTCACACACAAATCTGTTGCCGTTGGGGAGCTGTGGACAGCTGTCTGGGGGCAGGTTTGACATCCCTGGGGGGCAGGGTGATGATGGTGATTCTAGGAAGTGGCTGCGTGTTCACTATTTATGATGTCACCTCCAGAGACTTTAACAAAGTTTTTTGAATATAGATCTCAGGTAGTCACTGACACCGCGGGTGTCTTTGACGGCGGAGGACCCAAGAGATGATCTTGCAGGATGCTTCCTTAGACTAAAGAATCTCACCATCACAGAAGTGCATGCTAGATGGGATATAGCTTACCTAGAAGAATATATAAAAGAAAATATGGTTCCCAGGAGCCTAAGATGGGAGGTTAATCCCCAAAAAGAGGATAATGAACTAGGGGAATGGTTTAAATATTTTAACGAAGCGGGGGTTGGCTTCCTTTAATTCCTGGTAGCCAAGAAGAAAAGGAAGCTAACAATGTTGGACTTAGAAATAAATACCATCAGAAGTAAATTAGTCCCCTTCAAAGATGATCAGGAATATGTTTGTAGATCCGAGACACTAAAAAACATTTTGATAAAAGAGGAGATAGAGCAAAAGCAGAAAAAAAGGAGAAAATATAATAGGGACATCAAGGACTACAAAGATAATTTAGTCTTTAAGTGGCAGATCCCCTGCCCCCCTGATCTCCCAGCCCGTCCCACTACCATCAATAATTCCCAAAATATACCAGTCAATCAGGAAATATGGAGG
Organism: Lithobates septentrionalis; assembly: GCA_037952835.1. Taxonomy (NCBI): domain Eukaryota; kingdom Metazoa; phylum Chordata; class Amphibia; order Anura; family Ranidae; genus Lithobates; species Lithobates septentrionalis. The sequence continues at coordinate 491,008 of JBBDGP010000851.1, read as the reverse complement.
GATAATCAGCCTAATACTCCTCATAGTCTTCCCCATGCATCTGGAGGTAGAGACCCACAATAACCTCTTAACCGCTCAAGAGGTAGAGGTAGGATTAAAGGATCCTCCTCCCGATCACAGCATCGGCCACCTCTATCTTGGAGACAAAATGGAGGTCGTGAGACCTATTACAATCAGGATAGGAGGCATTACCATAATGATCGGCAATCCCATCGAGGAGGATGGGGATATGGGGAGGGAGCAGTAGAACGGGAACAACAAGGTTTTGATAGTAGAACCCATAATAGATTCTCTCCCTTAGCACAGATTACGGATGCGTCTACATTCGGTCCGAATGGTAATCACAATATTTCTAATTCCTCTCAAGACCAACATATTGAGAATAACCGGTTTAAACGGGATTTTCAGATGGCCGGCAGGGGAAGAAACAAACGAAATGGCGATGCAAGAGAGGGTGCAGAGGGGGGAGGAAGCTTCACCCCAAAAAGAAGGAGGTTATAGATACAAATGGCATCATAAACTTGAGCACTAAAGAACTCTCTACACACGAACTCTCTACCCTTAGTAAAGGTTTAAAATTTGTTCCATCCCGTAATTTAAACAAATTCCAGACGTTCATAGACGTGCAGAAATATGCACGGAAACTTAACATTAAACGGTATATTCTGAGTAACCCCTCCAGACAGCTTGCTAGAGAAGCTTCTGCGGTGGTACATTCAGGCTTGTCGAACGCTTCACTATTTAATCCTCCTGGGAATTCGGCACCGAATATCACCATATTTAAGGATTTAGTACTGAAGGATTTGGCTAACTTAAGAATGAGAAAAATGCAACCTGAACAGGATATTAAAATGGGAGTGGAGGCTTTGTGTAAAAGGAAAGATATCATACGCCCCGCTGACAAGGGTGGGGCTATTGTCATCTTAGATAAAGATAACTATAACAATGAGATGCAGAGGATTCTTTTAGATAAGGATACTTATTTACCTTTGCAAACCGACCCAACACCCAATTTCAAACGGGAATTGAAAGCGTTGATTGATAAAGGATATAATATGGGGATTCTAAATAAAAAAGAAAGAGAACATCTTGTCCCTCTGGCTCCTAGGTTGCCAGTCATGTACATCTTGCCAAAGATTCACAAGACTCTGCTCAATCCCCCAGGTAGGCCCATCATCAGTGGTATAGATTCCATCCCTTCACGTGTTGGTAAATATATCGATTTTTTTTTTACAACCACTGGTGATGGGCACCCCCTCTTTTCTTAAGGACACTAAACATGTCCTTAATATACTAAGCAATATAGAGTGGAAAACCACATACATGTTAGTGACTGCTGATGTCGCATCGCTTTATACATCCATATCCCATCAATTGGGGCATGATGCGGTGCGACATTTTCTCTATCGAAGAAGAAAATATTACAGCGCACACATGCAAAAAAGACATTTACCTCAAGCAAGGCTAGTTTAAAACACCTAAGCATTTCTAGAAAAACATTTTCAAAAAATATGGGGATTTGGTCACACCATATTGCTTGTATTTTCTCTATTGAGACTCCAATATCTCCACCACACAATGTAATTTTGTGATGGAGCTATTGGACTTCTCGATGGCACACAGCATTTTTTGGCATAATAATACACATTATTTACAAACTAAGGGAGTGGCCATGGGGGCGAAATTCGCTCCCAGTATGGCCAACCTCTTCATGGCCAAGTGGGAGGAGGATGTGGTTTTACATGACAGACCCTCCCAGTTGGTCATGTGGAAAACATTCATCGACGATGTTCTGTTTATTTGGGACGGTGACTCTGAGTCTTTATCCACTTTTCTCCTTTTCCTCAATAACAATGATAGGGGCATTGTCCTTACTCATGAGGCTAGCTCAACTCAGATGCATTTCTTAGATCTATTGGTAACCATTGTGGATGGGAGAATCACCACATCCACCTTTTTCAAAACTACTGATAGGAATAGTTTTATTCCACTCAATTCTTGCCATCATCGCTCATGGTTGTCCGCTGTTCCCAAGGGACAATTCTTGCACCTGAGGCGGAATTGTTCAAATCCTGACGTGTTTTTTAGGGAGGCCTCATCATTAAAATCTAAATTTTCGGACAAAGGATATGAGGCAACAATGTTAGACTCCCTGATTGTGGAGGTAGGTAACAGGGACCGTTCGGAATTTTAAGAGATAAGCCCCCTCAAGTCAACAATGGGGAGGACTTTGGTCTGGCTTTCCTCACCACTTATTCCAGCCAACATTGGGTCATTAAAAGAATCATCAAAAAACATTGGCCGGTGATTAAAAATGACCGTGTTCTTGGCCCTCTGTTATTAAACAATCCCCGGGTCCTTTTCAGGGGAGCCACGAGCCTAAGGCACATTCTGGCACCAAATGTCCCCGATCCACCCCAACGCCCAACCTTTTTTGGGGATCTGAAAGGCTTTTCGCCTTGCAGGAGATGTAAAGTTTGTAGAGTGAATATACTGTGTCAAAGGAGATTGACAGAATTTACTTCTGAGGGCACAGGTGTCACCTATTGCATCGACTCCCTTATAACCTGCACTTCCAAATGTGTGGTGTACCTCCTTAGGTGTCCCTGTGGTCTGGAGTATGTGGGACGAACCACTAGGAAGCTAAACGTAAGGCTGGGTGAGCATATCACCAATATCAGACAGGGGTTTGATAAACACAGTGTCTCTAGACACTATGATGAGGTGCATAATAGAGACCCCAGTGGCACTACGTTCATAGGTATAGAAAGATATGTTCCGAGATGACGTAGGTAGCCGGTGATGGCGGAAGTGAGAGGAGAGAGGAGCAGGGCGAATCTGCACATCGGTTCACTACTGACCTGAACACCAGACTGGCGCTGTATTCCAATGCTGAAGTCAGAGAGGCGGTTTTCCTGATCCAGCGCCATGCTGTTCTCCTTGCGGGAGCTGGTTCAATGGCTGGGGTTTGCCCAGTTTGAGATCTTCATCCACATCTTGGCCTTGCTGATATTCACCGTCCTACTGGCCATCAAAGTGGATGGGCTGGTCCTCAGCTTAGGGTGGTGGAATGTCTTTATCCCTCTTTTTGCCGCCGATGGACTGAGCACCTATTTCACTGCCATTGTCACCGTGCGGCTGTTTCAGGAAGGAGAGAAGCGTCAGGCTGTCCTGCGCCTCTTCTGGATCCTCACCATTCTCAGCCTCAAGTTTGTCTTTGAAATGCTGCTATGTCAAAAGCTGGTGGAGCAGGCCAAGGCATGTCTCCCATCTTCATTCTTCTTCAGCTGCTCATGATCCGAGCTTGTAGGGTTAATTAAATGGGAGAAACACAGTTGTATTATATTGTTCCTCTCCTTTAGTATCTTTTCCTGTGTGTTTGTTTATTTATTAAAACCTTAACTATAAAAAAAAAAAAAAGAAAGAAAAATTATGTTCCACATTGGCGTGGCAGCAATGGGAGGCGAGCCATATCCAGATCAGAAACTAACTGGATTTTTAGGCTCCCATGCCCCCAATGGTTTGAACATAGAGTGGGACATCAACTGTTTTATCAATAACAGTTGATGTCCCCCTCCAATACATGAACTGTTTTGTCAATAGCGACTATTGCCCCCCTCCAATACATTCTCCTTTATGATAATTAGATTTCAGATATTGAATACTTTTTCTCCCATCATGAATAAACTTCAGATAATAATTTGATTATGGTTCACGATCTATTTTAGTTTGTTCATATTCTCGGTATCGAACTACGAGTTTGTTGTTTTAAAATTTTTATGTATTTTAAAATTGACTTTGGAAGAGAGCTCTGTTTTTGGTTTCATAATAGGCATTTATATGCCCAATACTCTTTTTTTGTTTCTTTTTATGGGTCTCTGTACATCTATGGAAGCTAATTAATAATTTTTTATAATGATCTTTTTGGGATAATGGACTGTTTAATAAACTTCCATTTTTCCCATAAAAGTGTATGGTCTAAAGCTGTCACTAGTTTTGATGTAATGCCCTTAATGCTCCACTAGATGGCACCAATGAAATGTCTCTATGCTGGTACTTCCATACAATTAGACCCATTGATTTGATAACTTTTTCTTTTTAATTCTTTTTAATTATTAATGATCTTCACATTTGTGGCGACTATCTGTTTAAGCAGATCGTTGAAATCGGAAAGAATCCATTGCAGCTGGGCTTTGCTTCTTACTAACCAATTACAGCGCTTTCCAGTCTGATGCCCGGGTATTTAATGCGCATGCGCGTGCGTCGGTGCGTACCCCTGATGACGTCAGTTGTGACGAAACGGCCGTAGGGTCACAACACTGAACGCACCGCGCATGCGCACCTTCTGTTTAAACGGCGATAGTGTCGTTTTTCAGGTTTTTTTTCGATTTTAAAAGTTTTTTGTACTTTATTTGCCTGAATCATGAAATAAATAGCCGAAAGTTATTTGCACCAGCGGGGCCTTCTTTTCCTTTTGTTTCCTTTCTGGGCACCTAAAATATTTTTTATGCTGGATGTGCTGGAGTCATTACAAGCGGTCCTATGAGAGGTGATCCTGGGACAGGATTATATGAGGCTTCTGTGGCTGTTGCTGGCTGGCTGTCCTTGAAGGAGTTCGACGTACCCACTCAGCGGTGTCCTTTGAACTACCCCCAGAGTGAATTGATCTTGTCTACTAAGCCTGTTTGGACCCCCCTGAATAAGGGCGGTCACAGGCTTTTTGGTAAGCCTTCAATTTTACTACCTGGTGGTGGGCAACACTGCATGTAAGGATCCATCCTCACACCTGCATGGAGGGTGTATGTTGAAGATCCAACCTTGCACTTATATAGACTATATATAGAGTATCTACAATACATCTGCACTTTTATGATTTATTCACATTTATATATATTTTTGCTGTTTAGTATTTTATTTGAGCACCTTATATATTGCTAGAATAATCGTATGAGCACCCCATATACTACACAAGTTTCTAATAAGTTCTCACTTCTACTGCTGGGTAAATGTTGAATGATGGAAACTCATTTCAGAATCTGTATGGAAAGTTGAATTTATTCACTCATTTTTTTGCTGTTGCATATATGCTTAACACTCTAATGCCGCGTACACACGGTCGTACTTTTCGTCTACAAAAGTCCAACGGACGCTGACGGACTAAAGCTGGCTGGTAATCCGATCGTGTGTGGGCTTCTCCGGACTTTCAACGTACTTTTTTAGCCTCAAATCCGACGTACTTTAGATTTGAAACATGCTTTAAAACTTTACTTCGTAACTACGACGGACCCCGAAATCCGCTCGTCTGTGTGCTAGTCCGACGGACAAAAAGCCACGCTAGGGCACCTATTGGCTACTGGCTAGGAACTTCCTTATTTTAGTCCGGTGTACGTCATCACGTACGAATCCGACCGACTTTTGTGTGGTCGTGTGTAGGCAAGTCCGTTCGTTAGAAAGTAGGCCGCAAGTCCGCCGCAAGTCCACCGAAAGTCTGCCGGAAGTCTGTCGGACAGGCTGTCTGACTTTTGTAGACGAAAAGTACGACCGTGTGTACGCGGCATAAGGGCAGTTTATATATATCACGGAAGACCTGGTTTTTGTTACTGTATTTTTAATAGTATTTATCACTATTTATTAGTCCAGCGCTGCACTTTCTAAAATTATTTATGTTTGTGTGCCCTTATATCGGGGTTATAGTGCATTGCAGCAGGACCGTTCATTGATTTAATTAATTTCATTAATTTTTTTCACTAATCTTTATCACCAATTTTTCACGAACTGAGCGCAATCCTTTCCTTTGTTTGTTACAAGTTAGTGTAGTGCGTCCTCCTCACAGTGTTCAGCTAAAACTACAAGTTAGTGTGGTGCGTCCACCTCACAGTGTTCAGCTAAACCTACAACTTATTTTTTTGCGAGCTCTGCACAGTGTTCACCTAAAGCTACCTGTAGAAGGTTGGTGGTGTTTTCCTGATCCTATCACTACCGCAGGCAGCTAAAAAAGCTACAAGTTAGTTTTGTGCGAGCTCTGCACAGTGTTCAGCTAAAGCAGTTGATTTTGCTAGCTGCAGTATCAGTACATATATATATATATCCTAGCTTAGTGCAGCTACAAGCCATTAGTATGTCTGGAAGGCCAAGAAGGAGAGGCAGACAGTCACAAGCCAATAAGAGAGGGCAAGCAGGCTCTGTGTCTAGTGCTGGTCGTGGAGACGGTGCATCCTCATCAGCACGTGGCCGTGGGACATGCTTGGCCTTTTTTTCGGCAGCTGGCCGTGTTGAGCCGCAACATGCAGAAGACTTGGTCGAGTGGATGACCAAGCCGTCCTCATTCTCCTCATCCTCTCTCACCCATGCTCAGGGTACTTTGTCTGGCAAAGCAGCGGCCTCTTCCCTCGGCTCAATGTCATCAGTGACTCCTTCCCTAGCTCCACCATGTCCTCCTGAGGAGTCCCTCGAACTGTTTGACCACAGTGTTGGGTACATGCTCCAGGAGGATGCCCAGCGTTTGGAAGGCTCTGATGATGATACTGAGCTCGATGAAGGCAGTAACATGAGCACAGACAGAGGGGGTGCCCAAGAAGGACAGCAATCTGGGAGTCATGCTCCCCCTGCTGCAGCATACTGCCAGGTTTGCTCCAGTGATGAGGAGGGAGGGGATGATGAGGTCACTGACTCAACGTGGGTGCCTAATAGGAGAGAGGAGGAGGAGGCAGCACATCACCAACGAGGCAGGATGCCCTCCAGGGGCCAGCCTAAGGGCAGCACACTGACTGCATCACACCCCAAAGCTCCACATGTGCAGGGCGCTGCAGTCTCTGCGCGTTATTCAAAAAGTTCTTTGGTGTGGGCCTTTTTTGAGACGAGTGCATCAGATCGCACCGCTGCTATTTGCAACATACAGTATGTCTCAAGCGTATCTCGCGTGGCCAAAACATCTCCCGCTTGGGCACCACATGCTTGACCAGACATATGTTGACCTGCCATGCAGTTCGTTGGCAAGTGTATCTAAAAGACCCACACCAAAGAACAAAGAGGACCTCTCCTTGCTCCTCATCAGCTGAGATCTCCAACCCCACTATACCTTCAGTCCTCTCTGAGACCTGCACTGAGAGGAATGAAGGTGTAGAATTAGGTGTGTCACAGCCAAGTACTTGTGGGCAATCTGCTTTTGGTACACCGACGTCAGATTGTACCAGGCAAATTTCCCTGCCCCAGCTGCTGCACCGCCAAAAGAAGTTTGCTCCCAGCCATCCACATGCCCAGCGGTTGAATGCTAGCTTGGCAAAATTGCTAGCACTTCAACTGCTGGGGGGATTGGGGGATTTTAATTATCCAGACATAGACTGGGCGGAGGGAACCGCGCATTCATTTAAGGCTCGCCAGTTCCTTAGTGTCTTGCAGGACAATTTCATGGGTCAGATGGTAGACGCACCAACTAGAAATAAAACATTACTAGATCTACTGATTACCAACAATACAGACCTGATAACAGATGTGGTAATACGGGGCAATTTAGGTAACAGCGATCACAGGTCAATTAGTTTCAGTATAAATCACACAAATAGGAAACATGAAGGGAACACAAAGACACTGAATTTCAAAAGAGCCAACTTCCCTAAACTACAAACCTTGCTAAAAGGCATAAATTGGGATAAAATATTAGGAACAAAGAATACGGAGGAGAGATGGGTTTGCTTTAAGAGCATATTAAATAAGGGCATTAGCCAATGTATCCCATCGGGTAATAAATTTAAAAGAGCGAACAAACATCCTGGATGGCTTAACTCCAATGTAAAAATGCATATAAAAGCAAAGGAGAAGGCCTTCAAAAAATACAAGGTTGAGGGATCATCCTCAGCATTCAGAATTTATAAAGAATGCAATAAGAAATGTAAGGGTGCAATTAGGATGGCTAAGATAGAGCATGAAAGACACATAGCGGAGGAGAGCAAAAGAAATCCCAAGAAATTCTTTAAGTATGTAAACAGTTAAAAAGGGAGGACAGACCATATTGGCCCCATAAAGAATGAGGAAGGACATCTGGTTACAAAGGATGGGGAGATGGCAGAGGTATTGAATTTATTCTTCTCCTCAGTCTTCACAAGTGAATCGGGGGGCTTCAGTAACCAAAACTGCAGTGTTTATCCTCATGACACATCACAGGAAGCACCTCCATAGTTAACAGAGGACGGAATTAAAATTAGACTTGAGAAACTTAACATTAATAAATCACCGGGACCAGATGGCTTGCATCCAAGGGTACTTAGGGAACTCAGTCAGGTGATTGCCAGACCGTTGTTCCTAATATTTACAGACAGTCTATTGACTGGAATGGTACCAGCTGATTGGAGAAAAGCCAATGTAGCACCAATATTTAAAAAGGGCCCAAAAAACATCCCTGGGAATTACAGACCAGTTAGCCTAACATCAATAGTATGTAAACTCTTGGAGGGGATGATAAGGGACTATATACAAGATTTTAGTAATAAGAATGATTTCATTAGCAGTAATCAGCATGGATTCATGAAGAATCGTTCTTGCCAAACCAATCTATTAACCTTCTATGAGGAGGTGAGTTGCCATCTAGATAAAGGAAGGCCCGTAGACGTGGTGTATCTGGATTTTGCAAAAGCATTTGACACAGTTCCCCATAAACGTTTACTGTACAAAATAAGGTGCGTTGGCATGGACCATAGGGTGAGTACATGGATTGAAAACTGGCTACAAGGGCGTGTTCAGAGGGTGGTGATAAATGGGGAGTACTCAGAATGGTCAGGGGTGGGTAGTGGGGTTCCCCAGGGTTCTGTACTGGGACCAATCCTATTTAATTTGTTCATAAACGACCTGGAGGATGGGATAAACAGTTCAATCTCTGTATTTGCAGACGATACTAAGCTAAGCAGGGCAATAACTTCTCTGCAGGATGTGGAAATCTTGCAAAAAGACCTGAACAAATTAATGGGGTGGGCGACTACATGGCAAATGAGGTTCAATGTAGAAAAATGTAAAATAATGCATTTGGGTGGCAAAAATATGAATGCAATCTATACACTGGGGGGAGAACCTCTGGGGGAATCTAGGATGGAAAAGGACCTGGGGGTCCTAGTGGATGATAGGCTCAGCAATGGCATGCAATGCCAAGCTGCTGCTAATAAAGCAAACAGAATATTGGCATGCATTAAAAGGGGGATCAACTCCAGAGATAAAACAATAATTCTCCCGCTCTACAAGACTCTGGTCCGGCCGCACCTGGAGTATGCTGTCCAGTTCTGGGCACCAGTCCTCAGGAGGGACGTACTGGAAATGGAGCGAGTACAAAGAAGGGCAACAAAGCTAATAAAGGGTCTGGAGGATCTTCGTTATGAGGAAAGGTTGCGAGCACTGAACTTATTCTCTCTGGAGAAGAGACGCTTGAGAGGGGATATGATTTCAATTTACAAATACTGTACTGGTGACCCCACAATAGGGATAAAACTTTTTCGCAGAAGAGAGTTTAATAAGACTCGTGGCCACTCATTACAATTAGAAGAAAAGAGGTTTAACCTTAAACTACGTAGAGGGTTCTTTACTGTAAGAGCCCTTGCACACTGGGGCGGTTTTCAGGCGCTATTGCGCTAATAATAGCGCCTGCAAACCGCCCCGAAAGTGCCGCTACTGTCATTCCAGTGTGAAAGCCCCGAGGGCTTGCACACTGGAGCGATGCGCTGGCAGGACGGTGAAAAAAGTCCTGCCAGCAGCATCTTCGGAGCGGTGAAGGAGCGGTGTGTATACCGCTCCTTTAGCGCTCCTGCCCATTGAAATCAATGGGACGGCGCGGCTATACCGCCGGCAAAGCGCCTCTGCCCTTTACCCCTTCTCGGCCGCTAGCGGGGGGTAAAACCGCCCCGCTAGCGGCCGCATACCGGCGGTAAAACGCCGCTAATAATAGCGGCGTTTTACCGCCGACGCCGCCCCCCGCCCCAGTGTGCAAGGGCTCTAAGAGCGGTAAGGATGTGGAATTCCCTTCCACAGGCGGTGGTCTCAGCGGGGAGCATTGATAGCTTCAAGAAACTATTAGATAATCACCTGAATGACCGCAATATACAGGGATATGTGTCAGTATTACATTACATAATCACACACATAGGTTGGACTTGATGGACTTGTGTCTTTTTTCAACCTCACCTACTATGTAACTATGTAACTATGTAACTGCTATCTTTTCAGTTGGTAGACTCTGCCCCCTTCCGTGAGTTTGTGGAATGTGCGGTTCCTCAGTGGCAGGTACCCAAACGCCACTTTTGGCGCGGAGTGTTCCGAGCACTTCCGCTATTCAGCTACCTACTGAGATGCAGGATCTGATCCTAATCGATACCAGCATACGGCTGGAACTCACCGGTGGGTTGGCGCTCGGTGTAGTGGATGGAGGAGAGAGACTTTGCCTAATCTGTCCCGAGTGTGGGAGGCCTACCCTGGGTGTGAATGCCTGGGCCCGGTGCGGCCATTGCAGTGCACAACTGACGCGGCTGGGATCTGAACAGCAGGAGGTGAAGTACTTTTATGCCAACAGCACCACCGGACTCTGCTCGCCCCAAGCCTTGAACCTCCGGAGGGCTGGAGAGGGCCAAGCAACATCGGAGATTGCGACAGAGGAGATCCAGACTGACATTCCACCGCAGGAGGAGGTAGGATCAGAAGGGGAGGCCTGTGGCTTGGCTAGGGACCGGGAGACTTTGGGTGTTGTTGGGCAGTCCTCGGAAAATGTCCCTGAAGTAGCTCTTCAGGGACATTTTCTGAGGACTGCCCAACAACACCCACAGTCTCCCGGTCCCTAGCCAAGCCACAGGCCTCCCCTTCTGATCCTACCTCCTCCGGTCTCTTGTAAGCCCTAGTCATCCCTTAGGTGAGCTAGACAGGGGAAGCAGAGGCCGGGCCATAGATTGGGGTTCGCTTGAAGTGTTGGATCACTATGGGTCTTTAGAGCACCTGTTTATATGGTCTTCACCAGAGGAGGGTGGTTCAAGTGGAGAGGAGGACTGGTTTTTAGAGAGCTCCACGTCTTTGAGTGCTACCTCTGGGTCTCCAGAAAGCATTGCCACCTTCCCAGCACCCCTTACCAAGTTGTCACCTCACACCGGAGTACCTACTTTTCAACAGAGGGCTGTGAGGGCATCTGACTCTATTGTTCTGACAGGGCGGGGAAGGCCCGGGGAACTACCGAGACTGTCCCGATTTCAACGGGATATACAGAAAAGGGTTGCTCAGGAGTGGGGACTTGACTACCCCTATGTACCAGGAAAGGTTATGGACATAGTTGAGGCTTCCCAGGAAGGATGGGAGCAGGACCTTGTCTGGGATTATCTACATGTCCTCAAAACACAAAGAAACCCTGACCATGAACTGTGGATGAGGTTTCAGGACATTTTCAAAGAATGGCGGCAGGGAAGGGCCATTTACAAGGACAGAGTGATAGTGCAGAAACCTGGACAACATACCAAGTCATACTCTGTTTCGGTTAGAGGGGAAGGGGACACACGCCGAAGGTTGCCAGACCCCCGGTACTATCTGTAAAGTGATCTACAGAAGTGCTGGATTTACCCTGGACTGCAAGTGGGCAGAGGGGTTAGGGTGAGCTATCCCAAGGACTTCCTATACAGGGCAACAGCACCAGTGCCTGGCTGGCTAGTCAAGGACACTTGTCCCACTACCCCTGTTAATTCCCTTTGTTGCTTTAAAAGTTCTAGACTTTTTTTATTGAAGCTACTCAGAAGGTTATCTGGCTTCTTTTGTTGTATATAGTTTGGCATGTCTGTTTAAGTTGCATCCTGCAGAAGTCAGGCTAACTTCTTTTGAGGGGATGGAGGTCTTGACAGGATCACGCGTGCCATACAATTGTGATTTATTGATTTGCTTAGATTGAGATTGAGAGATAGGATGTTTTCTTTTACAGGTGCGGGACGGCTGTCAGAGACCTGTCAGCATCAGACGCGAGCCTGCGTGCCCCTGCGCGAGCTGTGCAACAATGCCCATCTACTGGTGCACATCAGCGTATCCCCTCAGGCGCGCGTGTGTGCGCGACGGGTGCACGTACAACAGGTGCGCGCGCGGCGGGCGCACGCGCGTTAACATTGTTTGGCGCCACTGAGCGCATAAAGGACTCCCAGCTGCACTGGCACGCTGCTGTTTTGTCTTCAGCTTCTGTGATCTGTTACCTGCACCTGATTGATTGTTCTGCTATACCGACCCGGCTCTGTCTGACTACCCTACTCTCTCCAATCCAACCTGGCTTGCCTGACTCTGCTACTTCCTCTACCTGTGATCCGTTGCCGACCTCTGCCTGTTATCCGACCCTGCTTTTGCCTGCTGAGTTCAACTGCCTTGTTTACCTGCCGACCCGGACTGTCTGATCCTGCTTGTGCCTTCTGCTTGCTCCGTGTGCTGCTGCACATCCAGCTCCTGTTCCAGTGACTGCTGGACCTGCATCCATCAGCTCTCCAGTCTGCTGTCTGCCGTTGACCACCTATACCTGCAGTCCAGCCATCCCTGGAGGGATCTCTACTCTGCCACCAGCAGCAGTAGCTCCTACTTCAACAGGCACTCCTACCCACTGTGCTTATGAGACCACTGTCCCCACTCAAGTGGCTCCTGAACCAGCGTTGTAAGAGAGAGCCATGACTGAGTCTGCAGAAGAGAGCTCTCCGATGAAGGAGATCTGCATGCATCTTGCGGCCCCCACACAAACCATGAAATCCCTGCAGGATAACTATACCAGGCTTGAAGGACAAGTTCAGAATCTTGCTGGCCCCAGTACCTGCCAGCTTTACTTCACTCTACAGCCCCAGACCTTCTCTCTAGAAGCTACCAAAGTGGGATTTGTGATCTCCCTCCTACAAGGAGAACCTCAGACCTGGGCCCATCGACTACTTGAGGGGGACTTAGTCCTGACCCACGCCCTACATTCCTTTTTTGAAGCTATGGCCCAGCTGTATGAGGATCCTCAGTGGACCGCTACAGCCGAGTCCGCCCTGTTTGCGCTCCAGCAAGGCAGCAGACGGGCCGAGGATTATGTCACTGACTTTAGGCACTGGTGCGCAGACACCCAATGGAATGATGCGGTCCTACATCACTAGTTCCGCATGGGTCTGTCTGAAGGGCTGAAGGGTGAACTTGCTCGGGTTGGCATACCAGACTCCCTTGAGGCCCTAATCTCCTTGGCGATCCAGATCGATCGTCGCCTTCGGGAACGCTGATCTGAACGTTCCACTCAGCAAATCCGCCCGGTGTGGATGACTTCAAGAGCTCCAGTTCCTGCCTCACGCTACCTATCTCCACCCAGTGTGAACCCAGTCAACTCGGTGCATGACGCTTCCGAGCCCATGCAGCTAGGGCTGATGTGCCCTGCCTTGTCTCCAGAAGAACGAGCACGTCGTTGTCAGCTAAACCTGTGTCTCTACTGCCGTGGAACCATAACTGTCCGATCAAGATAAGTAAGTGTCCATCTCCTGTTTCTACCAGTCTCTCTGCCTTGTCTGCCAACTCAACCCACCTTGCTCTTCCTCTGTCATTACAGCTTTGGGGAAAGATAATTCCAGTCAACACTATCATTGACTTCGGGGCATGCAGCTGTTTTTTCGACTCTACCTTTGCCAGCCAGCATGATATTCCCTTACTAGAAAAGACTGATGGACTCTCTGTTTTCTTAGCCGATGGCTCCCGCATCAAATCAGGACAAGTAACCCAAGAGACTCTTCCTTTGCCTGTTACTGTTTCCTCCCAGCATAAGGAGCTACTGACCCTTGATGCCATCTCTTCCCCACTGTTTCAAATTATACTGGGCATTCCCTGGCTCCAAGCCCAAAACCCGCACATTAACTGGGTTACTAGAGAAGTAAAGTTTTCGTCTTCTTACTACCAAGAACACTGTCTGACTGATCCCCCCAATTCTTCAGCTACTCTCTTATGTCTAGACATCGATTAGTATTTACTCCAGTCCATACCCAAGCATTACCATGAGTTTGTCTATGTCTTCAGCAAAAAGGGGTCAGACTCCCTTCCACCTCATCGCCCTTACGATTGCCCGATTGAATTGCTTCCTGGGGCTGAAATCCCATTTGGGCGTATCTTCCCCCTATCAGAGAAAGAGCAAGAAGCACTAAAGACTTATATTCATGAAAACTTGGCTAAGGGGTTCCTCCACCCTTCAACCTCCCCAACAGGTGCCGGAATAATTTTTGTTACTAAAAATACAAGACCCTCCGCCCATGTATAGACTACCAGGAACTGAATAAGATTATGGTCAGAAACTGCTATCCTTTACCCCTGATACCTGAACTGTTCCAGAAATTGAGATCTGCTGTCATATTCACCAAACTTGATCTGAGAGGGGCCTACAACCTGATCCGCATTCAGGCCGGGCATGAAAAGAAGATGGCTTTCCGGACCCGATTCGGGCATTATGAATACTTGGTCATGCCCTTTGGGCTCTGCAATGCCCCTGCCACCTTCCAACATCTCAATAACGATGTATTTAGAGACTTTTTAGATGTTTTTGTGAGTGTCTACCTGGACGACATCTTAATATTCTCTGGATCACTCGATCATCACCGAGACCACGTCTGCAGGGTCTTGGGTCGTCTTCGCTTGCACTGACTGTATGCAAAGGCAGAGAAATGCGAGTTTGAGCAACAGAGCATCCAATTTCTGGGGTTAGTAATCTCTCCAACTGGCATCAAAATGGATCCCCAAAAAGTATCTGCCGTTTTGGACTGGCCAGTACCCTTAGACAAGAAAGGCATACAGCGTTTTATTGGCTTTGCGAACTTTTATAGAAAGTTTATCAGGGGATTCTCTGCCATAATTGCACCCATCACGCAATTGACAAAACAGAATACCTGTTTTTGCTGTAATCAGATGGCCCAAGATGCTTTCGAGAATCTTAAAAGACGATTTACCTCTGCTCCGATCCTCAGCCATCCTGATTCATTGTTACCTTTCATTTTGGAAGTAGACGCCTCCGAAATAGCTGTAGGAGCAGTCCTCTCACAACGTCAAGGTAGTAAAGACCTAATGCATCCTGTAGGGTTCTTCTCCCGGAAACTTTCGCCCGCAGAAAAGAACTATGACGTTGGTGAGCGGGAGCTGCTCGCTATCAAACCGCCTTGGAGGAATGGAGGTACCTGTTAGAGGGCACTGTTTATCCGGTATTAATATATATATATACCGACCACAAGAACTTAGAGCATTTAAGATCTGCTAAACGGCTGAAGCCTCGTCAAGCCCGCTGGGCCCTGTTCTTCTCACGCTTCTGTTTCCACATAACCAGGGTCAAAGAATATTAAACCGGATGCATTGTCACGCATGTACAACAACCCGAAAGACTTATCCGTTCCTGATTAGGGATGAGCCAAACACCCCCCGGTTCGGTTCGCACCAGAACCTGCGAACGGACCGAAAATTTGCACGAACGCTAGAACCCCATTGACGTCTATGGGACTTGAACGTTCAAAATCAAAAGTGCTCATTTTAAAGGCTAATTTCCATGGTTGACGTCATTTCCGCCCGGACGTCACGCCTGCAGTCATCCCCCGTTGGGGCTAGCCGGCTCACACACTGAGAGGGCGTTCCGCTCCATGCCGTGAACACACCGTACGGAAGGAAACAGATGCAGCTGCACGGCCGCTCATCCATCTCTATGAGCAACACTATCTGGCTCATGGTTCATGAATAACCACACCGGGACAGTGCCCGATACAGCTTACAGTGGCAGTGGAGCAGCTCAACACACAGAGGCTACTGCTATCCGGAAATATCCAAGAATTCCCAATCGGGACCCGGGACCCGGGAGTGGTAACGTACTTAGCCATCTGTTCTTGTAGCGCTGCTCATGCCAAGTATTGCCTATCCCTATCATAGGAAGACTGTGTGTATAAGTGCCTACACCACACTGGACCACTGTATATGATAGCTGCATAGCTGCATACTATCCCGGACTTTGGTTACCAAGACCCACTCACTTTACGTGCAAGGCCGGCATATTCCCACCATCAACATGAATTGATATCCCATTACAGGACTCAATTCCGGCATCCCAGTCCACGGTTATCACCCTCTCCCTTTCCCTGACCCCTGCCCTCTCCCCACATCCCGGTTTCCCCCCCCCCCCCTTACCGCATCTTGAGCCGCCCCTCCCCCGGGGGAATTGATGTCTGCTTAGCGAAACCTTATTCAGCAATTGCTGCATACTCCTCATTGTTGGTTTGCGCAGACATCAATAGCATTGACGTCCGGACGTTTGTCTCTGTATGTCTTGTAATGTTACATGTTCCTCATGTCTGTGTGGTTTTTGTTTTTGATCAACCCAGGTTTTTGATCAAATTTTATTAGGGCAAGGTCATACCATGGTTATGCTGCTGCATTTTTCTTCATGTCTTTTCTACTGTGTACCAACAATAAATTATTCATTGATATACTATACATCTTTTTGATTGCCTTCCCCATAAGCCCCGCTTTTCTTTTGGTCCCCACCTGTTTGGGACAACTTTTTGGTTAACAATAATTAGGGGTTGGTAGGCTATCATAGGCTCAGGTCACGGTATTCTGCGCATGTCAAAAACAAGCCTCTTTATATTTTTATATTTGATAATTTCCATGGTTTTGTCCTAAAAAGGGTTTGGGGACCCGGGTCCTGCCCCAGGGGACATGTATCAATGCAAAAAAAACTTTTAGAAACAGCTGTTTTTTTCGGGAGCAGTGATTTTAATGATGCTTAAAGTAAAAAAAAAGTGAAATATTCCTATATCGTACCTGGGGGGTGTCTATAGTATGCCTGTAAAGTGGCGCATGTTTCCCGTGCTTAGAACAGTCCCTGCACAAAATGACATTTTAAAAGATAAGAAAGTAATTTAAAACTGCTTGCGGCTTTAATGTCATGTCGGGTCACGGCTATATGGATGGAAATCAGTGAGACAAACGGCATGTGAACCCTCCTGTCCATTACCAGGCCCTTTGGGTCTTGTATGGATATTAAGGGGAACCCCGTGTGGGGCCCCCAGGCCATATATACTCTGAACAGCAGTATACAGGCGGTGCAAACAAGACAGGGACTGTAGGTTTGTTGTTAAGTAGAATCTGTTTGTAATTTTGAACTGGTACATTTTTAAAGTTTTCCTTTCCCGATGAGTGAGCCAGCGTGACATGCACAGTACCCTGTCACCGAGAACCAGCGCGATGGTATCGCGCTGGAAACACAATCTCGTGGTCAGGTACTGTACAGCATGTGGTGAGATTAAAATCACAGACTTTGGGTTGTCTAAAATAATGGATGTGGATGGAATGGACCTGACCTCACAAGGAGCTGGAACATACTGGTACCTTCCCCCAGAATGCTTTGTAGTGGGCAAAGAGCCACCAAAGATTTCCAATAAAGTAGATGTGTGGTCAGTAGGAGTCATCTTTTTTCAGTGTCTCTATGTTAGGAAGCCATTTGGCCACAATCAGTCACAACAAGACATTTTACAAGAAAATACAATATTGAAAGCTACAGATGTTCAGTTTCCTGTGAAGCCTGTTACAAGCAATGAAGCCAAGGCATTTATTAGGCGGTGTTTAGCTTACCGCAAAGAGGACAGATTTGATGTTCACCAGCTGGCGAATGATGCCTATCTTCTCCCACATATGAGAAGATCCAAATCTTCAGGAAACCTGCACATGTCAGGGCTAGTGGCCTCTCCCACCACACCTACGTCAAGCATCATTTCATACTGATACTCAGATCTCGGCTGGCATGAATCCTCCTACACTAGCTTTCAGGTGCAAGTTTTAGTTTGAAGCCGAAGCAAACATTTGAGTATTTTTATTTTATTTTCCCCATGACAAAGGATATGTTTGAAGACATTTGTGTGTTTTGGGGATATATCTTCTTAGTGTTATTTGTATGGTGAGCGAAGACAAGACTGTGAAGACCTCTATCCTATGACTGTAATGTTTGACCTTGGCCTCAGTGTGCTATAAAGCCATTTTCAAGCTACTGGGAATAACCTGGACTCCTGTCTCCTGATCCCTTGTAATATTACAGGTTAGGGGCCTACGTCAAGACGCACGTGAGCTTGAGTTCGAAACCAGGTTTGATTGCTGTTCAACATGGAGATTTCTTTTTTTTTTTTTTCCGTTAGAGGGGACATTGTAAATATTCTTTGTAATACTAAAACACAATTGGTTGATACTGGAGAGTTTTAGCAGGAAGGGTATTTTTCATTATTTACTAAAGCAAATTGAAATTTAAGATTAAAATAAAACTTGCATAAGGGAACGCTTGCTGCCCAATCTCTGACAACTGTCAATAAATGAGAGGGGTAGTCACAATATTTTTTTTCTGTATCTTTTCTTTTCACTTTGGGCAACGTTTTATATCAAGCTTCTGAGGGGAAATGTGCAGGTGTTTCCTATAGCTCAAAGTTCAATCGGGTACTTGTTTTTAATAAAGTACAGGGAGAATATGATTGGTTGCTAGAGGCGACACCTCCACAGACACTACACACGAGGACCTGTCACTTTGTTTTATTTTCCGGTGTAAAGTTTTAGGTTGCACACTCGCTTTCAGGATTTTAGAGCTCTATTAATCATGCCACCTAATTTCTTGTCCCTTTTTTGTTTTTGAATTCTTGCACACATACCACATCCAGTAAGGTACCAAAAGCTCTCAAAACTTTATGAATAGTTTTCTATGCAGGATAATGAGAAATTCCCTTCTGTCGCTGGTGTATATTGTTGTACAGATGTCATTTTCAGTTATACATGTGTTTTCAACAGCTTTTTCCCCCCTGTACAAATGTTTGAAAGTATCTTTTTTTTTTTTCCACCCTATTTTATCTTTTGTCTCCTTGATGGCGCTATCATTTGCTGCTAAAATAACTTCTCATTTTGCAAATCGATAAACTGCTTCTGTAAAAAGGAGCAAATCAAACTGCTTATGGTCCTGGACTCTTCATTAACAAGCATGTGTAACTCATCATAGACAGTACAGTGAGCCTGTTCCTGGTATCTTACATTGGCATGTTGATGACATAATAAGGAGGTTTTTGTTCGGTCATTTTACCTTTTGGGAAGCTCCTCAATGCAGGAGGATGTCAGTGTAAAAATACTTTGAATTCCTTCTACTGGCTTAAAATGGTGTTAGATCACAACCTACATGATTATTATTATTATTATTATTATTTTTTTTTACTTTCTAATAATCTAGTATGCTAGAACTGATTTTCCAGACCGCTGTGCTTCTTTACTGCACAACCATGAGGCGGCACTTAGCTGACAGATTCGAGCAGCTGTTTTGCCGTGTTGTAATAGCTCGACAACCTCTGCAGCCTCCAATAGCATTTATAATGTTTTAAAGGCAATTGTGTAATTTTGTTCATGTTACAGAAAAAGAGGCTGTATTAAGGCAGATAACCATTTAATATTGAACAGTTGACTGTGGCCCTCGTTTCCAATGTTGCGATTTTCATTTTTCATTGTACATAAATATACATTAACTGTCTCTTTAAGATGCTGCTGAAATGTAGAGAATGTAGCCAAACAGTAATAAATAATGAAAATTTAAATTAAAAAAAAAAAAATTGAGCTCGGTGCAAGGAAAAAAAGGGAGCATGGTCATCAAATTGCACAGGTACTGCAACAAATTACTGACCTTGATAGACAACATAAACTCTCACTCCACAGTTCGCACCTCAAAGCCCTCACGCTTAAATGTGAAGAACTAAAAAACCTCCTAGACTTAGACACTAAAAAGAAATTTAACCGCATATCACAGAAATTCTATGAGTGGGGCAATAGACCAAGCAAATTACTTGCTAGATCCCTTAGAAGTCATTTTTTCCTAAAATTAAACTTTCAACGGGGGAGCTTGTTCATGCAACCCCACACATTACCAAAGCCTTTAGGGAATTTTATGCAGATCTTTATAATGTTACAAATGGTTTATCCCCTTTACCCCCATCAGAGAGGCGCACTCACATGCTTTCCAATCTGAAGGCGGCGAACCTCCCTAAATTATCTAGGTCAGCCCTTAAGGAAATGGAAGTGGATTTTTCAGTTGAAGAATTCCAGACCGCTTTAAAATCCTCCCCTTCGGGTAAAGCTCCCGGCCCTGACGGGTTTACTATCCTTTATTACAAGACATTCCAGGACATCTTACTCCCTCGCCTCACAGCCTATGCTAACCCAATTTCCCAATCTTCAGGCCTACGTCCAGAATCCCTTTCAGCACATATTACTGTTATACCTAAACCCGTTAAAGATCCCACCCTATGCAGCAGTTACAGGGCAATTTCTTTGATAAACACTGACATTAAACTATTTGCCAAGGTGATGGCCAACCGCATACTCCCCCTACTGCCCAGTTGGATCTCGGCAGATCAAAAGGGTTTCATACCACATAGAGAGGCTAAAGATAACTCCTTACGGACAATTTCCCTAATACAGTATGTTCAAAGATGTGCCCAGCCCACCCTACTCCTTTCCACTGACACTGAAAAACGTTCGATAGGGTGGACTGGGACTACCTTAAGATGACCTTACGTCACTTTGGATTAGGCCCAAAGATGTACCATTGCATTTCTTCACTTTATTCTGCCCCCCCATAAGCTCAATAATAGCATACAATGCCAAGATGCAATTTCCAAAGCGAGCAAAGTCCTTTCTTGTATTAGGAGAGGTATGGACTCCAGAGAGAGAGATATCATCTGTACAAATCATTAGTAAGACCTCATCTGGAATATGCAGTTCAGTTTCGGGCTCCAGTTCTCAAAAAGTATATCAGGGAACTGGAGAAAGTGCAGAGAAGGGCAACCAAACTGATAAGAGGCATGGAGGAGATCAGCTATGAGGAAAGATCAGAGGAATTGAATTTGTTCACTCTTGAGAAGAGGAGAATAAGGGGGGGTATGATCAACATGTTCAAATATATAAGGGGTCCATATAGTGAACTTGGTGTTGAGTTATTCACTTTACGGTCAACAGAGGACAAGGGGGCACTCTTTACGTCTAGAGGAAGAGAGATTTCATCTCCAAATACGGAAAGGTTTCTTCACAGTAAGAGCGCTGAAAATGTGGAATAGACTCCCTCCAGAGGTGGTTCTGGCCAGCTAAGTAGATTGCTTTAAGAAAGGCCTGGATACTTTCCTAAATGTACAGAATATAACTGGGTACTGACATTTATAGGTAAAGTTGATCCAGGGAAAATCCGTTTGCGTCTTGGGGGATCAGGAAGGAATATTTTTCGCTGCTGTAGCAAATTGGAACATGCTCTGCTGGGGTTTTTTGCCTTCCTCTGGATCAACTGTGGGTATAGTATTGTGTATATTGGATTGTACCATATTTTTTTTTTTGTTTTTTTTTTTTGTTTTTGTTTTTTTTTATGGTTGAACTGGATGGACTTGTGTCTTTTTTCAACCTGACTAACTATGTAACTCTGCGCAAATTCGCATAAACGGCTCGCTAAGCGATCCCTTCACCCTACATAATGGCACTAGGCAGGGATGTCCTCTCACCCCCCTCCTCTTTGCTATCACTTTAGAGCCCTTCCTAGCCACAATTAGACGCAATACCAATATACGAGGCATCCAAGTAGGAGACAGAACTCACAAATACGCCGCCTACGCCGACGACATACTCTTCTTTATCCAACAACCACATATCTCTATACCCAACTTAATGTCAGCATTTTCTACCTTCCAAACAATATCAAATTTTAAAATAAACCTCTCCAAATCTGAAATCCTGAACATTAACCTCCCCAGATCAGAAGTGGCCCCTCTGAAACCCTTCTTTCCGTTCAGATGGGAACAGACTCACATGAAATACTTGGGTATATACCTCACACCTAAACTGCACTCCCTTTTCAAGTATAACTACATCCCGCTGTTAGACAGCATCAGAGAGGACCTAAGAAAATGGGCTAGTCTATCCCACTCATGGTTGGGGAAAATAAACATCATTAAAATGAACATTCTCCCTCGCATATTATTTATTTTTCAAATGATCCAACTAGGCGTACCTGTGGGGTTCTTCACTATCCTATTCTATGACTCCCCCTGTTGCCCCATCTTAATCACCACTATTTCTTACCAGGTCTATTGGATCCAGGATTGAAATCCTGGTCCTCAGGAGAACCTCTCCTGTTGCATCGCGTTTTACATGCCAACACAATTAAACCTCTTTCTGTGATCCTTAGCTCTAAACACATCACATTTTTGGATAAGTGGAGATATCACCAATTGCAACGCTTCCTACGTTCCTTCCCTCACCCATTACGTGGCTTACAGGATTTAAATAGCATAGAAGAAATATTCCACCCAAAGGACCCCCCCTACAGGATATCTCATTATTTTACAAAGCTCTTACTGATCTCCCTAATCCTACATACTCGTACTTCCTAGCTAAATGGGAATTAGATTTAGATTCCCCCCTCACAAACACTCTGAAAGATAAAGTCCTAAAACTCGCTCATGTCTCCTCACCCGCTTCAAAAATGGCAGAAGTCAACTACAAACTACTTTCCAGGTGGCACTATACCCCAGTCAAAATGCATCAAATGTTCCCCGACAACTCCCCATTGTGCTGGAGCAGTTGTGGGAACAAAGCCACACACGCTCATATTTGGTGGCACTGCTCAATCATTCGTCCCTTCTGGACCAATGTTCTTAATCTTATACGTCGGATTACAGACATCAATCTCCCTCACGATCCCTGGACCATCCTCTTTTATGCTACTAAAGAATCAATTGGTACGTTCACTCCTTCCTCATCTGCTGAACACTGCCAAGGCCCTAATCCCCACACTTTGGGGTCAGCCCACAACCCCATCTGTAAAAAATTGTTTACATAAGGTCTCAGAGGTTCATCATCTAGAGGACATAACTCACAATATTAGAGCCACTTCCCAGAGACACACTTTAACATGGGCACCCTGGATAGAGTTCACATCCTCATCCCACTACAAAGAAATCATAATACAACCCGTATGAGCTTACCTCTTTAACCATTGCATAGGACCCTTTTGATCTATTTTCAGAGATTCCTCTTCTTCTGACTGTGGTTTATCCTCCTTCCACATAATTTCATACCTATTGGTAATGTTACCCTAAAGTATGATGACACGCATGCCAACCCCTCCCCCCCCCCCCCCCCCTGATCCCATTCTACAACCTCTCTCCTATTCCTACCTCATCTTCTTTTCTTCCTCACTTTCAACTTCTCTCTATCTCTCTTTTTGTTTTCTTTTTCTAATTACTTGCTTTATTTAGTTACAATCTCAGTTTCTAGATTGACTATAATGTTCACATAAGTTGTAAGCCTCTGCTCAGTCTATGGCTATATTTGTCTGTTCAACCTTTACGCACATACAGTGGCACTTATTTGAATGTCGCTATATGCTGAGATTATGTGCACATTGAAACCTTTGTGTTTCGCTCATAGGATTGTTTATCATATGTTATTTGTCTATTTTCTCTTTTCTTATTTTTGTAATATTATTCTTTAATAAACATTTATTAAAAAGTTGGAAGAAGCCACTGCCCTAAATGTGTCAGTAGTTTGGTTAAGGACGATTCTATGACGGCATGTCATACGATCCTTAGGTCTGTTAAAGACGAGATTGCATTCACGTTCCAGTCTTTTAAGGGGATGATGGATAGGATGCAGGGTCCCTCTATGCCCCCATCTAGAGCAGTAAGTATGCCTGTCCTATCTGAACTTAGTCAGGAGGATATGGAAGATAGGGAAAGGGAACCCAGGTCGATTGCCTCCTCTCAAGTGGACTCAGGGTCTGATTCAGAGGGAGAGGAAGATTCCACCAGAAGGTCCAGGTACAGATTGACGCTGTACGATGTGGGGGACTTACTGAAGGCAATCTATGACACCTTGGAGATCAGAAAGGAGTCGGTACAGCTTTCTAAGCATGACCTCATGTATCAGGGGGTCAGTGCGCAGAAATCCAGGGTTTTCAATGTGCACCTCTAGTGGAATCGATCTTGCTGGAGTGGGAGCACCCTGAAAGAAGACCGTTCTTTTCAGGCAGTCTTAAACACAGATTTTCCTTTGAAAAGTACACGGCCCATCCTTGGAACAAAATCCCAAAGCTGGATGCGCCACTGGCGAAGGTTTTCAAAAAGACTGATTTGGCCTTCGATGTCCCGAGTCTGTCTTCGAGTCTGTTGTGGTTCAGCCCAACAGCTCTGGTGGCGACAACAGATGCCAGTTCTTTCTGCTGGGGAGCCCACCTGGAAATGGATCTGGCTCAAGGAACTTGGTCTCAGGTGGAGGCCAGGCAGACCTCGAACCAGAGGGAGCTACTGGCAGTGCAGAGGGGGTTAGAGTCCTTTCAGCAAAGAACAAGGGGACAGCACCTTCAAGTAAGATCAGCTCTGTGGCTGTAGTCACATACATAAACAAGTAGGGGGACCAGGAGCCCTGCCTTGCAGTTGATAGCAGGCAAGATTTTCGTTTGGGCTGAATCAAACCTGGCTTCTTTTACAGCAGTCCACTTAAAGGGGACTCAAAACTCAGGGGACTCAGAACTCTCTGGCAGACTTTCTCAGCCGTCAGCGAGTAAAACAAGACGAATGGTCGCTCAACCAGGAAGTGTTCAAACAGGTTGTGAAGTCTTGGGGCTGGCTGTGAGGTGGATCTTTTTTCGCTTGAGAAAGCAACAAGAAGGTTGCCCAGTTCTTCTCCCTGCATCCACTGGATTGAGCCAGGGAGATGGATGCCTTCGCCAATGCATGGCACTTCAACCCTTGCTATGCCTTTCCCCCAGTAAGACTAGTTGTGGAAGTGCTCCAGAAATTCTCGAGCGAGGAAACGGATCTCAATTTGATAGCCCTGTTTTGGCCAAGGAGGGCCTGGTTCGCCATCCTAAAGAGATTGCCCATATATCATCCAATTCCACTTCCGGTGAGGGAGGATGTGGTCACACAGGGTAGAGACCATCAGAATTACAGCATGATATCTGAGGAACAGCTGTTAAGGACTCAAGGGCTCTCACAAAGAGTCATCAAGACCCTTTTTCGAATGCCGTAAGCCAGTAACCAGGGCCATCTACACCAAAGTCTGGAGAAGGTTTGATTCCTGGTTAGCAGAACAGGGGCAGGAAGAACCAGGAATTCCAGCAGTATTGGACTTTTTCCAGGCAGGAGTGGAATTAGGCCTTTCTGTTAGCACCCTAAAGGTACAGGCCCTCGCCTTGAGTGTGTTTCCTCAGGTCTCCCTGCAGCAAGATCAATTTGTAAGGTATTTCTTTAAGGCCCTCTTCACATCCAGGCCAGTGAAGGTCAGAGCCTGTCCCTCCTGGGATCTACCCTTGTTCCTCAGTGCGCTTACAGGGAATCCCTTTGAACCTCTGGAAAAATCTAAAATTAAGTGGGTGGTTCTAAAGGCATCTTTTTTGATTGCAATCACTTCAGCCAGAAGAATGAGTAAGTTGCAGGCGCTCTCGATCAGAGAGACATTTCTGTTGATTTTGGAGGATAGGGTTGTGCTCAAAACAGATCCTAGTTTCCTCCCCAAAGTTTCTTCTACATTTCACAGAACACAGGACATTATCCTGCCAACATTTTATTCCTCCTCAGAGGTTGATGAGGAAGGAAAGTTTTGTTTAGTAGACGTCAGGCAAAGTCTTTTAGTTTATCTAGAAGTCAGCAGAGACTTCAGGAAGTCAGAGTCTTTATTTGTGAACTTTGCAGGAGCACGCAAGGGATGTAAAGCATCAAAATCCACTATTGCCAGATGGATAAAAATGACAGTTACAGAGGCATACAGGTTGGGAGGGAAGCAAGCGCCCCTAGTTAAGGCACATTCAACCAGGGCGGTGTCAGCTTCGTGGGCAGAGAAAGCCGATGCCACTCCGGAGGAGATATGTAGAGCAGCGACGTGGTGCAGCTTCTCCACATTCACAAAGCATTACCGCTTGGACCTGGTCTCTGATAAGGAACAGGCATTTGGGTCAAAGGTCCTCCAGGCAGTGGTCCCGCCCTAGCAGAGTAAGTTTCTTGATTATCATCTCAGAGGCTGTCCTGGATGACGATAGGAGAAAACCGGAGTTAGACTTACCGGTAACTCTTTTACTAGGAGTCTTCCAGGACAGCCTGGTTTCCCACCCAGTGTTGTTTGCAGCTGGTGCAAAGGGTATATATTGATGTTATGTCAGTGTGTTATGTCTTTCAGAGAGTTCCAGCGGTTCTTGTGGAATTTGAAGGGAAGGCCTGGAGGACCGCCTTTAAACAAATTTGGGTGAATGTGTTTCCTGTCCCGGAGGGAGGAGCCCTATGTCTCAGAGGCTGCCCTGGAAGGCTCCTAGAAAAAGAGTTACTGGTAAGTCTAACTCTGGTTTTTGTAACTAATTAGGTTAATTGGTATCAGGTCAGTAACAAGACAGTTCTGACTTTGCTATGGGGGAGGGGGGCAACACAGACAGTTCTGACTTTGCTATGGGGTGAGGGGGCAACACAGACAGTTCTGACTTTACTCTGAGCTAAACGTTGGGTAATTTTCAGCTTGCATGAAGTGAGGTGTGCACAGGGAATGTCTTCCTCCCCACCACCACAATCACAGCTTTCCCTGTTTGGAGGCGATTGGACGATGGTGGGAGATCTCTGGGGGGAGATCAGATAAAGAACTGTTTGTTACATTGTAGCAGATGATGAACCAGATTGTACATTGTATTGCATCGCGTTGTAGCCGACGAGGGATCAGGTGTTGAGTTGTATCCGGGGCGAGGGATCCGGTGTCGTGTTGTAGAGGGCGAAGTAACGTTTTTGTTCCTGTGTTTTCTCTCTCTTGTAAGTTTAAAGGAAACATCTGACTCCCAATGAGGAACCCAACTCCACCAAAAACCCGGCAGCCCGGACAGACGAGCAGACTGAGGGGGGTCCTTTTGGGGAAGAGTGTCGAGGTCTACCCCCATCTGCCTCTTCAGTGCAGTAGTCCCCCTTTTTTTAAATACATGGTTTTATACGGAATCACACTGTGGATGTGGATGTCTTATTCTATTGCATCTCCTTGATGGGAATATATCCTTCCACATCTACTGAGCTGCCATTGAATCTGCCATATCCTCGCTCCTGTGGTTAGAGGACACCCGCTCCCTCAATTATATATCACACTGGGTGTTCTTGACTCTGTAATAGTCTATTATACTCTAGACTCTATTATATTATTCTAATAAGAGTCCATCTTATGGTGGTGGAATCGGATCACTTATGAATTTGGATTATATAGATTTTATGATTGCACGATCTCTCTCTCTCTCTATTCTCTCTCTCGCTCTCTCTACTCTCTCTCTCTCTGACCTGCATGAAAATCACAAGTGCCCCCGTGTTCGGCAGAAGTGAACGCAAACGTAAGTCGCATCCGCATATGTAGGCGATGTTCAACCCACACACATGAGCTATCCCCACGATCGTTAGAGCGAGAGCAATAATTCTAGCACTAGACCTCCTCTGTAACTGAAAACATGTAACCTGTAAACATTTTTAAAGTGTCGCCTATGGAGATTAAGTACCGAAGTTTGGCGCCATTCCATGAGCGGGCGCAATTTTAAAGCATGAGATGTTGGGTATCTATTTACTCGGTAAATAGATACCCAACATAGATACTCAGTACTGTAACATCATCTTTCCCATTATACAAAAAGAATTGGGATAACTTCAGTGTTTGTTTTTTTTTTTTTTTTTCAAAAATGAGACCACACGCTGCAATACACAGCCCCCGGTGTAAGCACCCATAACAGTGATCACAATGGCACCATGTTACCGGATTGACCATTGAAGTGCTTCTTTCTTCTGAGGCCCCTTATGGGAAGAAGAAGCCTTAGATGCACTTCTCATTTGTCAACATGCTCACATGGCAGCAGCAACCAATGAGCAGTAGTAGAAATGCGCCTGCGCCATGGTTTAAATTGAATGTGAAAATAAATTCAGATGATTAAACCAATTAAGTTAAATTGGATTAGGTGGCTGCTGCAATGTAGGTGCCTGTGTACTCCTGTAGTGTGAATCCAATAAGTATTAGGCCCCATACACACTATTCGATTTGCTGCAGATTTTTGTCTTCAGATTTACCAAAACCATATAATAGGAGGACAAACCTTAAGAGTTTTTCAATTTGTATGCAATCAGGCAGGCCCTTGCACTACATGGCTTTGTAAAATCTGCAGGATATCTAATAGTGTGTATGGGGGTCTTACAGCGCTGCCCTAATATAAACTCATAGAACATAGTTCTAGGCTCCTATACACTTCAGAAAGTCCAAAAAATATCATCTGTGTTCAAACAAATGGTGACAAAGTGCTCGGTGCTTATTCCATGTAAATAGGTGACTTCTGTGCACGCAGACGTGCTCCACCATAAAACGTTCCCCGTTTGCATTGATGTATGGAAGGGAGGAAGTTTTCCCCCCGAAGTTCCTGTTGAAATGCCGGTCAGTTTCTGTATGACAGCTGTGCTGCAATTCTGTGCTCACAAATACAAACTTATCACTTGCAGTGGAAGTGATTTAAGGCTGCAGGGCTTATCTACAAATGTATAGGCTGTTCACTTCCTACAATAAGGAAGTCAATACAGCTTTATGTCAAGTTGTGCACGTGCATTTGTTAATTGTCATTAAGATTTTTTCAATAGTTTTAGGGTATTGTATTCATTTGCATTTTTTCAATCTCTTAATTTATATATATTTATTTTTTATTTTTTGTAGCTTTCCCAGATCATTCTCCCACATGAGACTAGTTATTTTTCCTTCATGGAGGAGAAGAAAGCTGCAATGGAGATTGTGAAAGCAACCACAAAGGAAAATATCTGCAAGTCTCAGAACAGACAAAAGGAAGTCCTATGATAAAAAAAAGTACAGAAAAAGTATAAAAACTTAGTTGATACCGTTGGGCATGAGGTACGGCTGTTCAACATGAGGAAACAAGGCAGGAAAGGTGGAAGGATAGAACCAGACTTCAATGGTCCTTACACAATACAGGCAATAACTGAGAAGCAGGTCACATTGTTACATTCTGAAGGAGTTCTTCTAAAGAACAAATACAAATACAATGTTGACCACATAAAGCCTTTCCTGAGGCCAAAAAACGAGGGCAAGAAGGAAGGTGATAAGCAATCTATGGAGACGCCTAAAGGACACAGCGGCTGTACTAATACCGCTCAACAGAGGCCTTCTGTCATATGTTATGCTGCAGAAGTACAGGAAGATAACATGGTGGTCACTATTGAGGTACAAGCAAACTCAGTATCTGCATAGGATATATAAATATGACTATCATTTTATGTTTGTGTTTCTCCAACATTTTGTCACTCTGTTTAACCTCCATGCAGTATATAAAGTTTATGGTTTATTATACATGTAATTGAAAATCAATCTTGAATTTTAATCCCTCAATAGATCCTTCACAGAATGTCGTGCAAACCATAGAAGAGAGAGGTAGCTTTAGATAGTTTGACCCCGTTGGTCATATGTTTGGCCAAGCCTTGTTGGTATGGCCGTTATAGTTTTTGGGTAAGGGGCGTATCCAAGATGGCGCACTGAGCGGAAGCATGTGAGAGAGCAAAGCTCTCTCACATGCGTCCGCTCAGTCCCCGAGGCTCAGTCCCCGAGGCTTCAATCACTTTTATCGGCACCTACGGACTCCGAATTGGGACCGCAGACCTCCATATGCACCGCCGATCATACCAGACACAGAAAGGACGGGGAAAGCGATACGTTTTCCCCACGGTACCGGAGGAACCTGTCCCAGCCTATACAGACCGCATGGTGGCCTGCCCGCGGTTCTCCATTAATATGGCTTCCCAGACTGAGCCTGTGGAACAACCCCCGCTATACCAACCTGGCCTCACAGAGGTTTTAACAGCCAAAGCCAAGTGTCACGAGTCGATCACATCCCTTGCCACAAAGGTTGATGCTGTTCAGCTGGATATTGGACTTATCAGACTCGATATGAACAAAATGAGATCCAGGATCTCTTCTGTGGAGCAACGTCTGAGCCACACAGAAGACATAGTGGGGGAACATACGACAGAGCTGCGCACGCTGCACACCAAAATTAGGGCCTTGGAATACAAAGCCGAGGATGCTAAGAATCGTAATAGGAGGAACAACCTCCACATTATAGGCCTGGCAGAGGGTGTAGAGGGCCCTCATCCGACCGACTTTGTGGAAAAGTTCCTATGCACCCTTTTGCCCTCAGCTCAATTTCCCCCCCTTCTATGCAGTTGAGAGGGATCATTGCATCCCCCCTAAGCCAGGTCCACCAGGATCACCACCCCGCACCTTTATACTTAAATTCCTGAATTTTAGAGACCGGGATGAGGTACTAAGAGCAGCAAGGATTCAAGGAAACCTGGCACACCAAAACAACAAAATACTAACCTTCCCTGATTATTCTGTGGAAACACAGAAACTGAGGCGCTCATTTGATCAGGTGAAAGCAGCTATGCGTCTCAAAGGTATTAAATACAGCGTCCTATTCCCTGCACGCCTGCGGGTACAAGATGGCGAATCGACAAGTTTTTTTACTTCCCCTAGGGACGCATCATGGCTGGATTCCCTACCCCCGCATCGCTGAGAGCGCTGTTTTTTATTCGCCCTGATATTTACCCCTGCTGTGCACTACAGCATCTTCCACACTGGACTGCCTAACACCGGGGGTCATCGGGGGGTAATATCTCTCTGACAGGGAAGGGGGTCTTCTGATCCCTGCTCCGGTTTTTGCACCTGATGTGCCTACTGAAACTCACCAGTTTGTAACGTTTAAGTTTGTGCCCCTGGTATACCCAGGAGATCTGAGACCAAGACAGTCATGTCCCTCAGTGTGAGCGATCACTATACCATATACTAGTGTCACCTTTATGTGCTGAGCCCTATTGGAACGACATTAACTAATATAACATCAAGCATAGGAATGTCCTTCTTCATATACCAGAATGAATGTGCTTTGGAAGAGACCTTAAAGATTATGTTACCACTCCTGTGGTGGACTCTAGTGGTAGAACTGAGGAACTGCAGATTCAGAAGTCCTCCTGGTATGCAGATTGCTGCAACACAAACTCCTTCCTCTGCATCTCTTCACTGTCACACACAATGGAGAACTACTCTTGTTGATGTCTCCTCCAGATGTCAGAGACGACTCCTGTGCTTTCTTTCCATATCCTAAATGGGCTCATTTTTTCTTCTTATGGACATTTTTATGGAGCCTTAATACACTTTTTTTTTTCCTTACCAGCGGTGGAGCCTCTTCCACATCCCACAGACAGTCCTATCTCACTGCGATAATATACCCACTGGTTCACACCCCCTAGCACTGCGTGTATTATGTGTGGGGATCCAGGCATTCCTTGGTTGGGGTGGGGGATGCAGGGAGGGGTGGGATTATGTTGGGCTTGTTAATGTTAATATTTTTCGTTGTAACAGGTGCTTTGTGTTGTAGGTGCTTAAAATTGAAAGATATGGTACTGTATTTGCTGCCGCAGACATTATGTTTGGGGCTGGGATGCTGCCCTCGCGAGCTAACTCCCCCGGTCCAAAATGATCGCATATACCCCACATGTACTATAATATCGTGGAACGTGAGGGGCCTTAACACCCCGCTCAAACGATCCCTGGTATTCCGTTTCCTGCACTAATATAACCCCCACATCTGTATTCTGCAGGAGACACACTTGCAGGGACATAAAACAATCTGCCTCCAAAAACCATGGGTGGGTCGAAGTTATCACGCCACTTATTCCACATGCGCTTGCGGGGTCAGCATCCTAGTCTGGAAATCTTTACCCTTTAGGCCGATCGAGATCAAGACTGACAGAGAGGGCAGGTATGTCATTATCCATGCCTCGATATATGACAGAAACGTTGTACTGGTGGGACTATACTTACCCCCTCCGGCCTCAACCCAGATATTACATGAAATCATGCAAGTGGTGGTTCAGATGGATTGTGGCCTTGTCCTCCTGCTGGGAGACTTTAATATGGTCCCACATGCGCGTCTGGACAGATTGTCTGCCTTGAGCCGTGACTCCCCGGAGTTCCGTCACTGGGCTGACACTTTTGCCCTGACGGATGTCTGGAGACATCTGCACCCGAAACAAAGGGAATTTACTTGCCATTCCGCTACCTTTAAGACCCTGTCCAGGATTGACTTAGCCTTTGTTTCTAACCCGGCTCTACTCTGTGTTCGCGATGCAGCGGTGCTCCCCAGAGGTATATCTGACCATATCTGGCCATTTGCATATCCCTGGCATTAACTGTTCCCCTGAGTCCCGCCTCTGGAGGCTTTCCAGTTTTTGGGCATCAAAGGAACAGTTGCAGGGGCCCATGACTGCCTCCATATGTAACTACTGGACTGACAATGCCGATGCCACTACTCCCTTGCTTTTGTGGGACTCCTTTAAATCCTGGGCTAGAAGGGAATATATGTGCAAAATTTCAAGAGTTAAGAAGGAGAGGGTTCGATCCCTGTTGGAGCTGGAGGAGAGTGCAACAAAGTTGGAAGCTAAGTTTGTCTCCAACCCTGACGATGCTCACTACCAAACTTGGCAACAGGCACTGCGCAGCCTCTCTGAGGCCAGAACTGCAGACACAGATAGGGCCCTACTGTACTCGTCCCAGTGGGTATTTGAATTTGGGGGGCAAAATGGTAAACTTCTGGCATGGTCGGCTAGGGGCAATACCCCATCTACTCCCATTGGTTCCATTAGAGATTGTAATTCCCAGTTACTTACGGCACCTTCCAATATTAACAACCAATTCAGGGAATTCTTTGAACACTTGTACACCTCCAGGGTGAACTCCCCAGACTCTGATCTCTCCTCCTTCCTGGTCCCTGTGTCTTTCCCGGTTCTAACCATGGATGATAGAGAGACTGGAGGCTGATATCACTCTGGAGGAAGTGCAAATGGCGGTGGGTGGTCTAAAGGGAGGGAAGGCTCCTGGAGCAGACGGCCTGCCATTTGAATTCTATGCCACCTTTGCAGAATTTCTGACCCCTCTGACTTCGCCTCAATGGCTTTGCCTGACTCCATGAATGAAGCCATAATAGTGTTGGTCCCCAAGCCGGGTAAGGACCCCCTGGACTGTTCGTCCTACAGACCCATCTCCCTATTGAATCTGGATGCCAAGATCTTTGCTAAGATCTTGGCTAACAGACAGACCCAGGTGATCGAGGACTTGATTGACATTGACCAGACAGGATTTATGCCGGGAAAAGGCACCGACATTAATATCAGGCGACTCTTCCTAAATACATCTGAGACACATGACAACCCAGGTACCAGAGTAATTGCCTCACTAGAATCACTAGAATCCGAAAAGGCATTCGACTCTGTCGAATAGACCTACCTGTGGGAAGTACTGCGCTGCTTTGGGTTTGGACCTAAATTTATACATGGCACCTGGCTTCTGTACCATGCACCTAGAGCATGCGTCCGGACAAATAACTGGCTCTTGGAGACATTCAACCTTTTTTGGGGTACGCGTCAGGGATGCCCGCTCTCCCCCAGCCTGTTTGCCCTGGCTCTGGAGCCCCTGGCAATTTTGATCAGGGGCGCTCCAGATGTCCTGGGTTTGCAGCTGGGTGAGCTGGAAGAGCGACTGTCTCTATATGCGGACGATGCTTTACTATATCTCAATGATGCTGGGCCCTCACTTCTCGCTTAAAATCTTTGACAATTTCGGAAGATACTCAGGCATAAAAATCAATTGGTCCAAGTCGGTCTTATTCCCCTTGGATGATAATGCAACCCGTGAGGCGGCCCCTCCCCCCCTTCGTTGGGTGGAGGAATTCAGGTACCTGGTAAGTCCAGGTGACTAGGCGCCCCTCGGACTATATCGCTAAAAACTTACTTCTTACCCTATTAGTACTGCGTACAAAGTGTTCTGCATAGGCTAACTTACCTCGTAATCTTCTGGGACGTATTAACCCAAGTTTAACTACCTTTTCTTAACTGCCCAGTGTGGGTTCCCGCTGCCTTTTTTGGGGACATTGACAAGTGCATAGGCACATTTATTTGGGGCGGTACGGTCCTCGGTTGGCCAGGTCAACACTGTGGTTGCCTGCTCATTTGGGAGGCCTAGCCCTCCCCAATTTCCAGGTTTACTTTTGGGCTGCAGTTTTGGTTACTGTCCAATGGTGGTTCCAGGGATCCAGAACCAATGCTGCTGTTTGTCTGGAGGCATGCTGCCTGGGCTTACTGGCTAGGCTCCGCAGTTTCGCCTACAGGGGACCCGGGGCTTATGAGACTATACCAGGACCTACAAGAACAACGTGGAGGGCTGCCCGGAAGTGTTTCGGGCAACCGAATCAATGGTCACCAGAACACCCCTTATGGGGAAACCCCAACCTACCACACCTCCACACTGGACACAATTCTAAACCACAAATGTCTTGGTCAATCCTGGACAGGTGTCAACCTTATGTGTCTATAGTTTTTAAACTTTAACCCTCTGACATTGCAGAGTGCATCTGCTCTATAGAGACCAAATTATAAATGTGAAACGTGATTAACATAATGAAACATTTATTTTAGATTATCATCTAAACATTGGCAAACATTCAAGGGTATACTGGCAAACATTCAAGGGTATACTGGCAAACATTCAAGGGTATACCCTATACCGCAAGGATAGAGAGGGTAAAAAAGGGGGAGGGGTATGCCTATATATCAAGAATAATGTACAAGTGAATGTGAGAGATGACATCACTGAGGGGAGCTAGGGAGGAGGTGGAATCTTTATGGGTAGAGCTCCAAAGGGATGAAGCTAAGGGGAAAATAATACTGGGAGTATGCTATAGGCCCCCTAACCTGAGGGAGGAAGTGGAGACGGATCTCCTATCACAAATTGGATTAGCAGCAAGGATGGGAAGTGTTATCATAATGGGGGATTTTAATTATCCAGACATAGACTGGGCGGAGGGAACCGCGCATTCATTTAAGGCTCGCCAGTTCCTTAATGTCTTGCAGGACAATTTTATGGGTCAGATGGTAGACGCACCAACTAGAAATAAAACATTACTGGATCTACTGATTACCAATAATACAGACCTGATCACGGATGTGGAAATACGGGGCAATTTAGGTAACAGCGATCACAGGTCAATTAGTTTCAGTATAAATCACACAAATATGAGACATGAAGGGAACACAAAGACACTGAATTTCAAAAGAGCCAACTTCCCTAAACTACAAACCTTGCTAAAAGGCATAAATTGGGATAAAATATTAGGAACAAAGAATACAGAGGAGAGATGGGTTTGCTTTAAGAGCATATTAAATAAGGGCATTAGCCAATGTATCCCATTGGGTAATAAATTTAAAAGAGCGAACAAACACCCTGGATGGCTTAACTCCAATGTAAAAATGCATATAAAAGCAAAGGAGAAGGCCTTCAAAAAATACAAGGTTGAGGGATCATCCACAGCATTCAGAATTTATAAAGAATGCAATAAGAAATGTAAGGGTGCAATTAGGATGGCTAAGATAGAACATGAAAGACACATAGCGGAGGAGAGCAAAAAAAATCCCAAGAAATTCTTTAAGTATGTAAACAGTAAAAAAGGGAGGACAGACCATATTGGCCCCATAAAGAATGAGGAAGGACATCTGGTTACAAAGGATGGGGAGATGGCAGAGGTATTGAATTTATTCTTCTCCTCAGTCTTCACGAGTGAATCGGGGGGCTTCAGTAACCAAAACTGCAGTGTTTATCCTCATGACACAACACTCATGACACAACACAGGAAGCACCTACATGGTTAACAGAGGACAGAATTAAAATTAGACTTGAGAAACTTAACATTAATAAATCACCAGGACCAGATGGCTTGCATCCGAGGGTACTTAGGGAACTCAGTCAGGTGATTGCCAGACCGTTGTTCCTAATTTTTACAGACAGTCTATTGACTGGAATGGTACCAGCTGATTGGAGAAAAGCCAATGTAGCACCAATATTTAAAAAGGGCCCAAAAAACATCCCTGGGAATTACAGACCAGTTAGCCTAACATCAATAGTATGTAAACTCTTGGAGGGGATGATAAGGGACTATATACAAGATTTTAGTAATAAGAATGATATCATTAGCAGTAATCAGCATGGATTCATAAAGAATCGTTCTTGCCAAACCAATCTATTAACCTTCTATGAGGAGGTGAGTTGCCATCTAGATAAAGGAAGGCCCGTAGACGTGGTGTATCTGGATTTTGCAAAAGCATTTGACACAGTTCCCCATAAACGTTTACTGTACAAAATAAGGTGCGTTGGCATGGACCATAGGGTGAGTACATGGATTGAAAACTGGCTACAAGGGCGTGTTCAGAGGGTGGTGATAAATGGGGAGTACTCAGAATGGTCAGGGGTGGGTAGTGGGGTCCCCCAGGGTTCTGTGCGGGGACCAATCCTATTTAATTTGTTCATAAACGACCTGGAGGATGGGATAAACAGTTCCATCTCTGTATTTGCAGACGATACTAAGCTAAGCAGGGCAATAACTTCTCCGCAGGATGTGGAAATCTTGCAAAAAGACCTGAACAAATTAATGGGGTGGGCAACTACATGGCAAATGAGGTTCAATGTAGAAAAATGTAAAATAATGCATTTGGGGGTCAAAAATATGAATGCAATCTACACACTGGGGGGAGAACCTCTGGGGGAATCTAGGATGGAAAAGGACTTGGGGGTCCTAGTGGATGATAGGCTCAGCAATGGCATGCAATGCCAAGCTGCTGCTAATAAAGCAAACAGAATATTGGCATGCATTAAAAGGGGGATCAACTGCAGAGATAAAACGATAATTCTCCCGCTCTACAAGACTCTGGTCCGCCCGCACCTGGAGTATGCTGTCCAGTTCTGGGCACC
The DNA here is from genome assembly GCA_037952835.1 of Lithobates septentrionalis. Lineage (NCBI taxonomy): Eukaryota > Metazoa > Chordata > Amphibia > Anura > Ranidae > Lithobates > Lithobates septentrionalis. The sequence continues at coordinate 454,141 of JBBDGP010000851.1, read as the reverse complement.
AGTCCTCAGGAGGGACGTACTGGAAATGGAGCGAGTACAAAGAAGGGCAACAAAGCTAATAAAGGGTCTGGAGGATCTTAGTTATGAGGAAAGGTTGCGAGCACTGAACTTATTCTCTCGAAGAGACGCTTGAGAGGGGATATGATTTCAATTTACAAATACTGTACTGGTGACCCCACAATAGGGATAAAACTTTTTCGCAGAAGAGAGTTTAATAAGACTCGTGGCCACTCATTACAATTAGAAGAAAAGAGGTTTAACCTTAAACTACATAGAGGGTTCTTTACTGTAAGAGCGGCAAGGATGTGGAATTCCCTTCCACAGGCGGTGGTCTCAGCGGGGAGCATTGATAGCTTCAAGAAACTATTAGATAATCACCTGAATGACCGCAATATACAGGGATATGTAATGTAATACTGACACATAATCACACACATAGGTTGGACTTGATGGACTTGTGTCTTTTTTCAACCTCACCTACTATGTAACTATGTAACTATGTAACTATCATGACCGAGCAGCTCATGTTTGTCATGGACCCAATGGGAGCTGAAATTGCTTATATATTTCTAAATTGCATAATAACTGGAGGTAAGTGTGCCTCGTGAAAAAGTTGTTCTTTAACCACTTCCCGCCCGGCCTATAGCGGATTGACGGCCGGGCGGTGGTTGTGTTATCCTGACTGGGCGTCATATGACGTCCTTCAGGATAACATGCCGCCGCGCGCCCGCAGGGGCGCGCATCGCGGCGATCGGTGGATCGGTGTGTCAGTCTGACACACCGCTACACCGATCTTGGTAAAGAGCCTCCGGCGGAGGCTCTTTACCACGTGATCAGCCGTGTCCAATCACGGCTGATCACGCTGTCAATAGGAAGAGCCGTTGATCGGCTCTTCCTCACTCGCGTCTGACAGACGCAAGTAGAGGAGAGCCGATCGGCGGCTCTCCTGGCAGGGGGGGTCTGCGCTGATTGTTTATCAGCGCAGCCCCCCCGCAGATCACCACACTGGACCACCAGGGATCGCCACTAGGACCACCAGGGAAGGGAAACATGTGGATGGCCAGGTATGTACCCCATGGCCATCCACATGTGCCCAGTCAGTGCCAAATCTGTGCCAATCAGTGCCCACAAATGGGCACTGATTGGCACAATTATGTTGCAGTGATGCCCAGCAATGCCACACTTAGGGGCATCACTGCCATCAATCAGAATCATCAGTGCCACCCATCAGTGTCCATCGGTGCCACCTGTCAGTGCCCATCTGTGCCCACCTATCAGTGCCCATCCGTGCCCATCTGTGCCAACTATCAGTGCCACCCATAACTACCCATCAACGCCACCTACAAGTGCCCATCAGTGCCGCCTATCAGTGCCCATCGGTGCCACCTATCAGTGCCCATCAGTGCCACCTACCAGTGCCACCTATCAGTGCCCATTAGTGCCACCTATCAGTGCGCATCAGTGCCACCTATCAGTGCCCATCATCAGTGCCCGTCAGTGCCACCTCATCAGTGCCACCTCATTGGTGCCACCTCATCGGTGCCCATCAGTGCCGCCGTATCAGTGCCCGTCAGTGCAGCCATATCAGTGCCCGTCATTGAAGAAGAAAACGTACTCATTTACAAAAAATTTTAACAGAAACAAAGAAAAACGTGCTTTTTTTCAAAATTTTCTGTCTTTTTTTATTTGTTGCGCAAAAAATAAAAACCGCAGAGGGGATCAAATACCACCAAAAGAAAGCTCTATTTGTGGGAACAAAATGATAAAAAATTTGTTTGGGTACAGTGTGGCATGACCGCGCAATTGTCATTCAAATTGTGACAGCGCTGAAAGCTGAAAATTGGGCTGGGCGGGAAGGTGTCTAAGTGCCTGGTATTGAAGTGGTTAAAAAATAAAATCGTATGTGCACAAGTTTAAAAGGAAGTTTTTGAATTTTGATTTCGTTTTTTTAAACTAGTTTGTTCCTGCAGATGACCACTCGTAAAGATCAGGGAGTCCAATGGAAAACTGCAATTTTAAACCACAGTAAACCGGACACCAGTAGCTGTGGAGTTCTAATTGTGATGGTAATTGTTTGTTTTCCCACATTATTTCAGTCCATAATAGATGTTAAAGTGTTTGTTAACCCCAAAAAATAATCCACATCTTGGTCCCTCAAAGCAGATTACACTGTACAGTGCTTGTGTGGTGTAATCTGCCCCCCTGGAAACTGTAAAAACCTCATTGTACAGGACAAACGTTTCCATTTATGAAAGCAACATGGGAACAGATCGAATATTGTTCTTCTCATTCTAGGAAGTGTCTGGGTGTTTAGACTCTACCAGGTCAGCCCCAGAGCCTGCGATGAAATCATTTACAAATTTGCGTTTTGGATCTTGATCTTGAAATATGTTATATGTGTTGGTGGATTCCAAATCCTGTTTTAGTCACATATTCCATTTTTATTTTCATTTTTTGATTACTCATAGTTTGCGCATCTCCTTTTCTGTTTATATATCTATGTGGGAATTAAGTATTTAATTTATCAGGAGATAGCAGCATTCCCATAGGTTTTCCAGTTTTTTTTTTTGTCATTTATTCACCTTTTTATTTTAGGTATTTTTATGAGTGTTTGGGTGAGCCCAGATTAATTTCTATACACATGTATTGGCACTTAATATTATCTAATTTGCGGCTGCTCAGACTCTTTTTATTTCATTTATTTTTTTATTCAGTTTCAGTGGAGTGGTTTTTATTTTGATATGGATATTTTTGAGTATCAAAAAAACAGAACAATAGATCCAGAAGAAATTTTTGATAAAACTAGTGCAGATAATGAAGGCATTAGAGGGATTTTCATGCGATTAAAATATGTTTTAGTGACAGAATTGCATACGTCTTGGGACATAGTCTTCCTGGAAAAAATATCTCAAGGAGAAGATGATCCCAAGGAGTTTGCGATGGAATGTATATCCAGATAAAGGGGAAAAGGATGCTAAGGAATGGTTTCTTTATTTTAATAATGTTGGCCTTGATTTTTGGGGAATTTCTGGTCTCTAGAAAGAGATGCAAAGCATTGAAGTTACAACAGGAAATAAGTGAGATTAAGGAAAAACTTCTCCCCTTTAGTCAAGAAGGCTTATATCATGTATATAACTAATGAACTGAAAGAGATGATAATAATAGAGGAAGAAGAGGAACAAAAAATTAAAAGACAAAAGAAATATATTAGAGACGTGGAGGACTTTAAGTCCCACAGCATCTTTAAGTGTCAGGAGCTATATAAGGACACAACAGTTTTGAATATAGAAGAATCGGAGGTAGAAGGTATGGATAGCCAAGAGGGAGTTAATCCCCTGTATGGCGGTCACCCTGATCCTAACATAGGGATTTAGGATCCACTCGAGGAAAAGGGAGTCGGACCCTGTTTAAATCTAGTGGAAGGGGTATATCAAATAAAAATAGACCCTATAATTCCCCCAGGAACCGATACATTTATCCACTATCCAGGAATTACCCCAACAATGGAGGAAGATCTCAACAAAATAACCAAAATCAAAATAGAAGTTCAAGACCTATGCAAGAAAATTATAATTATCAATATCAACAAGGGAGACAGCCCCAGATAGACTACACTGGGACTTATGAGGAATACATACCAGGGACATTAAATAGGAGGGTATCATAATGATTACCAGAATTCCCAGCGAACTCTGTATGGGTATGATATTCGGACAAAAAAATCGCTTTGACGCATTACAGAATTTTCCATATAATTATTCAGGAAACCAGGAAGGAGATTCAGAATATAGGGAATGGGACTATAGGCCATCGCAAGATAACTCAAGACGCTTAAAATCATCACGAGGCATAGTCCCTTTAAGAACCAAAACTGACAATTTTTTAGGGAAAGGACGGGTAAAAAAGGAAAAACCAAGAGAGGATGTAGGGGAGGGAAGCAGTGTCATTCCCAAAAAGAGAAAGAGGTAACCTGTGAATTGTGTCTTTAATTTGAGTGGAATAGAACTTACTAAAGCTGAAAAAAATACATTGAATAAAGGACTCAAATTTGTGCCACATAAACCTCTGAATAAATTTCAAACATTTATAGATGTTCAAAAATATGTCAGAAAATGACATATAAAAAGACATTTTCTTACAATACCGAGAGGCACTGGCACAGCTAACAAAACAAAACCATTGGGAACAGGTTAAAGAAATGCTTCAACATTTAATCCACCAGGAAAACCAACCCCTAGTATTTGTGTTTTTAAAGATCTAGTTCTGCAAGATTTGAGGAAGGTGACTTTTAAAAACCGTAATAAACAACAGAGTATAATCACTGATTGTATAAAGTCTTTGTGTGAAAGGAAGGACTTAATTATTCGCCCAGCGCATAAAGAAAAAATATGAAAAATCTTTAATTGGATGGAAACACATATAAGAGATCCAAGCAATCAGTTTTAACGATTACTAAATGATTTAATACAGGAAGGGTTCAGGAAAGGGCTTTTAAATGATAAAGGAAAATATTTTTTTAATTCCCTTAGCCCCCAGAATACCTATTATCTATTACTTGCCAAAAGAGCACAAAAATCTCCAAAACCCTCCAGGACGACCTATAGTCAGCGGGATCGATTCCATAACTTCCCGTATAGGAAAGTTTGTCGATTTCTTTCTGCAACCTTTGTTAAAAAAACACTATTTTTGAAGGACTCGAGGCAGAATATTAATGAAGTTTCCACTATTAATATAGAGAGGGAGGTCCTACTTGTTACAGCGGACGTCTCCTCTCTATATACGATCATCCCACATGAAATAGGATATATGGCAGCTAGGTTCTTCTTAAATAAAGATCTAACTATTAAAAAACCAATGAAAGAATTTATTTTGTAGCTTTTAGAATTTGCCATGGAACATAATTATTTTTATTTTGGAGTAGGGATGGGCTGTCTGTTCGAGTCAAACATCGGCCGTTCGCTTGTTCGCCGAATTTTGAACATTATGGGCCGTTCGCACCAAATTCGAGCGGCGCGTCACAGCCTATAATGCACTGCGTCATAGCAGTGCATTGCTGGCTGATGATTGGCCAAGCATGCACTATGACCCGCATGCTTGGCCAATCACAGCGCCATCAGCGAAGAGAGCCATAATTGGCCACAGGCAGGGTGCCTGTGGCCAATTATGGCTCAGGGGGTTAAGTACACGCCCCACACTATATAAGGCCGCCCGCACGTCGGCCTCCTGTAGTGTGTTGGTGGCGTTTGTTCAGAGAGAGACAGGGAGACTGTCATTTCATTTAGTTTCAGCAGGCAGGCAATTCCTGGTGTTCTGTTGCTAATATACTTCAGGCAGGCAGGCGAGACAGTTAGATAGCTGCAGTGTATTTAGTATATATGCATCTCGGTTTTGTATATATATACACTGTTTACAGCTTAGCTAGATCTCACTGCAGACCGTTCCTGGTGTACTGTTGCTAATATACTTCAGGCAGGTGGGCGAGACAGTTAGCTGCAGAGTATTTAGTATATATATATACATCCCAACTTTGTGTATATATATATATATATATATATATATATATATATATATATATATATACAAAACCGAGATGCATATATACTAAATACACTGCAGCTATCTAACTGTCTCTTCATTTTTGTAGAAGAACTTCTTATGTATCCCATCCATCTTGGCTTTGTTAAATATTATGGCAGCTTTATTCCAAATAACAACCTCATCCTAATCTTTTTTTTTTCTCTCTATAAGGGCTTATTGTATAAATGTAAAATTACAAAATTGTTACCTTAATCTAAACTAATCCCATTTTTACAAATTTCCCCAATAACCTGGATTTCATTTCCAACCAAAGGTTGTCTAAACCAGTTTCAATATATCTATATTATTAATAAAATTGTTAAACTAAGAAATGAAACTAAGAAAACCAGTTACCCATTGTGGATCCCTGTCCACTTTAACCATTAATCTAGGGGCTCAGTATAGGCGGAACCGCACCTTCGGTTCATATATAGCGCTCCTCTTGCGGTGGGCATTTTTGAGGGTCTCTTACCCTTCATTCCCTTACTTAATTCAATGCCCATAATGACTGGCCAGTCTTCTCTCTTCTCTACGTGTGCCTATACCCTCTTGCCTCTAAACTTTTTTATCTAGCAGATGTAGTACATATACCTGTGAACAGCACTATTCTTCCCTTTCTTATCTATAACACTCCGATGGACAATAGACAGGGACAAACATAACATATAACCACCAATCAATACAGTTTGATTAAGGGGAGTAAAATAGGTACCCTTTGTCCCGAAACTGCCTTACCGATCAAGGAAGTCTGATAACTGAAATGTAAGCAAAAGGCTTACCTCAGCCGGCTGATTATCAGAAATTCCCGGATCGTCTCAAGCTCCTCGTTTCGGATACTCAGGGTCACCTGGAATCCCCTCCTAAGGCAAAGCTCGCCATGCTGACTCGGTTAAATTGATGATAAGCAACTCCTATCCTAATATTGATTAGTGGTTCCAAATTAATAATAACTACTGCAGTAGGGAACAGACACAAAAGATACGCTCAGCATCTTTCCAAATAACTGTTCTGCTTTATTATGACGCAATTGAAGGTTTTTATGCACATGATTACGTAGGTATCACATTAATATTACAATTGTATGTTTATGGTAACAAGGGGCGTTACATAGGCAGGCTAATTCTAATCAGGACTCGAAAGAATGTAAACATGTACTGAAAACATTATTAGTGCTGTGTGCACAGTGAGGGCAGTGTGCGATACATACAAAATACAATACAATTATATACAGAACTTACAAATTTCCATTACACTAGTAAGAGCACAATAAATGTATTATTATTATTTATTTATTATTTGATAGGTATTAGTCAACATAAAAAAGAGGGGGGAAAAGAAAGGGAAGGCGACAAAAAAATAGGCACCTGGTGGTAATGTGGCCCTTATAGGCCTTTTATATATATTTTTGATTATTACACTATTAAGTGCACAATAATTATTTTTTTCACACACACATGGTGGTTGGAGTTGATGTTCAGGTAGATCATTTTGATTTGGGCTTTTTTTTATTTATTTTTTTTATTTTTTCTGGGGTTTGGTGACTCAGGTGAAGATTCACCAACTCCTCACTGGGTGTACTGTCACTTAGGAGTCGGTGCAGACTCCCTTCTTACTTAACAGGATACAATCCCACTTTCTTTACTGAATTAGGGATGTAATGACTGATTGTCGAACTGAGAGATATTAGGAACCTGACTTGTTAGGGAGGTTGGGTTCCTTAATGGGGGGGGGGGGTCGGAGCGAATTCAACCTTTTATAATATATTGTATGTTAATAGAGGAAGTGGGTTGTATTTTTTTTCTCTTTTCCCCTTTTTCTTTCTTTGAACAGAATATTTTGAGATGTGTATATAGAGTTTTTGACATTATGCAAATGTCATATATGGACACATTTTTGTCCTAATTTGATTGTTAAGCTGAATCTTAATAAAATAAAAACGTAATTATAAAAAAGAATTAATGACACAACTAATCTCCCAATACCAGGCCGATATGGTGGTCCTGGATGGTGAGATAGAGCGTTTATATGCCCAATTTCAACATATTGTTGACTCTACTACATTTGCTGCTAAATGGAAAGAAATCAAGGAACGCCTTGAGGAACTTAATAAAGAGATCATAGTCAAAAAACAGGGTAAATTTATGAAAGATAAATTGGCCTTCTCAGAAGGCTATGCCTATAGATGGATGGGAAAATTCCCTGCTAGGAGAGGCAGAATACGGGCACGAATACCACAGGATACGCCTAATTTAATGTATTTGACTGAATCTGACTCTTCTGTTTCTTCTTTGTCTTCACAGGTTTTATCACGTCCTACTAATGCGCACTTACCAAGCACTTCACAGAAGTGATCACTCACTGGTGAGGGGCACCCCTTGAAGGACCCCAAGAAAGGGAAAAAACACGGAACAAACCACTGCAAGCCATTTGATTGGGGGCATAGGCTCAAGGCAGTGTATATCTAATTCTACTTTGCATTACATCATCCCTAGAATTCTTCAGCCCAATCCTAAAACATTTGTCACGACACCAGAACCCACTTGACAGGGCAATGATATGTTTGTTCTAAAAACTCCACTACCCAATCCATCTGCCAACCTCCTACACTAGAGGACACTGATGCTTCACCTTCTTTGAATATTATTATCCTCACTTCCTTTACCTTGACTGTGGAAGAGGAGACGGTATTACAACTGGGCCTAGGCTTTTGCCCTTTTGAACCTATTAATATCTTTGAAACGATCAAATACCTTTACCTTTACGCCCGCAACCTAACATAGACAATAACCGGCAAAAACGTAATTTAGAAAGGGAATTAACTGAGAGAACTAAGCACTTCTCCATGCCGGAGTTTAGAGCCCTACGGGACCTGATGCTTCTATACGATAATACGCAATCTAGTGTACATGAGCAAGAGACCAATTTAGCCCCTTTGGGGTCATCTATCCCTGTCCCTCCCCAGGTGGAGGTGAAAGTGAATCCTAGTCATTTTAAGTTAAAATCGCGTAAATTTCCAGACCTCATGACCTGCCCAGCAGTATGGGCTTTTTTACATGGAACAATAAAGGCGCTTAAAAGACAACAGTGGCCTGATCTGCCTTCTAACCTGACCCCAAGACGAACCCGTGCAGTGATTAAACTCCACAGAGTTGGTAATTAAGCCATCCGATAAGGGTGGCAATATAGTATTAATGATGCACCCTCAATACCAAACCATGTGCTTGGATGTCCTTAACAATACATCCTGGTATAGACCAATTGAAGGTAAGTTAATTCAGCAATTTATTGCCGAGTTTTGTGGCCTCTGCACTGGAGCATTTTGGGATGGCTTGATTGACAGGGATACTTTGAATTACATCAACACCCAGACACCACGTATGCCCACATTCTATACACTACCCAAAACCCACAAGAATCTACAGGTACCCGCTGGAAGACTGATAATTTTGGGAATAGGGTCTCTGACAGAGAACGCAAGCAGGTTTGTGGATGCTTTCCTTATGCCACATGTACTGAGCCTGCCCACCTATATATAGGATACCACAGACCTGGTTTGACACATCGAGGAGGTCCCCGGTCCCTCCGGATGCCCTCCTCGTGGCTATAGATATTGAGGCTTTGTACTCAGGGCGTCTGGATGGCCAGGACCTTTTTGATGGAGCAGGATAGGAACACCTGGCCCTTGAATCGTTTCATACTTGGGCTACTGCAGTTTATTGATCTGATCAAAAACTACTTTACTTATATGGACCAGGTCTACCTGCAAACCCAGGGAGTTGCCTTGGCACATCATGTGCACCCTCTTTTTTTGCCAACTTGTATTTGGGAGGATGGGAGAGAACAGTCTTTGTGGACGAGTCTCTACAGTCCCTCCTAAATCACGTCCTATGTTGGTAGATTTATCGACGATCTCTTCGTCATATGGACAGGAACAGAATCTGAGCTTAGAGAATTCATGGATCATCTGCACGCGAATCAGTTTAACTTACGTTTTACGTTCAACTTTGATCGCAACCATATCCCCTTCCTTGATCTCAAGATTGTCAAAAAATCCCATGGCCAAATAGGCACAGATCTCTACCATAAGCCCACAGCGGGCAACACATTGCTTCATGCCTCCAGTGCCCATACACGTTCTCTATTACACAGTATCCCATATGCCCAATACCTTAGGCTACGGCGTAACTGCACAGAGGATGAGGATTTCCCATGAAAATGGCTGACACCAGTACTGGTTCCTATGGTATAGCTCTACGAGCCATCATTAAATATATTTTTTTTTCTCCAGACTCCAGCGGCAGAGTTCCTTTGCCTTGTCTTGTCCCTACAACAAATCCACAGACACTCCAGTCCTTTTTGGGTTTATACATCAAAGTATAATGCGTCAAAATGGTTGTCTTCAAACCCACGGATGTCCCGCTCACCGCGGCTGTGAAGTTTGTTGTTGCCGGCACAGCGGCTTGTAAAGCTGACCTGTTCACCTTCCCACTGGACACCGCCAAAGTCCAACTGCTGGTTAGTAAAGAACAAAAAACATGGTTTGAACATTTGCATTATTCGACATTGTGGAAATGTAATTTGTAAATGATTTGGGATTAATGTTCTGTAACGTCGGAAAACCTGAATTTGGTTGTTGCACTTGAAGCCTTTTGGACTTGTTAAAGGGTAAGTTCGGAAACTGGTATTTATTTGCTGGAAAATCTGACCCTTCTTCTTTTGGGCACTCTATTGGTGAGATCTTCTCAGAGTTCCTGGGTTTGTACACCTGGTGTGGCCATCAAGAGGGGTTCTCACTATCCCTGCATGGGGTTCCTGGGTCTGCACATCTGCAGTGCCTGTCATGAGGGCTTCCACCATCCCCTGATCTAAGTTTCCCCAGTCTGCACACCTGCTGTATTCATTATAAGGGGTTCCCACCATCCCTTTTTGGGTTTGTATGTATTTATATATTATGGAGAACATAATAGGAAAAGCTATAGAACAAAGATGGGCAGGTGCAGAGCTGGGAATTGTGGCAGGAGATCTCATTATTGGGGGTATGAGAAGCAGGGGCCCATAATGTTTCATATAGAACTTTCACCTTTTGGGTGGTGGCCCCCAGGAACTCCAAGCCAAATGTATTCAAACTATTTACTCTTGTCCAAATTTTGTTTGCATAGATCCAAGGAGAGAACAAGACCCCTGTCATCTTGAAGACTGCCCAGTGCAAGGGAGGAGTAGGAATTATTTCCACTATGGTCAAGACAGAAGGAGCCCAGGAGCCTGTACAAGGGGATGGTGGTGGGTCTCCAGTGACAGATGAGCTTTGCCTCCATCCATATTGGACTTTATGATTCTTTCAAGCAATTCTTCACAGAGGGATCAGAACGTAAGTAGATACATCTCAAAGCAAGTGTCATGGAAACCCATTTCCCATCTCTTTGGCCTAAAACATACATCTGAATGACGGTTTTAGGGATATGGTTATGCTTTCAAATGATCCAGAGGCCACAGTATCGAAGGAGGTCAAAAGGTGGCCATTCTGATCGCAAAACAGAGATGGGACTGAAGACCTGTCCCTACCCACCACTACAACCCCCAAACACCCTCTTCCCCGTGGACCTGTCTGGGGGGCACATTGTGTGGGCTTAAACATATGAAATTTTACTCCTTTCGTTGTAGTCCGGATTTCATCCACCACGTTGTCGTGGTCTGATTGTCGTTGGCCATTTTGTTGTAGTCCGTATTTCATCCACCATGTTGTCGCGGTCCAACTGTCGTTGGCCGTTTCGTTGTATTCCAGATTTCATCCACCATGTTGTCATCGTCCAATTGTCATCTGCCATTTCGTTCTAGTCTGGATTTCATCTACCATGTTGTCGTGGTCCGATTTTCGATTGTTGCAACTGCCATTTAGTTTCTGCTGAGTTTTGGTTGTGGGTGGAATTGCTCTGCTTTTGGGCCAGGTTTCAGCGTTTAGTGTTGGCCGTCCATGCGTTGGAGGAAAAAAATGAGGCTCCACACCAGTCAGACAGCTGCATAGTACATGAAATCTGGGTATGGGGCTAAGGCCATTAGATCCCTTAAAGATTGGCATATATAGTCAGAGGGTACAGTAAGGTGAATTACTTTGGAAGGTGGCTTTTGATGTCTGGAGGTACGAGACTCCAGAATAAAAATACCTTGGAAGTAACTCAGCTGTGGCTTCAGAAATCTGTAATGATGAGTGGGTTGGATGTGTAGTACACGCTTAAAATTCTCCTGCCTGTTTTTCAACTTTGTGTGGCTGGCCCAAGCAATGTTTTCTAGCTGCTCTCGTGTTTTTCCCATTGCATTTGTTTCTATTGCTAAAGAAGTAAAGGCAGCATTCCGTCTGGATGTTTTTTTATTTTTGTTTTGGAAACTATGAAATATCCCCCTCACATGTGTATCTAAATGTTTGTCTCATGTTTTAGTCTTCTCATTGTATGTAGCAATATGTTAGAACCCACTGCAGCAGCCCTCCTACGCGTCGTGGTCATTGTATTTTTGTAGGAACATGAAACTAAGAATTATATAGGTTTTCATTATTTTTCATCCACCATGTTGTCGCGGTCCAATTGTCGTCGGCCATTTCGTTGTAGTCCGGATTTCATCCACCATGTTGTCATCGTCCAATTGTCATAGGCCATTTCATTCCAGTCTGGATTTCTTTCAAATATTTTTTATTGGGTTTTACATTAAAATACATTTGATAACAGTAGAAATCATATACATGTATTTCTACACGCAAGACCATATAGATTACTAACAGTAAGGATATGTACTAACGTGCGTACAGATGACCTCTAAGAAAATATAACCTGTCATGAACTAATTATAGTCCTGTATCCTCGGGTGGTGGTTGTTTGCATTTCCCTCTCACCCCTAATGGGATCATACTGTGAGTGGGATAGGCCAGTTACAGGATACAGAAACCAAAATGCTCTGGTTACCTGATAAGGTAATGTTATATTTAAAGCTATGCGTTTTATTGTCAACAAAGGGAAGCTAAACTAAAAACAACATAAATTTAAGAACATAACGTAAAAAACAGAAAAAAGGAGAATGTAATAGAAATTACAGTTACCAACATTGCATTCAGATACCACTTTAATCATATAGGTCTTTGGCCGCTTCTGGATGATGGAACCAAGCTTGCCATACTTTCATAAATTGCGGCGCCTTAAACTTTTTAAAAGCCAGTATTTTTTTCATATTGACATTGTATATTAACCCTTGTGGTTATTTCTCTCCTAGTAGGGAGAACAGGAGATTTCCATTTACTAGCAAGAGCAGTTCTAGCTGCGAATAGGACATGGGCGATTACTGTTCTGACTGTACACTAGTAAGACTCAAGGCCTATATTCAAGAGGGCCAGTTCCGGGGTCAAGGTTTTGTGTTGACCTGTGATTTCGCTGATTAAAGAGGCTACATTTTCCCAAAATGGTGTGATGTGAGGACAATTCCAGAAAACATGGTACAGATTCCCAATTTGGTTACACAATCTCCAGCATTTGTTCGTGGAGTCTTTGAATATTTTGGACATCCTGTATGGAGTCATGTACCAGCTATGATAAATTTTTTGGAAAGTTTCCCAATGTTCCACACAAGATGACATACGAAAGCTCATTTGTATGGATTTCAACCATTGTTGCAGAGAGAATTCTCGCATCAGGAATTTTTCCCATTTACACATGTTAGGTATTTTATTCGTTAGCATGGGGCCGGTTAGAGTGTTATAAAAGAAAGAAATCCCACGGGTCGATTTGTTAGATCTCCCCTGAAGGAATTCCCAAATAGGATTTGGAATGTCTAAGGATTCCTTGCATTTGGTAGCAGCATGGAAGTGACTAATTTGCAATGATCTATAAGTGTCTGAAGGTAGATTGCTTTGTCGTAGGCTTTGCAGAAAGTTTATACCCCTTTTGCGACAATCTTTAGTATCAAAGCCCTCAATTAACCATTCGTACGTTTTGACTGGGATATCTAGCTTGTAGAAATTTTCAGTATGGGTGTTACGTGAGAGTAAAGTACGCCAAGCTTTTAAAGTAGCTTCAATGATGGGGTGAGTCACATTGGAGGTCAGTTGAGGGGACATGAGAGACGCTGTTAGTATCGCTAGTAGGTCCTGGTGGTTTGCAAAACTTTGTTCCATGTTAACCCATAATTTGTCTTCTGCTGGTGTTATCCAGTATTTAATTTGGTCTAATAAGGATGCATTTTAATATCCCAATAAGTCCGGCAAACCTATACCACCATTATCCTTCTTCATTTGTAGAGAGGAGAGGGCAATTCTAGGGTTCTTACTTTGCCAAATATAGTTCCGCAAGAGGGAGTTGCATTTAGAGAAAAAGGAGTCGGGGATGGGTATAGGGAGAGTTCGAAATATGTATAGTATCCTTGGGAGTACTTGCATTTTAAAGGCGGCCGCTCTCCCCACCCAAGAAAGCTGAGTTTTTCCCATACGTTTCAGCTCTTCGGAGATATTAGACAGTAAGGAGGAGAAATTAGCCTCATATATTTATTTAGCTGGGTAGAAAAGTTGAATGCCTAAATACGTTATCGATTTATTTCCCTATTTATATGGAAATTCATTTTTCAGAAGGTGTATTTGGTCTTGGGATAGTCCCATGGCAAGGATCTGACATTTATTGGGGTTGATTTTGTAGTAGGAGGCTCTCCCAAAGTCCTCAATCAATTGCTTGGTTCTATGTAGGGAATTGGAGGGGTTTGATAGTGACAAAATAATATCGTCAGCGAACAAACCTATTTTGTGTTCACGTTGCCCCACTCGCAGTCCCTGAATAAGAGGGTCAGTTCTTATGGCTTCAGCGAATGGTTCGATAGCTAGGGAGAAAATAATTGGGGATAGAGAACAGCCCTGCCTCGTGCCATTCGAAAGGTCAAACGACCCGGACAGGGTGCCGTCAACGTATACTCTTGCTGAAGGGTTAAAATATAAGCTCATGATAGCTTTATGTATTGACCCAGATAGACCAAACTTAGTTAGCACCTGAGATAGGTACTCCCAATGAACTCTGTCGAATGCCTTCTCAGCGTCCAAGGCGAGGAGGAGAGAAGGCACTCGACAGGCCTCAGCATGATGTATTAAGTTTATCATTTTCCTTGTGCCGTCTGGAGCTTGCCTCCCCTTCACAAAACTAACCTGTTCTGGCCCTAGAAGACGAGGCGTTAAATCTAAAAGTCTATTTGCTAATAATTTGGAGTATATTTTTAGATCTGAGTTTAAAAGCGATATGGGTCTAAAGTTTGGGGGATGATTAGGCTCCTTCCCAGGTTTAGGGAGAGACACAATGACTGCTTCTAGCATTTCCTTCGGAAAATGTCCCATGGAGACAGCCTGGTTATAAAGTTGAACCAAATAGGGGCTAAGGACTGGGTTGAGGGCTTTGTAGTATTCCGAGGAGAGTCCATCCATTCCGGGTGATTTACCTAGGGGTAGGGATTTAATGATATTTAGAATTTCTTGTTTTTCTATAGGGCGATTGAGGTGGTTCAATGAGGTTTCATCTAATACTGGTAGGTTTAATTTTTTAAGGAAGTTAGAGATTACCTCTGCATTGGGTTGAGGAGTGAAACAATCCTCCTTCATATTATACAGTGAGGCATAATGGTCTCTGAATGTTTGAGCTATGTCTGATGGATTTAGGGCAATTTTACCTGTTTTGTGATGTTGAATTTGTGTAATTCTTTCCTTAGCTCTCTTTTGTTTGAGTTGCCAGGCCATCCTTTTCCCTGCTCTGTTTTGTGAGTAGGCTGCTAAGTTAAGGCCTTTGATGTATTTATCGTGTTCTGTTATTAAAGCTGCTCTAAGGTCCTCTCTGAGGAGCGTGAGTCTAGCCAGTAGTGTGTTTAGGGGGGATTTTTTATGCTGGTTTTCCAGTATAGCAATTTCAGCTAAGAGGGTATTAATGTGTAGATTCCTTTTTTTCCTCTCTCTGGAGGCCATCTGTATCAACAAACCCCTAACAGAGGCCTTGTGGGTGCACCAAAGGTTGAAGACATTGCTGGAGGAGTCCGCATTGAAGGTGAAGAACTCCTCCAGCCCTGCCCCCAGCCCCTGATACATAACCTGGGTGTGACAGAATATAGGTGTTATTTCTCCACAATGACATAGGTTTACCTGCATGACTCTCTGAAAGTTCAAGAGATATCGGGGCATGATCGGACCATACAATATTGTGAATTTTTGCCTTTGTCACTCTCTGAAGAAGGTTTCTATCAGTCTATTCTTGAGTAGACGTGAGGATTTGAGAAGAATGTGTAGTCTCTCTCTGACGTATTGTGGTAGCGCCACGGGTCATGGAGTTCCTCCTGAAGCAGGAATTGTTTGAGTGCGGGGTTCCTGGAAGTTGTATCCATCTCCGGGTCCATTGGGATGTTGAAGTCCCCACAAATAAGCAATTGGCCTTTTTGGATTGAGCGAACTCTGGTCAAAGTTCTTCTGATGAATCTTATTTGGTGCCTGTTGGGTGCATAGATATTAACTAGGGTGTAGAGGGTTCCGTTCAGTTCTGCAATCAGAATTACGTATCTGCCTTTGTCATCGATTAGTGAAGCATGTAGCTTAAAGGATATTGAATCTCTTATTGCTATCATAACACCTCTTTTCTTTTTCTTGAAGTTGGCTTGGAAAATGTGTGGGAAGTGTTTGTGCGTACATCCAGGTGGTTTTGCTGCCAGGAAATGGGTCTCCTGTACACACAGTACGTCACAGGAATGGTTTTCTGCCTTTTTCCATAGGGCCCTTCTTTTATAGGGGCTATTGAGCCCTTTAGTATTTAATGATAGAAACTTAAGTACCATCAAATTTGGTTAGGATGTTAGTGTTTGATCTGACGTCGTAGTGATTATGTTGTTGGTTGAGGATTAGGCAAATGTGGTAACTGAAAAAAAAAACGAATAAAAAAGGGAGCAAAAACCGAGTACATGAAAAGGTGTCGCTCCATTCAGGTCGATTAACAAGAACTTTTAGGGTACAGGTGACTCCTGTACACATATCCAAGGGGGTTGTAACGTCTAACCGGACAGGATCATGGTATGTAGTACAGTTGATTCCTTTGCGCCAGCAGAGCCTTATACTGTCGAGGCTTAAGTGCTGGGTTTAAATAAGGTCCTGAGAACTCAGGTATGGGTCGACGGGTCCGATATGTCCTCGTCATCGCATGGGAGGAGACCCCATGACTTTACTAGCTCCAAGCCTTCCTCTAAAGTGGATTTGATTGAGGTTTTGTTATTTCGTTCAATGGACAACTTAGTCGGAAATTTCTATTTATAGAGAATGTTGTTGTTTCTCAAGATCTTGGTAATAGTGATGAGGTTTTTGCGCGCTTGTATGGTTGCTTGTGAAAGGTCTATGTATAGAGAGATTCCCGAATAGGGCACCGGCAGAGAGTTGCGTTTGCGGGAGAAATACATGAGCTGGTCTTTTATGTGGAAGTAATGGATCCTTGCTATCACATCTCTTGGAACGCGCTCTGGTAGGTATGATGGTTTGGGGAGGCGGTGAGCCCTATCAATCGCCAATTCGTGGGATTTTGTTGATGGGAGCAGTTCAGCTATCATTTTCTGCAAGTATGGACGGAGCTCTGCTTGGGAGACCGATTCCGGAATGCCTCTAAATTTCACATTGTTCCGGCGGGAACGGTCCTCAATATCCGCCATTTTGATTTTCATGTTGCGGATTTCTTCTGCGAGATCCTCATGGGCATCTACCACTTCATTATGTGCTAGTGTGTAGTCGCTCATTTTATTCTCAATATGGTCTACTCTTTCCCCCAAGGCGTCTATTTCTCTATTTGTTTGTCTCATAAAGTTTGACATATCATGATGTAATGCTCCACGGAGAGTAATGAGCATATCTTTGAGTGCAGAATCTGTTCTTGGCTGTTCCACAGTGGGGAAGGCATCCAGCTTCTCACTGAAGCCATTAAGGTCGCTGTGACTGTCAGTGTCTAGAGGGGAATCACTCACAGTATCACTGTCGGGTGCCAGTTTCCTCCTCTGTTTCACCGGACTGTTAAAGGTGGAAGGAGGAGAGCGATTCCCATTGTCCTGCACTGCTGACAGTCTGCCTAGAGGGATTCTGCATAGACGCTGCCGCCCCTGTTCTCTGTGAGGGAGCTGCGCTAGCGGCGCCATCTTGTGAGGACCGCGATCCCGTCAGGCTGTAGAAGTCTGTGAGCCTGCGGGGTCCTTCACGTTCTTTCCTCTTCCCCCTCATAGCTCTAGCTTCTCTCTGGCTCTGCATCGGGTTTTGCTGCAGTTTTGGGGTACTGTAGGTCGCTGTGTGTTGCCTGTCAGATCCTGAGGAGCCGGAGCAGAATCACTGAGCGGCCATCTCCTTCGGCTGCCGGCCACGCCCCCCCATTCCAGTCTGGATTTCATCTACCATGTTGTTGTGGTCCGACTTTCGATTGTTGCAACTGCCATTTAGTTTCTGCTGAGTTTTGGTTCTGGGTGGAATTGCTCTGCTTTTGGGCCAGGTTTCAGCGTTTAGTGAGTGTGAGTCATCTTTTTGCAGGAGTTTCAGTTTTTGGCTTTGGTTGCGTTGTTGTGTGGTAGTCTCAAAACTTGTGGTCTGACTGCCCAGGGGATATGGGAGTCGAGGGGGTTTTCCTCCCATTTGCAATATCCTATATGATGTTATAAAGTCCAAAGGGGGTAGCCAAAGCAGTTTTTTTGTGTAATACACATAATATGAAGTTCATGGAAGCCAGGATTCCCCTCCACCCTCCTGTCCATTGATGTGTAAATAAACTGAGCAGAGAACAGCAAGTTCTTTGCAGGATGTGATGTATGCAACAGGAAGTTGGTGGGAGGGGCTTGTGGTCTTTTGAAACAAGCATGTGGACAAAGGTACTTGTGTTTGGAAAGACGATGGAAATCACTTGTTTTTAAATTTAATTCCAGTTGTTTTGAGAAGTTTTATACTGTAATGCAGTTTTGCGTAGAGTAAACGGGTGGCATCCCATCCATCTAGATACAGGTAGAAAGAAGCCATAAAATTGTTTTGAATAGCGGAGGATTTCATCTTGCTTTGTGGTTTGTCTGACGAACAAGTTATAGGGCTGTATATCGCAAGACCGGTCGGGCTGTGTATAATTGTCGGAATTCCAGTGCGCTGTTGTATTAGCATAACATGGGGAGTAGATTCTAGCACACCGGGGGGGCATGTATAATTATCGGAAACGCTGGGTGCCAGTACTGTAAAATTGGGCACTAGGCAGTACTGCTCCGAAAGCTAGTGCGAGGGTGTCCTGGACGCAGGAACACGTCATAATTCGAATTGTCATGGGTAATGTTGGCCGTCCATGTGTTGGTGGGAAAAAAATGAGGCTCCACACCAGTCAGAGAGCTGCATAGTACATGAAATCTGGGTATGGGGCCCTTAAAGATTGGCATATATAGTCAGAGGGTACAGTAAGGTGTATTCCTTTGGTGCTTAAAAATACCTTGGAAGTAACTCAGATCAGAAATCTGTAATGATGAGTGGGTTGGATGTGTAGTACACGCTTAAAATTCTCCTGCCTGTTTTTCAACTTTGTGTGGCTGACCCATGCAAGGTTTTCGAGCTGCTCTCATGTTTTTCCCGTTGTATTGCTAAAAGAGTGAAGGAAGCATTCTGTCTGGTTGTTTTTTTTTATTTTTGTTTTGGAAACTATGAAATATCTCCTTCACATTTGTATCTAAATGTTTGTCTCATATCTTAGTCTTCTCATTGTTTGTATGTAGCAATATGTTAGAACCCACTGCGGCGGCCCTCCTACACGTCGTGGCTGTTGTATTTTTGTAGGAACATGAAACTAATGCCTCGTACACACGGTCGGACTTTGTTCGGACATTCCGACAACAAAATCCTAGGATTTTTTTCCGACGGATGTTGGCTCAAACTTGTCTTGCATACACACGGTCACACAAAGTTGTCGGAAAATCCGATCGTTCTGAACGTGGTGACGTAAAACACGTACGTCGGGACTATAAACGGGGCAGTGGCCAATAGCTTTCATCTCTTTAGTTATTCTGAGCATGCGTGGCACTTTGTCCGTCGGATTTGTGTACACAGGATCGGAATTTCCGACAACGGATTTTGTTGTCGGAAAATTTTATATCCTGCTCTCAAACTTTGTGTGTCGGAAAATCCGATGGAAAATGTGTGATGGAGCCTACACACGGTCAGAATTTCCGACAACAAGGTCCTATCACACATTTTCCGTCGGAAAATCCGACCGTGTGTACGGGGCATAAGAGTTACAGAGGTTTTCATTATTGTCAGTTTTGAGGAGTGTCAGTGACAATTTACCAATGTACATGAATGTTGTATTGTTTGCCATTCTTTGCAGGTATAAGATGAAGGATAGAGTAATAACTCTTGTTTATAAGTATCTTTTTCGGGTCCAGTGAGTTTCTGAAAGTGTATGTACATAGGAAGCAGGTAATATGTAGATAGCTGTACACATGCATTAATACACACGCCTAAAAGAAGGTAAAAGTATAGTAGGCTGTTTCATTGTTTTATTCTGCACCCTTCTAAACCCTGCATCTCTTCCTCCGGTTTGTGATGAGGAAGAAAATGGGGGAAATAATGGTGAGAATGACAGTTTTCAGGGATAATGGTGAGAATGACAGTTTTCAAACTAATAATACTAAACTCTCTAATTCTAACCAAGTTTGTGACCTAGTAGGATGACATGTTCCACGACTGTCTTTCTTTGATGGAATTTGAATCAGCAAGCAGCGGTCTGGTGAAGGAAGCTCCCATCTCAGATGCTGAGAACCTTTTTGTCAATGGTTCCAGGTATTACACCCCAGATGGTAAGCCAACACACAGGTTATGCAGTGACCACAGTCATTGAGTTCCGACATGTCTGGGTTATCGCCATATAAGGTTTGTTTGGAGGTCAACCAAAAACAGGGTTGTACTTTCCTCAGCAGCTATCGCCTACCTTCTTAGCTGATGGGGTAGGTGCAGTCACTGTAACGTGAACTTTAAAATGTCCACCACAGGATTCATGAGTCCTTCCTGGACCCTGACACAATAACCGGTTTACATTCTTTCCAACCAGGTGACTGGGTCATTGTAAAGAAGCTTGATGGACGAGACAACTGGATCCACGCCAGCCACAGCAAGAAGCTGCTTAACTACACCAAAGGATGAGGAGTATCTTTGTTTATTTGTTATTTTAGCTTAGTGTATTCTCCAACTAGCTAAGAAAGCAAACAGGATCAATTACTGGGTCTACTGCGAATCTTCACTGAGCTTTACTACCCCAGCGATGACAGCGGTACATGCTATATATGATGTTCAGATTGGTATGAGGAATTTTGAAAAACAAGTAAAAACTTCAAACAGACACTTGTCAATAGAACTTAACAAAACATTTCTAGAGGGTAAAATTAGTTACAGTTTTAACAATAGCTCTGGTTCTTGCCAGTTTGGGTATCGGAACAACTAGGTAGCCCACAAGTTTGCTTCAACTTAAGTTTGGTACTTATTGCGTGTCTACAGCTTATAAGGTAATTCCCCCTTGCAAGAGGTTCACATGTCTGGGTGAAATTCGTCCCAGCATCTTATGTTGTGGCCAATTGTGAGGATCTGATGGCACGAGAGAAGGTAAGAATGGCAGGGACAACTAGACGGGAATTTGTTCACCAGCCCCGACCAGGTCTGGCCATGGTTTCCGGCTTGTACAGAGGGTGGGGAGCTTATGAAACGACTGAACAATTTCTCATCCATTGTAGATGGGATGTTCAGTTGAACTGTTGAAGCTGAAAGGAAGATCCCACAGGAACAATGGCAGATCATTACCCTTCTATTAAAAGATGGCCCATGATTATCTGTTGGCATCCAAGGGGGGTTTCTGTGAGTTCATAGGTAAAGATTGTTGTACTTGGATCGGGGATACTAGTGACAAAGTTCAGGCCCATATGAATAAGGTTAGTTTCCTGCAGAGCTATAACTAGTGAAGGTTGGAATTCTTTTAAGGGTCTGGGAATCTTTGGGGATTTTTTTTTTCAGCGGATCATGGTTGAAGGAAGTAGGGGTATATATACTCATGTTGTTTTTGTTTCTATTCCTTCTGTATGCCGGGATGAGGTGCTACTGTTGCCTGATTGGACGAGTGAACAGAGCCCAAGCAGATGACCACATCTTCCTCACTGAGATGATATGCCCCGAAGCTCAACCCACATACAAGACACAGAGGATCCCCGACTGACCGGCCTTCATGTCCTCCTCTAAGTCATCGCTCCTGAAGGATAGAGTCTACAAGTCCTGTTTTCCTGTTTATGGACTCATTCATTTCCAGGTGTAAGAAGAAGATCAAGATTCATCGAGGGACACATGGGAGCATATGACAAAAGGGACTGTTGTGGAAATTTTTTTAAGATAAATTTAATACGGGGGCGTGGTCTGGAGCTGCATGGGGTAGGATGCACAGCGTGAGAGCTCCGCTCCATACACATCCTTAATAGCGATCCTTGGGGCTGTATTCCCTGCCGAAAGACGCCTGCAAGACCCGGCTCACCTTCCCAACTGGTGACCGACATGTCCCCTCCAAAAAGGTCCGGAGCGGCAGCGAAATTGGCTCAATACCGCCACGACGATCGAGATCCGGGAGAGGAAGATGGCGCCGCTCAGTCTCCTGCACCTGACGACCAGGCCTCCGGAGACACAGCCAGAGTGCTGGAGGCTATAGCTCTCTGCCAATCCACCCTCACCTCCAGGATTCAGGAGGTGAAAATCGACATCTCCCTAATCTGACAGGATGTTCACAAGCTCCATGAGAGGGTCACCGAGGCTCAATGCCGCGTTGACCACGTGGAGGAGGGCCTGCATCCATTACAAATCACCACTAAGCAGCTACAGCATCAATTGAATATGGTTCTCTCTAAACAAGATGACATGGAGAACCGCCTCAGGAGATGCAATCTCCACTTTGTAGGACTCCCTGAGAGGGCTGAGGGTGCTGACCCCCCCACCTACTTGGAAAACCTGCTCATTAAGACCTTTGGCAGAGAGGCCTTCTCCTCCACGTTTGTTGTGGAGCACGCCCATCGCCTTGCTGCAAGACCTCCACCTGTAGGTGCCCCGCCAAGAACTTTTATTGCCAAGTTCTTAAACTATCGGGATGCGATCCTTCGGCTTACACGCGAGAGGAAATATCCCCCTGGGCAACCTGACTGTGGCGGTTTACCCGGATTTCTCTGCAGAGGTTCACAAGAAAAGAGCGCGCTTCACAGAGGCGAAGCGGCAGCTCCGTACCCATCACCTGACCTACGCAATGCTTTTCCCAGCACGCCTTCGTGTGGTGAGTGTTGGTAAGGCGCAGTTCTTCGAAGACCCACAGGCTGTTCTCTCCTGGCTAGAGCAACGAGATGTGCCCAATCCGGGCCCCGCATAATCCCTCATCACACACGCACAGCAGCATCCAGTTTCCTGAAGCTCACCGATCGTCACATACAATCCGCCAGTCATACCTCGCCGCCTACGGAAACCGTGAGTTGGGGCTCTTTATACTGAAGCACTTTACTTTGCCCTACTCAATGCCCCCAGCTGAAAACTACGGCCCTCTTGCTCCTTGTTTTTCCGCATTAACTGACATTGCTGTTTCATCGCCAATACGTTTACTTTATAAGTCTCGGGCGGCTTACTCGCACCCGCAACCCAGGAGACTGACTGCCTCTCCCACTTTTCCCGTGTGCTTTTCAGCTTGATCGCCCCCCTGGTCTTGTTGAAGAAAATATATTACAGCGCACACATGCAAAAAAGACATTTACCTCAAGCAAGGCTAGTTTAAAACACCTAAGCATTTCTAGAAAAACATTTACAAAAAATATGGGGATTTGGTCACACCATATTGCTATATGGTGCTAAGCCCACTTACTGCGACAAAGTACCCCATAATCAGTGGGTCCTACACTATCCATGGAGTGGGAGAACCTGCATCTCTAAACCATGTGAGCATTGCACTCTTCTAAATGGGAAAATCATAAGGTAGAAGAAAAGTAGAAGAAAATATATTACATCCTTTTGGGTGCGGAGCACCTCACTACATAACATTAGTACCTTTAATTAGTGTCCACTTGTGTCATGGGTGGAGACCTTATGATTCTCCCATTTAGAAGAGTGCAATGCTCTCATGGTTTAGAGATGCAGGTTCTCCCACTCCATGGATAGTGTAGGACCCACTGATTATGGGGTACTTTGTCGCAGTAAGTGGGCTTAGCACCATATAGCAATATGGTGTGACCAAATCCCCATATTTTTTGTAAATGTTTTTCTAGAAATGCTTAGGTATTTTAAACTAGCCTTGCTTGAGGTAAATGTCTTTTTTGCATGTGTGCGCTGTAATATATTTTCTTCTACTGTATGGTCTTATGGCTGCACCATCTTTAATGCATTTTTTAGAGTGTGCCCCCCAAATATCTTTGTGCCCTGGTCTTGTTGGTCACCTTGAGACTGTGGCCCACTTGCCACCACTGACTGTTACCAACCCACAATTGTTTCCCTGTCCAGCCTCTGCCCTCTCCATCCTGATGGACGGCAGTGTGTTGAATCTGCTTTGCTGGTACAGAGTCCATGCAGTTAGTTTGACTTTAGTTTTTTCAGGTATTGTTATTTTTGTTTTTTTGATTTTCACAATGGCATGCCGTGCGCATATTACCCCACTTAAGCAGCTGGCACTAACAGCTCTGATCCGTTCTCTCAGGCATACAATACCCCTGTGCAGGGTATGGCTACTACGCACTCTCTCCTGTCATCAGTTGCGGATGGGGGCCCCCCATCCGAGTCCTACAACCCTCGGTTATTAAGTGCACTTGTATATTGTGTTAGAAACTGTATTGAGATATGTGTTCTATTTTGCATTGTTTGCCGCTTGCTAAGAGTCCGACCGCATCTACTAACCCACTCCTCTATGACATGGCTTCACTCAAAGTTTTAACCTGGAATGTTCGGGGCTTTGGTGAGAGGGCTAAACGAACAGCGGTACTTTCGCATCTCAAATCCCGGCGAGCAGATATTTCACACCCTCGCGATCATCCATGTCCCGTATAGATCTTATTCTTCTAGCCCCCCCTCTACTCCCTCACCTCGTAGATGTAGGCTTTGATGCCAGAGTGCTCTCTGACCACTCCCTATATTGGATCAAACTTCGGCTGCCGTCTCCCCCTGCTGCCAAGATATGGAGGCTGAACCCATTTTGGCTTACCGTTCTCCCTGAGCTGGATTGTATCCAGCGTGAATGGGGACACTATTTTCGTATCAACGACGGTACTGCCCAAGTTGGATCCATATGGGAGGCCTTCAAAACACACGCCCGTATGATCCTCTCCTTGCGCATCAATCGTCACAAGGCCACTTCCAAGCAGCTTCTTCACCAAGCAGAGGAACACCTAAACACCTTAGAGAAAGCTTTTCAGGACAACCCAACTGTTGCCAATGCCTCTCTTGTACACATGCACTCTAGACTCACAAATCAACTTCACTTCGAAAAGGCCAAACAAGGTATTTTCTTCAGCAAACAACGTGTCTTCGAACATGGCGAGCGAGCTGGCAAGCTCCTCGCATACATGGCCCACTTAGATCACAAACTCCCGGTAGTGATATCTCTTCAGTTGCCCTCCGGGATCAAGATCTCCGATCATGACCAGGTGGCTGAGGAGTTTAGGTCCTTTTACTCCGCTCTCTATTCTTCCACATCCCAGAACTCTCCGGTAGAACTCTCAGACTTCTTACAAGATATAGACATCCCCACACTGTCGCCCCCACAGATCGCTCAACTGGAAGCACCAATTACCACGGAATGTATTTCAGAAGCTATTGCTCTACTCCCCACATCCAAGGCACCCGGCTCTGACGGGCTCCCCCTCGAGTTCTACAAACAATTTAGTGAGATCTTAATTCCCAAGGTTTGTAAACTATATGCGCATATCTTAGATACAAATATTCTCCCAGCTTCCATGAGTGAAGCCCTTATTGTCCTCATACCTAAACCGGGCAAAGACCCACTCTTTCCCGAGTCATACAGACCTATATCCCTTCTCCAACTAGACGTCAAGATACTGGCAAAAATTTTGGCCGTGCATCTCAACAAAGTAATTTCTAGCCTAGTACACCCCGATCAAACTGGCTTCATGCCAGATAAAAATACGGCCTTCAATCTGAGACGACTCCACATGAATCTCCAAGCTTAACATACAGACATAGGCACTAGAGTAGTGGTCAGCTTAGACCCTGCTAAAGCGTTCGACTCAGTGGAGTGGAGCTATTTGTGGGAATGCCTTAAAAGATTTGGCTTCGGTCCAAAATTCATAAAATGGCTCCAACTCCTATATCAGGCCCCCACAGCGCGCATACAGGTAAATGGCAAAATCTCCCCCTCCTTCCCACTATCTTGTGGTACGCGCCAGGGCTGCCCAATCTCGCCTATGCTCTTTCCCCTTGCTGTAGAACCCCTTGCGATAACTCTTCGGTGTCATCCTGACATCAGGGGCCTTCGCTGTGGTCAGATGACGGAGGTAATAAGCCTATATGCCGATGACATGCTCCTCTACCTATCCGACTCAGGCCCCTCACTCCAGACCGCTCTTTGTACCATTACAGACTTTGGGGCGTTCTCTGGGCTTCAGATAAACTGGACTAAGTCCCAAATCCTCCCCCTAGATGTGGGCCCCCCCTACGGCTGACCAAGCCGCTCTCCCCCTGGTTAGGGCAAGCATCATTAAATATTTGGGTATCCACATCTCCCGATCTCTCTCTGACTTTATTGCCCTTAACATTGAACCGCTTTTCAATACATTAAAAATCAAGACACAGATATGGTCCAGACTCCCCCTAGGGGTCATGGGCCGAATCAGCCTGGTAAAAATGATCCTACTCCCTAAGTTACTATATATTTTTTGGCAAGCCCCAGTGAGGGGCCCTATGCATATATTCAAATCAATGGAATCTATCCTTAACTCCTTCATATGGGGCTCATCCCGTCACAAACTATCGATGAAGGTCCTAAAATGCCCAACTGAATTGGGAGGCACAGCGCTCCCCGATCTATTTACGTATTACATAGCATCTCAACTTTCTCACTTCTTCCACTTCAACCACACTGACAGAACCCGCTACTCCCAAATGGTCTGCTCACAATTCCACGGCCAGATAGCTCACCCCTTCCAAATCCTATTCTGCACACCCCGGGGGCTGTCCCATGGTAATGACGAGAGGCACATGTTGTCACATCATTGTAAGATTTGGCAGACGGCCATGCGACTGGGCCGAGCACCCTCTCTCTCCTCATTCCCACACTCCCCAATGGGATAACCCCACTTTGCCTGAACTTGCCCCAATTCCTGATCACAGTTTATGGGTTGCTAGAGGTGTGATTTACCTGTCACAAGTTGTAGCCAACGGGTCGGTTAAATCATTTCAGACGCTTAAAGAAAACTTTGCTTTACCAAACCACATGTTCATTCGCTACCTCCAACTAAGGCACGCACTCAATGCACAGCTTGGTGGCCCAATCCCCGACCTTGAGGTCCCACTATTGGTGGACATAGTCCTGGGAGAGGACCCCAAAAAACTGACTTCCCAATTATATACATATCTCATGAGACCTGCAGCTGATACCATTACACAACAGCTGAGGTCGCGATGGGAATCTGACCTTGGCGACCTGATGGACGAGGACTGGGAGGAAGCTCTTGGCAACTGCAAGATTGTTTCCCCAAAACTCTCTGACCGTTTATCCCATCTATATGTCCTTCACAGATCATACTTGACTCCGGTTCGCATATCCAAATACAAACATGACCACAACCCCAATTGCCCAGACTGTGGCCACCACATGGCGACATTTTTTCACTTGTTGTGGGCCTGCCCATCCATACAGGGGTTTTGGACACAGGTTTTGAAATTTCTGCACGACCGCATGGGCTCCCCGCTGTCCTTTTTCCCCCCGTCAGTGTGTGCTGGATCTTCTTTTACTCTCAGAGAGCGACAAATATTTAAACATTTTTCTGCAAGAGACACTGTTCCTTGCCAGGTTGCTGATTGCTAGAACATGGCTGAGGGTGACCCCCCCACACACACTACGGAAATGGATCAGGGCTGTTAATAATACTCTCCCCTACAAAAAGGTGCTATATATCCATAGGGGCTTCCCCAGACAAGTACTACAAAATTTAGGATAGATGGCTCGAGGATACCTCCACCTGTGACACCAGAAGTTAAGCTTACTGCCTCCCTGTGTACAAGAAAGGGGGAGAGATAGTGTGATGCCCTCATGATTCTCTTATTGATTCTCTTCCCTTCCCCCTTGTATTCAAACAACCTAGCTGCTCTCTATGCTCCAATATATAAATGCCTTCATTCCAACTCCTGCATCACTATACTGCAGATGCCAGCTGTACAATGTCATAAATGTAACATCATATGTGCATGTCAATTGGATTGATTCGTAAATGTAGTGCATGTTGCACTGTTCACCCGAGTGTTTATAAACTTTCAATTATGCTCAATAAAAGTTACTTTTGAAATTAAAAAAAGATGTATTTAATACGTATTGTCACAGTGTTAGTTTGTCTTAGCACTGCCTCTCAGTGTTAGTTCTCCTGCAGCCCGCTCTAAAGAGCAGACTGGGGCAGACTGATGCCAGTTGAGACCCGTTTGGTAGTGGAAAGCTTCCTGAGGTTGTAGAGAAGTGTTTGAAGAGTGGGGATATGTCCGACAGCGAAGGGCCCCTGTGCAATGCACAGACGATCGTCTGGGGGGATGTGTTCACTCTGCAAAGACATTATCGGTTATGGGGGGATGTATGCTCGTGTCTCTCTGTGTGACTGATCAGCACGTGGAGGAGCTATGGCGTATCTCTGCAGATATTCTCTCATCCTCAGGAATGGTAGAAAAAATCCCGGTATGCGTTGTTCTCTGAACAATGCAGAATAAGGATTCACCCCAGCAGTAAAAATGGGAGTCTTTGTGTGTGTTGTGGTTGGGGACAGCATCCATGAGTTCTTAGGCCAGCCATGTGGCTTTCTTTGTCTTACTGGAGAACACAGCTTAGAGGTACAGGGGGCGGGGAATCATACACACTGCCCCTGCTCAGTCACGCCCATAAACTCCCCTAGTCATTGTTCATTGGTTGAGATTTGTTGAACTCCCCCTGTTTGCCTATGCTTGATTGGCTGATTGTGAAGCAAACAAGCTCTATTGTTATATAAATAAACATTGCGCCCATGCTCAAAGCCTGGCGGTTGGTGATGCTAAGGATGTGAGGACGGTGGTTATGTCTGTGATACTGGGGAAGATATGGGTGTACACAGATGCATTATACCAAAAGGCTGAGAAGGCGCTTCATTAGTACAGAAGACATGGATTACGTGTAGAGTATTGAGAAATTTCCATATCAATTGGAACCTACTAAAGCTGCTGACATTGTGCATCAAAGCTGTACAATAACCGTACAAAACTTTTGGCCTAGCACATAGTCCGTACAATATTTCTGGGTGTTTTCTGTGAAATACACTTCAATTTTTAAGTCATGATAAAGTCTGCCTGGTATATTTTTCTGAAATGAGGGCCTACAAAGCCTGCCAATTTTATGTGAGAATCTGTACAGTATTTTTGTCTATTGCCTATAAAATAATACTGATTTTTTTTCATGATAAAGCCTTCCTGGTCTCTCCCTCTTACAATGCAGCCTAATCAATTTAAATACATACTCTCCAGCCACTGTGCTATATGACTGGCTGTTGTCTCTGAAATATTGCACTCTAATTTTTAATTCAAGATAAAAAATGTCTCCAGCACAGGAATCCACAACCCCCACCTCAGTTCAGGGGCCCTCAACCTCTGACCCAGCACAGAGGACCACAACCTTGGAATTACCTAAAAACACCTTATTGGAAGGAACAGCAACCACAAAAAAACCATCCTCAGCAATCAGCCACAGACAAAAACAACACAGAGGCTGTAGGGCAGGATCTAGAATCCAAAAAAAGAAGAAGGCTGTCCGAGTAGGGGGGATTTTCAATTTGTCTAAAGTACAATTAACACAGAAAGAAACTAATATTTTAAACCTTGGTCTCAAATGTGGCTTTAAAAAGCCTATCAATAAGTTTGATGTCTTTATTGATGTTCACAAATATATCAGAAAATTGAACATCAAAAAGTACTTCTTAGGTTGCAATCCTCCTCCTGTTACCACTACTGCACATAAATCTAATGAAGTGATCAATAGTGGTTTGAAAAACAGGTCTCTGTTCAATCCTCTAAACAATCCAAATCATCAAGTGGAGGTCTTCAAAGGACTGATCCTACGAGATTTGGAACATCTTAAACCGAAGAAAGAAATAAACATGAGACATATCAGCGAAGGAATTTCCAGTTTGGAAAAAAGGAAAGAAATTATTATAAGGCCAGCTGACAAGGGAGGAGGAGTGGTGATACTCCCGAAGGAGTTGTATCATGATCAAATTATTGAGATGTTGTCTGATCAAGTGACATACAAGCCCTTGGAGAAAGATCCAACTAAAGCTTATAAAGATCAATTAAAAACCCTTGTGGAGATGGGATCGAAAAGTGGGGTTTTGAACGATAAAGAGAGGCGATATCTGATACCTTCAAGCAATCGTATACCCACATTATACACTTTGCCCAAGATCCATAAAGACCCTGTTAATCCCCCTGCAAGACCTATAGTAAATAGTATAGAATCAGTCTCTGCAAGAATGGGTCAGTATCTGGATTGTTTCCTGCAAAAAAGTGTAGTGAACACCCGGTCGTATTTGAGAGATACAAAAAGTTTCTTGAATTATTTGCAGGGAGTTGATCTAGTGGACAAACCACAAGTTTTATTGGTAACAGCCGATGTAGCGTCGTTGTATTCTATTATACAACATGACGATGCTTTATTGGCACTGAATTGGGCCCTCTGCCAAAGAGATGATTTACCTTTTAATCAAAAAGTTTTTTTAAGGAATGCTCTCGACTTTTGCCTCGGCCATAACTATTTTTGGTACGACAATAAATTTTATACACAACAGAGAGGCGTAGCAATGGGCGCAAAATTTGCACCGAGTATTGCAAATCTCTTTATGGCAGAGTGGGAAGATAAGACCATTTTTAAAGATCAACGTCCGGAACTAATCTTTTACAAGCGTTTTATAGATGACCTGTTTTTTATCTGGGCTGGATCAACAGAGTCACTTGAACAGTTTTTACAAGTGTTAAATTGCAATGATAATAATATTAAATTGACTTCTAACTGGCACAAGGAAACAATCAATTTTTTAGACGTCACTATATATAGAAAGAGTGACAAATTGGAAACTAAGGTATTTTTCAAAAAGACCGATAGGAACAGCTACCTACCTATCACCAGTGGCCACCACCCTCTATGGCTTAAAAATATTCCGAAAGGACAGCTCATGAGGGTGAGAAGAAACTGTTCCGAAGACACGGAATTTCATTTGCAATCAAAAACTTTAGTAGAAAGGTTTGAAGCCAGAGGATATAGACCATAGGCGCTACAGAAAGTGGTAGAAGAAGTGGCAGCGGTACCTAGAACAGAGTGTCTACAAGAACTAAACCAAGAGAGGCCCTCTAAGAAAGGAAATGAACGAAACAACGAATGGGGATTTATCTCACAATTCCATTCCCAGTATAAAGAGGTCGAAGAAATCTTTAGAGCACACTGGCACATCCTTTTAATGGACAAAAAATTGACCAATGTCCTTCCATCTGTACCTCAGTTCATCTACAGAAAATCTATGAATTTCGGAGATAAAATAGTTAAAAAAGTTTTAGACCCCCCTCCAAAAAAACAGACATTCTGGGACCGCAACGGGTTCTTTGCGTGCAGAAAGTGCAAAGCATGCAGAGAGGTCACCAAACCTCTGAGGGGTATTAATAATTTTATATCTCCAGTCAATAATCGTTCTTTTGATATAAAGCAATTTATCACGTGCAATAGCACTTATGTAGTGTACGCTCTAAGATGTCCCTGCGGCCTGATGTACATAGGCCGCACCAAAAGGCTGTTACGGATTAGAATTGCAGAGCACATTAACAATATTAAAAATGGTTATAAAGACCATAATGTGTCCCTGCATTTCAGGTTGAAACATAACAGAGATCCCAAGGGGTTGGAAGTTTGGGGTGTCGAGCACCTCCAAACCCACTGGAGAGGCATTAACCGTATTCGCGAACTATCGAAACACGAAACCCGGTGGATATATTCCGTAGATGTTCTCTCCCCCCGAGGCCTAAATATAGAGCTTGATATAAATTGCTTTATTAGTGACACATAATACATATTCCGTTATCTTTCAGTGTAAACACATATAGTCCCTGTGAATATATTTAATGATTTACTAATTTTTTTAGATTTTAGATTTTATATTTAAATTTTGATTTTAAACATCTTATCTACAATGCATTTAGAAATCACAACAATTTTTAGAACCTATGTCATTCCCATTATTTTGCATATTTGGACATCTATTATTACATAATTACTTCTATAAGGTTATTAGAATATACTATTCTGAATAGTAGTTGTAATGATTGAAATCTAATTCTCACAAATGAATGTGAAGCCATTTTGACGCATCCTCCATGTATAATAAAATTTGATTTAACGTATTTTAATATTAGATTAATTCATTAAAGCAGTAGATTTATTGAGGAATTTATTTATTTATTTAAATAAATTACCCATATCCATTCATATCCTGGTGGAGGGCTCGCACCCTTGATTGAGGACAGCATAATGTAATGGTACTGGGCAAATACAAGGGAGGATGCTATTTTTATTAGCGTATTTTATCATATTTTACTCTCACCATTAAGAATATACATATGTCTGGTATACTTATTTTTTAATTATTAATTATTTTTTTAATTAATTATTTTATATATTTCTTATTATACCTCATTCATGTGTAGATAATGTATAGAAGTGCTGCATATGACATAAGTATGTAAAGTTAAAAGCTTATGAGAGATATCCTTAAGTAAGACATATGAGTCACAATCTTCCCAGTAATGTCGGCAGGATGGGTTTTAAAACAGTGTCAGCGCATTATAAGCTAAAGTCTTCCTTTGCTGACAGCTCTGAGAGCATGGATAATTAAGTGGGAGGGGCAGGCAGATCCGCCGCCCTTATTCGCTGTTTAAACCCATCATGGCTATTTAAAGCCGGCCTCACGATTGGTAGATCACGCCCTCAGATGACGTCCGGAAGTGACGAAACGCGTCAGGGTCGTAGTCTACCGGAAGTGACGTGTGCGCTCCACGGAAGGTAACCAGGAAGCGAAAAAGACTAGCTGTACACAGCGCGCAATCCGGAACACCTCCCGGGGAACGAACAACACAGGCACAGTGCACTTTTCAATGCTTTATTGACCTATGTTATCTGGTACGCATATTTTAAAAAGGGGGGAGTTGGTTTGTGCATGATTCAATAAACATCCTTTAGCAATATTACGCTATATGGTATTTTATTTTCTCCCCATGTTATGCTTGCCGAGAGGGTCTTGCACCACCTGGTGTTTTAACTAAGGAGATGGAAAGTTTTAAAGACCATTATTCAAAGGCTTATGATTACTGATATTGTGGTGAGTGCAATCTCACGGGGGGTGACCCCCACACGCGGTGATCAATTGGTGGAAGGATTTCTACGCACACCTTCATATCCACAGACCACATTCTTATTTTGAACTTTCCTGTTTCTTCAGCATCTGTTTTATATAAAGTGTTTTATAATATCGGACACTTAGCGCTGCTTCAATAAGTACAACAAATCAGAGACTTGGTACATGGATTTATGATTTGAGTCTTATTGTTCGAAAAAATGTCTCATCTCTGAAATGTGGGTTTATGGTTTGGTGCACGCTGTTTTGGTCACATAAAAAATAAAAGAATCTCCTCCCCACTGTATGTTTAATGTCTTTTTTTGCATTGGTACACATCCTCCATTACTATTCCCAGCTCCACAAGCCCTTAGTTTGACAATCCCCATTATCCTCCCCCCCTATACATTTCAATAGAGTTTGGATTAACATTTGCAATTTTTTGACCTTACGAGGAGTTTGATGAAAGGCCCGTGGACCGAACCCAGGCCAATTTGCTTCTCTCTACTAATGCAATGTAAAGATTTGGAGATTAAACTTTAAAAGACTGCCAAAAAAATATTCTACAAAAACATGACTGACTGGATCAAACTCCCCTCTTCAGCATCCTAACAAAACACCTGTTCACAGATATCATTTGTGATCTATTGTGACAGGCGGAGCTCCAGCACTTGTGTAACAGACAAACCTTACTATTCACTCCTTTCCAAAAACATTTAATAAACCTGTTTTTTTTTTTTTTTTGTTTTGTTTTTTTCTTTTTTTGTTTGCTTTGTACTGTTAAGGTGTTTTTTCCTTTTTTTCAATGCTGCCACTTTTGCAGCTTGATTGTATCTTTGTTCTTTCTGTAAATATTTAAACTTGTCTTTAAAGAAAATTTAACAAAAAAAAAAAAAAAAATTCTGGGTTTGGACTGAACATAAGCTCATCCCTAAAATAAATCCTATGACACCATCAGTATGACAAGAATCATTTATCGAGGAAGGGACATTCAAAATATAAATTGAACTTTGTCTTCCTAACCAACATCTCATTACTCTCATTATATACATGTGATAACTAGGGATGAGCTTTGTGTTCGAGTCGAACCCATGTTCGACTCGGACATCGTCTGTTTGCCCGTTCGACGAATTGCGAACGATATGGGCCGTTCGCGCCAAATTCGTGTGGCGCGTCACGGCCCATAATTCACTGCGGCATCGCAGTGCATTGCTGGCTGATGATTGGCCAAGCATGCACTATGACCCGCATGCTTGGCCAATCACAGCGCCATCTGAACAGAGAGACGTAATTGGCCAAAGCCAAGGAGGCTTTGGCCAATTATGGCTCAGGGGATTTAGTGCACGGCCCACACTATATAAGGCCGCCTTCACGGCGGCCCTGTGTAGTGTGTTCCGGCGTAGAGAGATAGACAGAGAGACAGTGTCATTTGATTTAAGTTAGATAGATTAGGCAGGACAGTCAGTGAGTTAGCTGCACTTACAGTGTATTGTGTATATATATATGCATCCCAGGTTTTGTATATATATATATTTATACATACACTGTATTCAGTTTAGCTAGATCCGTTCCTGTTATCTTCCTACTGACAGGCAGGCTTGTCTTGTTACAGTATTTACAGCTACCTGAAGAAAATTGCAGGTGTTCGTTTGATCCTATTAGTACCACAGTCAGGCAGCTAGACTATTTACAGTTAGTGTAGTGCGTCCTCCTCACAGTGTTCAGTTAAAGCTACAAGTTAGTTTAGTGTGATCTCTGCACAGTGTTCAGCTAAAACTACAAGTTAGTGTAGTGCACAGTGTTCAGCTAAAGCTACAAGTTAGGGTAGTGCGTCCTCTGAACAGTGTTCAGCTAAAGCTATAAGTTAGTGTAGTGCGTCCTCCTCACAGTGTTCAGCTAAAACTACAAGTTAGTGTAGTGCGACCTCTACACAGTGTTCAGCTAAAGCTACAAGTTAGTGTAATGCGTCCTCTGAACAGTGTTCAGCCAAAGCTACAAGTTAGTGTAGTGCGTCCTCCTCACAGTGTTCAGCTAAAACTACAAGTTAGTGTAGTGTGACCTCTGCACAGTGTTCAGCTAAAGCTGCAAGTTAGTGTAGTGCGTCCTCTGAACAGTGTTCAGCTAAAGCTACAAGTTAGTGTACTGCGTCCTCCTCACAGTGTTCAGCTAAAACTACAAGTTAGTGTAGTGCGACCTTTGCACAGTGTTCAGCTAAAGCTACAAGTTATTGTAGTGCGTCCTCACAGTGTTCAGCTAAAACTACAAGTTAGTGTAGTGCGACCTCTGCACAGTGTTCAGCTGAAGCTACAAGTTAGTGTAGTGCGTCCTCTGAACAGTGTTCAGCTAAAGCTACAAGTTAGTGTAGTGCGTCCTCCTCAGAGTTCAGCTAAAACTACAAGTTAGTGTAGTGCGACCTCTGCACAGTGTTCAGCTAAAGCTAAAAGTTAGTGTAGTGCGTCCTCTGAACAGTGTTCATACACTGTATTCAGTTTAGCTAGATCCGTTCCTGTTATCTTGCTACTGACAGGCAGGCTTGTCTTGTTACAGTATTTACAGCTACCTGAAGAAAATTGCAGGTGTTCGTTTGATCCTATTAGTACCACAGTCAGGCAGCTAGACTATTTACAGTTAGTGTAGTGCGTCCTCCTCACAGTGTTTAGTTAAAGCTACAAGTTAGTTTAGTGTGACCTCTGCACAGTGTTCAGCTAAAACTACAAGTTAGTGTAGTGCACAGTGTTCAGCTAAAGCTACAAGTTAGGGTAGTGCGTCCTCTGAACAGTGTTCAGCTAAACATATAAGTTAGTGTAGTGTGTCCTCCTCACAGTGTTCAGCTAAAACTACAAGTTAGTGTAGTGCGACCTCTGCACAGTGTTTAGCTAAAGCTACAAGTTAGTGTAGTGCGTCCTCTGAACAGTGTTCAGCCAAAGCTACAAGTTAGTGTAGTGTGTCCTCCTCACAGTGTTCAGCTAAAACTACAAGTTAGTGTAGTGTGACCTCTGCACAGTGTTCAGCTAAAGCTGCAAGTTAGTGTAGTGCGTCCTCTGAACAGTGTTCAGCTAAAGCTACAAGTTAGTGTAGTGCGTCCTCCTCACAGTGTTCAGCTAAAACTACAAGTTAGTGTAGTGCGACCTTTGCACAGTGTTCAGCTAAAGCTACAAGTTATTGTAGTGCGTCCTCACAGTGTTCAGCTAAAACTACAAGTTAGTGTAGTGCGACCTCTGCACAGTGTTCAGCTGAAGCTACAAGTTAGTGTAGTGCGTCCTCTGAACAGTGTTCAGCTAAAGCTACAAGTTAGTGTAGTGCGTCCTCCTCAGAGTTCAGCTAAAACTACAAGTTAGTGTAGTGCGACCTCTGCACAGTGTTCAGCTAAAGCTAAAAGTTAGTGTAGTGCGTCCTCCTCACAGTGTTCAGCTAAAACTACAAGTTAGTGTAGTGCGACCTCTGCACAGTGTTCAGCTAAAGCTACAAGTTAGCGTAGTGCGAGCTCTGCACAGTGTTCAGCTAAAGCTACCTGTAGAAGGTTGGTGGTGTTTTCCTGATCATATCACTACCGCAGGCAGCTAAATAAGCTACAAGTTAGTTTTTTGCGAGCTCTGCACAGTGTTCAGCTAAAGCTACCTGTAGAAGGTTGGTGGTGTTTTCCTGATCCTATCCTTACCGCAGGCAGCTAAATAAGCTACAAGTTAGTTTTTTTTAAAAGCTCTGCACAGTGTTCAGCTAAAGCTATCTGTAGAAGGTTGGTGGTGTTCTCATACTACAGGCAGGCAGTTGATTTTGCTAGCTTCAGTATCAGTATATATATATATTTATATATATAAATATATCCCCGCTTAGTGCAGCTACAGGCCATTAGTATGTCTGGAAGGCCAACAAGGAGAGGCAGACAGTCACAAGCCAATAAAAGAGGGCAAGCAGGCTCTGTGTCTAGAGGCAACAGTGCTGGTTGTGGAGACGGTGCATCCTCATCAGCACGTGGCTGTGGGACACACTTGGCCTTTTTTTCGGCAGCTGGCCGTGTTGAGCCACAACATGCGGAAGACTTGGTCGAGTGGATGACCAAGCCGTCCTCATCCTCTCTCACCCATGCTCAGGGTACTTTGACTGGCAAAGCAGCCACCAACGCGGCCTCTTCCCTCGGCTCAATGGCATCAGTGACTCCTTCCCTAGCCCCACCATGTCCTTCTGAGGAGTCCCTCGAACTGTTTGACCACAGTGTTGGGTACATGCTCTAGGAGGATGCCCAGCATTTAGAAGGCTCTGATGATGATACTGAGCTAGATGAAGGCAGTAACGTGAGCACGGACAGAGGGGGTGCCCAAGAAGGACAGCAATCTGGCAGTCATGCTCCACCTGCTGCAGCATACTGCCAGGTTTGCTCCAGTGGTGAGGAGGGAGGGGATGATGAGATCACTGACTCAACGTGGGTGCCTGATAGGAGAGAGGAGGAGGAAGCACATCACCAACGAGGCGGGATGCCCTCCAGGGGCCAGCCTAAGGGCAGCACACTGACTGCATCACACCCCAAAGCTCTGCATGTGCAGGGCGCTGCTGTCTCTGCGCGTTATTCCAAAAGTTCTTTGGTGTGGGCCTTTTTTGAGACGAGTGCATCAGATCACACCGCTGCTATTTGCAACATATGTCTCAAGTGTATCTCGCGTGGCCAAAACATCTCCCGCTTGGGCACCACATGCTTGACCAGACATATGTTGACCTGCCATGCAGTTCATTGGCAAGTGTATCTAAAAGACCCACACCAAAGAACAAAGAGGACCTCTCCTTGCTCCTCATCAGCTGAGATCTCCAACCCCACTATACCTTCAGTCCTCTCTGAGACCTGCACTTAGAGGAATGAAGGTGTAGAATTAGGTTTGTCACAGCCAAGTACTTGTGGGCAATCTGCTTTCGGTACACCGACGTCAGATTGTACCAGGCAAATTTCCCTGCCCCAGCTGCTGCACCGCGGAAAGAAGTTCGCTCCCAGCCATCCACATGCCCAGCGGTTGAATGCTAGCTTGGCAAAATTCGTGAGTTTGTGGAATGTGCGGTTCCTCAGTGGCATGTACCCAAACGCCACTTTTTCTCACGGAAGGCGATTCCGGCTCTCTTTGCTATATATTACAATTAGAGATCATAGATCCTAGTCATAATTAGCTGTAGCAACCATCACCTACCTCAGCACATATCTTTCACAATTAATATTGCGCGAAATATATTTTTATCATTATTACACTAAGTGTTGGTGTGAACACCCCCATTTTGCACCAATATTTTCATTTTCATTTTTATTTATTTTAATTTTATTTATATACTCACATATTATCTAGATACCTCACTATAGATATCCATCAGCGCGAAGGACACTTATAATTTTACGATTCCGGCTCTCTACCGGCATGTGGAAGGCAATGTCTTGGCCTAGCTAAACAGGGCAGTCAGGGGTAAGGTGCATATTACCGCTGACTCATGGTCCAGCAGGCATGGACAGGGACGTTACCTAAGTTTCACGGCGCATTGGGTCTCTCTGCTGGCAGCTGGGAAGAATGCAGGACAAGGTGCAGTAGTGTTGGAGGTTGTTCTGCCACCACGCCTCCAAAATGCCACTACTAATGATTGTGACACACCTCTCTCCTCCACCCCCTTCTCTTCTTCTTCCTCCATGGCCTCTTCCTGTGCTATGTCCTCGGAACCAGCGGTGCTTCGTAGCCGTTCAAGGGGCTACGCAAGTACGCAGGCCAAAAGATGCCATGCGGTGCTTGAGCTGGTGTGCTTGGGGGACAGGAGCCACACTGGGGCAGAGGTTCTGTCAGCTCTGCAGGGGCAGGTTCAGAGGTGGTTGATGCCACGCCAACTTATGGCAGGAATGGTGATTTGCGACAATGGCACCAACCTCCTCTCCACCCTCTGACAGGGACAACTGACCCATGTGCCCTGTTTGGCTCACGTCCTTAACTTGGTGGTGCAGCGGTTCTTGGGCAGGTACCCAGGCTTACAGGATGTCCTGAGGCAGGCCAGGAAAGTCTGTGTGCATTTCCGCCGGTCATATAATGCCAGTGCTCGGCTGGCAGACCTCCAAAAGGAATTTAACCTGCCCAAGAACCGCCTAATCTGTGACATGCCCACCAGGTGGAACTCAACGTTGGCCATGCTGCAGCGCCTGCACACGCAGCAGAGGGCCATCAATGAGTACCTGTGCGACTATGGCACCAGAACAGGGTCAGGGGAGCTTGTTTTTTTTTCCCCACACCAGTGGGCCATGATCAGGGATGCATGCACTGTCCTGTCACCATTTGAGGAGGCCACGAGGATGGTGAGCAGTGACAGTGCATGCATCAGTGACACTGTCCCCCTGTTGCAGCACACGCTGGGTGGAATAATGGACAGGGCACTTGAGGCAGAACAGAGGCAGGAAGAGGAGGACTTCCTTTGCTCTCAAGGCCCCCTTTATCCAGACAGTGTTCCTGCATGCCCGCAGATCACACAGGAAGAGGACGAGGAGGATTGTGTCAGTATGGAGGTGGAGCCTGGCACTCAGCATCAGCAGCAGTCTTTAGGGGGTCATTTAAAGTCCCAAGAAACACATGGACTTGTACGTGGCTGGGAGGAGGTGGCTGCGGATCACGTTGTCCTTAGTGACCCAGAGGAATCCGGATCAAATGCCTCATCAAACCTATGCTGCATGGCCTCCCTGATCCTGCAAAGCCTGCATAAGGATCCTCGTATTCGTGGTATCAAGGAGAAGGACCAATACTGGCTGGCAACCCTCCTTGATCCACGTTACAAGGGTAAGGTTGCGGACCTTATCTTGCCATCGCAGAGGGAGCAGAGGATGAAACATCTTCGGGAGGCCTTGCAGAAAGGTCTGTGCAACGCGTTCCCAGAGACTGGGAGGTTAGAAACTCCTGTTTCTGGACAACGTGTTGCTGAGGCTTCGGTCAGTCAAAGAAGTAGCGGTTGAGAAGGTGGCCGTCTGACTGATGCGTTCAGACAATTTTTTAGTCCGCAGCCCCAAGGTATGATCGGTTCCAGCAACCATCGCCAGCGTCTGGTTTACATGGTGCAGTTATACCTAGGGGCAAGATCTGACTTGGACACCTTTCCCACCGAAAATCCTCTGGGTTACTGGGTCTTGAGAATGGATCACTGGCCAGAGCTTGCACAGTATGCAATTGAGCCACTGGCCTGTCCTGCATCCAGCGTTCTTTCGGAACGCACATTCAGTGCTGCTGGAGGCTTTGTAACCGATCACAGGGTGCGTCTGTCCACCGACTTGGTCGATCAACTGCTCATTATAAAAATGAATCAGTCTTGGATCACCACCAGATACCAAGCACCTGATGCTGATGTAACTAAATATTTTTTTTTGAAATGTCAGATCCCTTCAAAGACTGCCTATGCTGATGCTGAGTGACTATCCTGTTATGCTGAGTAATTCTCCTCTTCCTCCTCAATGATCATGCTGATAGCTTGTAAGGACAATTTTGGTTCTGGGCGCCGCCACTAGTGCCTAAGGCCCAATTTTTAAGCTCCTGTTTAACAGGGGCATGTAATTACAATTTTTGATGCAATTCTTTGCAGCAGGGCTAGTTCCTGCGCTCCAACTAGAGTATCTGTGAGGGGTTGCAGTGTTGTGGCACCAGCACCAGTGCCTAATGCCCAATCTTTCAGCCGCTGTTTAACAGGGGCGTGTAATTACAACTTTTGATGCAATACTTTGCAGCAGGGCTTGTTCCTGCGTTGCAACTAGAGTATCTGTGAGGGGTTGTGTTCTGGCAACAGCACCAGTGCCTAAGGCCCAATTTTTCGGCCCCTGTTTAACAGGGGCGTGTAATTACAATTTTTGATGCAATACTTTGCAGCAGGGCTCGTTCCTGCGTTCCAACTAGAGTATCTGTGAGGGGTTGCAGTGTTGTGGCAACAGCACCAGTGCCTAAGGCCCAATTTTTCAGCCCCTGTTTAACAGGGGCGTGTAATTACAATTTTTGATGCAATACTTTGCAGCAGGGCTCATTCCTGCGTTCCAACTAGAGTATCTGTGAGGGTTGCAGTGTTGTGGCAACAGCACCAGTGCCTAAGGCCCAATTTTTCAGCCCCTGTTCAACAGGGACATGTAATTAGAATTCTTGGTCTAATATTTCACAGCAGGGCCCGTTTCTGCGCCCACCAAGAGTAACTGTGAGGGCTTACAGTGTTGTGCCACCAGCACCACCACCACCACCAAAGGCACAATTTTTCTGGCCCTGTTCAACAGGGGCATGTAATTACAATTCTTGATCTAATATTTCACAGCAGGGACCGTTTCTGGGCCCACCAAGAGTAACTGTGAGGACTTACAGTGTTGTGGCACCAGCACCACCACTATCACCAAAGGCCCTATTTTTCTGGCCCTGTTCAACAGGGGCATTTAATTACAATTCTTGATCTAATATTTCACAGCAGGGCCCTGTGAGGGCTTACAGTGTTGTGGCCACAGCAACACCTAAGGCCCAAATTTCTGCTGAGTATATAGGACAGGCTCCTACTTTCAAACATCCAACTTACAAACGACTCCTACTTGCAAACGGAAGGAGACAACAGGAAGTGAGATGAAATCTACTCCTAGGAAGGGAAATTCTCTCCTGTAAGAGTTAATATGGGAAAAACCTTTCTCCTTTCCACTGATGCTTTATCACCAATCCTTGTTTCACTAAAAACCCCAAATTTTAAAAAAACATTTGTCATTGGGACAAAAAGTGAGGTGAAATCTTCTGAAAAGGAGCACAGACAGCAAAACAAATGACACAGGGGTGATAACCGTTCCGTATGTTTTCCAAAAAGCTTAAAAACTGATTTTTTGGCTGGAGCTACACTTTAAAAATGTACCAGTTCAAAATTACAAACAGATTCTACTTAACAATACTGCTGTTCAGAGCATATAGGGCCTGGGAGTCCCACGCCTTTCCTTTTTTTAATTTGGGTGTGGGGTTCCCCTTAATATCCATACAGGACCCAAAGGGCCTGGTAATGGACTGGAGGGTACCCATGCCGTTTGTCTCACTGATTTTCATCCATATGCCGGGACCCGACATTACATTAAAGCCGCAAGCAGTTTTAAATGACTTTTTTTCCTTTAAAAAAGGCATACTATTTACACACCCAGGTACGATATTTAAAGTAATATTTAACTTTTTTTTTTTTTACTTTAAGCATCATTAAAATCACTGCTCCCGAAAAAACGGCCGTTTTTAAGTTTTTTTTGCATTGATACCTGTCCCCTGGGGCAGGACCCGGGTCCCCAAACCCTTTTTAGGACAATACCATAAAAATTTGCTTTTAAAATGAGCACTTTTGATTTCGAACGTTCGAGTCCCATAGACGTCAATGGGGTTCTAACGCTCATGCAAATTTTTGGTCCGTTCGCAGGTTCTGGTGCGAACCGAACCGGGGGGGTGTTCGGCTCATCCCTAGTGATAACAAGGTTGTCTCCTCTATTGAATGTCATCTGCCTGTCCAGGCTGCCCCTTGACCCAATCTAAAACTCACCACACGTTATGACATCATGGACGACTAAAGCCGGCCATAGATGCTTCAAATCTTGGCCAGTTCAGCAGGGACAAGATTTGAACCATGTATGGGCCCCTGATGACATCAGCCTATGACAAAATGCATAGGGTGGGACATGCGACGTGTGACGTCAGCACGAGGGACACCACAGCCATTTTCTGGTTTGGAATGTGTGCATTTGTTTCTATGTATGTGTGAGTTTATTACTTTGCTATGTAATGCTATGTAAGGACACACAAAAAACAATTTTTTTTTTCTATGGGCTCTGGTCACACATGGATGCAGCCTTTGGGTGATCTGTGCTGTTCTTACCCAGATATAAGATTGGATTTGGACTACGTATTGGTACCTTATCCATGATTAACATTTAAAGGAACAATAAAAACTTTACAGACTTTACTGGTACCAGAGTGGGACAGAAACACAAAATTTAATAAAAAAATTATATTTATTACAATCAATTAAAATATATTTGCATTATTGATATATTGATATTACCCAATATCTGTTGAGCAGCCTGTTGTAAATTCATTTGTATTTATTTGTCTTTGTTCCTTTTTTGTTTTGAATTTGTATTGTTTGATCTGTATCAATGGCAACCTATAGAGACTCTGGCTTTGAAGGCCTGATGGACAAAATCCACCTAGCACAAGGGGCTTCATTTGGAGGTATGACTTTGAACGTTTCTTTGCAAGTCTTAGAAGACTATTGGAAAGAAAGGTTTGTTTATTTTGGAACAAAAATATTTTATAAAATAGACTGAGGATAAAATGGGGTCTGCTAGTGCAGATCTTTCCGAATTTGTCCAAGGTTGAACCAGAGTTTAAAATTGCTTGGGAGTATAATCTCCAGAATTGTTCTTTTCTAATGATGAGATCCCTTTGTCAGCATTATTCAAAAGAAATTGACGCACTAGATATTGAGATTGAAAAATTGTATACTGACAATAATGTCTTATTCTCAGAATGCACTTTTAAAGATTCTGAAATAGCGCTTTGAAACATTTGTTGGAGAAATCCTCAAAACTAAAGACAAAAAGTATTATAGAGATAAGCAAGCATATGAAACTAATTCAGCCTATAGATGGTCATCAGAGGGCGGGGGCCATAAAAGAAAACCCTTTTCCCAGAGACAATATTCCAATTTAGATCCTAGTGATTCTGGTGAATCCTCACAATATTCTGTTTCTTCTCAACAAACAGGTTCTAAACAAGGCTTGCAAAAACGTAAACAGGATCGATCTGCACAAAAGTCATCAGCCTCTAAACGACTCCCACCTGACACTATACGAGCAGGTCTTCGTTCACAAAGTAAATCTGCTTCATCTGCCCCTATACCCACGGCTTCAGGTGTTGGGAGCAATATTTCTTCTATGCCTTCTATTTCTCC
Source organism: Lithobates septentrionalis (assembly GCA_037952835.1). NCBI lineage: Eukaryota > Metazoa > Chordata > Amphibia > Anura > Ranidae > Lithobates > Lithobates septentrionalis. The sequence goes on along the minus strand of JBBDGP010000851.1, from coordinate 409,987 downwards.
TTTAAATGGGGCTACCTCACAGGTAAGCCAGTCTAACCTAATTCCACCTTCGGGGGACTTACCACAGATTCCCCTGTGGGGGAACTGTGCAATGCCCCAATCTTCTCACTACAGCCTCCTCTGGAGTCCAAGAAGGATTGCAAACAGATTGCAAAAGATAGTAGGACAAACCCCCAAAAATTCTTCAAATATATTAATAGTAAAAGACCAGGTCTGAGCATGTAGGCCCTTTACAAAATAATCTAGAGTGGGTGACTGGGGACAAAGAGAAATCAAATTTATTAATTATACAAAATTTATACAAAAGAGCATGGGGGAGTTCATGTGCATAATGGGGGTGGTAGTGACACAGCCCCGAATGATCCGCAATGGCTCAAAAGTGATATGGTTCAGAATTATTTAGGCAGAATAGAGGTGGATAAAGCGCCTGGACCTGATGGCTTCGACCCACAGATCCTAAAAAAATTGAGCTCTGTAATTTCAAAGCCATTGTATCTAATTTTTAGGGACTCATTAATGTCGGGAATAGTACCACTGGACTGGCGCAGGGCGAACGTGGTGCCTATATTTAAAAAGAGATCAAAGTCTTTACCAAGTAACTATAGACCTGTTAGTTTAACTTCTATAGTTGGGAAGATACTGGAGCATTTAATAAAAGACCACATAGATGAGTTCTTGCTGGAAAAAAAACATTTTAAACAACAGACAGCATGGATTCATGAAAGACAGAAGTTGTCAGACAAACCTGATTTCTTTTTTGAAGAGGTAAGTAAAACCTTGGACAGAGGGGTGGCTGCGGACGTGGTATACTTGGATTTTGCAAAAGCGTTCGACACAGTTCCCCACACGCGGCTCATGTGTAAGGTAAAGTCTACAGGCTTGGAAATATCAGTTTGTAAATGGATAGGAAACTGGCTAAAAGACAGAATTCAGAGAGCAGTGGTTAATGATTCTTACTCTGAATGGTCTAAGGTTATCAGTGGTCTACCCCAAGGTTCAGTGCTGGGACTCTTACTTTTCAATATCTTTATAAATGATATAGAGTCTGGGATCAAAAGTAACATTTCTGTCTTTGCAGATGACACCAAACTATGCAGTGGAATAACGTCCTTACAGGATGACTCCAATTTACAAGCCGACCTCAATGCTCTGTCTAATTGGGCAACTGTGGCAAATGAGGTTTAATGTTGAGAAATGTAAAGTTATGCACTTGGGGGCTAAGAATATGCATGCATCATACATGCTAGGGGGAGTACAACTGGGGGAATCCATGGTGGAGAAGGATCTGGGGGTTTTGGTAGATAATAAGCTCAATAATAGCATGCAATGCCAAGTTGTGGTTTCCAAAGCGAGCAAAGTCCTTTCTTGTATTAAGAGAGGTATTGACTCTAGAGAGAGAGAGATATAATTTTGCCCCTGTTCAAATCATTAGTAAGACCTCATCTGGAATATGCAGTGCAGTTTTGGGCACCAGTTCTCAAAAAGGATATCGGGGAACTGGAGAAAGTGCAGAGAAGGGCAACCAAACTGATAAGAGGCATGGAGGAGATCAGCTATGAGGAAAGATTAGAGGAACTGAATTTATTCACTCTTGAGAAGAGAAGAATAAGGGGGGATATGATCAACATGTTCAAATATATAAGGGGCCCATATAGTGAACTTGGTGTTGAGTTATTCTCTTTACGGTCAACACAGAGGACACGGGGGCACTCTTTACGTCTAGTGGAAAAGAGATTTCATCTCCAAATACGCAAAGGTTTCTTCACAGTAAAAGCTAAGAAAATGTGGAATAGACTCCCGCCAGAGGTGGTTTTGGCCAGCTCAGTAGATTGCTTTAAGAAAGGCCTGGATACTTTCCTAAATGTACATAATATAACTGGGTACTATCATTTATAGGTAAAGTTGATCCAGGGAAAATCTGATTGCCTCTTGGGGGATCAGGAAGGAATTTTTTCCCCTGCTGTAGCAAATTGGAGCATGCTCTGCTGGAGTTTTTTGCCTTCCTCTGGATCAACTGAGGGTATAAAATTGGGTATATTGGATTGTACGATATTTTTTATTTTATTTATTTATTGTTTTTAAGGTTGAACTGGATGGACTTGTGTCTTTTTTCAACCTGACTAACTATGTAACTATGTAAGGCTCCCACTGCACCAGTTCTCTCCAAGCTAACAAGCAAAGCAGCTTCCGGGTAATCAACCTGTCATCCTGCCCTTTGACAGATGATCAGATCAGGGTTCTTAGCCTTGGTCTATCGTTTTGTCCAGCACCTCATGATATAGATCCCCGGTACTACGAACACCCTTTGGATCCAATTCACAACAGGTTTACTCCTCTTTATGATAAACGTAATGGAGGAGACCAATCTTATGGGAGAAATGATTATGACCGATTCCCCTATGATCAAAGTCATGGTGACCAAACTTCCTATGTGAAGCAGGATTTTTACCGAGATTCATTAACACAAAGAAGGCCCTCGGAGCCAACAGAGGCTCCAGAGGGGCAGGAGAATCCAGAGGAGGAAAAAGAAGGACATGATAGGTAGAGGTGTTTTCATTCTCAGTTCTAAAGAATTAACCTTACCAGAATTGTCCATCCTCGATAAAAGCCTGAAATTTGCTCCCCAGAAAAAACTGGACAAGTTTCACACCTTTATTGCTATTCATAAATGTGTAAGGAAGAGCAATATCCAAAGATATATTTTACAAGAGCTGCTGCCTCAGGCACAGTTAACTCAGGGTTGGCAAATCCTTCTTTATTCAAAACACCCGTAACAATGGCTCCTGCTGTCTCTATTTTCAGGGATTTAAAACATATAACCAGTCATTTTCTATGGAGGGCTTTAAATCACTCTGCGAGAGAAAAGATTTGGTGGTTCGCCCTGCAGATAAAGGGGGGGTATCGTGGTACAAGACCAACTTGATTACGTTAACGAGATGTATCGGATACTTAACAATCACGATACTTATAAGGAATTACCCAACAATCCAACTTCAGTATTCAAAAAATAATTGGATCAGTTGATCATAAAGGGTTTTAACTCACATATTTTAAATCACAAAGAGAGAGCTTACCTTGTACCGATTGTACCTAGGATTCCGATTATTTATTACTTGCCAAAGATCCATAAGGATTCTTCCCACCCACCTGGACGCCCAATCATAAGTGGGATCGATTCTGTCACTTCTCGAATCGGTCGCTATGTGGATTTCTATCTCCAGCCTATTGTGAAACGTACTCCTTCATATCTGAAGGACACTACGGACACTCTTATAGGGCGTACACACGGTCGGACTTTGTTCGGACATTCCGACAACAAAATCCTAAGATTTTTTCCGACGGATGTTGGCTCAAACTTGTCTTGCATACACACGGTCACACAAAGTTGTCGGAAAATCCGATCGTTCTGAACGCGGTGACGTAAAAAACGTACGTCGGGACTCCAAACGGGGCAGTGGCCAATAGCTTTCATCTCTTTATTTATTCTGAGCATGCGTGGCACTTTGTCCGTCGGATTTGTGTACACACGATCGGAATTTCCGACAACGGATTTTGTTGTCGGAAAATTTTATCTCCTGCTCTCAAACTTTGTGTGTCGGAAAATCCGATGGAAAATGTCCGATGGAGCCCACACACGGTCGGAATTTCCGACAACACGCTCCGTTTGGACATTTTCCATCGGAAAATCCGACCGTCTGTACGGGGCATAAGACTTTTGGAGAATATTGAAGTACAGGATGATCTGATGGCCACGGCTGATGTGGCGTCCCTGTATACCTGTATCCCTCATGCCAGAGGTATAGAGGCTGTCACACATTTCCTCCAACGCAAGGATTATCTCACTGATCAACAGAAGGAATATATAGTTGAACTATTAGAATTTGCTACACATAAAGAAGGAAGTTGGGACTTTAAATGAAGCGCTTGGGTAGTGGAGGGGAGATAGACCATAGTAGAAATGCATTAAGAAATGTTTATTGATTATAAGGAGTAACAAACAATAAAAGAGTAAACATTTCATATACAGTAAACAATTCATTAATATATGCATAGGTAATGTAACATAGCATAAACATAGTAAAAATTATATATACGTGTAGCAGCACAGGGTCCAATATAAATACAGCAGTAATGTGGCGTAGTATTGCTAGCGATAACAAGCCTGATACCAACACATGCTCCCACATGATAAATATGCATTTCTTAAATAAGGAAAGAATTGATGTAATAGAGGAAAACAGATGGTATCAATGGTTCCATGTAGGATGTAGCTGGGGCATCATAAATGTAAAGCTCAACGCGTTTCGTGGGTATGTTCCCACTCATCAGGAGCTGATGCGATTGGGTTTCCTAAAAGATATGTATATAAGAGTATAGTGAACCATAGAGTTCATATAAGGTAAAAATCAATATTCGATATCTATAGCTGTTTATACCAAACGCACTCACCGACTCAAGCAAAGTGCAGTGTGCTGTGGTGGGAGCAGAGTGGGCCAAGGCCATAACCTCTCCACGGGAGCTGAGGCGGCATAAATGTAGATGCGACATCGGGCAGGAAGAGGGAGATAGAATGGAGTAGAGAATGTCCACAAGTGAAAAATGTATTGTCGTAAGAACAGACAATTCTGGGAACAAAACAATATATTTCATTAGGTGTATATCTGATAAATAATGATGTTAAGTAAGTAATAATAATTAAAAAGTAAATAATGTACCCAGGGAGTTCCAAGAGCGGTGATGGTGTGGATAGAGAGTGTGTGTATATGGAGATCTGTGTTAATAAGTGAAGGCATGAGAGTAAGGGTAGAAGTGACCAAGGGAATGAAGGCGTAAGAGCAAACAGTGTGGGAGAAATTAGAAAAGAATAGTGACAGATAAGTGGGGATAGGGTAAGACCACCATAGAGATGAACAAATATACCAAGAAAGAACCAAAAAACGAAGCAGGAAGGGAAGGAGAGGAAGGGGGACATAGAACCTACCCAGATGCAGCATCAAAGGCACCAGCAACCAAACGTACAACGCAGGGCTGGTCTGCATATACCCCAGAAAGAGACTGGCCGTGTGAACAGCCAGTTCCAAGTGGGGAATATAAGTATGCCGCCAACACCACGTGGGTGACGCAGAGGAGGAGCCGCCGCACTTGAACTGAGTTGCACTCAGCCGTCGGTGTGGAGAGGCTCCTCCCTAAGGGCACCGAGATGGAAACACACTGAACGTCGGCGCAGTGACGTCAAAGACTGACGTCACGCGCATGACGCAGGGGGCGTGGCGCCGATGCGCAAGGGGGCGTCCGCCCGATCCCCCGATCATGAAGTAGATGGGGAGAAAGGGAGGACCCACTGGTGCATCGCAGCTCCCGTAGAGAGGAGAGCCCAGCACCACCTGCACGCCCAACCATCACACACAGAGCACAAATGCTGGTCAGGTGGAAGGTGTGTCTGGGGCTAATGTAAGGAAAAAACAAGTGGGGCATGGGATCAGTGACCAAGTTGCTGCATAAAAAAGGTAGAAATAAAAAGTAAATTAGACAATAATATGTCCACAAATCGGGAACATATATGTCTGTAAACGTATAACCGGAACACTATCCTATACATATTAATCCCCTATAAAATAGGGGCGAACCTCACACAGGGAGGGTAGGGGAACACTACCAATCCCATATAACCAATTGCTTCCATCCCGGTAATATATGAATATAAAAGGGGGGAGATTTGGGACTTTAAATGAGGCACAATGATGTGCCTCCATCCCGATATATCGGTACACATAAAGAAGGAAGTTGGGACTTTAAATGAAGCGCTTGGGTAGTGGAGGGGAGATAGACCATAGTAGAAATGCATTAAGAAATGTTTATTGATTATAAGGAGTAACAAACAATAAAAGAGTAAACATTTCATATACAGTAAACAATTCATTAATATATGCATAGGTAATGTAACATAGATTTCTTTACTACTCCTAATGGTAATGATCGCGGCATCTCATTATCATATGAGTCTAGTTCTACGAAGATACACTTTTTAGATTCTGAGATTCAATTCTGTTCAGGACAGTTTAAGTTTCAGACTTACTTTAAGAGCACAGACCGAAACAGCTTTATCCCTATGGACAGCTGTCACCACAGATCATGGCTCAAATCGGTCCCTCGCAGCCAATTCCTTAGGCTACGTAGAAATTGTACTGATGTTAACACATATCTAGTTCAAGCATCCACTCTTAAACAGAGATTTATTGAAAAGGGATATGATGAGCTATCACTCAATTCTGAAATACAACAGGTGGCAATGACAAATAGATGCTCCCTCCTTACACCCAAACCTCCACGTGAACCAGATGATTCATACAAGTTTTCTATGCTTACCATATTCTCTATTCAGCATAAGGAAATCTTGAATATTATTAACTGTCATTGGGGCATTCCTGACCTAAAGTCCTCTTTAGAGGTGTACCTTCACTTCGAGCCAGGATTGCTCCGAATATCATCAATCCCCCCACACATTCTTCCTTTTTTTTATAACATGGTCGGATAGTTTCCTTGCAAAAAATGTGTGGTCTGCCAACATAATGTCTGTGGGAGACGTAAAAGTTTAGAATTTAAATCTAATGTTACCAACAAAACTTATCCCATCAAATCATTTTGCACTTGTGCTACTACACACGTAGTATATAGGATTACCTGCCCTTGCGGGAAACAATACGTGGGACGCACTATTCGTGCTTTTTCCATAAGGGTAGGTGAACACATTGCAAGGATTAAGGGTGGTGACACTAAACATAATCTACCCAGGCATTACAGAAAGCATCACGGCCGAGATCCTAACGGTTCTCAATTTGTCATTATTGACAAATACATTCCCCCATGGAGAGGGGGTGCCAAAACTAGGGGGGTTTCCCGTTTGGAAACATACTGGATATACCAGCTCCGGACTTACTCCCCCTTTGGTCTTAATATAGAGTGGGACATTAACGCTTTTATTAACCAAAGCTATATTGATCGTGTATCCTTGGTGCTTATCATTGTCTCTCTCACCCTTACTTTTATCTAAATTACCTTTTAACATTTTTACATTTTTACATTTCTTATCTTACCATCAATCACCTACTTTTGTATATATGTATGTATTTTTGTTTATACGTACCATTGTATATGTTTATCATGTATTATTATACTGGCAACCATTGTGAGCACCAGCTCTGAATATTTATAATTATTAATACATTTTAATTTTATTTTTTTTTATTTTTTTCGTCTTTGCATATTGTGCATGTTATCTCCTTTCATGTCCCGGAGATAACATTTGGTCTTTTTTAAGATGGCTGTTACCGTTCTTTTATTTTATATTTTTTTAAACACATTTTTTATATTTAGTAATAAATATAATTTTTTTCTTGTTTTTTGCTTTTAGTATATATATTAAACATAACACTAATGTCCATTTTGTGCTATGGTTGCCTGGTGCCTTTTATAGCACAGTTTGTCATCACATTAGGTCATCTCCTGTTCCGGCTCACCACAATGAGGCTTGGAACACAGGCGGCCGCGCCATCTTGCTTTATACCCGAAAGTGGTCTAAACAACAGCCTGGTTATATTTCCTGTTTCCAAAACGAGGCTTGACACTCACGCGGCGGCGCCATCTTGCCCGAAACCGGAAGTAAACACAGAATAGCTGCATTCGAATGCCAGAGCTGTTGCTCATTAGGTGACTTCATATATCTATATATAGACAGTGATTGTGGGTGACCAGCATCACAGATGATGCCTGTTTAGGCGAAACACGTCAGATTTCCACGCTGGTCCACAGTTACTGTCTCTCTCTCAAGCGCTTGTATTCTCATTGGCAAATGTAAGTGTAACTCAATGGGCTATGTGCCCCATTTCTTTTCTTTTACCCATGATTTGGCTGACCTACACCTGCATGTAAGCTGTGTCCATTCTATTGAATCCACCGGAAGGCCCACCCAGATGCTGCACTCCATGTACTGAATTGGTGCCTTCTTGGTTACCTTGCAAGCTTGATAGGCTTATCAGGTGTATACCTGTATAAGTCCAATCTTTCCGGTAAGAGACTAGTACTTCTGGTGGTGGACTTTCAATGTTACTAACTACTCATTCTGATGCTGGTTCAAGATCCCAGTGATTGTCACATACTTGCATTGGATCACTTACTTTTGGGACTTATTACTGTCTTATGTGATACCACATAGATACTAATCTTTATTGATATCTATTATTGTAATCATCAATATTTTCATATTTTCATATTGATCATATGTCACTGTATGTCACTGTACATTTTTTATTTTGTTACTGACAATATTTTCACTTGTCTGATTTTGTGACCATTGTTATCCACATTATTGTCGACAATTATCATTCTCGACATTTGTTTGCTTATAGCGCTGCACATTTCTTTTCCTTTTTATTGTCACATTTTACACTGTTGTGCTGGCTGCTTTTTCACGTTTTTTGACAGCGAGGTATATTTTTGATTTCTATTGTTTTGTCCAGAGCAGGAGGTTGATTCCTTTGAAATCATTAAGGATATCAATCTATTTGCTTGGAAGTTGATGTTTAAAGTCATATATGACAAGGAACATTCAACTTCCACCAGCAAAAACCTTTCCGAAGAAATTTGGAAACATAAAACTATAAATGAAATTCGAGCCATAAATGAACTTATGGAATTATGGGAGGAGAGCAATCCTCTGGACGATCACTTTGAGGACCTTGGTCCTGATCTCTTGTTGTCCATTGACTCTCAATCTGAAAGATTCTTACCCCCGCCTTCTGTATACAAACCCAAATCGTGTTGTTTCTCTGTTTTACAGGGGGATCCAAACATTTGGGCTTTCACCCAGCAAGTAACAAAAGAAATTCTAAGGACTAAGTTAAAACGATCTAAGGCTGATTCTAATCTTGATTCTGTACAACGCCAAGCTTTAATGTCTCTGAGGAATAATGAACAACTGATCATTAAGACTTCAGATAAAGGAGGCAACATAGTTGTGATGGATTTAAACAACTATAAAACTATGGTTATGGACATTCTAACCAATCGGCACTGGTATCATCCTATTCCATTTGCTCAATCCAATATGCTCAAACTAAATACCATACTTTGATCAATCGAGCCTTCTTTAGCATTTGCATTGATAAAAAAAACTTGTGAATTTCTGTCTGTAAAAACTCCCAGGCTGCCAACTCTATATGCCTTGCCAAAGATACATAAGAATGCCCAGTTTCCACCAGGGCGTCCTATAGTATCTGGCAATGGCTGTTTGACTAAGCCAGCTAGCAAGCTAGTTGACGATTACTTAAGGCCACATGTAAAGTCACTAAGCTCCTACATTCAGGATACGGCAGATCTCCTGCGTTCCCTGGATGGTTTATCCACCCCAAAGGAAGCTTGGCTTGTTGTAATCGATGTGGAGGCCCTCTACAACTCGATCGCTCACAAGCTGGGGATTCGAGTTGTCGATGGCATCCTATCGGAACGAGGACCTCAATCCAAGGCTTGTAACAACTTTGTTTTGGACCTCCTGCTTTTCATTCTTTCCAACAATATTATTGTTTTTGACCGCTCCCACTACCTCCAGGTGCATGGGGTTGCAATGGGGACCAAATGTGCCCCATCGTATGCCAACCTGTACCTGGGGGGGTGGGAGCGGGAGATCTTTTCCTCGGATGAATTTTCTTCTGATTTTGAAAGGTTGTTGTTATGGAGAAGATTCATAGATGACATTTTTGTCATCTGGCTGGGATCGGGGGATGAACTAATGCATTTCCTGAAGAAGTTGAAATCAAATATTTACAACTTGAAATTCACTTTATCTTGTGACCAAAAGTCTATTGATTATTTGGACATCACAATTTTTACCAACCCAGACGGTACTCTCTTGGTTCATCCCTCTATCGGAAACCACTAGCTGGCAATACTATTTTACATGCCACTAGTTCGCATCCTGACTCTTTAATCCAGAGTATACCTTACAGTCAGAATTTGCAACTGAGGAGAAACTGTAGTGTGGATGAGGACTATGAGTGGGAGGCTAAGGCACTTCAAATTCTCATCTTCTAAATAGAGGATATATTAAGACTTGTCTAAAAAAAGCTTATCGGAGAGTAAAACAGAAGGATCGAAAAAGTTTAATCCACTCTAAAAAAATCTCTAAGAGTGAACAACCTGTACGTCTTATTACCAGATTTGCTGGGGAACATAAAAAGGTTCGCGGAATTGTTCAAAAATATTGGCATTTACTTGCTACGGATTAAATTTAAAAAAATAACTAATTTGTTGCGCTTAACAAATAATGAACTGTACAAATAGCTGCTAACACTAAATTGCTGGAAAAAATGATGTAATGTGGGTAAACGGTGTAGCACTCAGAACAAAAATAAAAAAATAAAAAAGGCATAAAGTTCATAAACAGAGATTCATCTGTATAGGCAGAAGGATTAGAACCAGTCAGAACAATAGGGGAGGAAAAGAGATGATATAGAGCCCGTCACCTTCACCCAATATAACTGACTCTTACCATCAGTGTATGGGCTATACACATTGAATACACTCCAAGAGTGACAAAAAACACTCCACTCATCCACCGCTCCTGTATTCCAAAGAGAACCTTCTCACACTAGACCCAATAGCAGACTGAAAAAACCTTCCTCCCAGCCAAGTGTACTCCAGGGCTCAGATAATGATTCGATCGTCATATGAATGCATAGGGTAAAAAAAGAACGCTCATTGTGCAGACATCCAATTAAGGAACACTTATTAAGCAAAAAATATGATAAAACAAACTCACATATTACAGGAGTTCAGGAAGCATAATGGGAAGAAGTGACTAGCGCTTCTAACCAGAAAGATGGCTGCCGCACCTCTGTCCGTCCGCGTCCTACGCCACACGAACTTAATGCCTTTTTTATTTTTTTATTGTTTGTTCTGAGCGCTACACCGTTTACCCACAGGGATGAAATTTTGTCTAAATATGTAGGGGAAAATCCTCAAATCACCTACCGCAAATCAAGATCTCTGAAAGATCAATTAGTACATAGCCATCTTTGTCCTAGAACTAACAACAAACGTAATGGAACCTATGCCTGTGGAAGATGCGACTTCTGCCATTTACTTACCAATACTGCAGAGGTGATTCTTCCTAATGGCCAAGTCTACAAACCAAATTTTTTTGCTGACTGTAAAACGGTTGGTGTAGTTTTCTACATGAAGTGTAATGCATTTTATGTGGGTAAAACCAAAAGGCCCTTTTTCCACAGGATGAGAGATCATGTCAAGTTATTAAATAAAAAAAAAGATGGAAACTCCGGTCAGCAGGCACATGGGGCTTTATCATGCCTTTGATGCCTCAAAGATGCAATTTTTTGCATTAGAACATATACCAGATTGCGGTAGGGGTGGTGATATAGACAAAACACTTCTTCAACGAGAATAAAAATGGATACACAACTTATCTGCTACGGTGCATCCAGGGCTGAATGAGTCTTTGAGCTTTAAGCCTTTTCTGTAGGGATTCAGCCATTGTTTATTGAGAAATTAATATTTCTCTGCCTTCATATTGTCAAATTGAGTTGTATTTACTCTGTTTATAGTTTAGACTGATTCTGCTCTGAAAATTGTGTATGTCTGATTGTTCACGGCACCCTATTATTAATAATTGATAATAATTTTTTTCTTTTTTTTCTTTCGTGAATTTTTATTCCACTTTTCATGGATATTTATCTTAGTTTCTGATATTGGAGGTTTGGCTTTGGGCTAGATGCATCATATGGACACCCAAGGTGTTCATCCAATCGGGTGAACGCCACTTCAGCTGGTTTTCTCCTGGGTCCCTGTTTTATATTATTGATGTCCTTTCCAACTGTTTGGGCTTTCAGCTCCTCTTTTTGTTCCATCCTCGCATTATTTGACTTTTTCCCCCTCCCGGCTACCATAGGTTTCCCATCTTGCTGTAGAGGAAGTGAATGGATTACTCTATGCAATCCTCCACTTCCTCTGTTGCTCCCTTGGCTGCCGTGATGTCATTTCTGGTGCGCCGGAATAGATGGAAGTGTCATTTCCTATGCGACTGGTCTCTGGTCTAATCCAGCCAATTGTGTGTCCTCAGTCTATGTTTTGGCGCCAATTTTTTGGCGCCAAACAGTCGGTAGGTATATAAGGAAGTAATCTTTAGTTACTGTTCGGTTCGGTTCATGGAAGGAGGCATGCTGCCTAGGGCTCCAGAAAACACTAGGTAAAGATTGATTTGGACTTTGCTACTTCTGTCTTCATCCAAAAATATTTTTTATTGCAACTTTGTTTTTGTATTTCTTTTTAAGGGAAGTTTGGAATACTTTGAGAATCTTTCAGATTGAAAAAAGTCTATCTTTCTCCCTTGTTTGCAAATGGAGCAATTGTAACCTGCTGGCGATATTGAGACCTTGATTGGTTCTGAAACATTTATTGAGGTAGGCTCCTTTTATTAGGGAGTATGCTTTTGCAATCCTCTCCCCATTTTTTTTCTCAAATGTCCAAATATTCATTTATATTTATATTCATGTTTTTTGCATTTTTACCTTCAATTCAGATGGACTTTCAGTTCTTCCCAGTCTATTACCTTTCTCTATGATGCTCCCAAATGGCCCTGCATGCCTTTCCACAACTGCTGATGACTGTATTTTTGAAACTTTGAAGGTTGGTGCTGTGGTTAGAACATGCTTACTGTTCACTGTTTATCAGTTTATGATACTAAAATTTAGGATGGTTGTTTGTTTTGTATTGTATGTTTTTTTCCAAATTGTGTTTTTTTTTCTGATTTGTATATTTTTCTATTATAGTGATCAGTCTATACATACAGAGTTTATTGTAACAGAATCTCCTGAAGAAGCCGTGAATGGCGAAACATGTAGAGATACAATTATACTCCTGTTGATAATTGTTACTGATGTACTGTGGTTTTACTTTTTTACTTATGTATTTTTAATCTAAATAAATCATTTCTATTTTTCTAATTTTTGCTGAGGTTTGCGCTTGAAAAGTCCCAATTTCACATTTTCTATGTTATCAGTATGACAAGAATAATTTATCTAGGAAGGGACATTCAAAATATTAAATGAACTTTGTCTTCCTAACCAACCTCTCATTACTCTCATTATATACATGTGATAAAAAGGTTGTCTCCTCCAGTGAATGTCATCTGTCTGTCCATGTTGCCCCTTGAACTAATATAAAACTCACCACACAGTATGACATCATTGACGACTAAAGCCGGCCATAGACGCTTCAAATCTCGGCCAGTTCAGCAGGGACAAGATTTGAACCATGTATGGGCCCCTGATGACATCAGCCTACGACAAAATGCATAGGGCGGGACATGTGACGTGTGACGTCAGCACGACGGACACCACGGCCATTTTGCTGGTTTGGGATGTGTGCATTTGTTTCTATGTATGTGTGAGTTTATTACTTTGCTATGTAAGGACACAGAAAACAATGTTTTTTTTTTCTATGGGCTCTGGTCACACATGGATGCAGCCTCTGGGTGATCTGTGCTGTTCTTACCCAGATATAAGATTGGATTTGGGCTATTTATTGGTACCTCATCCACGATTAACATTTAAAGGAACAATAAAAACTTTACAGACTTTACTGGTACCAGAGTGGGACAGAAACACAAAATGTAATAAAAAATGTATATTTATTACAATCAATTAAAATATATTTGCATTAAAAAACATGACAGCAACGTTCTCTCGAAACAGGGTAGGCCAAATATTTATGCAAAAAAGGGGCCAAAAATTTACACTTCAAGATTGCTTCTTTGCTATTATGTCAAGAGGTCAACGCGATTCACAAACAGCTTCTTCAGGACCTCAAAAATCTTTACCACAAAGAAAAAGGCCTATCCAAAAGGAGAGAAGCACAACAAATAATTATGAACAATAACATGCAACATGACATATAGCAACCATGCTGTGTCCCCCCTCCCCCCCGTTCTTCCCCACTATAAGACCCGGCCTTTTCTGACAGTAAAAATCTGTATTGTTCGCTAGAAAATTACTTCAAACCAAACATTATGTATTTTAATCAGAGACCATAAAGAATAAAATGGCAATTGTTGCAATTTTTTGTCACACGGTATTTGCGCAGCAGTTTTTCTAACGCAATTTTTTGCAAATTTAATGCAAGAAAAACACAATATAATCCAAGTTTTAGCAAAATATAAAAGATGTTACGCCAAGTAAATAGATAATTAACATGGTTTAAAATGTTGCACGCTCATCGTTGAATGGCGCAACAAATTAAGATACTTAAAAATCTCCATAGGCGATGCTTTTCATTTTTTTTTACAGGTTACCAGTTTAGAGTTACAGAGGAGGAGGCGCTAGAACTATTGCTCTCACTATAAGATTGGTGGTGATATCTCACGTGTGGTACGAAGACCGTTTACATACGCCTGCGCAACCTACGTAGGAGTTTGCCTCTGTGTACGAGCACGAGGTTCAGGGGGGGGCACTTTATAAAATGTTTTATTTATTTTACGTTAAAAAATGTATTTTTCCACTGTCGCTTTAATTTTTTTTATCACTGTTTTTTGCGATCACAAGAAATGTAAATCTCCCCTGTGATACCAATAAAGCATGACAGGTCCTCTTTATGGAGACATCTGGGGTCTATAATACCCCATATCTCTTCTCTACCCTGGAAAGTATCAGATCAATGTTTGTTTTTTTTTGATCTAATGCTTTCCCAAATGTTTACATCTGCCATACACAGGAAGTGACACCATGCTGTCCCTTCCGATCCCCTAGACCAGTGGTCCCCAATATTCCTCTCTGTATTCCCACTGACACCAACGATGGGACACTATTCCTCTCTGTATTCCCACTGACACCAACGATGGGACACTATTCCTTCCTCTCCTTATTCCCACTGACACCAACGATGGGACACTATTCCTCTATGTATTCCCACTGACACCAACGATGGGACACTATTCCTCTATGTATTCCCACTGACACCAACGATGGGACACTATTCCTCTCCTTATTCCCACTGACACCAACGATGGGACACTATTCCTCTCTGTATTCCCACTGACACCAACGATGGGACACTATTCCTCTCCTTATTCCCACTGACACCAACGATGGGACACTATTCCTCTATGTATTCCCACTGACACCAACGATGGGACACTATTCCTTCCTCTCCTTATTCCCACTGACACCAACGATGGGACACTATTCCTCTATGTATTCCCACTGACACCAACGATGGGACACTATTCCTCTCCTTATTCCCACTGACACCAATGATGGGACACTATTCCTTCCTCTCCTTATTCCCACTGACACCAACGATGGGACACTATTCCTCTCTGTATTCCCACTGATGGGACACTATTACTCTTCGTATTCCCATTGACACCGAGGCATTTTCTTCCCTTGCTGGCCACAGTCCGCCCCCCTATTGTTTGAAGGACTTTGTTTAAAAAGTTTGGGGACCCCCCTGCCCCAGACCATAGAGATGATCAGAGGTTCTCTCTATAACCATGGGACGGGTTCCTGGGCTCCCAGGTGAGACAGGTAAGCCCAAGAAACACCGAAAAGCTGCGGGTTGGGGACTAAGCGGCTAATCCCTCGGGTCGCTTTTAGCAGAAAGAGAAATGCCGGCTGCCATACCGGCGTTATGGAAGACAGCTGCAGCCATAGCCCAGGAAAACCGCTTCAAAACCACAACGTATATATAAAAATATTGCCGTCTTGAAGCGGTTAAAAAAGTACAGCATGCTGCATGTTATCCCACCGGAATGCAGTGCAAATGCGCAGGAATGCGTACAAATTCCTGTAAAAACAACTCCGTAAAAAGAAAAACAAATTAATCAGAATAAATGATAAAAAAAAAAATGCACCACATAACCATAAACGCACAGTGAGCGCAGAGGTTGTGGTGTAAACGTACTCTTCCTTATCATAGTCACACTTCCCAGGACAGGTATTGCATTTTACTTTGGAAGATCTTGAGGCCGGGGTCACACTGTTGCGATGCGTCCCATCGCCTGTGATTCGCACAGAAATCGCAGCACATTCCTCTGCAAATCACAGGCGATTCTCTGCGCATTTTGACCGGCTCAGTAAAAGGTGTGACCGCCTTCTTTTCTTTGCCGCACTGGAATCAGATCGTACCCATGAAATCCAATTCTAGCAAACGCACCGCGTCCTGTGTTTGGGGCGTCGTTTACTTTTTAATTGACACCCGCAGCAGATTGCATGAACGCGGTGCGATTGCTATGCGGTGTGAGAAAACGCCCCCCCCCCCCAAAGTCGCCAAAAGTAGCGCAGGAACTACTTTTGGGAATCGGAGCGGCGTCACAAAGTAGGCGGCGCACTGATTTGGATGGCGACATTGCTGACAATAGGCTGCGATTTGAAATGTCAAATTAGCATGAAGGCTAAGTCTCGGTTGATATTTGTGCGATGTGGGCAAGCAAAATCACGCCCCCCCACAAACGCACACAAAAAAACACGCATTAGTTTTGCAGGTGCACAGCGGTGCCATCAGTGCTGAAGGCGCCCCAACACACCTAACATACGTACGTGCGCCAAAACACGGTGACAACGTACTGAGCGCTTCGGGTTGCGTGCACATTGTGCGATTTCTTTTTGCACACAGGGCTGCACAAAGTGGCTGCACAAAGTGGCGTGTACTTCTGGCCTAGGTGGGAATCGGAGACTTATTTCTCCACTTTGATGCAACGCTGGAAAAAAAAGTTTTCAGAAATTGTCATAAAGCTCAGATAGGAGCGATGGCCTGAAAAGAGGGCGGAGCCTGGCGAGGACGCAGATCTGTACAGCGGTGATCAGCACATCGGTGATAGGAGAGCGGAGCCTGGCGAGGACGCAGATCTGTACAGCGGTGACAAGAGGGCGGAGCCTGGCGAGGACGCAGATCTGTACAGCGGTGATAAGAGGGCGGAGCCTGGCGAGGACATAGATCAGCACATCGGTGATAAGAGGGTGGAGCCTGGCGAGGACACAGATCAGCACAGCGGTAATAAGAGGACGGAGCCTGGCAAGGACACAGATCAGCACAGCGGTAATAGGAGGGCGGAGCCTGGTGAGGACACAGATCAGCACAGCGGTAATAAGAGGGCGGAGCCTGGCGAGGACACAGATCAGCACAGTGGTAATAAGAGGGCGGAGCCTGGCGAGGACACAGATCAGCACAGCGGTAATAAGAGGGCGGAGCCTGGCGAGGACACAGATCAGCACAGCGGTGATAAGAGGGTGGAGCCTGGCGAGGACACAGATCAGCACAGCGGTGATAAGAGGGTGGAGCCTAGCGAGGCCACAGATCAGTACAGCGGTAATAAGAGGGCGGAGCCTGGCGAGGACACAGATCAGCACAGTGGTGATAAGAGGGCGGAGCCTGGCAAGGACACAGATCAGCACAGTGGTGATAAGAGGGTGGAGCCTAGCGAGGACACAGATCAGTACAGCGGTAATAAGAGGGCGGAGCCTGGCGAGGACACAGATCAGCACAGTGGTGATAAGAGGGTGGAGCCTGGCGAGGACACAGATCAACACAGTGGTGATAAGAGGGTGGAGCCTGGCAAGGACACAGATCAGCACAGTGGTGATAAGAGGGTGGAGCCTGGCGATGACACAGATCAGTACAGCGGTAATAAGAGGGCGGAGCCTGGCGAGGACACAGATCAGCACAGTGGTGATAAGAGGGCGGAGCCTGGCGAGGACACAGATCAGCACAGTGGTGATAAGAGGGCGGAGCCTGGCGAGGACACAGATCAGCACAGTGGTGATAAGAGGGTGGAGCCTAGCGAGGACACAGATCAGCACGGCAGTGATAAGAGGGCGGAGCCTGGCGAGGACACAGATCAGTACAGCGGTGATAAGAGGGCGGAGCCTGGCGAGGACACAGATCAGCACAGCGGTAATAAGAGGGTGGAGCCTGGCGAGGACGCAGATCAGTACAGCGGTGACTTTCCATGTAATTCCCGGCACAGATCTCATCTGTCTGATCATATCATAGATTGTTATCAGAAGAATCATCTCCCCTCCCCCATCCGCTCTATATCACCGGATTATCCTGGATAATAGAACCCTATCAGAGAGATCATCTGTCCTCCATCATCCTCCTCTGTCCTATCCCTCCTATATCTCTTCTCTATTATCATACATATTCCTATAATCCTCCATCTAAAATCAGCATCAATCCTCCCTTCCTATAGATTTCTATAACAATCTTCCATCTGCTGTATATCTCCGCCATCCTCCATAACAGAACCCAATCAGAGAGATCATCTGTCCTCCATCCACCTCCTCTATCCTCCACACTGTATATTTTCTGCCTCCTCCCTCATAGAATACAGATAATCAGATCGCCATCTCTCTCCTGCATCTGCTCCTAGCTACGTCTCTATACATACTACTTCCTCTCCCAGCATCCTCAGCGTTTTCATCCTAGAACAACACTAGAGGACGATTTGTCTCATATCCGGGCTCCGGCCGGCGGCCATTTTGCCGATGACCGCATGCATTGTATGTAATGGGAGAGATTTCTCGGACACTAGAGAACAACGTCTTACATGCCGAGGCTCCGGCTGGAGGCCGCCATGATACAGAGGACAAAATCACCTCATGTAGCTGTGAAGGGGGAAAACATGGCGGGAACGTTTTCTGTGTAATTATAAAGATAAATAATGGGCGTTGTGCACCATCTATCCCCTCATATACAACATATATAGTAAATACATATTGCAATAAAGATTTATATACACATAATTCCTGACATTATGTATAATAATGTTATATACAGTAAAAATTGTGTGTGTGTGTATATATATATATATATATATATATATATATATATATATATATATATATATATATATATATATATATATATATATATATACACAGTATAAACATACATATACACACACACAGTATATACATACATATATACACACAGTATATACGCACACAATATATATACACACACACAGTATATACATACATATATACACACACACAGAGTATATACATACATATATACACACACAGTTTATACATATATACACGCACAGTATATACATACATATATACACACACACAGTATGTACATACATATACACACACAGTATATGCATACATATACACACAGTATATACACACACAGTATATACATACATATATACACACACACAGTATATACATACACACAGTATATACATACATATATACACACACAGTATATACATACATATATACACACACATAGTATATACACACACAGTATATACATACATATATACACACACACAGTATATACATACATGTATACACACACACAGTATATACACACACAGTATATACATACATATATACACACACACACAGTATATACATACATGTATACACACACACAGTATATACACACATAGTATATACATACATATATACACACACAGTATATACATACATATATACACACACAGTCTATACACACACAGTATATACATACCTATACACACACACAGTATATACACACACAGTATATACACACACAGTATATACATACATATATACACGCACACAGTATATACACACACAGTATTTAAAAAAAATTTTTTTACTGCGCTATCCCAATAA
Organism: Lithobates septentrionalis; assembly: GCA_037952835.1. NCBI lineage: Eukaryota > Metazoa > Chordata > Amphibia > Anura > Ranidae > Lithobates > Lithobates septentrionalis. Next base: position 390,311 of record JBBDGP010000851.1, on the reverse strand, counting down.
AACATGTATAAGGGAATATACAATATATAAAGTGAAAAAAGCTGCAACTAAAATGTGAGACACACACACTGCATAAATCATAGGAAAAAAGCGGCGCTGCGTAATAATAGTGATCAACAAAATGATTGTATAAAATTGACTATAAAAAATTGAATCACATCTAAATAAATAGAGATGAAACAATTCATACAGTATACTATCACATAAACATTTGAATGCAATCACCAGTGATATGTGCAAAAATATTAAAAAGTAAACATGAACAAAATAAAATAAAATAAAAGAGTCAAGTCCACTCCGATGGGCTATTGGAAAAAAAGCCCACTGACAGAACAATCTTCCAAGTGATGACTTTGCAATCTTCAAGATAGTGATAACGTGCAACTGCAACACCATGGGGGATGTGATGGGGTGCAACAGAGAGGTACCTCCACCCACAAAATTACTGCCGCTTACCAGCTCATTAGATCTCTTATCTAAGGAGATTGTGTGTGCCTGTGGCTCTTAACCCCAGCCAACTTTCAAACTTGGTTGGCTCCTTAGGCTCTCCCCATGAGGGTTTCTTCTATATGGCAGATATGCACTGGAGCACTGTCAAAATGTGCCGGGAGAAGTGATGCCACCCGACCGACGATTTCCCCTGACAAGCGTGAATGCGGAAGTGACGTCAGCTGGCACAGTGGAAGTGTTGCTCGCTGTAAGCGCCAGGAATACGAACCCCAGTGCCACAGGCACGCACAATCTCCTTAAATAAGAGATTTAATGAGCTGGTAAGCGGCAGTAATTTTGTGGGTGGTGGTACCTCTCTGTTGCACCCCATCACATCCTCCATGGTGTTGCAGTTGCACGTTATCACTATCTTGAAGATTGCAAAGTCATCACTTGGAAGATTGTTCTGTCAGTGGGCTTTTTTTCCAATAGCCCATCGGAGTGGACTTGACTCTTTTATTTTATTTTATTTTGTTCATGTTTACTTTTTAATAGTTTTTGCACATATCACTGGTGATTGCATTCAAATGTTTATGTGATAGTATACTGTATGAATTGTTTCATCTCTATTTATTTAGATGTGATTCAATTTTTTATAGTCAATTTTATACAATCATTTTGTTGATCACTATTATTACACAGCGCAGCTTTTTTCCTATGACACACACAGTATATACATACATATATGCACACACAGTATATACATACATATACACACACAGTATATACATACATATACACACACACAGTATATACACACACAGTATATACATACATATATACACACACTGTATATACACACACACAGTATATACATACATATACACACAGTATATACATACATATACACACACAGACAGTATATACACACACAGTATACACATACATATATACACACAGTATATACATACAAATACACACACAGTATATACATACATATACACACACACAGTATATACACACACAGTATATACATACATATATACACGCACAGTATATACATACATATACACACACACAGTATATACATACATATATACACACACAGTATATACATACATATATACACACACAGTATATACATACATATACACACACAGTATATACATACATATACACACACACAGTATATACATACATATACACACATAGTATATACACACACAGTATATACATACATATATACACACACAGTATATACATACATATATACACACACAGTATATACATACATATACACACACAGTATATACATACATATACACACACACAGTATATACATACATATACACACACAGTATATACACACACAGTATATACATACATATATACACGCACAGTATATACATACATATACACACACACAGTATATACATACATATATACACACACAGTATATACATACATATATACACAGACAGTATATACATACATATACACACACAGTATATACATACATATATACACACACAGTATATACATACATATACACACACAGTATATACATACATATATACACACACAATATTATATTCATATCAGGCTGGCCCGTATACATCCTACCCTCTCGCCCAAATGCTGGAGGTGCGGTAAACATGATGGAACTCTACTTCACGTATGGTGGGAATTCCTTTTGGGAAACTATTGCTGCCCTTATAAAATCACTTACTGGTTCTTTTAGCTCCGCAGACAGCTCTCTCAGGGTTGGAACTGGAAGCCTGGCCTACTGCAATGCATTCTCTAGTATCCCATATCCTCATAGCTGCCAATTGTCAGTATTTTTACTGGCAGCCAGTAAGAAACTGCACTTTTCTCTTGCCAGTAAATGCCAGTGACAGGAAAAGGTTGCCAGTAAAAAATATGGCTCTGACACTCGGCAGAGACCATCCGACTGCTTGCTACAGGGTGTTCAGGTAGCGCTGGTGGGGGGGCAGGTCTGGTGGGGGGCAGGTCTGGTGGGGGGCAGGTCTGGTGCCTGAGCGTATCACGTGATGTCATGGTGCAAGGGAGCCAAGCAGAGCAGCCGGAGCCTCGTAGGCGGGTCTGTGGGATGGTACCAAGACAAGCCGAGAGCGGGACTGACAGTGCTGTTTGGACTGGAGTGGACTGAAGGGACCACCATGGAGAGAGACTGTGACTCAGGAGGGGACGTGTCGTGTTGGTGAGGTGTCATCCTCATCCTGCTGTCAGTTACACTACGAGAGTCAATGTCGTGTGTGTGTGCCGCCATTCTAATTTCTTGCCCTCCTCAGTCCTGTCCCTGAGATACTTACTTACTTTTTTGAATAATAAATAAGAATTATGTTTTTTTGCCTTAATATCTAAATTAAATCATATTACATATTGTACTTGTTGGCAGCTTAAAAATACAGTACTGAAATTTCCACTTAAAACGAATTTTTTGAAAATGCCAGTAAAAACGTTGCTGTGCCAGTAAATTTTGGGTGTTGTGTCAGTAAATATCAAGTCTCCAATATGTGATTACCATTCTTAATGAAAACTGCTAGATGGAAAGGCCCACCCCACATTAACTACTTCCAGACCGCCCACCGTATATATACTGCGGCAGGGCAGTCCGGCTGTGCGAAACAACTTACCTGTACATTGCTCGCACTTCCTGGTCTAGGGGCCTGAACGTCCGCCATCGGCGACCCACTCCCGCTGTGATTCGCGATCATTCGGAGGAATGACAGAACGGCAGTCTGCCTATGTAAACAAGGCAGACTGTCATTCTGTCACAGAGGAAGAGCGAGATCAGTGAATCCTACTAATCAGGAACACCGATCTCTCTCTTCCTCTAGTGTCACCATCACCCACACAGTTAGAAAGCACACAGGGGGAACACATTTAACCCTTTGATCGCCCCGATGTTAACCCCTTCCCTATAACTAGCTGTTCATTTTCCTTTTCCATGTTTCCTTTTTTATATCTCTGCATCTGAAATGGCCGCCATTTATACTATTGAAAATGCAGCCTTGTTAAAGGGATGAAATAATTTGCACATATTCACAAAAATGTATTGTAGGCTTTTATTCTGAGAAATATAAACACTGTAATGTGTGTAACACTGTGCAAGTACTCACTTTAATCATTTGGTTTTCTTTTTCTTTTTTTTTTTCACTGAAATAAATACTCTCTAATATTAATCTTGATTTCAAAATGGCTGTTGTAGGCCCTGTTTAGAATTTGGTTTTGTCAAATGAGATGCTGTATACATGCTCATTGCAATGTTTTTGGGGCTTTTTCTGATAAAGAAATAAACTCTAATGCTGATTTCTTGATTTTTAATTGGCCGGTGTTGTTCCGGTTGAATATTAAATACTATTAAATAATATTAAATACTGCCTAGTCACAGTATTTGTTTGGGGACTTTACAGCAAAATAAATATACTCCACTGGTAAAATCTAGATTTTAAAATGGCTGCTGTGGGTCGGAGCCATCGGTAAGCCGGGAACTGATCCGATGCCGGCGATGGATAGGCAAGATAGCCCCCCACTCGGCTCTATGCCCTTGGAGGACCGGAGCATCACTTCCGGTTCTCAGGCTTAGAGAGATGATTTTATTTTTTTTACGTAAAAGTGTCATTTTTTTCTTTTAAGGGTAAATGATAGATCTGGGGGTCTTCTTGAGCTCTTAATAAACGAGAAAAGAGGGGCTGAGGGGAAGAGCGAGGGGACCTGGGTGGTCACCCCAAATTTATTTCAAATTTTTTTCCTTTCATTTGCAGGCCTTGCGGGGAGCAAAAGAGGAAGTAAAACCCATCGGGGTTTACTTCCTCTTTAAATGTTTATCTCTCAATAAAGAGAGCCTGTCATGCTTATTTCTATAACAAGGGCTATTTACATTCCTTGTAATAATAATAAAAGTGATAAAAAAATAAAATAAAATAAAGGGGCAGTGTAAAAATAAAAAGTAAAATAAATAAGAAGGAAAAAAATGTAAAGCCCCCCTTCCCCAGAAGCGAACGCATACGTAAGTCGTGCCCGCCTATGTAAACGGTGTTCAGACCACACATGTGAGGTATCACCGCCATCGTTAGAGTGAGAGCAATAATTCTAGCACTAGACCTTTTCTGTAACTCTAAACTGGTAACCTGTAAAAATGTTAAAACGTCACCTGTGGAGATTTTTAAGTATCGTAGTTTGTCGCCATTCCACGAGCGCGAACAATTTTAAAGCATAACATGTTAGGTATTTATGAACTGCTGTGTAAATACAGTGTGACATAAAATAGTGCAAGGATCGCCATTTTATTCTCTAGGGACTCTTCAAAAATTTATATACAGCTGCATCTCAAAAAATTAGAATATCATCAAAAGGTTCATTTATTTCAGTAATTCAATTCAAAAAGTGAAACTCAAGCATTTCTTTCTTTTAATTCTTATGATTATAGCTTACAGCTAGTTGAAAACCCAAAATTCGGTATCTCAGAAAAGACCAATAAACAAAAGGATTTTTAATACAGAAATGTTGTCTCAGTGAGAAGTCTGTCCATGTACAGTACAGTATGCACTCAATACTTGGTCGGAACTTCTTTTACATGAATTACGGCATTAATGCTGCGTGGCATGGAGGAGATCAGCCTGTGGCACTGCTGAGGTGTTATGGAAGCCCAGGTTATCTTGATATCGGCCTTCAGCTCTTCTGCATTGTTGGGCCTGGTGTTTTTCATCTTCCTCTTGACAATACCCCACAGATTCTCTATGGGGTTTAGGTCAGGCAAGTTTGCTGGCCAATCAAGCACAGTGATACCATAATCAATAAACCAGGTATTGGTATTTTTGGCAGTGTGGGAGGTGCCAAGTTCTGAAAATGAAATCAGCATCTCCATGAATCTGGTCAGCAGAGGGAAGCATGAAGAGCTCTAGAATTTCCCAGTAGAGGGCTGAGCTGACTTTGGATTTGATAAAACACGGAGGACCAACACCAGCAGATGACACGGCTCCTCAAATCATCACTGACTGTGGAAACTTCACACTGGACCTCATGAAACTTGGATTCTGTGCCTCTCCACTCTTCCTCCAGACTCTGGATTTCCAAATGAAATGCAAAAATATTCCACAGTCCATGATGTCCATCTGTGGGATATTGTCAAGAGGAAGATGAGAGACATCAGACCCAACAATGCAGACAAGATGAAGGCCGCTATCAAAGCAACCTGGACTTCCATAACACCTCAGCAGTGCCACAGGCTGATCACCTCCATGCCACGCCGCATTGATGCCGTAATTCATGCAAAAGGAGCCCCGACCAAGTATTAAGTGCATACTATACAGTACATGGACAGACTTCTCACTAAGACAACATTTCTGTATTAAAAAAAACAATTTTTTATTGGTCTTATGTAATATTCTAATTTTGTGAGATACTGAATTTTGGGTTGTCACTCGCTGTAAGCCATAATCATCAAAATTAAAAGAAAGGAATGCTTGAAATATATCACTCTGTGTGTAACACATCTATATAAAATATATGAGTTTCACTTTTTGAATTGAATTACTGAAATAAATTAACCTTTTGATGATGTTCTAATTTTATGAGAGGCCCCTGTGTATATATTTTTGAAGAGACCCTAGAGAATAAAATGGTGATCCTTACAATGTTTTGTGTCACACTGTAATTGTGCAGCAGGCCTTCTAATGCAATTTATTTGGAAAAATATGCATTTTAACCACTTAAGGATCAGGTCTATTTATTATTTGTGCAGCGGTTTTTCAAACACAATTTTTTTTGGAAAAAATACACTTCACAAAATTTTTTAAAAATGAAACAGAAAATTTAGCCCAATTTTTTTTGTATTTTGTGAAAGATGATGTTACGCCGAGTAAATAGATACCTAACTTGTTACAGTTTAAAATTGCGCACACTTGTGGAATGGTGACAAACTACGGTACTTAACAATCTCCATAGGCTACGTGTTAAAAAATTATAAAGTTTACCAGTTTAGAGTTATAGAGGAAATCTTTTGCTAGAATTATTGCTCTCGCTCTGACGATCGCAGCGATACCTCACTTGTGTGACTTAAACACTGTTTACATTTGCGGGCACCACTCACGTATACATTTTCTTTGGTGCGTGAGCACGCGGGGACGGGGGCGCTTTAAAAAAATGTTTTCTCTTATTTTTTTACATTTTTTTTTTATACTGTCCCTGTAAAAAAAAAATCTGATCACTTTTATTGCTGTCACAAGGAATGTAAACATCCATTGTGACAGTAATAGGCAGTGACAGGTCCTCTTTATGGAGGGTTCGGGGGTCTAAAAGACCCCAAATCCCTCCACTGCACTTAAAAGTATTCAAAACGCCAAAATCTGCATTTTTGAATAGTGGGGATTTTTTCAAATCAGCTCCGTTTGTAAACCAGAAGTGACGCTGTGATGTCACTCTCGGGGGGTTACTCTCCTCTGTAAACTCTAAACAGGTAACCTATAAAAAAAATTTGAAAACGTCGCCTATGTAAATTTTTAAGTACCGGTATATGTATACATATATATATAAACATTGTATGTTTATATATAAATATATTATTGTTGGGGGTATATACAAATATATATATATGTTTGGGGGTTCTAAGTAATTTTCTAGCAAAAAAAATGCTGATTTTAACTTGTACACAACAAATGTCAGAAATAGGCCCGGTCCTTAAGTGGTTAATGTTGATTTCTAGAATTTAATAGGCTTTTGGGGGGGGGGGGTCTGTAAAGAAATTACATTTTAAATGTCTGCCTAGGATTCTGATTTAATTTTGGATGTAGAACAAATAATTTATTACTGCACAAAAAGCTGACGATAAATGGAACTCTAATGACAATATCTCAGTAAAAACTGAGCTGTGACAGTAAATGTTGGGTGTTGTGTCAGTAAATTTCAATCTGGTAGGTTGGCAACACTGTCTCCAATATGTGATTACCATCCTTAATGAAAACTGCTTGAGGGAACACATGTTCACTAAGGCCCACCTCACAATAAATTAGAAGATTCCAGAAGCTCCCCAATATATGAATGCACTGGCTTCTTATCCCTAACCTTTCTCCTGGCCTGGCTTCATAGTTACATAGTAGGTGAGGTTGAAAAAAGACAGAAGTCCATCAAGTCCAACCTATGTGTGTGATTATATGTCAGTATTACATTGTATATCCCTGTATGTTGCGGTCGTTCAGGTGCTTATCTAATTTATTTTTAAACTATTGATGCCCCCCCCGTTGAGACCACCGCCTGTGGAAGGGAATTCCACATCCTTGCCGCTCTTACAGTAAAGAACCCTCTACGTAGTTTAAGGTTAAGCCTCTTTTCTTCTAATTTTAATGAGTGGCCATGAGTCTTGTTAAACTCCCTTCCGCAAAAAAGTTTTCTCCCTATTGTGGGGTCACCAGTACGGTAATTATACATTGAAATCATATCCCCTCTCAAGCGTCTCTTCTCCAGAGAGAATAAGTTCAGTGCTCACAACCTTTCCTCATAACTAATATCCTCCAGACCCTTTATTAGCTTTTTTGCCCTTCTTTGCACTCGCTACATTTCCAGTACATCCTTCCTGAGGACTGGTGCCCAGAACTGGACAGCATACTCTAGGTGCGGCTGGACCAGAGTCTTGTAGAGCGGGAGAATTATCGTTTTATCTCTGGAGTTAATCCCCTTTTTAATGCCAATATTCTGTTTGCTTTGTTAGCAGCAGCTTGGCATTGCATGCCATTGCTGAGCCTACTAGGACCCCCAGGTCCTTTTCCATCCTAGATTCTCCCAGAGGTTCTCCCCCCAGTGTATAGATTGCATTCATATTTTTGCCACCCAAATGCATTATTTTACATTTTTCTACATTAAACCTCATTTGCCATGTAGTTGCCCCTCCCCCATTCATTTATTCAGATCTTCTTGCAAGGTTTCCACATCCTGCAGAGAAGTTATTGCCCTGCTTAACTTAGTATTGTCCTCAAATACAGAGATTGAACTGTTTATCCCATCCTCCAGGTCATTTATGAACAAATTAAATAGGATTGGTCCCAGCACAGAACCCTGGGGGACCCCACTACCCACCCCTGACCATTCTGAGTACTCCCCTTTTATAACCACCCTCTGAACTCGCCCTTGTAGCCAGTTTTCAATCCATGTACTCACCCTGTGGTCCATGCCAACGGACCTTATTTTGTACAGTAAACGTTTATGGGGAACTGTGTCAAATGCTTTTGCAAAATCCAGATACACCATGTCTACAGGCCTTCCTTTATCTAGATGGTGACTCACCTCCTCATAGAAGGTTAATAGATTGGTTTGCCAAGAATGATTCTTCATGAATCCATGCTGATTACTGCTAATGATATCATTCTTATTACTAAAATCTCGTATATAGTCCCTTATCATCCCCTCCAAGAGTTTACATACTATTGATGTTAGGCTAACTGGTCTGTAATTCCCAGGGATGTATTTTGGGCCCTTTTTTAAATATTGGTGCTACATTGGCTTTTCTCCAATCCACTAGTACCATTCCAGTCAGTAGATTGTCAGTAAAAATTAGGAACAATGGTCTGGCAATTACTTCACTGTCCATAACAACAGGGAAGATGCCTAATTTTCTTTGACAATTCAGTCCTATATGGCTTTGCCCATCTCAACTCGTACCCACTCTTATCTCCAGAATTCTGTCCACCTGCTTCTGGTAGAAAAGACTCAAGTATTGAATGTACAACTAGCTGTTCATTTTCCTTTTCTATGTTTCCTTTTTTATATCTCTGTACCTCATTTGGATGTACACGTCTGTTTGTCCTCGCAATTGGAAGCGTATGTTCTTTCTCTGTATGACGTGCAACTGAAGACTGTATGTTGATGATTTCCCCTTTTTTTTGGATGTAACTGAAAATCTTCAATAAAATACAAGTTTTAAAAAAAAAAGTAAAAGTAAGTAATGGCCGCCATTTACACTTAGAATTTGCACATATTCACTAAAATGTATTGTAGGCTTTTTTTCTGAGAAATATAAACACTGTAATGTTGATTTATTCATTTAAAAAGTATTTAAACACTGTGCAAGTACCCACTTTAATATTTTAGTTTTTTTTTCTTTTTTCTTCCCTGAAATAAATACCCTCTAATATTAATCCTTGATTTTAAAAATGGCTGTTGTAGGCCCTGTTTAGAATTTGGTTTTGTCAGATGAGATGCTGTATACATGCTCATTGCAAAGTTTTTGGGGCTTTTTCTGAGAAATAAATAAACTCTAATGCTGATTTCTTGATTTTTAATACTTAAAAGTATTCAAAACGCCAAAATCTGCATTTTTGAATACTGTGGATTTTTTCAAATCGGCTCCGTTTGCAGCCGAGTAAACCGGAAGTGACGTTGTGATGTCGCTCTCGGGGGGTTACTATATCGGTGTTGTTCCAGTTGAACATGCTGCCTAGTCACAGTATTTGTTTGGGGACTTTACAACAATATAAATATACTCCTCTGGTAAAATCTTGATTATAAAACGGCTGCTGTGGGTCGGAGCCGTCGGTAAGCCCGGAACTGATCCAATGCCAGCGATGGCTAGGCAGGAAGACAAATAAGGGCAAGATAGCCCCCCACTTGGCTCTATGCCCTTGGAGGACCGGAGCATCACTTCCAGTTCTCGGGCTTAGAGAGATGATTTTTTTTTTAAGTCAAAGTGTCTTTTTTTTTTTTTTTACTTTTAAGGCTAAATAATAGATCTGAGGTCTTTTGACCCCAGGGCTCTCAATAAAGTCATGCTTATTTCTATTACAAGGGCTGTTTACATTCCTTGTAAAAAGAATAAAAGTGATAAAAAATAAAAATAAAATATATATATTTTTTTTAAAAGCGCCCCATCCCCATAATGCAAACGCATACGTAAGTCATGCCTGCATATGTAAACGATGCTCAAACCACACATATGAGGTATCCCTGTGATTGTTAGACCAACATCAATAATTCTAGCACTAGACGCCTTTTGTAACTCTAAACTGGTAACCTGTAAAACATTTTAAATCGTCACCATTTGTCCCCATTCCATGAGCATGCACAGTTTTAAAGCATAACATGTTAGGTATCTATTTACTCGGCATTACATCATCTTTCACATTATACAAAAAAATTGGGCTAACATTAGTGTTTTGTTTTTTTTTTCATTAAAGTGCATTTTTTCCCCAAAAAAATTGCGTTTGAAAGACTGCTGTGCAAATACAGTGTGACACAAAATATTGTAAGGATCGCTATTTTATTCTCTAGGGTCTCTTCAAAAATATATATACAGGTGCATCTCATAAAAGTAGAATATCATCAAAAGGTTAATTTATTTCAGTAATTCAACTCAAAAAGTGAAACTCATATATTTTATATAGATGTGTTACACACAGAGTGATATATATCAAGCATTCCTTTTTTTAAATTTGATGATTATGGCTTCTAGCTAGTTGAAAACCCAAAATTCAGTATTTCAGAAATTTAGAATATTACATGAGACCAATAAACAAAAAAAAAAAGATTTTTAATACAGAAATGTTGTCTTAGTGAGAAGTCTGTCCATGTACTGTATAGTATGCACTCAATACTTGGTCGGGGCTCCTTTTGCATGAATTACGGCATCAATGCGGCGTGGCATGGAGGAGATCAGCCTGTGGCACTGCTGAGGTGTTATGGAAGTCCAGGTTGCTTTGATAGCGGCCTTCATCTCATCTCCATTTTTGGGTCTGGTGTCTTCTCATCTTCCTCTTGACAATATCCCACAGATTCTCTGTGGGGTTTAGGTCAGGCAAGTTTGCTGGCCAATCAAGCACAGTGATGCCATAATCAATAAACCAGGTATTGGTAGTTTTGGCAGTGTGGGAGGTGCCAAGTTCTGCCGGAAAATGAAATCAGCATCTCCATGAATCTGGTCAGCAGAGGGAAGCATGAAGTGCTCTAGAATTTCCCAGTAGAGGGCTGAGCTGACTTTGGACTTGATAAAACACGGAGGACCAACACCAGCAGATGACACGGCTCCTCAAATCATCACTGACTGTGGAAACTTCACACTGGACCTCATGAAACTTGGATTCTGAGCCTCTCTCCAAATGAATTGCAAAAATATTCCACAGTCCATGATGTCCATCTGTGGGATATTGTCAAGAGGAAGATGAGAGACATCAGACCCAACAATGCAGATGAGCTGAAGGCCGATATCAAAGCATCCTGGACTTCCATAACACCTCAGCAGTGCCACAGACTGATCTCCTCCATGCCACGCCGCATTGATGCCGTAATTCATGCAAAAGGAGCCCCGACCAAGTATTGAGTGCATACTATACAGTACATGGACAGACTTCTTACTAAGACAACATTTCTGTATTTAAATTTTTTTTTATTATTTATTATTTTATTATTGGTCTTATATAATATTCTAATTTTCTGAGATACTGAATTTTGGGTTGTCACTCGCTGTAAGCCATAATCATCAAAATGTAAAGAAAGAAATGCTTGAAATATATCACTCTGTGTGTAACACATCTATATAAATAATATGAGTTTCACTTTTTGAATTGAATTACTGAAATAAATTAACTTTTTGATGATATTCTAATTTTATGAGAGGCCCCTGTATGTAATGTTTGGGGGTTCTAAGTAATTTTCTAGGAAAAAATACAGATTTAAAGTTGTAAACAACAAATGTCAGGAAAGGCCTGGTCAGCACGTGGTCCTGGGTATGTAATCACTGCACTATTATGGGGGGTTTTCCAGCAATAATATTACTCTCCAATATGGATTTCTCATCATAAAATTGGCTGCTTTGAATCCTGTTTAAAATGCGACCAAATCAAAGTATTGGAAACCTGCGCAGATCCTGTATAGTAATCACCAGATTTCTGATCTTTTTCAGTCAGAAAAAATACACCTTAATATTGATGTGTGATTTTGAAACAGATAGTTTGGATTACATTAAAAATGCAACCTAGAAAAGGTTTCAGTGAAAAAAAGAACCTCTAATGTTCGTTTTCCAATTTTCAATGAATACGCTCTAATATTGATTCTTGATTTTGAAAAGGTCGGTGAGAGTCCGATAGAAAATTTATCATATTCAAAGTGCTTAACCAGTTAAGGACCAGGCCTTTGTCTGCCATTTGTTGTTTACAAGTAGCAATCAATATCTTTTGCTAGAAACTTACTTAGAACACCCAAATTTTTTATATCTTTTTTTAGCAGAGACCCTAGAGAATAAAATGGCGGTTGTTGCAATATTTTATGTCACGCGGTATTTGTGCAGCGGTGTTTCAAACTCAAATTTTTGGGGGAAAAAAATACACTTTGAATGAAAAAAAAACCCAAAACAGTTAAGTTAGCCCAATATTTTTGTATAATGTGAAAGATAATGTTACGCTGAGTAAATAGTAGATACCTAACATGTCACGCTTCAAAATTGCGTGCGCTCGTGGGATGGCGAAAAGCTACAGTACTTAAAAATCTCCATAGACAATGCTTTAAAAATGTTTTACAGGTTACCTGTTTAGAATTACAGAGGAGGTCTAGTGCTAGAATTATTGCTCGCACTATAATGATCGCGGTGATACCTCACATGTGTGGGTTGAACATCATTTGTGGGCATGTGGGCATGACTTACGTATCCGTTTGCTTCTGCTCGGGGGAGGGGACGCTTTACATTTTTTTTTCTTATTTATTTAACTTTTTATATTTTTTATTTTTACACTGTCCCTTTAAAAAAATGTTTTTAACCACTTCGTGTCCAGGCCAATTCTGACATTTCTGTCCTACATGTAAAATTCATCATTTTTTTTGCTAGAAAATTACATAGAAGCCCCAAACATTATATATATTTTTTAGTAAAGACCCTAGAGAATACAATGGCGGTCATTGCAACTTTTTATCTCACGCGGTATTTGCGCAGCAATTTTTTGAACGTGTTTTTTTGGAAAAAAAAACTGTTTCATGCTTAAAAAAAAAACAAAGCATTAAAGTTAGCCCAATTTTTTTGTATATTGTGAAAGATTAAGTTATGCCGAGTAAATAGATACCTAACATGTCACACTGCAAAATTGCACACACTCGTGGAATGGCGCCAAACTTTGGTACTTAAAAATCCCCATAGGCGACGCTTTAAAAATTTTTACTGGTTACATGTTTCGAGTTACAGAGAGGGCTAGAATTATTTCTCTCACTCTAACATTTGCGGCGATACCTCACATGTGTAGTTTGAACACCGGTTTCATATGTGGGCGGGACTTACATATGCGTTCGCTTCTGCGTGCGAGCACACGGGGACAGGGACACTTAAATTTTTTTATTTTTATTTTTTATTGTTAATTTGACTTTTATTTTTTTAGTTTGACATTTAAAAAAAAATAATAATTTTGATTACTTTTATTCCTTTTACAAGGAATGTAAACATCCCTTGTAATAGGAATATGGCACGATCTGTCTTTTTTACAGTGAGATATGGGGGTCAATAAGACCCCACATCTCACCTCTAGGCTGGGAAGCCTAAAATAAAAAAAAAAAATAAAAAAAAAAAACGATCACCACTTCCCAGCCGAAGCGGCGCCTTTTTTTTTAATGCAGAGGCCAGGCATGACGTCATAACATCGCGCCCGGCCTCCGAACAATCATAGAGACTCCGGCGACCATCTGGTCCACCGGAAATCTCTATGATCACCATCCGGGGCTGGCAGATCCTGTGTCCAACTCACTGATGGAAGCGGTGAGTTGGTACAAGCACCGGAGGGCGGCGGGAGGCCCGTAAGAACGATCAAGCGGTGGAACAGCCGCTATGATCGTTCTTATGGTGTAGGGAATCGCCGGCGGAAAAAGCCGATATCTGAATGATGTCTGTAGCTACAGGCTACATTAAGATATAGCCCCGCAAAGTCGAGGACGTCCCAGGATGCCCTACGGGCCCGAAGTGGTTAAACACTTTTATTCCTAGCACAAGGAATGTAAACAAAAAAAATGTAATTTTATATTTGCTAATAAAAAAATTGGTCCTATAAAGCCGTTAGGCAGAAGTGACGTCAGACGTCGCTCCGGTCCTCCAGGGGCATAGAGTAGAGAGGGGGCCATCTTGTCCACACTCGACTTCCTGCCCATCGCTCCACAGGATTGGATCGTTTTTACCACTACCGACAGCTTATGGTAAGCGGGGAAAACGACCAGGAAGCGGCGGGTGGGAGTGGCGAATCCGCCTGCGGGACCACTTTTATGTGAAAGAGGATCGCCCACTATGTAAAAATATACCAGGGTTATGGCAGCTATCCCCAGTATATAACATCAAACTAATGACGTATTACACTGCGCACTTATAATTGGGGCCTATGAAATAAATGACAATATTGGAATATTACATTTCTGATGAATGAAATGGCTTTTGTGGATTCATTTGGAAATGTAGCTGACAGTCCTAGTGATCTGATATTGTGCATGTAGTCACTGCAGTATTTTGGGGGGCTTTTCAGTAAAAATAATGAACTCTTTTTTTTTAAATGATTTGGGTATTTCTTGTGTAGCACCCTGATGTTTAGGCCGGGTTGCTCCTAAACTTACCTGCCAGGTGAAGTTACCTTGGCTAAGTCTAGAATTGCTGCCCTTTTCTCTTCTGCCGCTAGGTGGCCAGGCATCTGGTGACATTAGATAAGACAAGGGCAAAGAAAGGACAGATTAGGAGTATATAGGGTATCTCAGCCAATGGGCAGGGGTTTTCTTGGATCCCTAGGCCTGCTGGGAGAGCCTATATATTTGGGCGGAGTCAGGTGATCGGGGGTCTGTGCCACCTGGACGGCTGTCTGGGTGGACGTATGTTGTATTCCCTGGTTGCTAGGCCGGAGATTGGGCCTATCTTGGGCACATCTGGCTGCCAGGCTGTCTGAGGGCCTATCCAGAAGCAAGATAGCAGTGTAGGGTTGGGATTGTGGCTTCCAGTCCAACAGGAAGTGATGCTTCTGCCGGAGAACCTGTCATGGTTGGAGGTAGAGGGGAAGTTGTCGTCACTAAGGGACCATCTACCTTATTACCAGGGACCACTGTGAGTAACTGAAGCAAGTACCGGAGCAGTATTCTCATCAACCGGGGACGGTGAAGAATGGGGAAACTTCAGCAAGTGTCAAGCCAGGGACCCAACCAGCGGAGATGACGCTTGCAGAGCAGCCTTGTGTGTCAAGCCAGGGACCTAGCAAACCAGAGGGTTGACTCTTGAGAGGTATCTAGAGTGCCAAGCTAGGGACCCAGCAGAGAGGCAGGGATGACGCTTGAGGAAGATACTAAAGTGGAGATTGGAGAAGCTCAAGGGATTTGGTGGCAGTGAATTATCTAGTCTACTGAGAGAGAGACTGGGAGCTCAGTGGGTTGAGTACCTACAAGAAGTGACTGTAGAGAAAGTAAAGAGTTCATTACAACTTGTGTTAGGAACTGTTCTAAGACTGTTGCCATAGGAGACAGCATTTCTACACATGCAGATTTGGTGTCTTGCTGGGTGCCTTTCCCTGCATGGCTGTCTACCTGTAGATGACTCAGTCTGCCAATTAACATTGCAACTAGCTAAGGGTGTCCTGGCCCTAAACCCTCTCTCCCACAGTTCTGTTCAGGAGAAATAAAATCTCTTTGCATTCAAGAAGTGTCTGGTGCCTATGAATCTACCTTACACTACACCCATTATGCCTCACAACCCACTCTATTCGGAAGGATGTCAGCAGCTCTAGGCTCTGGAGGTTCTCATTAGACTAAAGGAGGCCTGGGACCTTGCTACAACTCGTATAAAATACTTGTAGGCAGGTATATTTATCTACTTTGTTACTGGTGATTAGGGATGAGCTTCGAGTTCGAGTCAAACTCATGTTCGACTCGAATATCGGCTGTTCGCCAGTTCGCCGAACAGCAAACAATTTGAGGTGTTCTCAGCAAATTCAAAAGCCGTGGAACACCCTTTAAAAGTCTATGGGAGAAATCAAAAGTGCTAATTTTAAAGGCTTATATGCATGGTATTTTTCGGACGTTTTTTCGGGAGCAGTGATTTTAATAATGCTTAAAGTGAAACAATAAAAGTGTAATATTCCTTTAAATTTCATACCTGGGCGGTGTCTATAGTATGCCTTTAAAGGGGCGCATGTTTCCCGTGTTTAGAACAGTCTGACAGCAAAATGACATTTCAAAGGAAAAAAGTCATTTAAAACTACTTGCAGCTATTAATGAATTGTCGGTCCGACAATACATATAAAAGCCCCCCTCTGACGCACGGGGACTTGACGGGGACTTCCCTGTGGCATTCCCCGTGAGTCAGAGGGGACGGGTCACCGGGTGGCCCCACCCTCCGTTATTTAAGAACCGTCAGAAGACGAGAAGCGTCACACAGTGGGAGCCTCCCATCATGGATGCGGAGCGGCCCGAGAAGAAGAAGGGAAGAAGACGCCACGGAGGAAGATGCTGGACGAGAACACCGGAGGAAGAACCAGAAGAACCAGAAGAACCAGAAGAAGAAGAAGATGGAGGAAGAAACCGAAGGAAGATAGAAGATAGAAGATAGAAGAAAGAAGATAGAAGATAGAAGAAAGAAGAAGCATTTGAATAAAGGAATTGTCAAAAACTGTCTCTTGTCATTTTAAACATTTTTGACAGTTTTTTTGTGAAATGGTAGTGGTACCCAGATTTCGGATAAGCCCGCCGCCCGCAGACCCCCACAACCACCGGGCAGGGGTTGTGGGGATGAGGCCCTTGTCCCCATCAACATGGGGACAAGGTGCTTTGGGGGGCTACCCCAAAGCACCCTCCCAATGTTGAGGGCATGTGGCCTGGTATGGTTCAGGAGGGGGTGCTCTCTCGTCCCCCCCCTCTTTTCCTGCGGCCTGCCAGGTTGCGTGCTCGGATAAAGGTCTGGTATGGATTTTTGGGCGGACCCCACGCCATTTTTTTAAAATTTTGGCGTGGGGTTCCTCTTAAAATCCATACCAGACCTGAAGGGTCTGGTATAGATTTTGAGGGGGACCCCACGCCATTTTTCATTTAAATTTTGGCCGGGGTTCCCCTTAATATCCATACCAGACCTGAAGGGCCTGGTATGGAATTTAGGGGGACCCCCACGCCATTTTTTTAAAAAAATTTGGTGCGGGGTTCCCCTGTGGGGAATTCCCATGCCGTTTTTATCAATGAACTTTTATGTGTATTGTCGGACTGGCAATTCATTAATAGCCACAAATAGTTTTAAATGACTTTTTTTCCTTAGAAATGTCATTTTGCTGTCAGACTGTTCTAAACACGGGAAATATTCGCCCCTTTACAGGCATACTATAGACACCCCCCAGGTACGAAATTTAAAGGAATATTACACTTTTATTGGTTCATTTTAGGCATTATTAAAATTAATGCTCCCGAAAAAACGTCTGTTTTTAAAACTTTTTTTTGCATTGATCCATGTCCCCTGGGGCAGGACCCAGGTCCTCAAACACTTTTTATGACAGTAACTTGCATATAAGCCTTTAAAATTAGCACTTTTGATTACCGTATTTATCGGCGTATAACACGCACAGGCGTATAACACGCACATTAATTTTAAGAGGGAAGTTTCAGGAAAAAAAACTAACATTTTTAATAAGGAACTTTGAAGCAAAATAACCTTAAACCTAAGATTGTTAATCAAGAATGTGTGGATTATTGTCTCAACGCTACAACACTTTTGTGGTGATGTAATTGCTGCTTTCTTTGACAATGGGGGTTATTTCCTAAGGGCAAATCCTCTTTGCACTACAAGAGCAGTTTCAGTGAAGTTTCAAGTGCACTTGTAGTGCAAAGTCTCTTTGCCTTTACTAAATAACACCCAACAGTGCTTTGTATAAGGTTACACAATCACGCCATTTTCAGGACTCACCGCATTTCTGTCAGGGTCAGCTAAAACAAACACAAGCAGTAAATGTCACCAAAGATTTGCTTTTTTTAAATTTTTTATTTGATAAAGGCTTCACAAATTGTCTGGCATATTGATGGCCCCCCTACCCGCAAAGAATTCAAGGTATCTTAGCCGGACATCACGGGCACTCAGGGAGGGCAAGCCAGGACGGCCACTTTCAAGCGCCGTCAGGGTTGTTTAATTTATAATTCCGGCCTCAGGCCCAACTGAGCCAGCATATTTGGCCGAATGTTGCCGTAAAAAGTTATGTAGAACACAGCACGCCAGGATTATATGATTAAGTTTATACTCCGCCATATAGATGGGTGTAAGAAATAGGCGGAACTGGCTGGCCATGATTCCAAATGTGTTCTCCACCACTCTTCTGGCTCTGGCCAGCTGGGGGTAATGAGGGTCTTCATCGGGAATGGCCACGTAAGATGGTCCCCCAGCGCAAATGCTTCATCCGCAACGAAGACGAATGGGAGTCCTTCCACATTGTCTTCCGGAGGTGGCAAGTCCAAGCTGCCATTCTGGAGATGCCTGTAAAACTCCGTCTGGGCGATGACTCCACCATCGGACATCTGGCCATTCTTCCCCACGTCCACATACAGGAACTTGTAATTCAAGGACACCACCGCCAACCTCACAATACTATTGAACCCCTTGTAATTATAATAGTACGACTCCGAGTTGAGTGGTGGGACGATGTGGACGTGTTTCCCATCAATTGCCCCTCCGCAGTTAGGAAAGTCCCACCGCTGGGCAAAGTGGAAGGCCACAGTCTGCCATTCCTGTGGCGTGGAAGGAAATTGTTGAGGAAAACCCCCAAAAATTTGTATTTTTGCACATAAACATGGAAAGCAGATTAGACACAAACATTCTTGGCCAACATCCAGATAACATTTATTAAGGGGAATTTTACAACACCAAAGTATAAGTTACACCTATCATATTCCCCCTCCCCCCCTCTCATCGGCAATTTCTAACATTATAGGGGGGGGAATCATGGACAGGTAACCCTCTCCACTTCATTGAGAGATGAATGCCTAAATAATGGGTATTACTTGGAACAGCCCCTCCTTAGTTACACTATTGGCAGTCCACTGGACAGGTAAGAAGTGTCATAATACAAAGATATAAATACACACTGTACACATTTGAGCACATTAGGACATTCTGCTATTACCTATCAAGATAATAATAGGATACAAAAACTTTAAACAGTACTATTTGAAAGTATACAGGCAGGCCCTTGCACTACATGCTTTGGGGAATTCATCCATAAATCTGACTAGTAAAGAGATGGGTATAGTGTGAATGGGTTTGACAAAGTCAGCAGATAGATGATTGAGGATAGATAGAGAATTGGGATCAGCTGACTTAGCAGTTGGGGGGAGGGAGGGTTAATAAAAATGATTTGGGGGGCACTACAAAACAAAGCCTCTGGCACTCTGCCTGAATTTAAAGCACAAATCACATTTCTAAACATTTTAGGGGTGTTTGGGGTAAAGCACTACTATGGAGCTGATAAAATACATTGTTAAGTGACTACATGAGGTGAATATAGGGCCAGGAGAGACCATGCTGGGGAGGTAAGTGAAGACAAATATGTATGAAGGACAAAAAACCCCATAAAATTCAAGCATGCATGAGGAGAAAGGGGACATTCACAGCATATTCCAATCATGGTAATTAGGGAATGAGGAAAGAAATACAATATATTAGCAAACATTATATACAATAAAATGTGATATTAAAGGATAAAAATCTTACCTTCATATACTCCTTCTGCAGGACCTGGATGATGGCAGAACAGGTCTCTGGGATAATGATCCCCAGAGCCTGGGGGGAGATGCCTGTCGAGAACTTGAGGTCCTGCAGGCTTCTCCCTGTCGCCAAGTACCGCAGGGTAGCGACGAGCCTCTGCTCCGGAGTGATGGCTTGCCTCATGCAGGTATCCTGCCTGCTGATATAGGGGGTCAGCAAAGCCAACAAACGGTGAAATACGGGGTCCGTCATCCTGAGAAAGTTCCTGAAATCATCAGGATTATTCTCACGGATCTCACGGAGCAAAGGCATATGACAGAACTGGTCACACTGAAGCAACCAATTCTTGGTCCATGAACTCCTCCCCACCCTGTTCATGGACTGGACTGCGCAGAACGAAGTAACAGAACGCACTGAAGAACAGCAAGGCCTGTGAAGAGCGACCTGAAAAACAGTAACGAACGAACAAGAACACAATGACTGAGTCACGCGTAGCTTGCTTGCACGCACTGAAGAGCAGATACAAACCCACAAGCACAAACTGAACCGCAGAAAACGATCTGAAAGCCACGAGTTTGAAAAAGCGCGAATCGTCTCTCACCAAACTTTTACTAACACGAGATTAGCAAAAGGAGCCCAAAGGGTGCCGCGCTTGGTTCTAACCAACATGTTTGTTGTATAACAATTTTTGGGGTGGCATCATCAAAAATAGAAATGTCCATTTAAGATAAAACAGGCATGTTTCAAACCAACAAGAAAGACACAAATCTTGAACTTACAAAGTTCACATTAGGTAGAACTTGAAGGCAATATCAGACATGAGTATTTAGGAACTGTGTTTGATATTGCGTTCAGATGGGGTGAAGTCACCCCCGGAAAAGCCAAATTTGGAAGATGCACACCAATTTAAGAAGTTCAACATGTGCTAGCTGCCATCACGGGGGATCAAGGGACGTGTTTTGGGGGAGAAACACCTTCCTCTCAGCTACTTTATTATTGAGGAAGGGGTTGCACCCCCAAAACGCGTCCATTGATCTCCTGTGATGGCAGATAGCACATGTTGACACACTGTGTGCATCCTCCAAATTCGGCTTTTCTAAAAATCGCTAAAACATTTTGAACATTGTAGCACACAAAAAAACAAAGTGATTTGGAGGGGTTTTAAACTCTCCCCAAAACATCAATGATGTTTTTATTTTTTTGCATAACATCATTGATGTTTTTCTTGAGGTTTTGCAATTTTAAATTACACCCCATGATCTCCCCGATCAGGATCTGGGCACTTTCTGATGTGAAAGGATCTGGATCCACAACATCACGATCACCTAAAAAGAGAGAAACCAAACAAAAACAGGTATCAAAAATATGCCGGCATCCATCTCTTACCTTAGACTGTGGTCGCACTAGTTCCACCACGTCTTCCTCCTCCTGCTCTTCTTGTGTTGGGGGGATTTCCCCTTCTTCCAGAGGGGGGGGGGGGGCTCTGGTCTCCTCGGATGAGGGGTGTCCTCCTAGTCTTTTCTCCCCTATGTAAAATAAAAATGGTATATTTAGCACACAGATATTTGAGGGAAGAACTATAAAGATGTAACATTGCTTGGAAGTGGGGTACAATTGTCTATTTTGGCAGAGTTCCAAGATGTAGAATTGTATTGTCCTTTGTCAAGCTGCAATACTTTACTTGTTTTGTACAAGCTTCACAGATGGAGACACCCCTATAGTATACACTGGAGCACCTGTGTGGGCCCCCTAATAAAAAGGGTGTTTTTGGGTCCCACACTAGTGCTCCAGTGTCCAGATGTGAAAACAGCTGCTCAGTGTCCTCTCCTTACACAGAATCTAGTTTGCATTTCATTCTAGTTACAAACCCATCTACACAACCAAATCATTTTCATACAAGTAGTCCCTAAAATATGTGGGCAAATGCATATGGCCAAAACAATGGTGTTTTATAGTCCGAAAGAAAAATGTTTCATACCAACGAATAATGTGCCCATAAACATGAAAGTTGCCATTTTAAACTGTACAACAGTTCCTAAAAGCACATGGAGCAGCACGAACGTAAGAAACAGAAAAAGACAACTACTTACTTTTTTGCAGCACTCTCCGGATCTTTATGTACTGCTCATGTTCTTGTAATTTGAGGTCCGACCACCGCTTCCTGAGCTGATCTTTGGATCGACGTACCACGAAATTCCGGTGCAGACTCTTGACTGCTTTCGCCATGATCTTGGCCTTTTAGGACATTGGGGTTGGGGTAAGGTCCATACTTTCCATCATAGTCGGCCCTTTTCATTATGTCGACCATCTCCACCATCTCCCCAAAGGACATATTTGAGGCCTTAAATCGTATCCTTCTGGATCGGGACGTTTCAGGATCCAGGCTTTCCTCCCCCTCCTCCTCGTTGCTATAATTATTAGCATGCACCTGCTTTGTCTCCGCCATGTGCTCTTCCCCCACTGCGGCGAACGAAAAGGGGCGGGGAATAGACTAGAAAGAACGTCAGGGGCGGGCGGAGTTACACGCATGCGCAGTGTGTATAAAGCGTAACACGCGTGCGTATTATGTACGATCTGTAAGCGGAGGAAGGAGCATCGGAGGCGCAGATCGTAATAACGAAGGTAAGAGCCAAACTTGGGCCTATACTGCTTCTAGATTGAGGCCTATATTGTAACAAGATTAGGAGAGTTTTGGCTGACATTAGGGTTTGTCTTGTGTTGTGTCTTGCAGTGAAAATGGATATCTTGAACGATACCAACTTCATGGCAATATTCCTTGACATGTTCAGGGAGCTGCCTTGTCTGTGGGAGATAACCCACACACATTATAAGAACCAAACAAAGAGGAAGGCAGCGCTGGATCAATTGTTGGAAATTGTGAAGCAGGTGATCCCCACGGCAGACATCACATATTTGAAGATCCTAATTGGTGGCCTCAGGAGCACATATGTAAGGGAGCGCAAGAAAGTCCAGGATTCGCAGAGATCCGGAGCAGCAGATGACATCTATGTCTCCAGGATGTGGTACTGCATCCTACAGGCTGCATTTTCTGGCAGGTCAGACTGAACCCGGGTCATCACTCTCCAGTCTTCCTTCCACGCTTCCTTTCCCCCCAGCTGAGGCTTCCGACGCCCAACCTGGGCCTTCCAGACAGCAACATGTGGAGGAGCCCAGCTTGAGCCAGGTATAGCATTCCTCTCAATATTTCTGGTTGTTCAATCAATGATGTTAACTAGATGTTAGTTTGGAGTACTAATTTATGATTGTGATTGATGATGCAAAAACTAAAACCATGTCCCTTTTTCATACACAGGGAAGTCTCAGCCAGGAGGTGGCCGGGCCGAGCAGGCTGCCTGATATGCAGGTCCCTCCCCTACACCTGAAAAGAGAAAGTGGCAGGAAGAGAAGTACCCTAGAGGAGGCTGCCATAGGCCTCTTTTGGAAGGCTACAGAGGCCCTGGGAGCACCCCACACTGTGCAGGAGGACTTTGCTGGCATAATTGCCTGTAAAATGCAGCGGATGGAGGAGGGCCAACAACTCATGTGTGAGTCATTAATGTTGGAAGCACTCAATAAGGGGTTGAGGGCCCAAATAACATCTGCTACCCACATTTGTGACCTCACACATGGTCCTCCTCCGCCAGGTCCTACTCCTCCTCATCCTCCTCCTCCTCCTCCAGGTCCTACTAGTCCTCCTCCTCCTCCAGGTCCTACTCCTCCTCCTGCCACATCTCCAACAGCAGAGCCACAGCCAGGAAGGAAGCCTGGAAGGAAGAACAGAAAGTGATGACCCTGGATCCAGTCTGGTCTGGCAAAAGATGCAGCCTCTTGTGGTACCACAGCCTGGGGACACAGATGTCATCTGCTGCTTTCCCGATCTCTGGGACTTCTGGACCAGACTGCACTCCCTTACATATGGACTCCTCAGGCCACCAATTTTGATGTTCAAGAATTGATGTCTGCCCTGGGGGGCCAAGGCTTCGCCAATTTCTGCTGTTTATCCAGCATTGCCTCCCTCTTTGTTTGGTTCTGAGCCCTTAATAAAGGATTTTTGGTTTCAATTATACTCTCCTATGTGTTTTTTCCTTCAAAAAGGACAGTTTGTTTGTGAGGATTCAGGTACATTTCAAATATACAATGTGAAATTAACAAGGGACACCAACACCAAACAATCTCCTTGAGATTAAATAATACAAGATAATAATGGTGTTGTGGTAACTTGACACACAAAACACACACAAAAATATTCTGGAGTAAAACTAAAGATAAAATAAAACAAAGATCAGCCTTGGAAAAAATACAAACCTAAAAAAAAAAAAAAAAAAATCTGCCTTAAAAAAAAATATATATATATATATTTTTGTCAGATGTGACAAATCAAAATATATTAAGGGAATCCCGATAAATAATAAAGAAATAAGTTTGTGAGAAGTCTGTGTGAATATGAGCAGCAAAACTACTTCATTCTTCTCACATTATAAAGAAGAAGAGAGTGCGCTGTATTAAACCATTTTTAACATTGCAGAGTGACGAAAGTGTTGTATTCATTGCGAACGCTAAGTTTACCTGACCGAGCTGTTCCGTCTCGGAATTTCTTCTGAGCATGCGTGGCACTTTGTGCGTCGGAACAGGCCACACACGGTCGGATTTTGTTGTCAGAAAATT
Source organism: Lithobates septentrionalis (assembly GCA_037952835.1). NCBI lineage: Eukaryota > Metazoa > Chordata > Amphibia > Anura > Ranidae > Lithobates > Lithobates septentrionalis. The sequence goes on along the minus strand of JBBDGP010000851.1, from coordinate 365,539 downwards.
TTATAGCCTGCTCTCAAACTTTGTGTGTCGGAAAATCCGATAGAAAATGTCCGATGGAGCCCACACACGGTCGGAATTTCCGACAACACGCTCCGATCGGACATTTTCCATCGGAAAATCCGACCGTGTGTACGGGGCATTAGTCATGTTCTCCACAAATCTGCCCTTTATGTTAGAGTGGCAAGAAGAAAGACATTGTTGAAAGAAAGTCATAAGAAGTCCTGTTTACAGTTTGTGAGAAGCCATGTGGGGGGACATTCTAATATTGATTTTTGATATTGAAATGGCTGCTGTTGGTCCTATTGAAAATCCACCCTAATTAAATTTAAGGACCAGGCCTTTTTCTGACATTTGTTTACAAGTTTAAATTTGTATTTTTTGCTAGAAAATTACCTAGAACCCCCAAACATTATATTTTTTTTTAGTAGAGACCCTAGAGAATAAAATGGAGATCATTGCGATATTTTATGTCACACAGTATTTGCGCAGCAGTCTTACAAATGCAATTTTTTTGGAAAAGATACACTTTTTTGAAAAAAAAAAAAGAAAAAGTTCAATTTTTTTGTATAATGTGAACGATGATGTTAAACAGAGTAAATAGATACCTAACATGTCATGCTTGAAATTTGCCCATGCTAGTGGAATGGCGACAAACTACAGTACTTAAAAATCTCCATAGGTAACACTTTAAAATATTTTACAGGTTACCTGTTTAGAGTTACAGAGGAGGTCTAGGGCTAGAATAATTGCTTTCACTCTAACGGTCGTGGTGATACCTCACATGTGTGGTTTGAACACCGTTTACATATGTGGGCGTGACTTGCTTATGCGTTTGCTTCTGCGCACAAGCTCGGTGGGACAGGGTGCTTTAAAAAAATATATATTTTGTTTCTTATTTATTTTACTTTTTATTTATTTTTTTACACTGTCCCTGTAATTTTTTTGATCACTTTTATTCCTAATACAATAAATGCAAACATTCCTTGTAATAGAAATAAGCATGACAGGCCCTCTTTATTGTGAGATCTGGGGTCAAAAAGACCTCAGATCTTACATTTAAACGTAAAAGTAAAAAAAAAGGCCCTTTAAGGCCTAGAGGTGGAAGTGACGTCAGACGTCACCCTGGTCCTCAAAGGGCATAGAGTCGAGTGTGAGGCATCTTGCCCTCACCCAACTTCCTGTCCATCACTGAGGGGGATCGGATCATTTTCGGTGCTACCAACGTCTCAGGTAAGCGGGGAAAATGACCGGGAAATGTCAGGGTCACCTCTGCTGCCCATAAAAGTGATCCTTTGGTAAACCCACCTCCGAGACCACTTTTATCGGACGCCGGATCGCCCACTGTTTAAAAAAATATCGGGGTTATGTCAGCTAGCTGCTGCTGTAACCACAGTATATAACTTCAAAGTCATGACATATATATATTTACACATATATATATATATATATATATATATATATATATATATACCGTATTTATCGGCGTATAACACGCACCGGCGTATAACACGCACCCCAATTTAGGAGGGAATTTTAAGGAAAAAAAAACTTGAAGTTGAAGGGAAAAAAACTTACATTTAAATGCCCATCATTGCAGCCTTCTCAGTGCAGCCTTGCCCCAGTGCAGCCATGTCAGTGCAGCCTTGTCAGTGCAGCCATGTCAGTGCAGCCTTCCCCAGTGCAGCCTTGTCAGTGCAGCCATGTCAGTGCAGCCATGTCAGTGCAGCCATGTCAGTGCAGCCATGTCAGTGCAGCCTTCTCAGTGCAGCCTTGCCCCAGTGCAGCCTTCCCCAGTGCAGCCTTCCCCAGTGCAGCCTTCCCCAGTGCAGCCTTGTCAGTGCAGCCATGTCAGTGCAGCCATGTCAGTGCAGCCTTCTCAGTGCAGCCTTCCCCAGTGCAGCCTTCCCCAGTGCAGCCTTGCCCCAGTGCAGCCTTCCCCAGTGCAGCCTTGCCCCTGTGCAGCCTTCGATCCCCTTTTCCTTCCTTCTGGGATTCAAAATCGCGGACCGCGATTTGAAAATGGCGCCGCCGGCGCCGAAATACACAGAGCCGGTCCTCGGCTCTTTCCGGCGGCTCTCGTTTACTTTCGGTTTCACTCGTAGCCCCGAGCGGAGCTATCCGAACCTACTCGGATAGCTCCGCTCGGGGCTACGAGTGAAACCGAAAGTAAACGAGAGCCGCCGGAAAGAGCCGAGGACCGGCTCTGTGTATTTCGGCGCCGGCGGCGCCATTTTCAAATCGCGGTCCGCGATTTTGTTATTTTGACAGCTCGGATCGCAGGGGATCGGCGTATAACACGCACCTGCGACTTTCCCCTGATTTTAAGGGGAAAAAAGTGCGTGTTATACGCCGATAAATACGGTATATATACAGTGGGCGGTCCGGAAGTGGTTAAAAAATGGCTGTTGTGAGTCCTGTTGAATGCCACCTAGTCAGAATATTTAAATACTGTGCATGTACTCACTTTGATATTTTAGGGGTTTTTTTCAGAAAAATTAATACATTTTAATATTGATTTTTGATATTGAAATGGCTGCGGTTGGTCCTGTTAAAAATCTGGCTCAATTAAATAGGGTAAATACTTTGTCCATGCTCATTACACTATTATGTTGATTTTTCTTATAAAATAACATCTCAGAGAGAGATAACAATCTCAGAAAAGAACTGCTCTTTAAAATTAATGTCTTGATTTTATAAGTGGGGGTCCTGCTTAAAAACTGGCCTAGTTAAAATGTTGAAATTCTGTGCACATGGCCACTACAATATTCCTCGGGGTTTTTATCAAGGAAATAAATATACTCTGATTCATATTTCTTGATTTGAATGTTTAAATATGGCACATATAGTAATTATAATATATTGAGGGTTTTCAGTTTAATAAATATACTGTAATATTTCCTGATTTTTATTAGTGTGGATCTTATTTAAAAATGCGAGCATGGTCACAGTGTTTAAATACTGATAGTATTTCGGGGGACATTTAAGCTAAATATACTTTAATTTGATTTCTTGATTTAAAAGGATATCTGTGGATCCTGTTGAAGGTGCTACCAAGTTAAAGTGTTTAAATGTTGTGCACATAATTCCTTGATCATATTAAGGTATTTTTCAGTGAAAAAAATTCACTCTAATATTGATTCTTATTATAAATCAGCTAGTGTGAGTCCTGCATAAAAAAATTCAGGATCTTCCTAATGTTATGATAGTGTGCACATGCCTACTATAATAATTTAGGGGATTTTTTTCAGCTAAACAAATGAGCTGTAATCTTGATAGTTTGATTTAGAAATGGCCGCCCTGTCAATGTCACCCATTGGGAAACAGTTATGAAAATATTCCACCGCTGGTATTTTTTTCCTATCAGTCTGGCCCGTATACATCCTACCCTCTCGCCCAAATGCTGGAGGTGCAGTAAACATGATGGAACTCTACTTCACGTATGGTGGGAATTCCTTTTGGAAAACTATTGCTGCCCTTATCAAATCACTCACTGGTTCTTTTAGCTCCGCAGACAGCTCTCTCAGGGTTGGAACTGGAAGCCTGGCCTACTGCAATGCATTCTCTAGTATCCCATATCCGCATAGCTGCCCAACTCTCCATCGTTCATCAATTAGAAGAGCGTCAACCCACCTTCTCTCCAATCAGTGTTGCCAACCGTAAGTATTTTTACTGGTAGCCAGTAAGAAACTGCACGTTTCTCTTGACAGTAAATGCCAGTGACAGGAAAAGGTAAAGTAAAAAAATATGGCTCTGACGCTCGGCCGAGACCATCCGAGTGCTTGTTACAGGGTATTCAGGCAGCGCCGGTGGGTGGCAGGTTTGGTGGGGGGCAGGTCTGGTGTTCAGCAGGTCTGGTGCCTGAGTGTATCAGGTGATGTCATGGTGCAAGGGAGCCGAGCGGAGCAGCCGGAGCTTCGTATGCGGGTCTGTGGGATGGGAGCAAGGCAAGCCGAGAGCGGGACTGACAGTGCTGTTTGGACTGGAGTGGACTGAAGGGACCACCATGGAGAGAGAATGTCACTGTGACTCAGGAGGGGACGTGTCGTGTTTGTGAGGTGTCATCCTCATCTGTACTGCTGCACACTGCTGTCAGTGACACTGCGAGAGTCTATGTCATGTGTGTGTGCCGCCCATTCTAATTTCTTGCCCTCCTCAGTCCTGTCCCTGAGCTACTTACTTACTTTTTTGAAAATTAAATAAGAAATATGTTTTTTTTTTTGCCTTAATATCTAAATGAAATCATATTACATATTGTACTTGTTTGCAGCCTAAAAATACAGAACTGAAATTTTCACTTAAAACTAATTTTGTAACTTTTCAAAATGCCAGTAAAAACGTTGCTGTGCCAGTAAATTTTGGGTGCTGTTTCAGTAAATTTCATGTCTCCAAAATGTGATTACCATTCTTAATGAAAACTGCTTGATGGAAAGGCCAACCCCACATTAACTACTTCCGGACTGCCCACCGTACATATACTGCGGCCCGGCTGCGCGAAACAACGTACCTCTACATTGCTCGCACTTCCTGGTCTAGGGGCCTGAACGATATGGGCCGTTCTTGCCAAATTCGAGTGGCGCGTCACGCCCCATAATTCACTGCAGCATCGCAGTGCATTGCTGGCTGATGATTGGCCAAGCATGCACTATGACCCGCATGCTTGGCCAATCACAGAGCTGTCTGTACAGAGAGCCGTAATTGGCCAAAGCCAGGGTGGATTTAGCCAATTATGGCTCAGGGGATTTAGAACACGCCCCACACTATATAAGGCCACCTGCATGGCAGCCCTTGTAGTGTGTTCCGGCGTTGAGAGAGAGATAGATAGACAGAGAGACAGTGTCATTTGATTTAGGTTAGATAGAGTAGGCAGGCGAGTCAGTTAGCTGCACTTACAATGTAATGTGTATATATATATACATCCTAGGTGTTATATATATATATATATATATATATATATATATATATATATATATATATATATATACACTGTATTCAGTTTAGCTAGATTCGTTCCTTTTATTCTCTTCCTACTACTGACAGGCAGGCAGGTGTTTTTACAGTATTTACAGCTACCTGAAGAAAATTGCTGGTGTTCTTCTGATCCTATTAGTCCTATTAGCTACAGTATTTACAGTTAGTGTAGTGCGTCCTCTGCACAGTGTGCACCTAAAGCTACCTGAAGAAAATTAGTGGTGTTTTTCTGATCCTATTAGTACAGTACGGCAGGCAGCTGCAGTATTTACAAGTTAGTGTAGTGCCTCCTCTGCACAGTGTGCACCTAAAGCTACCTGAAGAAAATTAGTGGTGTTATTCTGATCCTATTAGTACAGTACCGCAGGCAGCTGCAGTATTTACAAGTTAGTGTAGTGCGTCCTCTGCACAGTGTGCACCTAAAGCTACCTGAAGAAAATTAGTGGTGTTCTTCTGATCCTATTAGTACAGTACCGCAGGCAGCTGCAGTATTTACAAGTTAGTTTAGTGCGTCCTCTGCAGCCTATCAGCGCGCATCAATGAAGGAGAAAAAATACTTGCTTGCAAAATTTTATAACAAATTATAAAAAATAGTTTTTATTTTCAAAATTTTTGGTCTTTTTTATTTTGCAAAAAATAAAAACCCCAGTGGTGATTAAATACCACCAAAAGAAAGCTCTATTTGTGTGGGAAAAAAATTATAAAAATGTCATATGAGTACAGTGTTACATGACAGCGCAATTGTCATTCAAAGTGTGACAGCACTGAAAGCTGGAATTTGGCCTGGGCAGGAAGGGGGTAAAAGTGCCCAGTAAGCAAGTGGTTAGGTATTAAACAATCTATTGCTGCAGGGAGAGGGAGGACAGAGCTAGAACGGATCTGTTTCCGCCCTTTTACTTAATCATTTCAGCTTCTGGGCAAAGCCTGGATGCCAACTGTCACAGACCCACCATCACCCGCAGGAGCTGCTGAGACCAGGTGATGTTTTAAAACCACACTGGGACAAATGGCCGCTATCCCAGTGCCAATTTAAATGAACAATGGGGGCTCAAGTGGTTAAAGTGGTGTTCCGGCCAAAATTATACTTTTTAAATAAAAATACCCCTATAATACACAAGCTTAATGTATTCTAGTAAAGTTAGTCTGTAAACTAAGGTCTGTTTTGTTAGTTTATAGCAGTAGTTTGTTATTTTATAAACTTACAGCAGGCCGTGGCCATCTTAAGTGTGGGCGTCTGAAGCCAGACTGTATTTCTTCCTGGATCTCATCCTTGCAGATCTCGCACATGCTCAGTGCAGCACAACCAGTGTAATAGGTTTCAGGTCAGGTTTCCATAGCAACGGCAGTTTCAGAGGAAGTTGCCGCCCCTTCCCAGAAGGCATTACAAACAGGAAATGATGCGATGGGCCGCGGCCAGGGAGGAGGAAGTGAAAAATGAATACAGCAGATATACAGTAAGTGCTGAGAAAAAAAATAAAAAAATATCCAATTTGTTTACAGTGCAGAGTTTAGTGAGGGATGCTGAAGAGTTGTAAAAGTGGGTGGAACTCCACTTTAACAGTTTTATTTTTCTGAGTCTCCCTTGTAACATTTTCACAAGCAGTCAATTAATGATGGCAATTGGAGGGGTCTGGACCCACTGAATAACACTGCCAGGGGTGCTTACAACTGTCAGATTTTATTCATATGGTTTAAACCCCTTTTTTCCAAAACAAACTGTTGCTGTAACTGATTTAGACGTGTTAGCTAAAGTTGGGGCTTACTTTTTTTTGTCACTTTGTTAACTATTTGAAGACCGGCATAGTAAACTAAACCCCCTTCCTGTCCCGGCTGTCGCGGCCATTTTCCGGTTTTCAGTACAGAGACATTTACTACAACACTGTACTCAAATGAATTTGATATCATTTTTTGAGACGAATAGAAACACCTTTTGGTGGTATTTAATCCCCACTGAGTGTTTTACTTTTTACTATATAATGAAAATTTTGGGGGAAAAAAGAGCCTGTGTCCTCTTAATTTTTGCTTTAAAGCTTTGTAAATAATTTCTTCATAGCTTTAGGCCAAAATGTATTATGCTACATTGCTTTGCTTAAAAAAAAATCAGTGTATATTGTTTAGTCTTTATGAAAGTTATAGAGACCACAGACTATAGTATATTTATTTGATAATTGACCAATCCTGATGTACTGACGGCCAATCTCATTTCTTGAGGCCCTAAAATGCCGGAATAGTACAAATACTCCCAATGACCTCTTTTTTGAAAATAGGCAGTCCAAGATATTTAGTAGACATGTGCAATTCGTTTTCGTCCCGAATAAAAATTTGGACAAATTTTTGGTTATTCTGAATCTGTGAATGAATTAATAACGAATAGTAACGAATTTCATTGAAATCCATTAAAATTAGTTTTGTTTATTCATTTTCTAATGAATTCCAACTTTTCAGGACAATAATGCACGGTACACACGGTCGGATTTTCTGATGGAAAATGTGCGATCGGAGCGTGTTGTCGGACATTCCGACCGTGTGTGGGCTCCATCAGACTTTTTCCATTGGATTTTCCGACACACAAAGTTTGAGAGCAGGCTATAAAATTTTCCGACAAGAAAATCCGATTGCGTCAATTCCGACCGTGTGTGGCCTGTTCCGACGCACAAAGTGCCACGCATGCTCAGAAGAAATTCCGAGCCGGAACAGCTCGGTCTGGTAAAATTAGCGTTCGTAATGGATACAGCACTTTCGTCACGCTGCAATGTCAAAAATTGTTTAATACAGCGCACTCTCTTCTTCTTTATAATGTGAGAAGAATGAAGTAGTTTTTCTGCTCATATTCACACAGAGTTCTCACAAACTTCTTTCTTCATTATTTAGCAGGATTCCCTCAATATATTTTGATTTGTCACATCTGACCAAATTTCTTTTTTGTTGTTTTATTTTTGTTTTGTATTTTTTTCAAGGCTGTTTTTCTTTTTTTTTGGGTTTGTATTTTTTTCAAGGTTGTTTTTATTTTGTGTTTTTTTGGGTTTTACTCCATAATATTTTTGTGTTTGTTTTGTGTGTCAAGTTACCACAACACCATTGATATCTTGTATTATTTAATCTCAAGGAGGTTGTTTGGTGTCGGTGTCTCTTGTTAATTTCATATTGTATATTAGAAATGTGATCCTATAATGGGGGAATTGGCGCTGTTCAAAATGGCGTTCAATGAATGTTAGATAATAAGTATTAAATTAATACCAATCAGTGATTTAAATAAATAAATTAAAATAACTGTGAATTGATAAATAATTAAGTAGTCCAGGTAAGAATATACCAAAATACAATATTATACTATAAAGTGCAAAGTGCTAGAAAACATGTGATCTGAGTATATCAATTAAATACAATTCATAAAGATAAAGGAATAGCTGACGGTGATATTAAACACCAAATAACATGTTACAAAAAATCTTTCAATTAAATCCACATAAAACCACTGTGAAAAAATAGCAAAAAAACAAAAATAGTGATATAGAAAGTACTGGCTGTAAAAAGTAATAATAAAAATTAATAATGAAAAATGAATAATAATAAAAAATTCTGTGTCCCGAAAAAAGATGAATAAAGTCTATAAAAAACTATAGTGTATCAATCCAAAAAGAAAGTTCTTGATATAATGGTATAACAAGTGCTCCCCGTCTTCAACTGCAACCCCAATCGTGCCCTCACTCACCAGAGCACCTAACCCCTGCAGGGATAATAGGCATGTAGGATAGGATCCAGCAGTGATGTTTCTAGATGATCCTCAGCACGGGTGCCGTTTTCTTCCCCCTTTTCCTATGTACCAGGGATGTCCTCTTAATGATCCCCAACGGTAGACATCCATATAATATAGAAAGAAAGGAGCCTCATGGTGTAAATCCAAAAAGCGAAATTTATTGTGAATAAAAACAATTAAAACGGGAGCTGACAGTGCTCCGCCGGCTGGCTCAAAGCCGATAGCTGTAGCAACAACGTGGTAGCGGTGTGTGTTTCACAGCCTGCCTACCAGAAACCGGAAGTCCAGAGGAAAAAACACACAAAAGCGACGTATGCGTACCACGTAGCCACGCTTCACGCGTTTCGTCACACGGACGTCATCTGAGGAGCAGCCATATTGGTACACCATACGTCTATCTATAGTACATAGAAGAAAAAGGGGATTTGGGACTTTAAATGAGGCAATTAGGTAGTGGAGATGAGTAATAACATATTTAAATTGCATTATGAAATGTTTATTGGTTATAATAAATAACAAACAATAAAAAGAGTATGCCTTTCATATACAGTAACAATGTATTCATTTCATATAAGTATAAGAATTATACACATAATGTAATAAAAAATATGCACGTATGCAACACATGGTTTGATATTGAGAATAGGAGAGCATAATGTTCTTGGCAGACACATGCCTGGTACCGATCGATGCATTTGCATGGTGTATGTATCATTACCGAATAAAGTAGTTGAAAGGAACAATGATATAAATGGGTAAAATTCCATATAAAATGTAGCTGGGGCATCAAAAATAGAGCTCGACGCGTTTCATGGGCATTCCCACTCATCAGGAGCTGATGTACCCCAAAATACCTAAAAATACATATAAAGATAATGAGCCATGATGTCTATGTGTAAAAGTAAAAGATAACAAGTATGTAAATGAATGAATGTTGGTATATCCAAATAGTTGGATCGAGCACACTCACCAACCCGGACAGCAAGTGCAGTGCGCGGCGATGGGCGCAGGACGGGCCAGAAGCATAACCAAATATCGGGATGGAGGCACTTAATTGCGCCTCATTTAAAGTCCCAAACTCCCCCCCTTTTTTCATAAATTATCGGGATGGAAGCAATTAGGTATATGGAATTGGTAGTGTTCCCCTACCCTCCCGGTGTGAGTTTTGCCCTTTATTATAGGGTACTGTCATATGCAAGATACTGCCCCATTATGGCTTATACATTATTCACATTGAATTTAGTCGTGGACATATTGTTTACAATTGTTTCTTCATTTTTATGTCATTTTCTAATGTTTCTAGACAGAACCTTGGTAACCAACCTTTTGCCACACATGGTTTTCTCCTATGGGGATATCGGGTGCGCCCTCCACCTGGCCAGTCTCTGTGCCTGTGTGTGGCGCATTGGACGTTTGGGCGTTGCTGGTCTTCCTCTCTGCGGGAGCTGCGATGCGCCAGCGGGTCCTCCCCTTCTCCCCATTCACTTTGTGACGGGAGACTTTGGGCGGATGCCCCTCTGCGCATCGGCGCCACGTACCCTACGTCGGGCGTGTGACGTCACATTCTGACGTCACCGCGCCGACGTACAGCGTGTCCATCCCGGTGTCATCACGGTAGGATTTCCTCCGCGCCGACCGCTGAGTGTACACTCAGCTCAGGTGCGGCGGCCCCTCCTCTATGTCACCCACGTGGCGCTGGCGGCATATTTATATTCCCCACTTGGAGCTGGCTGTCCACACGGCTGGTCTCTTCCTGGGATGATTGCACACCAGCCTTGCGGTTTACGTTTGGCCGGTGATGCTCCGATTTGCCACAATGGGGTAGGTGGTTGTTTGTTCCATCTGGGTTCAGATGTCTCCCCCCTTTGGTGATTTTACCCCCTTGTTTCACCCCTCCGTTCTCTCACTGTCAACCTTTTTCTTTGTTAACTATCACCACTACTTTTCATCCCATTTTGGCCACTCTACATTTTCAACTTCACCGTCACTTATGTGTAATATATAGATTTCCAATACTCATCCACCCCTTTTATCACACACACCATCACTTCTTTTGAGTTCTCTGCATCCACCATTTAGATTGATCACTGTTATTAGTACAACACTATTGTAAATTTACATATACACATTATATTTCTTTTCAGATATTCTTGCTTTCATCCCATCACAACATACTCCTGATTTTCAACACTTTCTGCATCATCTTGTCCTTCCCCATCCTGCCCGTTGTTGCATCTATATCTATGCCGCCTCAGCTCCCGTGAAGGGGTTATGCTTCTGGCCCGTCCTGCGCCCATCGCCACGCACTGCCCTTGCTGTCCGGGTTGGTGAGTGTGCTCGATCCAACTATTTGGATATACCAACATTCATTCATTTACATACTTGTTATCTTTTACTTTTACACATAGACATCATGGCTCATTATCTTTATATGTATTTTTAGGTATTTTGGGGTACATCAGCTCCTGATGAGTGGGAATGCCCACGAAACGCGTCGAGCTCTATTTTTGATGCCCCAGCTACATTTTATATGGAATTTTACCCATTTATATCATTGTTCCTTTCAACTACTTTATTCGGTAATGATACATACACCATGCAAATGCATCGATCGGTACCAGGCATGTGTCTGCCAAGAACATTATGCTCTCCTATTCTCAATATCAAACCATGTGTTGCATACGTGCATATTTTTTATTACATTATGTGTATAATTCTTATACTTATATGAAATGAATACATTGTTACTGTATATGAAAGGCATACTCTTTTTATTGTTTGTTATTTATTATAACCAATAAACATTTCATAATGCAATTTAAATATGTTATTACTCATCTCCACTACCTAATTGCCTCATTTAAAGTCCCGAATCCCCTTTTTCTTGTATTACCAAATATCGGGATGGAGGCACTTAATTGCGCCTCATTTAAAGTCCCAAACTCCCCCCCTTTTTTCATCTATAGTACATAGAGGCGCCATAATATCCAATCCAAACCTTGGCATGAAATCACACCCACAAGGCGGATGTAAAAAATCCCTAATGTTGGAATAAAGAGGTTTACACCAAGCGCCATCTAGTGGAATATTAGAATAATGTCATAGTAGGCGCCTCCATGTATACAATATAATCAGCAAATATAAATAGACAAAAATTGGTATATATATATATATATATATATATATATATATATATATATATATATATATATATATATATATGGAAATATATAAAAAAAAAAAAATATATATATATATATATATATATATATATATATATATATATATATATATATATATATATATTGTAGAAACTATATACTAAAAACAAAAGGTGACAATATGTGAAAAAGTAAGTCGCCTCCAGTAAATCAATTTAGATAAAAGTAAAAGAATATATTAAAAATAAAAATAGAAATAAAAAATAAAAATAAAAATGCAACTAGATGCCTCACCGCAGATTAGATAAAAAGCAGTTTAAGTCAATCTCCACATTTAGCCCTCTGGGTACCAAACAATCTAAACGGTATATCCATCTGGTTTTGTTCTGGGATATCAGATTTTTCTTACTACCCCCCCTCCAGTGGTCCTTGATGGTATCAATGCCATAAAAAACCAAACCAGATGGATCCCTATGGTGAAATTCATCAAAATGCCTGGAAAGGTTGTGTTTAGGGAACCCCTTTCTAATATTATTAATGTGTTCCCTAATGCGTACACAAAGGGGTCTGGTGGTCCTACCCACGTATTGCAATCGGCACAGACATTCGATGACCTAAGTCACATGGGTAGTATTGCAGGTGACCAGTTCTCTAATCTCATACTCGTTTCCGTTCCTTGATTTAAAGGAAGTTCTTTTCTTAGGTTGTTTCTTACTGACCCGACAAGCCATACATTTCTGGCACCTGTAAAAGCCCTTCATATTAGAAAACAGTTTGATAGTCTTAGGGGGGTCGATAACATTATGAACCAAATGGTTTCTAAGGGTTGGTGCTTTCCTATGGATAAAACGGGGGATCCATCTGGTTTGGTTTTTTATGGCATTGATATCATCAAGGACCACAGGAGGGGGGGTAGTAAGAAAAATCTGATATCCCAGTATGAAACCAGATGGATATACCCTTTAGATTGTTTGTTACCCAAAGGGCTAAATGTGGAGATTGACTTTTTTTTTTTTTAATTCTTTTTATTGATTTTTCATTTAGTACAAGACAGTAATACAACAAAACTGTATTCAAGGTGACCAATGTGGACACCCTCTATGGCATGGCCAACAGGGCCTTCCTATTCTGGCTAACATAGTTCGGCTATCTATCCTATTTGTCTCCCATATCCCCCTTCCCTCCCACCTCCCTCCCCACCACCCCAACTTGAGTCACAGCTCATCATATCGGATTTTAGATATCATATTACTTTTAGTCAGTCATTACACAAATCTTGTACATCTACACATTGTATCTATATAGATTACACCGTATTACTTTATCCATTTGATTGAAATCTGCTGGCATTCACCATAGGTATACTGCAATAACTATGTAATTTATATGCTTGTTTATCGTATCCTTATGTGGAGATTGACTTAAACTGCTTTTTATCTAATTTTTAATACGGACCACCTACCTAGTCCCCACAGGTCTTCCATTCTTCTGCCCTTTTTAAAGAAAAAATTTTATATTAATATTTTTTACATTATTATTCAGACCTTATAAGCTTATATACATACTTGCTTATAACATATATTGTTGTCACAGGAGACACTTTTAATTTACGATAGTATGGCCTTGTATTTATTCATCTTTCCTTATCCAACCTATGCGGTGAGGCATCTAGTTGCATTTTTATTTTTATTTTTTATTTCTATTTTTATTTTTAATATATTCTTTTACTTTTATCTTAATTGATTTACTGGAGGCGACTTACTTTTTCACATATTGTCACCTTTTGTTTTTAGTATATAGTTTATACAATATATATATATATATATATATTTTTTAATATATATTTCCATATAGATATATATATATATCTATATATATATATATATATATATATAGATATATATATATATCTATATATATATACCGTATATACTCGAGTATAAGTCGTCCCGAGTATAAGTCGAGACCCCCAATTTACCACAAAAAACTGGGAAAAACTTATTGACCCGAGTATAAGTCGAGGGTGAGAAATGCAGACGGTCAATAATGTCCATCTGCAGCTGCCTGCCTCCCTGTGTCCTGTGCAGCCTACCTGTACCCTGTACATGTGTGTCCTGTACATGTGTGTGTGTCCTGTACATGTGTGTCCTGTACATGTGTGTCCTGTACATGTGTGTCCTGTACATGTGTGTCCTGTGTGCATGTGTGTCCTGTGTGCATGTGTGTCCTGTGTGTATGTGTGTCATGTGTGTCCTGTGTGTATGTGTGTCATGTGTGTATGTGTGTCATGTGTGTCCTGTGTGCATGGGTGCATGTGTGTCCTGTGTGCATGTGCAGCCTACCTGTGTCCTGTGTAGCCTTCCTGTGGCGATCTCCATCCTCAGACAGCGGCCGTGTGATGATACTGTTCGGCGGCAATTCCACAGTTCAAAAGCCGCACCTCCTTCTCGTCTGTGATAGGCTGACCGCTGACTGCCTATCACGGACATTCTCTCATTCTCATACCACGGACGAGGATGAGAGAATGTCCGTGATAGGCTGTACACTGACAGCTGTTCAGCCTATCACAGAAGAGCAGGAGGCGCGGCTTTTGAAAGCTGGAATAGCCTCCGTGCATTATCAGCACACGCCGGCCGCCGTCTGCCTGCATGACACGCTGATCATGCAGACAGACGGCGCGGCCTCGAGTATAAGTCGAAGGGAAACTTTCAGCCCAAAAAAAAGGGCTGAAAAATTCGACTTATACTCGAGTATATACGGTATATACCAATTTTTGTCTTTACATTTCTTGATTATATTGTATACATGGAGGCGCCTACTATGACATTATTCTAATATTCCACTAGATGGCGCTTGGTGTAAACCTCTTTAGTCCAACATTAGGGATTTTTTACATCCGCCTTGTGGGTGTGATTTCATGCCAAGGTTTGGATTGGATATTATGGCGCCTCTATGTACTATATATAGACGTATGGTGTACCAATATGGCCGCGCCTCAGATGACGTCCGTGTGATAAAACGCGTAAGGCATGGCTACGTGGTACGCATATGTCTCTTTTGTGTGTTTTTTCTTCTGGACTTCTGGTTTCTGGTAGGCAGGCTGTGGAACGCACGCCGCTACCACGTTGTTGCTGCGGCTATGGGCTTTGAGCCAGCCGGCGGAGCACTGTCAGCTCCCGTTTTAATTGTTTTTATTCACAATAAATTTTGCTTTTTGGATTTACACCATGAGGCTCCTTTCTTTCTATATTATATGGATGTCTACCGTTGGGGATCATTAAGAGGACATCCCTGGTACATAGGAAAAGGGGAAAGAAAACGGCACCCGTGCTGAGGATCATCTAGAAACATCACTGCTGGATCCTATCCTACACGCCTATTACCCCTGCAGGGGTTAGGCGCTCTGGTGAGTGAGGGCACGATTGGGGTTGCAGTTGAAGACGGGGAGCACTTGTTATACCATTATATCAAGAACTTTCTTTTTGGATTGATACACTATAGTTTTTTATAGACTTTACTCATCATTTTTAGGACACAGAATTTTTTATTATTATTAATTTTTCATTATTAATTTTTATTATTACTTTTTACAGCCAGTACTTTCTATATCACTATTTTTGTTTTTTTGCTATTTTTTCACAGTGGTTTTATGTGGATTTAATTGAAAGATTTTTTGTAACATGTTATTTGGTGTTTAATATCACCGTCAGCTATTCTTTATTTTTATGAATTGTATTTAATTGATATACTCAGATCACATGTTTTCTAGCACTTTGCACTTCATAGTATAATTATGTATTTTGGTATATTCTTACCTGGAGTACTTAATTATTTATCGATTCACAGTTATTTTTATTTATTTATTTAAATCACTGACTGGTATTAAATTAATACTTATTATCTAACATTCATTGAACACCATTTTGAACAGCGCCAATTCCCCCATTATAGGATCTTGTTTGCTTGAATTTCACTAAGGTGATATTCTTTGTCGGGGGGGCTGCAGTTCCTCTTTTTGTCCAAAAGCGCGGAATAATTAATTTTTTATATTAGAAATGTACCTGCCTCCTCACCAACAAACTGTCCTTTTTGAAGGAAAACACACATAGGCGAGTCTAATTGAAACAAAAATTCCTTTATTAACCACTTCAGCCCCGGAAGGATTTACCCCCTTCCTGACCAGAGCACTTTTTACAATTTGGCTCTGCGTCGCTTTAATTGCTAATTGCGCGGTCATGCAATGCTGTACCCAAACAAAATTTGCGTCCTTTTCTTCCCACAAATAGAGCTTTCTTTTGATGGTATTTGATCACCTCTGCCGTTTTTATTTTTTGCGCTATACACAGAAAAAGACCGAAAATTTTGAAAAAAAAGGATATGCATGCTGTACCCAAACAAAATTTGCGTCCTTTTCTTCCCACAAATAGAGCTTTCTTTTGATAGTATTTGATCACCTCTGCCGTTTTTATTTTTTGCGCTATACACGGAAAAAGACCGAAAATTTTGAAAAAAAATGATATTTTCTACTTTTTGTTCTAAAAAAAATCCAATAAACTCAATTTTAGTCATACGTTTAGGCCAAAATGTATTCGGCCATATGTCTTTGGTAAAAAAAATGTCAATAAGCGTATATTTATTGGTTTGCGCAAAAGTTATAGCGCCTTCAAACTAGGGTACATTTTCTGGAATTTACACAGCCTTTAATTTATGACTGCCTATGTCGTTTCTTGAGGTGCTAAAATGGCAGGGCAGTACAAAACCCCCACAAATGACCCCATTTTGGAAAGTAGACACCCCAAGGAAATTGCTGAGAGGCATGTTGAGCCCATTGAATATTCATTTTTTTTGTCCCAAGTGATTGAATAATGACAAAAAAAAAAAAAATTACAAAAAGTTGTCACTAAATGATATATTGCTCACACAGGCCATGGGCATATGTGGAATTGCACCCCAAAATACATTTAGCTGCTTCTCCTGAGTATGAGGATACCACATGTGTGGGACTTTTTGGGAGCCTAGCCGCGTACGGGGCCCCGAAAACCAATCACTGCCTTCAGGATTTCTAAGGGCGTAAATTTTTGATTTTACTCCTCAATACCTATCACAGTTTTGAAGGCCATAAAATGCCCAGATGGCATAAAACCCCCCCAAATGACCCCATTTTGGAAAGTAGACACCCCAAGCTGTTTGCTTTGAGGCATGTTGAGTACATGAAATATTTTATATTTTGACACAAGTTGCGGGAAAGTGACAATTTTTTTTGTTTTGCACAAAGTTGTCACTAAATGATATATTGCTCACACAGGCCATGGGCATATGTGGAATTGCACCCCAAAATACATTTAGCTGCTTCTCCTGAGTACGGGGATATCACATGTGTGGGACTTTTTAGGAGCCTAGCCGCGTACGGGGCCCCGAAAATCACCGCCTTCAGGAATTCTAAGGTTGTAAATTTTTGATTTCACTCTTCACTGCCTATCACAGTTTCGGAGGCCATGGAATGCCCAGGTGGCACAAAACCCCCCCAAATGACCCCATTTTGGAAAGTAGACACCCCAAGCTATTTGCTGAGAGGCATGGTCAGTATTTTGCAGCTCTCATTTGTTTTAGAAAATTTTTTTTTTTCTTTTTTCAATTTTCAAAACTTTGTGACAAAAAGTGAGGTCTGCAAAATACTCACTATACCTCTCAGCAAATAGCTTGGGGTGTCTACTTTCCAAAATGGGGTCATTTGGGTTTTTTTTTTGCCAGGTGGGCATTCCATAGCCTCTGAAACTGTGATAGGCAGTGAAGAGTGAAATCAAAAATTTACGCCCTTAGAAAGCCTGAAGGCGGTGCTTGGTTTTCGGGGTCCCGTGCGCGGCTAGGCACCCAAAAAGTCCCACACATGTGGTATCCCCATACTCAGGAGAAGCAACAGAATGTATTTTGGGGTGCAATTTCACATATTCCCATGGCATGTTTGAGCAATATATCATTTAGTGACAACTTTGTGCAAAAAAAAAAAATTGTCTCTTTCCCGCAATTTGTGTCACAGTATAAAATATTCCATGGACTCGACATGCCTCTCAGCAAATAGCTTGGGGTGTCTACTTTCCAAAATGGGGTCATTTGGGGGGGTTTGAACTGTCCTGGCATTTTATGCACAACATTTAGAAGCTTATGTCACACATCACCCACTCTTCTAACCACTTGAAGACAAAGCCCTTTCTGACACTTTTTGATTACATGAAAAAATTATTTTTTTTTGCAAGAAAATTACTTTGAACCCCCAAACATTATATATTTTTTTTAAAGCAAATGGCCAACAGATTAAAATGGTGGGTGTTTCATTTTTTTTTTTTTCACACAGTATTTGCGCAGCAATTTTTCAAACGCATTTTTTAGGGAAAAAACACACTTTTTTAAATTTGAATGCACTAAAACACACTATATTGCCCAAATGTTTGATGAAATAAAAAAGATGATCTTATGCCGAGTACATAGATACCAAACATGACATGCTTTAAAATTGCGCACAAACGTGCAGTGGCGACAAACTAAATACATTTTTAAAAGCCTTTAAAAGCCTTTACAGGTTACCACTTTAGATTTACAGAGGAGATCTACTGCTAAAATTACTGCCCTCGATCTGACCTTCGTGGTGATACCTCACATGCATGGTGCAATTGCTGTTTACATTTGACGCCAGACCGACGCTTGCGTTCGCCTTAGCGCGAGAGCAGGGGGGACAGGGGTGCTTTTTTTTTTTTTTTCTTTATTATTTTTTTGCTTTTTTATCTTATTAAGAATCGGAAAGCTTTGGAGCGTTTCTGTGGAATGTTGATTCCCTGAAAATTCAGGGACAAAATGTTTAATGGTGCCATTTTAAGTAAGACAAGAGATGCTACTCATCCATATTCATATAATTCTGGTATACTGAAACATACGAGGTGAACATGAGAAGAAAGAAAGTAGAGAAGATACAGGAAAATAATAGAAAGAGATAAAGACCTGTAAAATAAGTGATAAAGTGATTTAGTACATTAATTAAATTGTAATATATTCTGATGGTTACCGGTGACATGGGAAAAGTTTCCCTATCAGGGGATAAAGGACCCCACATATTTTTAATGGGCGAGTGAGGAAGGTTAAATGGGGTACACGTTTCTACCGTGTACAGAGGAAAAGCCCTCTGAATTGACATCATAAAGATGTATTATAAATTAGAAAACCCTGTAAAGTCAATAAAAAAATAGTAGATTAACTAAATGAAACAGATAACTGAGTAATTAAATAAAAATTTCCTTAAATTCTCTAAATATTTCATTCATATCATGGAGAGGAGATAAAAAAGAAAAAAGATGTATCTGTTTAATTATGTTCAATATGACTAATAAATAATAGTAATAGTAGAATCTGAAGAAATTGATATGAGACTGTAATAGGGGGAAGTATTAAAAAAATAATAATAAAAATAAAAATTAATTTGCGACATCTATTCATGAAGTTAATGATAACTAAACAATAACAACTTTTTATAGGTAAGAGAAGAAAGAAAAATAAATAAATAAATACATTTATGGGGAGAAAAAAAAACAATAAGGTACCCCTTCTGGTAAAATGTCTATACCTTGTAAAAAATAAAATTAAAAATGTTGTATCTTAACACAGATATTATATAGGGGAATAAGGAACTATCAAAATGATAAAATAAATATATTTTGAAAGATATAAAATAAAAAATAGAATAAAAAATTAAAAAATGAACACCTTGTTCGGAATTGAATAAAAGCTTATGTGATATAATCAAACAAAATACAGCAAAACCAAAATAAGTCAAGGATTTTTAAGACATATTATAGCATGTTTAATTATTCAATCGTCTTTTGTCCTCTTAAATGAGACTGCGAGGGTGGAGGAAAGAAAAAAGACCCAATTATAACAGAACTCTACATCAATCCATGACATCTTCTTGTTCCAGAGGTGGGGATGAGTGGTGACTTCTCCTATGGGCTTGTTGATTAACAGTCTTTCCTGTATGTTGAGATGGATTTCGGTAATCTGATGAGGTCGTTCTTCGATTTGAGGAACTGGGTTTTAATGTAGATTCCACCAGGTGCAGGTCTTGTAATGCATGTTTCAATTCTTCAGGGGATCTACATATGAATTTAGAGCCTTGATATTTAAACCGGATGGAAAATGGAAAACCCCATTGATATATAATTTGATGTTTTTGAAGTATTGTTAATTGAGGTTTCATAGAGTGCTGTTTATTTATGGTCAGTTGAGATAAGTCAGTGAATAATTGATATTCGTGTTCTTGAAAAGAGAGAGAATTTTTACCCCTAGCAGCAGTTAGCAGTTGCTCTTTTGTGCGATAAAAATGTAGTTTAGCGATAATAAACCATAACATACAAGGCCATTCACAACATCGCCCCCATCTACATCACCAACCTCATCTGCAGATATCGCCCAAATCGCCCCCTCCGCTCCTCCCAGGACCTCCTGCTCTCTAGCTCCCTTGTTACCTCCTCCCATGCTCGCCTTCAGGACTTCTCCAGAGCCTCTCCCATCCTCTGGAATTCCCTGCCCCAGTATGTCCGATCAGCCCCTACCCTGTCCACCTTTAGGAGATCCTTGAAAACTCATTTATTCAGGGAAGCCTATCCCACATAACTGTCCCTGAGCCACCCCCATCAAATCATTCTTTGCAGCTATTACCTTTTGTACCACCACCCCCTCCCTTTAGAATGTAAGCTCTACGAGCAGGGCCCTCCTGTACCTTTTGTATTGAACTGTACTGTAATTGTGTTGTCCCCCTTATACATTGTAAAGCGCTGAGTAAACTGTTGGCGCTATATAAATCTCGTATAATAATAATAATATCACGTGGAGGACCTTCTATTTTCTTTGGTTTTAGAGCCCTGTGGACTTCATCAATTTCAAGGCGTTCTGATGGTACCGTTGGTAAAAGTTCCTGGAACAGGGCTGTAATGGTTGAATGTAAATCCAGTACTGTTTCTGGAATTCCTCTGATTCGGATATTTGACATTCTGGCTCCGTTTTCAAAGTCATCCAATTTAGACTGTAAAATTAGATTTTCCTCTTTAAGATTTTAAATGTCTGTGGAATTATCCTGTGTTACCTGTTCAATCTCCTCAACTTTTATTTCTAATGCTGCCGTACCGGTGCCCGATTCTCTGATTTCCTTAGTGAGATTGGTTGTAATTTGTTCTGATCTCAGGGCATTTTGTAACAGATTCTCAAATTGTTTTAAAATATTGGGAGTAACAGAGGCAGCTTGTGGAGAGTCTTGTGAAAGTGAGAAATCTGTAACAGTATCATCTTGAAAGTCTGTATTTGTATCAAATTGTTTCAAATGCTGCTTCTTTTTCTGTGTCTGTGTGCGGACTGTGGCGCTCTATGAGGTAGACGGCGGCGCCATGTTAGGAGAAGCCCGTGTCTGTAAGTGTTTAATAGCAGCGGATTTAAACTTAGTCTTACTACCACCTAACACCGTATTTTGTGTTACCCACGGAGCTCTGAAGACTTGGGAGGCTGAGGGTGTAGTTAGCGTGTTAAAATTCAACAGATTTCCGCTGTAGACCGGCTTTTTCTTCTGTACGGGTACGGAGCTCTAACGGTACATTACCGTCCTGTCAGGCTCTGCGCATGCGCCCCCCGTAATCTGGTTTTCCAAGACGGATTGATGACATGGGCAGCAGCAGGGAGGTTCCTTTTTTTTGTTTACGGACATTGATCTGTCATCGGGAAAAAATTATGGAACAGCATCGGGCTTCAAAACCCTTGTTTTTTTTTTTTTCATGTAATATGACTGCTGAAAAATGGGCAGAGCACATCCTGAAACGATCTCCGTTTGTGTCTTTGAAAATTTCTTCAGCATCTAAGGCCTTCTTCTCTCAAAGTAGATGAGACAATCCATAGTTTGATCATATCCAAAACGTGGAGTTTTACATCAGGAGATTTATATTTGTCCTATGTGGGCAGGAATTAAATATGCACTTCAGCATTTTTATGTAATCTGAAAATAAAATATAGTAAATTTTTTTAATAATAATAATTTTAATTAATATATATTCGGTTACATTATTAGTAAATTTTAATCTAATATTTAAAAAAAACAAAAAAACAATTAATATGCACAATATAAAAAATATTGTTCACTAATGCCTATAAATATATTATACTCTCAAATCATTTTCTATGGACCCCATGGTAGCAAGATAAATGAAATACATCACAGGTTATATAATTTAATGATCAATAATAGCAGTCTTCCAATCTTTACCTCTACAACAATAGACTTAGGCTCGGTTCACACAGGGGCAACACGATTTCAGCGCGACTTTGTACGGCGACTTCAACGCGACTTCAGCGCGACTTTAGCAAATTACAACGCGACTTCAAGTCGCCTCCAGGACAGGCGACTTTGGCTGTGGCCAATCACAGGACAATCAGCTCTCTGGGAGGGAGGGGTTTGCCTGGGCAAACTAAATTTTTTGCCTGCAAAGTCGCTTGACTGTAGAGAGAGATCCGACTTGGAGGCGACTTCCATTGATTTCTATGGTACAGGTCGCCTACCAAGTCGGATCCAAGTAGTACAGGGAGTACGCTCTGAAGTCAGAGCGACTTCAGTAGTGTCTATTAAGACGCTCCCATTCACTGTAATGTGAATCTCCTTCTGGGGCGACTTGGTGTGAACCGAGCCTTAGTGGGTCCTGAGAAGCGGAGTTAGGAATCAAAACATTTGACACAAAATATAATCAGGGAAAAAAAATGTTAGTTGAGGTTACATGCACGCTGAGAGTTATCGAGGAGCGTAAGGTAATATGATTGTTTTTGACATTTTAAAGTGGTTGATTACCCTTATATTTAATTAAAAAATACAGGTAATCCTATAGTAAGGCATACCTGTACGTAAAATGAATATATAATAAACATATACGGTTTAGTAGATATTCACTTTGCATGCGATACAGTGGCCTTGTTCTAAGGTAATTTTTTTCAGAATAAGCTAGTATGCGGTTTCTCCACCTTTATTTCCCCTTCTGCAGCAGTCACCTTTAATAAAAAATTGAAACAAATAAATAAAACTATTCAAAATCTAGAATAACTTAATTATATATTTGCAAATTGGTTTGTGCAAAAGTTATAGTATCTACAAAATAGGGGATATATTTATGGCATTTTTATTATATATATTTTTCTAATTGTAATTGTTGTGATCTGCGATTTTTATTGGGACTGTAACATTGAGACAGACAGATCAGACACTTTTGACACTTTTTTGGGACCATTGACATATATACAGCGATCAGTGCTAAAAATAGCCACCAATTACTGTATAGATGTCATTGGCAGGGAAGGAGTTAACACAAGGGGTTAAATGTGTTACTTGGGGAGTGTTTCTAACTGTGGGGGGATGGGACTGCCTGAGGAAGGAGACCGATTGTTGTTCCTAAGCATTAGGAACAACCAGGGCCGGTGCTACCACTAGGCAAACTAGGCGGTCGCCTAGGGCGCCCTGCTGCCTAGGGGGCGCCCAGCCACTGGTCTTCCTACTCTCTTCTCTCTGCAGCAAGCAACTAAGTCTCAGCATCAGCAGGCAGCCGCAGCTCCGTTCACACATAGTGTCAGAGGTGCAGCAGTGGTGGACTGTGTCTGTGTCCCGAATCCCGCAGCAAGCAAACATTCATTGATGGGCGCTGGTGAGGCTACATTTGATGGGCGCTGGTGAGGCTGCATTTGATGGGCGCTGGTGAGGCTGCATTTGATGGGCGCTTTATTAAAAAGGTGGGATTTACATGGGCAGGGAAAAGGGAGTGGAGTCATCTGGGGGGGGGGGGGGGGGGGGGCGGCAAAATGAGGTTTCGCCTAGGGTGTCAAAAATCCTTGCACCAACCCTGGGAAGAACTGATCAGTCTCCTCACCTCTGACAGAACGAAGATCTGTATGTTTACATTGACCTCCGTTCTCTCTCAGGAGCGATCGCGGGTGCCTGCTGGACATCGTGACTGCCGGGAACGTGCATCGGCTCCGTTGACATGCGCGCGTCACCTAGTGCCCTTAAAGTGGCCAACGTACATTTACGATGGCTCGCCCAGGGGAGCCAACCTGCTGCAGTTAAGCAGTTAACACTTGGCGACCAGCCGTCGTCATTATAATGCGGCAGGTCGGCACAATCCCGAAAACCGTCGTAGCTGTACATCGGTCCCTTTAAGCGGGATAGCAGACATGCACCCGCTGCACTGCGGGGGTGCCAATTGCTGGTGACCGGCGGAAGTAAGTGGAATCCTCCCATCAGGATTGCAGACAGCAATAAAAATCCAACTGAGGTTGTAACCCTTTCCCCATTCTATCTAAAATCCATGAACTGTCTTGCTTGGTGCTCTGCTTTAATATCGTTAGATTTTTAACCACTTAAGGACCAGGCCTATTTTTCAAACTTGTTTTTCTTTATTACTTAGAACCCCCAAACATTTTTTTTCTAACACCCTAGAGAATAAAATGGCGGTCGTTGCAATACTTTCTGTCACACCGTATTTGCGCAGCGGTCTTACAAGCGCACTTTTTTTGAAGAAAAATATTTTTTTGAATGGAAAAATAAGACACCAGTAAAGTTAGCCCAATTTTTTTAATATTATGAAAGATAATGTTAAGCCGAGTAAATTGATACCCAACATGTCATAATTCAAAATTGTGCCCGCTCGTGGAATGGCGACAAACTTTTACCCTTAAAAATCTCCATAAGCGACGTTGAATTTTTTTTACAGGTTGCATGTTTTATTTTACAGCGGAGATCTAGGGCTAGAATTATTTCTCTTGCTCTTCCGATCGCGGCGATACCTCACATGTGTGGTTTGAACAACATTTTCATATGCGGGCGCGACTCACGTATGCGTTCGTTCTGCACACGAGCTCGGCGGGATGGGGCGTGTTTAATTATTATTATTTTTTTCTTATTTATTTTACCTTTTCATTTTACATTGTTCTTTAAAAAAAATAGTGACACCTTTATTCCTATTACAAGGAATATAAACATCCCTTGTAATAGAAATCAACATGACAGGACCTCTTTAATGTGAGATCCGGGGTCAAAAAGATCGCAGATCTCATATTTACACTAAAATGCAAAAGAAAAAAAAAAAGTCTCTTTAACCACCTCAATACTAGGCACTTTCGCCCCCTTCCTTCCCAGACCAATTTTCAGCTTTCAGCGCTCTCGCACTTTTAATGACAATTACTCAGTCATGCTACGCTGTACCCAAATGAAATTTTTATCATTTTGTTCGCACAAATAGAGCTTTCTTTTGGTGGTATTTATTCACAACTCCATTATTTTTTTTTTTGCGATATAAGCGCAAAAATAGTGGAAATTTGGAAAAAAAACAATATTTTCTTTTTTCTGTTTTAAAAGAAATCCAGTAAAATCGAATTTTGTCATAAATTTAAGCCAAAATGTATTCTGCTACATGTTTTTGATAAAAAAAATCCTGTTAAGTGTATAATAATCGGTTTGTGTGATCACGGACATATGTACGCAAATGATCATGTACAGATGTGTGCAGGTGATCACGTACATATGTGTGCAGATTACCATTGGGACATGTGATTTTAGTGGGACATATGTGGGGGACAGCTTTTTTTATTATTTGGGGACATGTGTTTTGGGAACATGTGTGTTTTACATTATGTGGGGACATGTGTGTGTTTTACATTATGTGGGGACATGTGTGTGTTTTACATGTATGTACTTACATGTGTGTTGACACTAGGTTGGTGATCAGTGAGTAAAAAGCTGTAAAAAACAGCTCATACTCACTGATCATCAGCCGGCTGCAGCGATCCCCTCTCCTCTCCTCCTCAGCGACAACTTCCATGTGAGGAGAGGAGAGCTGATTGCCTAGCAACCGGCTGTGTTTACATCACATGACGGCTGTGATTGGACACGGCCGTCATGTGATCAGGAGGGCCAATCACAGAGCCCTCCTGCCGATCCGAGACGCGCCCTGTCCGGGTGACACGAGCGCATCGGGATCGCGCTGCTGCGCGGGCACGCGCGCGCGATCACGCTCCTTCTGAGGGACGTTCCTGAATGTCCACTCAGAAGGAGAGAGCGCCCAACCGGCCGTTTATGTACATTGGCCGGGTGGGAAGTAGTTAAGAGGTACAGTAGGTGACCGCGATATTGTGTCAATCTCACCACTTTTCTCGGCGAGATTTGACACCTACGAGCCCCGTCGCGGGAGCCAGCGCCGAGATGGCTCACTCATCGGGAAAGGAAAACTTTTTTTCCTTTCGCGATGAGCGGCAGGCAGTGCTGACAGCTGTCTGGTATGAATCCTGAGGGGGAACGCCGCGCCAAATTTTAAATGAAAAACTGGCGTGGGTTCCCCCCAGGGGCATACCAGGCCCTTAGGTCTGGTATGAATTTTAAGGGGAACCCCCTGCACCGAAAAATCGTCGTGGGGGTCCCCCCAAAATCCATACCAGACCCTTATCTGAGCACGCAGCCCGGCCGGTCAGGAAAGGGGGTGGGGATGAGTGAGTGCCCCCCCAACCCTCCTGAGCCGTACCAGGCCGCATGCCCTCAACATGGGGGGGTTGGTGCCTTGGGGGAGTGGGGCGCCCTGCGGGCCCCCCCACCCCAAAGCACCTTGTCCCCATGTTGATGAGGACAAGGGCCTCTTCCCGGCAACCCTGGCTGTTGGTTGTCGGGGTCTGCGGGCGGGGGGCTTATCGGAATCCGGGAGCCCCCTTTAATAAAGGGGCCCCCAGATCCCGGCCCCCCACCCTATGTGAATGAGTATGGGGTACATGGTAACCCTACCCATTCACCTAGGAAAAAAGTGTTAATAAAAAAAACACTACACAGGTTTTAAAAGCAATTTATTAGGCAGCTCCGGAGGGGGGGTCTTCTTCCGACTTCTTCTCCCGGTGTTCCACCTCTTCTCCTGGGCCCCTCCGATATCTTCTTCCAGCTCTCTTGCTAACAGGAGGGGCCCGGTCTGCTGCCGCTGTCCAGTTCTTCTCTCGTATCTTCTGCCGGACTCCCCCGCTATCTTCTTCCAGCTCTATTGCTAGGGGGGACCCGGTCTGCTGTGCTGCCTTGTCTCTTCTTCTTCTTCTGATGTTGATACGACACTCACTCCTGCTGAAATGGTGTGTCCGAGCTGCGGAGCCATTTATATAGGCGGTGACCCCGCCCCCTTGTGACGTCACATTCACTTGTGACGTCACTTGTGACCCCCCTCCGGAGCTGCCTAATAAATTGCTTTTAAAACCTGTGTACTGTGTTTTTTTTTGTTAACATTTTTTAACTCTGGGCACCTTCCCACTTCCAGCACACTTTGGTAACCACAGGAAAGCAAAGTTAACAATACAGGTCAATACAATTACTAGGGAGCTCCCCCTACTTTATGATGCAGTCCCTCTTAATATCAATAGGATGCAAGGCCTTGCAATAAGAGATGCAGTCTTTAGTCTTCTGTCTTCTGCTAGCTATTTGTGTTGTAGTAATTGTAATCCACAAAGTTGAACAAACAAGGATTATTGTAGGGTGAGTGTTAGAACTGTACTTGCCATGCAGCACACTTAAACTACCTTTGGTGTAATTGGTTCCAAACCGCACAGTGTCAGTAATCAATGTACTGTAGGCTTGAGGCCTGCTTAAACTCAGTCTTTTTCTTAAGATCTCCTCCATGGGACTACAGGTCCCAGCAACACTGTGTTCATAGTCTAAGTGTGAAAAGGTGCGTTAATAACTATGGACGGCAGCCCTCTCACCCAAACAGGCCTGGAGGATAGCACAGCTCCGCTCCGGTTGTCTCAACCTTGCTTCACACCAACCGGCGCCGTCACACCTCTCCGTTCCACAAGATGAACTGGGACCCTCTGATGGCTCCGACAGGTGCCTCTGGATCCTTCTCGTTCTGGTCGCACAGTCTCTTCAGCACACAGGTGTTGAGCAGAGTCGCTGGCTGTTCCGCTCCGCAGTTGGTGTAGGCCGCGCTCTCTGGAAACCTCCTCACAGGTCCTTGTAGGCAGGCCACACATCCAGAAGAGAACTAAGATAACCGAGCGTGGCCCTTTTATAACCTACCCAGCATGCAATTCAGTACTGAGTTTTCATGGGTAGGTCACTCGGCATCCTGGGTAGGTAAGTCTTTGTAGAATGTAAACAAACAGTCACTTCCTGTAACATTTCTCTATATTCTTGAAATAGAAAGTAAAATTAAGTCCATTTCACATTTAGGCCACTAGATGGTGCCAAATACCAAGGTATGCATTGTCTATACTTTTACATTGCATTGTACTAGCAGACAAAAATATCAACGCTACATACTCCCCCTGCTTGAACTCTTTGGTCCCCAAAGATATTTAAAATCTTTTTCCTTTTACACATTTTTGCCTCTAGGCGATTGCATGATACAGACAGAGGAGCTTCCCACCAATTTTCATGTGATGGGGAGCTGTCCTGTACACCCACAGCTGACACCTTGGTGTCTTGTACAGATGTTTCAAGGGGTGAGATGGGGTTTAGCCTTTCTGAATCAGCAGTTGAAGGACCTGGCATCTCAGGATTGCTCCTGGCAGTGAATTGAGTCCCTTCAGAGCATTCACCCAATGTATCATAAAATAATCTTTTTGGCAGGCAAGTTACTCTCTTCGTTCTCTGTATTTTTGGCGTCTCAGGCAAACTGACATTTTCTTCAACTCCTTCTCTCGCCTGTACATCCACCTCTGTCTCTTGTACTCCAGATTCAACACCAGCACTAAGATCCTCTAGGTCTGTTTCCAACAGGAGGACTTGAGACACCTCTAAGTCTTCTCTCAATCTGCTTTGGGGTACAAACTTAGGGGCCTCTGGTCAAAGGATCCCATTAGGCACTCCTAACGTGTAAAATGAAAAGTCTGCTTCAGCTTCTGACACTTCAGATGGCCACAGCCAGCTTGTTTCCACAAACATCAACCGGTAGGGTGAATATCCTGTAGCATCACTTTTGGTACTATTGTAAGCATGCACCAATGCAGTGATGTGTCTGCTCCAATGCGGTTTTTGTTCAGAGGTCAAGGTCCCCAACATGTTGAGAAGAGTTCTGTTAAACCTCTCCGGTTGAGGGTCTCCTTGTGGGTGATAGGGAGTAGTCCTGGACTTCTGGATACCTAGTAGATCCAAGTCTTCTGATCAGAGCACTCTCAAAGTCCCTCCCCTGGTCTGAATGGATCCATTGAGGCAAGCCATAGTGGACAAAGAACTTTTCCACCAGAACCTTCGCCACTGTAGCCGCTTGCTGATCTTTGGTGGAGAATGCCTGAGCATAGCGGGTGAAATGATCAGTGACTAATAGAACATTTCCTTGTCCACTCAAGTCAGATTCCAGACATAGAAAATATATGCAGACCAGGTCCATTGGCCCTTGACTCTCTAAATGGCCCATTGGGGCAGCTCGCTCAGGTAAGGTCTTCCTCTGTATACACCTGAGGCAGGAATGACAGTAGCTCTTCACTTTGGTCCTCATGTAGGGCCAGTAGAACCTGTCCCTTACCAGCTGGAGAGTCCTTTCTGATCCCAGATGGCCATGTTGATCATGCAGAGCAATCAGTACCTTTTCTCTGTGCTTCTCTGGCAGAAACAATTGCCACTTCTCTTCAGGATCTTCCGAGGGGCCCCTTCGGTAGACCACCCCTTGTTGCAGCTGTAACCCTTCCCATTCTTTATGTAGCAGGTGAGCTTCCTTCTGAGTGCTCTTGAGAACTAGATCAGGGTGTTGACTCTCCAAGGCCTTCAAAACCAAGCCACAGAGTGTATCTTCCTGTTGGTCTCTCCAGGAGGTCTTTTCCAGATATCTTGGGTAGACCCTCCTCTATGGTCTGAGTGACATTACAGTAGCATTTAGGCACTCCTGCAGCAGACACTCTGACTTCTTCAGCTCTGGCTCTACCTTTTCCTTTCTGTTCTGCCCCTTCACAGAGAGCACTTACTCCTTCAGGGGTAAGTTGGGTCCATTCTTCTGGGTGACCCTGGGAACAGTGGGGTCTTCTTGACAATGCATCCGCATCTCGGTTACCAACCCCTGGTCTGTACTTCAGGCTGAAGGTAAATGCCGAGAGGGCAGCCAACCACCTGTGTCCTGTGGCATCCAGCTTTGCGGTGGTGAGCAAGTATGTGAGGGGGTTGTCCGTCTTGACCACGAACTCCGCACCATACAGGTAATCTTTTAGCTTGTCCACCACAGCCCACTTCAATGCCAGAAATTCAAGTTTGTGAGTGGGGTAGTTCCTCTCAGCAGGGACTAGACTTCGGCTCACATAGGCAATGGGCCTTAGGTGCCCATCATGTTCTTGGTAAAGCACTCCGCCCAGCCCATCTTGGCTGGCATCCACGTGCAGTTTGTAGGATTTGGTAGGGTCTGTATAGGCTAAGACTGGAGCAGTAGTAAGACTCCACTTCAGCTGTCTGAAGGTTTCTTCGCATTGCGGAGTCCACTGGTCTTGGATGCACTCTTTCTTCTTCCTGGGCCCCTCTTTTGGCTTTCCAGGATTATCCGGGTCTAAGCCAGTTTCCTCTTGGTTCTTTACCAGCTCAGTGAGTGGGTGAGCTATCTTGGCAAACCCTTCCATGAACCTCCTGTAGTAGGAACAGAACCCTAGGAATGACCTAAGCTCGGTCACATTTGTGGGTCTGGGCCAAGAGGTGACGGCTTCTAGCTTCTTAGGGTCCATTGCTACTCCTTCTGCAGACACGATGTGTCCTAGGTAGTTTACTGAGGGTTGATAGAACTGGCACTTTTCCATTGAGAGCTTCAGGCCTTCATCATGGAGCCTCACCAGGACTTTCTCCAGGCGCTCTTCATGCTCTTCCAGTGTTCGGCCAAACACTATGATATCCAAATACACCAGCACCTCAATCAAGTTCATGTCACGCACAGTCTTCTCCATCAATCTCTGGAAAGTTGCTGGAGCCCCAGAAGAAGAAAGAGTCCATCTAAGACCAGTGGACTCCGCAATGCGAAGAAACCTTCAGACAGCTGAAGTGGAGTCTTACTACTGCTCCAGTCTTAGCCTATGCAGACCCTACCAATTCCTACAAACTGCACGTGAATGCCAGCCAAGACGGGCTTGGCTGGCATCCAAGTGCAGTTTGTAGGATTTGGTAGGGTCTGCATAGGCTAAGACTGGAGCAGTAGTAAGACTCCACTTCAGCTGTCTGAAGGTTTCTTCGCATTGCGGAGTCCACTGGTCTTGGATGGACTCTTTCTTCTTCCTGGGCCCCTCTTTTGGCTTTCCAGGATTATCCGGGTCTAAGCCAGTTTCCTCTTGGTTCTTTACCAGCTCAGTGAGTGGGTGAGCTATCTTGGCAAACCCTTCCACGAACCTCCTGTAGTAGGAACAGAACCCTAGGAATGACCTAAGCT
The DNA here is from genome assembly GCA_037952835.1 of Lithobates septentrionalis. Classification (NCBI taxonomy): domain Eukaryota; kingdom Metazoa; phylum Chordata; class Amphibia; order Anura; family Ranidae; genus Lithobates; species Lithobates septentrionalis. Next base: position 334,232 of record JBBDGP010000851.1, on the reverse strand, counting down.
CGGTCACATTTGTGGGTCTGGGCCAAGAGGTGACGGCTTCTATCTTCTTAGGGTCCATTGCTACTCCTTCTGCAGACACGATGTGTCCTAGGTAGTTTACTGAGGGTTGATAGAACTGGCACTTTTCCATTGGGAGCTTCAGGCCTTCATCATGGAGCCTCTTCAGGACTTTCTCCAGGCGCTCTTCATGCTCTTCCAGTGTTCGGCCAAACACTATGACATCATCCAAATACACCAGCACCTCAATCAAGTTCATGTCACCCACAGTCTTCTCCATCAATCTCTGGAAAGTTGCCGGGGCCCCAGACAGGCCTTGTGGCATGCGATTGAACTCGAAGAATCCTACAGGGGTAATGAAAGCAGTCTTCACCCTATCTTCAGGGCACATGGGGATCTGGTAATATCCACTTTTTAGATCCAGCACGCTGAACCACTTCGCCCCTGACAGGCTCTGTAAGGCATCTTCTATCTGAGTTGTGATGTATTGGTCAGGAATGGTCCTTTGGTTCAGTGTTCTGTAGTCAATACACAACCATAATGACCCATTCTTCTTCCTCACTACCACTATTGGTGAGGCATATGGTCTCCGGGGACTCTCTGATAATCCCTGTTCTCTTCAGCTCCTCCAGCTGTTCTCGTAAGTCTTCCAGATCTCCCAGTGGAATCTGTCTGACCCTCTCACTGAATGGTTTATCTTCTTCCAACCGAATTTTGTGTTCAGCACTCTTTGCAAGCCCCACATCGAACTCACTTTTTGAAAAGGCCGTTCTCCATCTCAGGAGCTGGGTTTTAGCCCTCTCTATCCAAGCTGGGGTAAGGGGTGTGTTCTTTGGGTAGAACTCTTCCAGAGAAATTTCCCCCTCTTATCCTCCCATAATACCACTCAGGGAGACTGGGGTTGCTTGAGCCACCTATTCCAGCAGAATCACAAAAAAGAAAGCCAGATGAAATCCGATCATTCTTCTAGAAATACATTTTCACATTTACAGTTTAACATTACATTTTGCTTACACAAACATCCCATAAGTGGCATTCAGAATGTCCTAGAGTTAAATTATTGATCTATGAATTCTATTCAGTTTGTTTTCTTACATATTAACTTGAAATAATTTATTGTGGATAAATATCTTCTTGGAAAAAAAAACAGCTAAAGGGAAATTACAAATCAGAAGAATGCCCCATCAAGATACCACATTATACAATTGATTTGATCAAGTTAAAAGAAAAGGAATAAATCATCAGTTAAAGAAGATACAGATTATCAGGTAAGGCTGTACACCAGATCCAGAAAACATAGCCGACTGACCCTCTGGCTGGCATCGTCACAAGTGAGGCTGTTGTGTTTTGGACACTGACTGAGACTTTCCCTCTGCTTCGCTTAAGTGCCTTGGTCGACAACACTTCTGGGATTATTTCCAGACCTTTACCTTCCTTCTGGCTGTCTGTCTCAAGAACAATGAATGGGCCGGGTTGTCTCCAACTCAGTTTGACCGAGGCTTTTAGACAGACTACCTCTCCCAGTTGGACCACTTTTTCACTCCTGTCTAGTCGCCAGATCTTTCCCACTCCCTCCAAGGGGGCTTCCTGTTCTTGCACTAGATCCTGGTACACTTGTGTTAGCATGGGGTGTACACTCGTGGCTGGAGTGCTCTTCTCCTGTAGAAGTGGTGTCAGAAGTCTTCGGACCAGGTCAATATTGGTCCCAATGATGAGGGAGCTTCTATCAGCCCCTGGCGGGTGAGGACACACCACTGCTAAGGTATTGAAGGTTTCTCCCTTTCCCGCCACACTTGGGTCAAAGGTGAGTTTGATGGGGAGGTAGCCATTATAAGGGAAGTTCTGTGTCCCTAGGCCCCATATCTCCAATTCCTCCAGCTTCTGCAGTGGCAGGTGTTTCAGATGTTTCTCATAGAAGTCTCTATACAACAGGGTCACTTGGGCTCCAATGTCTAACAAAGCTTTAGTGTAGATTCCTTCCACTTGGATGGAGATAATTGGAGAAGGTCCCACTAGCTTGGGAGGGAATCCATGAGGAGTGGATGATTTGACCTGTTTGGTAGCTTGTACCTTCACCCCTTTCTTCCGTGGACGCTTTTTCTCCTCGGTTTAGCTACGGTCCTTGGGGTTTGGTATGGGGTTGTTTGGAGTTTGCTGTTGTAATAGGACGCCCAGTTAACTCCCTCATTGGGGCCCTCTGAAGTTTTCGGCCAGCTTTTGGCGCTTTGTTTCTGCTTTTGGGCTTGGGCATACTCGCCTGTAATGTCCAACCCCTCCACAGTTGAAACAGGGCTTGTGTCTTTCCACAACTATGTGGCTTACTTGAGTCCTCCATCTGGTGGATTAGTGGGCCTGGTGGTCAACAGGGCTATCATTTCCATCAACTGTGCCACTTGTTTCTGGAGAATTTCGATCCGAGGGTCGCCATTTGTTGCACTAGCTGTCCTGATTCCAACTACTGATTTTGGTCTTTGGGTCTTTTCTTTTTTTCTCTCAAGGATGGCTTCCTCTTCCCTCACAATTCGGATATCCGGTCCGGGTACTTCAGGATGCCACCATCTTGACAGGTTCCTAACTGGAGCATGATGGGGTCCAAAGGCAAGTTGATGAGCAGGTTTAGATCCAGGACCAAGGGAGGGGTGAAATTCAACCTTATGCCTGCACACCTTGGGTCCGCTGTGGCCGTTTTATCTGCTGCTTTGGAAGCTTTGAAAGGCTTACCTTAGTCACTTTTGCTGTTTTTTAACTTTTACCATGTGAGTTTAAATCTTGAAGGCTGTTTAGTGTTTTCATTAAAGCTTTTTTTTACGGTATTACACTATTGGTACACTTCTTTCATTCACATGTGGAGATTATATGAGACGCACGGCTGGAGTTTGGATGCTTGCTCTAAAACCCTATCCATGTGGTTTAAATGCGTTTTAGCCTAACATGAGAATGTAGGCATTGGAATTCGGTGAGTGCGTTTCTTTAGGGGAGTGGAATCGCAGACACATTGGTGTGGTGAATGGATTAAGAGATCTTCACATCGACTACAGATCCCCTCTAATATTTTATGGACTTTATTTTTTATATATTTTATATAAACTTTTTTTAGTTTCTTTGTGGCTTTACTAGCTATATCATATCACTTCACTTGTCAAAGGGTGTTTAGTGCTACTTTTAATTTAGTTATATTCTCATTTCCAATTTTTAGTTTTTTTTAGTCACATGTCACTTTAGGGGATTTAATATTCCTTGTGCACAAACATTTAGCGCCGCTATTTTGACTTTGTGTCATTATCTCAGATTGGCCAGTAGTTAAAATCCAGCTTTTATATTTGATCCTTTTAAGTGGCATCTTCCACATATTCTTTATCTATCCAGAGGCGCAGTGGCGGTATTTTGAGTAGTGGCGCCTTTTTCTCAATTATACCCACAGGATTACATTTATACTTTTACATTGCATTGTACTAGCAGGCAAAAATATCAACGCTACACAAAAAAACATTCACAGAAAAATGATGTTTCAAAAGATAAAGACACTATACAGCCACAAAGAAATGAGGTAGAATTGGGAAGGAAGAATACTTGCAATTAATGTCCGAGGGTTGATCAGAGTTCGATCGATGAGCTGGGAAATCGGTTCTCAAACTTATCAGATGTTTCTGCTTGGATGGTAAAAGGAGAACTGCCCATTGTCTTGGCATCTCCTCTTTTCTGTCAAATCAAAGGGGGTGTTGACAGCGACCAGTGACCAATCGTCTGGTCATATTGTTTAGGGGTTAGTTGCTGGGAGGTGTCTACACTCCTGACCACGTCCCAGGTAGATTTTGTGATACATATTCATATCTCTGCATCTCTACTGTTTATAGACTGCAAATATCCATATTATTGTTCAGCGTGAGATTTCTTTCAAAACAAATCTAAACATTCCATATCTCTAGTTTCTAGTCTACTTAGGAGGAATAAGGGGTACCAGTGGTTTCCCATATGACCTGATATAGGGGTGTCTGGACTTGAAACGTTACAAATTATCTGAGGAAACTAAATATGTCCATATTATGGCTGTGCTATTATTACTTTGGAAGTTATGAAACATGCTGAAATTGCAGAACTATACTAAACTGTCTGCACTCTATGTGGTTTGAGGTATTTATGACAGGTATCTGTTGGTTCTCTGGATTGAGGGGATGACAGTTTTATTAGGGGTTCCAGCCTTAAATTGTGGATTGGGTAATGGAAACGTCTGTGTATTCTGATCACTGGACTGATAAGGTCCTGGCCTCAGTTACCAGTTTGTGTATTGGATAACTGAAAGAAAAAAAGTGAGGGCAAGGTCACGGTGGTGTGCCCTTCACTGGAAAGCATGGCTGGGATGAGCTGCACAATGACAAAATGGCTACTAACCACACAGCTTTGTGATATTGTTACACCTCCCCCCTTAGGTGGTTGCATGGGAGGGAACTACAATTTCCCTCCTGACGCAACCGACTCATGTGGGTTCGGCTTGTTGTGATAGCCCATCAGCATTGCCATGGATGCTGCCTTACTTATGCTGGATGGTGAAATCGTATTGCTGCAGAATTAGGCTCCACCAAAGGAGTTTGCTATTCTCCCCAGCAACACGATTTAGCCAGCTTAAGGGATTGTGGTCTGTGTTCACAGTGAAGTGTCGTCCATAAAGGTACGTTTGTAACTTCTGGAGAGCCCACATGATTGTAAGACACTACTTTTCGCTCGTGGCATATGCTACTTCTCTGGGAAGCAGCTTCAGGCTCAAGTAGAGGATGGAATGCTCCTCTCTGGCATCATCCACCTGGCTCAGGACTGCACCCAATCCACAGGCAGAGGCATCCATCTGCATTAGGAAATGGCGGGTGAAGTCTGGAGCCTGTAGCACAGGGGCGGTGGCCAGCGCCTCCTTCGAGGCCTGAAAAGCCTGTGCACATTCTGGTGTCCAAGACACCACTTTGGGCAGTTTCTTTTTGGTTAGGTCAGTCAGAGGTTTGGCCAGGCTACTATAGTTACATACAAACTTCCTATAGTAGCCAGCGGTCCCCAAGAAAGACATAAGCTGCTTTTTGGTTTGAGGGATAGGCCAGGCCAGGATGGCCTCAACCTTCCCTGTCTTGGGTTTCAGGGTCCCTCCTCCTACCTGGTGTCCCAGGTACTGCACATCAGTCAGTCAGATTGGCAGCTGTCAGTTGGTCCAGGAGCTGTGACAGGTGCACCAGGTGTTCTTCCCAGCTAGGGCTGAACATGGCGATGTTATCCAGGTAGGCTACTGTGAAGGTTTCCAGCCCCTCCAGTAAGTCATTCATGACTATCTGGAAGGTAGTTGGGGCATTCTTCATCCCAAACGGCATGACGGTAAATTCAAACAAGCCAAATAGGTTGAGTAAGGCCAACTTTTCCCGAGCCTCAGGGGCCAGAGGAATTTGCCAGTACCCCCTGTTCAGATCCATGATTGTGATATAGCAGGCAGCCGCCAGCCTATCTAACTCATCAATCCGCAACAGAGACCTCTGGGTCGGCAATCTTGCCCTCCCAGGTCTCACGGATTAGGTGCAGGAGCCCTCTTACCCTCTGTCCGTACAGAAGTTCAAATGGCGAAAAGCCTGTGGACTCCTGAGGCACCTCTCGGTAAGCAAACAGCAGATGAGGCAGATATCATTCCCAGTCCTTGCCCTGGGACTGCACAAAGGTGAGCAACATTTGTTTCAAGGTGCCATTGAAAGGCTCGCACAAGCCATTTGTTTGTGTGTGATAAGGACTGGCCATGATATGCGTCATCTGTATTTTCCAACAGAGAGCTTGCATCAAGTCGGACACAAAGTGAGGGCCTTGATCGTTAATGAGCTCGGCCATGAATCCCACTCTTGTGAAGATTTTCAGCAGAGCATCAGTGACCTTGTCTGCCCGGACGCAGGAGAGAGCCACAGCCTCTGGATAACGCATGGCATAGTCGACAACTGTAAGGATATAATGTTTGCCTGAACTGCTAGGGATGGCCAAAGGCCCAACGATATCCACTGCCACCCTCTTAAAAGGTTTGTCAATCACAGGCAAAGGTTTTAGCGGAGCCCTGTGTACATCCCCTACCTTGTCAACTCGCTGGCAGGTAACACATGACCGACAGTAGTCAGCTATGTCAGCGAGCATCGTAGTCCAATAAAAGTTATGTACCAAACGCCCTGAGGTCTTAGTGATCCCCAAGTGCCCTGCGAGGGGAATCTCATGGGCCACTTTTAGCAGCTGTCCCCTAAATTGACTGGGTACAACCAGCTGCCTACTACCTAGGTCACCCTCATTCCCCTCTGCAGGCAAACTTTCTCTGTACAGTTTCCCTTTGTCCCAGTAGACCTTTTGTTTGTCATTCTCTGCAGGGGGGCGATCAGCTAGACTTCTGAGCTGTGCTAGTGTTTGGTCTGTCTGCAGTGCTCCTTCAAAGGTGGAACAACAAGTCCCAGACAGCAGTCCTGTGGCAAACAAGGATGGCTGCTGAGGCTCAACAGAGGTGGAGTCCACTGGGTCAGAACAGGGAGAGGGCCCAGAGACCTCCTCCTGCTGTTCTGCAATCAGGGCCTGCACCTCAGCTGCCTTTGTAGCATGGCAAGTGACCACCAATATTGGCAATGCATTGGCAATGCATTATCATCATCATCATCATCATCATCATCATTATCATCATGATCATCACATTTAACATTTACCAGTGCAGCATCATTGGAACATACGTCAGCTACCTTTACAAGAAAGGGGGTCTCCTCTCCTGTCTCTGAAGAAGGAGGACCTTGCACTTCAACTCCACCCTCCCCCTTCCTCTGTCCATCCACAGGTTGTCCAGATATTACCCCAACATCTGTAAACAGTACCTTGGTAGGTCCAGAGAGTTCCGTGGGAGCATCCTGGGTGCTCTTAGCAGGGGCATAGTAAGAAACAAGGGTACCTAAATCAGAACCCAACAACACAGCAGTGGGCATCTCCTCCGAGACACCCACCTCTCTCATCCCACTCCCGGCACCCCAATCAATGAAAACATAGGCACGGGGTACATGGGAACGGGTTCCCCCACTTCCGGTGAGGGTAAGGAACTTCTCTGGGATGATGTCTGTTTCTTCTATCACCTCTGGTCTGACTAAAGTGACTTCAGCTCCGGTGTCACGAAAGCCTGTTACAGTCCGGTGGCCTACGATGACTGGCTGCAAGTTGGCATTGGTTCTGGGAGGTTTCCCACTGACGAGCAGCACAGCAGAAGGGTTGCTAGCCAGATGGCCAGGGGTTGTCATCATCTTCTGCTCAGGGCACTGTATCCTGAGATGTCCGGCTTTCCCACAGTTGTAGCATTTGCGGTTGTCAATCAGGAAGGCCTTGGCTCTAGGAGCTGCAGGTTCCTGCTGCTGAGGAACTTGGTTGGTAGGTAGAGGAGGGTTTGCCGTGTGTGATTTCCCTCCTTTCCAGCCATTCTGAGGAGCCTTGCGATGGTCAGATACCCGAGAGTGGATATAGGTATCTGCCAGTTCTACCGCTGCTTTGGCAGAGGTTGCCTTTCGCTCCAGCACAAACTGTCTGACGTCTGTAGGACAGATGTGCAAAAGTTGATCTTCAATCATAAGATCTTCCAGGGACTCAAAAGAATTGGGTTTAAAGCCTTTAGTCCCCTGCCGGAATGTGGTGCTTAAGCGACTTACCACATCCATGTATGAGTCCCCAGGCCCCTTTTGCAAGGACCTAAAATGCTTCCAGTACACTTCCGGCGTTGCCTGAGATTTTGTAGCGTTTCTTGCATTTGAGGAAAGTCTATGCTGGTTTCAGGCAATCTGATGCTGGCCTGCTCTTGCGGTGGCTTGGAGGTAACAATTTGTGGTATTCTAGTGTCAGTCTCTGCTTGCCCATCTGGTGATGCCGCCTCTGAACCACTGGGCTCTGGAGTAGCGGAAACCCTTTCTGGTCCAGTTTCCCTCAGGTTCTGGTCTGCACGGATATCAAACAACAGTAGGGCATGTATCAAGCCTTCACGATTTTTGCCACCAACGTCAATTCCTCTTCCTGTGCACTTAGCAGTCAGTTCATTTTTGCTCATCTTTTTATATGCTGATAACCCAGACATGTTGCAAGCAGAAAAGATAGAACAGAAAGCAGAGATAGGAAGAAGGTGTAGGAAGGAGCTGTTGCTGTATGTCTCTCTTTAAAGACATAGGGGTGTCTGGACTTGAAGCGTTACAAATTATCTGAGGAAACTAAATATGTCCATATTATGGCTGTGCTATTACTAAGTTGGAAGTTATGAAACATGCTGAAATTTCAGAACTATACTAAACTGTCTGCACTCTATGTGGTTTGAGGTGTTTATGACAGGTATCTGTTGGTTCTCTGGATTGAGGGGATGACAGTATTATTAGGGGTTCCAGCCATAAATTGTGGATTGGGTAATGGAAAAGTCTATGTATTCTGATCACTGGACTGATAAGGTCCTGGCCTCAATCACCAGTTTGTGTTTTGGATAACTGAAAGAAAATAGGTGGGGGCAAGGTCACGGTGGTGTGCCCTTCACTGGACAACATGGCTGGGATGAGCTGCACAATGACAAAATGGCTACTAACCACATAGCTTTGTGATATCGTTACATCTATAAATAACTAATCAGTAGAACATTACAGGATATTTACTACAGTGACTACTGTGATGGGGTTGGTGTATAAAAATTGAAGGCCTTTTGTGGTTGATGGTGAGGCAGCAGCTGTCTCTAACTTCATAGAAGACTTCTCTTCTCCACTATTTTCTTCTCTTGTCCTCTTGTCTACTCTTGCTCTTTCTTCTATTTTTTTCTGCTGCTCCACTCTCTTCTCTTATCTCCTCCTCCACGCCACTCTCTTCTCTTTCCCTCTCTTCTACTAATTCACCTGTGGCTGATGGTGAAGGAGTACCTGTCTCTGTCTTCATAGCAGAGACCTCTTCTCTATGTTCTTTTCCCCCTATATCCTCCACTGTACTCTCTTCTCTCTCGCTCTCTTCTCTGATCCTCTTCTCTTACCCTCTTCTCCAGCTCCTGCTCCCATTTTATCTCTGCTACTGTCATAGGCGTACCTAGGGTCTCCAGTGCCCTTGGTGGTAATCTGTATCGGTGCCCCTCGGCACCCCCCCTTCATTAAAGAGTTAGAATTTCAGTTGTTTGTTTTTTTACCTCAATTTCCTTTAATTTTTAATTGTCTGCATATCCATTAAAGATAATGTTTAGGCTATACATTGTCGTATTCACTCCCCCTTACATCAGTGACCCCCCCCCCCCTCAGACTGGCCTGGCAGCACTGTCACTGACCTCCTCTCAGGTGCTTTGTGCTGGGATCAGTCAGTCGGCTCCAGCTTGGTGGCCCTGGTTTTATCCAATTGTCTCTTCTCCACAGTCCACACACGTCTGACTTCTCCTTTGACCCCCATCCCGGCAGCACTCCCTCTCTTGACTCCTCTCCAGACTCCCTCAGAGACTGCAGACATGATATAAGACAAGAGATGGTTAGAGGTTGCAGACATGGTACAAGAGATGGTCAGAGACTGCAGACATGGTACAAGAGATGGTCAGAGATTGCAGACATGGTACAAGAGATGGTCAGAGACTGCAGACATGGTACAAGAGATGGTCAGAGACTGCAGACATGGTACAAGAGATGGTCAGAGACTGGAGATATAGTACAGGAGATGGTCAGAGACTGCAGACATGGTACAAGAGATGGTCAGAGAATGCAGACATGATACGAGAAATGGTAAGAGACTACAGACATGATACAAGAGATGCTCAGAGACTGCAGGCATGGTACAAGAGATGGTCAGAGACTGGAGACATGATACAAGAGATCAATGCAGCCTCATCAGTGCCCATCAATGCAGCCTCACTCTGCCCATCAATGCAGCCTCACTGCCCATCAATGCAGCCTCAGTGTGCCCATCAATGCATCTTCACTGTCCCATCAATGCAGCCTCACTGTGCCCATGAAATGCAGCCTCACTGTCCCATCAAATGCAGCCTCACTGTGCCATCAATGCAACCTCACTGTGCCCATGAATGCAGCATCACTGTGCCCATTGCAGCCTCACTGTGCCCATGAATGCAGCATCACTGTGCTCATGAATGCAGCCTCATTGTGCCCTTAAAGGCAGCCTCACTGTGCCCATGAGTGCCCATGAATGCAGCTCGACTGTGCCTGTGAATGCAGCCTCATTGTTCCCATCAATGCAGCCTCTCTGTGCCCATCAATGCAGCCTCACTGTCCATCAAATGCAGCTTTACTATGCCCTTGAATTCAGCCTCACTGTGCCCATGAATGCAGCCTCACTGTGCCCATGAATGCAGCTTCATTGTTCCCACGAATGTAGCCTCACTGTGCCTGTGAGTGCCCATGAATGCAGCTTAACTGTGCCCGTGAATGCAGCCTCATTGTACGCATCAATGTAGCCTCACTGTGCCCATCAATGCAGCCTCACTGTCCACCTAATGCAGCTTTTCTATGCCCATGAATGCAGCCTCATTGTGCCCGTGAATGCCGCCTCACTGTGCCCGTGAATGCAGCCTCACTGCGCCCATCAATGCTACCTCACTGTGCCCCTGAATGCAGCCTAACTGTGCCCATGAATGCAGCCTCACTGTCCAACAAATGCAGCCTTACTGTCCATCAAATGCAGCCTCACAGTGCCCATGAATGCAGCCTCACTGTGCCCATCATTGCAGCGTTACTGTCCATATGAGTGCAACCTTACAGTCCATACGAATGCAGCCTTAATGTCCATAGGAATGCAGCCTTACTGTTTATACGAATGCAACCTTACTGTCCATAGGAATGCAGCCTTACTGTCCTAATGAATGCAGCCTTACTGTCTATTACAAATGCAGCCTTACTGTCCATATGAATGCAACCTTACTGTCCATAGGAATGCAGCCTTACTGTCCATAGAAATGCAGCCTTACTGAGCATGAATGCAGCCTCATTGTGCCCTTGAAGGCAGCCTCACTGTGCCCATGAGTGCCCATGAATGCAGCTTGACTGTGCTTGTGAATGCAGCCTTACTGTGCCCATGAATGCAGCCTCACTGTGCCCATGAATGCAACCTCACTGTGCCCACAAATGCAACATCACTGTGCCCATGAATGCAGCTTCATTGTTCCCATGAATGAAGCCTCACTGTGCCCATCAATGCAGCCTCACTGTGCCCGTGATTGCCCATGAATGCAGCCTAACCGTGGCCGTGAATGCAGCCTCACTGTGCCCATCAATGCAGCCTCACTGTCCATCAAATGCAGCTTTACTATGTCCGTGAATGCAGCCTCACTGTGCCCATGAATGCAGCCTCACTGTGCCCATCAATGCTGCCTCATTGTGCCCGTAAATGCAGCCCCACTGTGCCCATGAATGCAGCCCCACTGTGCCCATGAATGCAGCCTCACTGTCCAACAAATGCAGCCTTACTGTCCATCAAATGCAGCCTCACAGTGCCCATGAATGCAGCCTCACTGTGCTCATCATTGCAGCGTTACGAATGCAGCCTTACTGTCCATATGAATGCAACCTTACTGTCCATACAAATGCAGCCTTAATGTCCATACGAATGCAGCCTTACTGTACATATGAATGCAACCTTACTGTCCATAGGAATGCAGCCTTACTGAGCATGAATGCAGCCTCATTGTGCCCTTGAAGGCAACCTCACTGTGCCCGTGAGTGCCCATGAATGCAGCTTGACTGTGCCTGTGAATGCAGCCTCATTGTGCCCATCAATGCAGCCTCACTGTGCCCATCAATGCAGCCTCACTGTGCCTGTGAATGCAGCCTCACTGTGCCCATCAATGCAGCCTCACTGTGCACATCAAATGCAGCTTTACTATGCCCTTGAATGCAGCCTTACTGTGCCCATGAATGCAGCCTCACTGTGCCCATGAATGCAATCTCACTGTGCCCACGAATGCAACATCACTGTGCCCATGAATGCAACTTTATTGTTACCATGATTGTAGCCTTACTGTGCCCATCAATGCAGCCTCACTGTGCCCATGAGTGCCCTTGAATGCAGAATAACTGTGCCCGTGAATGCAGCCTCATTGTACACATCAATGCAGCCTCACTGTGCCCATCAATGCAGCCTCACTGTCCATCAAATGCAGCTTTACTATGCCCATGAATGCAGCCTCACTGTGCCCGTGAATGCAGCCTCATTGTGCCCATCAATGCAGCCTCACTGTGCCCATCAATGCAGCCTCACTGTCCATCAAATGCAGCTTTACTATGCCCATGAATGCAGCCTCACTGTGCCCGTGAATGCAGCCTCACTGTGCCCGTGAATGCAGCCTCACTGTGCCCATCAGTGCTACCTCACTGCGCCCCTGAATGCAGCCTCACTGTGCCCATGAATGCAGCCTCACTGTCCAACAAATGCAGCCTTACTGTCCATCAAATGCAGCCTCACAGTGCCCATGAATGCAGCCTCACTGTGCCCATCATTGCAGTGTTACGGTCCATATGAGTGCAACCTTACAGTCCATACAAATGCAGCCTTCATGTCCATACAAATGCAGCCTTACTGTTTATACGAATGCAACCTTACTGTCCATAGGAATGCAGCCTTACTGTCCATATGAATGCAGCCTTACTGTCTATACGAATGCAGCCTTACTGTCCATAGGAATGCAGCCTTACTGTCCATAGAAATGCAGCCTTACTGAGCATGAATGCAGCCTCATTGTGCCCTTGAAGGCAGCCTCCCTGTGCCCATGAGTGCCCATGAATGCAGCTTGACTGTGCTTGTGAATGCAGCCTCATTGTGCCCATCAATGCATCCTCACTGTGCTCATCAATGCAGCCTCACTGTGCCTGTGAATGCAGCCTCATTGTGCCCATCAATACAGCCTCACTGTCCATCAAATGCAGCTTTACTATGCCCTTGAATGCAGCCTTACTGTGCCCATGAATGCAGCCTCAGTGTGCCCATGAATGCAACCTCACTGTGCCCACAAATGCAACATCACTGTGCCCATGAATGCAGCTTCATTGTTCCCATGAATGTAGCCTCACTGTGCCCATCAATTCAGCCTCACTGTGCCCGTGATTGCCCATGAATGCAGCCTAACTGTGCCTGTGAATGCAGCCTCATTGTGCCCATCAATGCTGCCTCACTGTGCCCATCAATGCAGCCTCACTGTCCATCAAATGCAGCTTTACTATGCCAGTGAATGCAGCCTCACTGTGCCCGTGAATGCAGCCTCACTGTGCCCATCAATGCTGCCTCACTGTGCCTGTGAATGCAGCTACACTGTGCCCATGAATGCAGCCCCACTGCTGCCCATGAATGCAGCCTCACTGTCCAACAAATGCAGCCTTACTGTCCATCAAATGCAGCCTCACAGTGCCCATGAATGCAGCCTCACTGTGCCCATCATTGCAGCGTTACTGTCCATACGAATGCAGCCTTACTGTCCATATGAATGCAACCTTACTGTCCATACAAATGCAGCCTCCTAATGTCCATACAAATGCAGCCTTACTGTCCATACAAATGCAACCTTACTGTCCATAGGAATGCAGCCTTACCGTCCATATCAATGCAGCCTTACTCAGCATGAATGCAGCCTCATTGTGCCCTTGAAGGCACCCTCACTGTGCCTGTGAGTGCCCATGAATGCAGCTTGACTGTGCCTGTGAATGCAGCCTCATTGTGCCCATCAATGCAGCCTCACTGTGCCCATCAATGCAGCCTCACTGTGCCTGTGAATGCAGCCTCACTGTGCCCATCAATGCAGCCTCACTGTCCATCAAATGCAGCTTTACTATGCCCTTGAATGCAGCCTCCCTGTGACCCATGAATGCAGCCTTTCTGTGCCCATGAATGTAGCCTCACTGTGCCCATCAATGCAGCCTCACTGTGCCTGTGATTGCCCATGAATGCAGCCTAACTGTGCCCGTGAATGCAGCCTCATTGTGCCCATCAATGCTGCCTCACTGTGCCCATCAATGCAGCCTCACTGTCCATCAAATGCAGCTTTACTATGCCCGTGAATGCAGCCACACTGTGCCTGTGAATGCAGCCTCACTGTGCCCATCAATGCTGCCTCACTGTGCCCGTGAATGCAGCCCCACTGTGCCCATGAATGCAGCCCCACTGTGCCCATTAATGCAGCCTCACTGTCCAACAAATGCAGCCATACTGTCCATCAAATGCAGCCTCACAGTGCCCATGAATGCAGCCTCACTGTGCCCATCATTGCAGCGTTACTGTCCATACGAATGCAGCCTTACTGTCCATATGAATGCAACCTTACTGTCCATACGAATGCAGCCTTAATGTCCATACGAATGCAGCCTTATTGTCCATACGAATGCAACCTTACTGTCCAAAGGAATGCAGCCTTACTGTCCATAGGAATGCAGCCTTACTGAGCATGAATGCAGCCTCATTGTGCCCTTGAAGGCACCCTCACTGTGCCCGTGAGTGCCCATGAATGCAGCTTGACTGTGCCTGTGAATGCAGCCTCATTGTGCCCATCAATGCAGCCTCACTGTGCTCATCAATGCAGCCTCACTGTGCCTGTGAATGCAGCCTCACTGTGCCCATCAATGCAGCCTCACTGTCCATCAAATGCAGCTTTACTTTGCCCTTGAATTGCAGCCTCCCTGTGACCCATGAATGCAGCCTTACTGTGCCCATGAATGCAGCCTCACTGTGCCCATGAAAGCAACCTCACTGTGCCCACGAATGCAACATCATTGTGCCCATGAATGCAACTTCATTGTTACCATGATTGTAGCCTCACTGTGCCCGTGAGTGCCCTTGAATGCAGTCTCACTGTGCCCATCAATGCAGCCTCACTGTCCATCAAATGCAGCTTTACTATGCCCTTGAATGCAGCCTCCCTGTGACCCATGAATGCAGCCTTTCTGTGCCCATGAATGTAGCCTCACTGTGCCCATCAATGCAGCCTCACTGTGCCTGTGATTGCCCATGAATGCAACCTAACTGTGCCCGTGAATGCAGCCTCATTGTGCCCATCAATGCTGCCTCACTGTGCCCATCAATGCAGCCTCACTGTCCATCAAATGCAGCTTTACTATGCCCGTGAATGCAGCCACACTGTGCCTGTGAATGCAGCCTCACTGTGCCCATCAATGCTGCCTCACTGTGCCCGTGAATGCAGCCCCACTGTGCCCATGAATGCAGCCCCACTGTGCCCATTAATGCAGCCTCACTGTCCAACAAATGCAGCCATACTGTCCATCAAATGCAGCCTCACAGTGCCCATGAATGCAGCCTCACTGTGCCCATCATTGCAGCGTTACTGTCCATACGAATGCAGCCTTACTGTCCATATGAATGCAACCTTACTGTCCATACGAATGCAGCCTTAATGTCCATACGAATGCAGCCTTACTGTCCATACGAATGCAACCTTACTGTCCAAAGGAATGCAGCCTTACTGTCCATAGGAATGCAGCCTTACTGAGCATGAATGCAGCCTCATTGTGCCCTTGAAGGCAGCCTCACTGTGCCCGTGAGTGCCCATGAATGCAGCTTGACTGTGCCTGTGAATGCAGCCTCATTGTGCCCATCAATGCAGCCTCACTGTGCTCATCAATGCAGCCTCACTGTGCCTGTGAATGCAGCCTCACTGTGCCCATCACTGCAGCCTCACTGTCCATCAAATGCAGCTTTACTTTGCCCTTGAATTGCAGCCTCCCTGTGACCCATGAATGCAGCCTTACTGTGCCCATGAATGCAGCTTCACTGTGCCCATGAAAGCAACCTCACTGTGCCCACGAATGCAACATCATTGTGCCCATGAATGCAACTTCATTGTTACCATGATTGTAGCCTAACTGTGCCCGTGAGTGCCCTTGAATGCAGACTAACTGTGCCCATGAATGCAGCTTCACTGTGCCCATCAATGCAGCCTCACTGTGCCCGTGAATGCAGCCTCACTGTCCATCAAATGCAGCCTTACTGTCCATATGAATGCAACCTTACTGTCCATACGAATGCAGCTTTAATGTCCATACGAATGCAGACTTTCTGTCCATACAAATGCAACCTTACTGTCCATAGTTATGCAGCCTTACTGTCCATATGAATGCAGCCATACTGTCTATACAAATGCAGCCTTACTGTCCATACAAATGCAACCTTACTGTCCATAGGAATGCAACCTTACTTCTATAGGAATGCAGCCTTACTGAGCATGAGTGCAGCCTCATTGTGCCCTTGAAGGCAGCCTCACTGTGCCCGTGAGTGCCCATGAATGCAGCTTGACTGTGCCTGTAAATGCAGCCTCATTGTGCCCATCAATGCAGCCTCACTGTGCCCATCAATGCAGCCTCAGTGTGCCTGTGAATGCAGCCTCACTGTGCCCATCAATGCAGCCTCACTGTGCCTATCAATGCAGCCTCACTGTCCATCAAATGCAGCTTTACTATGCCCTTGAATGCAGCCTCCCTGTGCCCATGAATGCAGCCTTACTGTGCCCATGAATGCAGTCTCACTGTGCCCATAAATGCAACCTCACTGTTCCCATGAATGCAACATCACTGTGCACATGAATGCAGCTTCATTGTTCCCATGATTGTAGCCTCATAGTGCCCATGAATGCAGCCTCACTGTGCCCGTGAGTGCCCATGAATGCAGACTAACTGTGCCCGTGAATGCAGCCTCATTGTGCCCATCCATGCAGCCTCACTGTGCCCATCAATGCAGCCTCACTGTCCATCAAATGCAGCTTTACTATGCCCGTGAATGCAGCCTCACTGTGCCCGTGAATGCAGCCTCACTGTGCCCGTGAATGCAGCCTCACTGTGCCCATCAATGCTGCCTCACTGTGCCCGTGAATGCAGCCTCACTGTGCCCATGAATGCAGCCTCACTGTCAAACAAATGCAGCCTTACTGTCCATCAAATGCAGCCTCACAGTGCCCATGAATGCAGCCTCACTGTGCCGATCATTGCAGCGTTACTGTCCATACAAATGCAGCCTTACTGTCCATATGAATGCAACCTTACTGTCCATACAAATGCAGCCTTAATGTCCATACAAATGCAGCCTTACTGTCCATACGAATGCAGCCTTACTGTCCATAGGAATGCAGCCTTACTGTCCATAGGAATGCAGCCTTACTGTCTATACGAATGCAGCCTTACTGTCCATACAAATGCAACCTTACTGTCCATAGGAATGCGACCTTACTGTCCATAGGAATGCAGCCTCACTGAGCATAAATGCAGCCTTACTGAATGCAGCCTTATTGAGCATGAATGCAGCCTCACTGAGCCCATCAATACATACTCACCCAGGCACCTATGGGAGGATCATATATGGCCCGAACAGGGAGGCAGATCGGTGCGCTGTGACAGACACACAGTTACAGAAACAATGCTGTGTATCTCTCCTCTCCCTCCAACAGCTGAAAACCAACAGGAGGGAGAGGGAAACTCCCCCCCTATCAGCGGCCCTGCCAGCAGCAAGCAGCAGTGCTCGGGGCCGCCAGCCCACCGCTGCTGTGCCTGTGCTGAAGTGGAACAACACTGCCAATTGCCCCCCCCTCGACATGCTCCCCTGGCGGGCACCAGTCTCGCCAACCACTTGGTACCCCCCTGGCTACTGTTTTCCTCTCACTTAATGCTTTCATGACCTTCAACATTTCTTTAGCAGAAGCGATAGATATTCTACGCTTTTCGTCGCCAATCGCTCTGAATGCAGCCTCACTGTGCCCATGAATGCAGCCTCACTGTCCAACAAATGCAGCCTTACTGTCCATCTAATGCAGCCTCACAGTGCCCGTGAATGCAGCCTCACTGTGCCCATCCTTGCAGCGTTACTGTCCATACGAATGCAGCCTTACTGTCCATTTGAATGCAACCTTATTGTCCATACGAATGCAGCCTTAATATCCATACGAATGCAGCCTTACTGTCCATACAAATGCAGCCTTACTGTCCATATGAATGCAGCCTTACTGTCTATACAAATGCAGCCTTACTGTCCATTGGAATGCAGCCTTACTGTCCATAGAAATGCAGTCTTGCTGTCTATACAAATGCAGCCTTACTGTCCACAGGAATGCAGCCTTACTGTCCATACAAATGCAGTCTTACTGAGCATGAATGCAGCATCATTGTGCCCTTGAAGGCAGCCTCACTGTGCCCGTGAGTGCCCATGAATGCAGCTTGACTGTGCCTGTGAATGTAGCCTCATTGTGCCCATCAATGCAGCCTCACTGTGCCCATCAATGCAGCCTCACTGTGCCCATCAATGCAGCCTCACTGTGCCTGTGAAGGCATTCCTATCTTACTATCTTTTTTCTTTTTTTTTTATCAAAATCCCTTTGTTAAATTTCTCTAAACGTTCTATCATAGTTTTTTCCCGCTCCTTATAGGATTCTTGATTTTCTAGAGGTTGTAAAAGGCTCATAATTTGATCCAAATCTTTAGCTAGATTACTCATTTGTATCCTATATACCTCTATAAAATGTTGTATCAGCTCTCTAGAACAGTTATTTAAAGTATTCTCCCACTTGGCCTTGAAATCCAAATCATGGATCCGAACCCTCAGGCATGAAGGCAACCGTTATGCACCAAACATGCTGGTCCATATGCGATTACTATCAAACGGCAAATTGGTTAAGTCAGTAGGCAGCAGTAGGGAACATCTGAAGTTCCAGGTTGGTATTCTCAGGGGGATGGGGGGGTTGGAAAGGGGAGGGAGTGCAGCGCTGAAAAATAAAAAGTCAGACGGCCTTAAACTATATAGACATTCCCAATTTACATAATATGAGAGCCACAGATGACCCAAAGGAAGGCACCAACAAACAAGGATAGATTCCTCAGTAGTGATCAGGGTGCTCAGAAAAATTTCAATGGTTGTGCATCCTTATCTGTGGTTCCACCACCGTAAATACAGGCTGCTCACGTCACTTCGTGGACCTCTGATTTAACAGAAAGGTCATACAAAAATAACAAGGAACAAGAGGTTCCCCAAAGGAAGGCAAGGACCCAAACACAATCTGTCAAAAAACAATATATTTATTAGGCTATGCACACCACACAAAGATACAAAAATAAACAATTAGGGCAGATCAGGGAAGATATCAAATGACTAATTAAAATTGATAACGTTATCATTAAAAACAACGGAGCCGCGGCCAAACATACCCCATACACACACCAATCACAGCAGCAAAATCTAACTAGATCGACTAGTATTGGGTAATGTAAGACTTCAAATAAGTCCAGATACAAACGGTGTGGCGGTGTAGGGGTGGGGCGGATGAATGTAGATTGTAACTTGATAATTTTGCAGGGAGGTTCAATGACTTGAACACAATTGGAGGTATAGTAACAGTCCGGGAACTGAACGATGATATATATAGGCTGACCAGGAGGACCGGCGAAACCTATTAAGGCAGTGATAACTCAGGACTTTCCAACAAGGCAGTTCATATGGATAACAGGCAGTAGGGGGAGCATGTACGGCAAAGCTGCATTGGTATCATAAATAGGAGAAATACATCTCTCACCAAATCGATCATCAGCTCACAGGATCACAAGCTCTACCCCGAGTGGTCACTTGTAGACAGAGGCTGTTGCATTCGTTTGTGCCGTCCGATAAAGAAAGTCCCGCTGAGTTGATGTTAGTGCCTCCTGTCGGATGGTATAAGCCGGTTGTCAGCTGTTGATTCCCGGGAAAGCATTCAAACGCCCTGTGCTCGCGGCTCCGAGATGACGTGCTGACGTCACGTGCTGACGCGTTTCACCAGCCAATCACCGCTGGTTTCCTCAGAGCGAAGGAGGGGTCCGTGGGCGAAGGTTAAATAGACTAACCAATATGGGGTGTAGTTACAGCAAATGTCCACCAGATGTCGCACACAGTCACCACTCATCACAGACATTTCAGCAAAAGCAAAAAACTCGCATATGGCTTCACAAGGATGGCTGCAATAACCTGGTCAGCAAATAACATTGAACTAAGGTATATCATGATGTAAGAGAGCCTTTGATGGTGGTGGGTAAATTTATTCACATGGAGACCAAGTGAAGCAAAAACCAAATTTTTAATGATAACGTTATCAATTTTAATTAGTCATTTGATATCTTCCCTGATCTGCCCTAATTGTTTATTTTTGTATCTTTGTGTGGTGTGCATAGCCTAATAAATATATTGTTTTTTGACAGATTGTGTTTGGGTCCTTGCCTTCCTTTGGGGAACCTCTTGTTCCTTGTTATTTTTGTATGCCCATTAAGGCGACCCAAACTGCACCCATTAATTTTGTATTAATTTTTGGATGAATATCTGCCCACTTTCAATTAATTAACATAATTTTGTGGTTGATCCCGGCTAAAATTACTTTTTCTTAACAGAAAGGTCATTCAAGCATTCCCCACAGGGGGAATCATAAGATGAAATTCTGCCTTTTAACCGACCCAGCGATCGAAATCCAGCCTCAGTGGTGCATCAGCAGTATAACACTCTCGTATGCAGTTGGTGGAGACGTAGTTCATGCAAAAATTGATAAACATTTATACTGCTTTCTGTTTTAACTTAAATGCGTCTTTTATTAAAATGAGGAATGTTACTTACAAGCATAGCACTGAATCCCCAGTGCTAGGAATTAGAGCATACAACACAGCATGTCACAACATCTCGTGGTGAAACCAGGAAGGTGGCTGTAATGACATCACGGAGCCCTCCTGCATGCGGATCGTCTCTGTGGGCGGGACTTCTTCAGCGAATTACGGGGGCTCGTGCGTCAGCGTCCTTATATACAGTATATTCCACCTTGTATAACTGCTAACTAGGAACCACCGTACTGACGTACATTACCGTGATGACAAAGATGCTCGGGGGGCGTGGTTAACTTCCGGAGCCTTCCCTCCATAGCGTGCACTGACAGCGACGCACAGGAGGCATGGCAGATATCCGGAGCCCACCTCCTGGCAGACGTGATCAATATCCGGAATCCGCCCCCACCGTGCAACGTCACAAGCAGCAGGGACACCCGGAAGACGTGTTTGGCTTCCAGGTAGCACATCCCCATTGGGTACGTTCCATTACTACAGAGACGCCCAGAAGGTCACATGACCTACATGCTCATCACACTCTGTAACAGGGACATCAGAGCCAGACAGCTTGCAGTAAAGTGCACAAAAACCCTTTTGTGGCCCGGCGCATCGCTGGAGGGAAAGGAAACCCGGGATGTTCAAAATAAAGCCATAATCTATTAGCTATTCCATACCATGCAAAATATGGAATTAAAAATTAAAAACTAAAACATCATAACAGCCACCTATTCCTGGATCATAAAATAAATACACACAATAAAACATCATTATCTAATAATATGAATACTCATTCACAGTTCCAACATTAAACCCTAAAATTTCCATCATAAATAATTATCAATCAAAATAAAACAATTCAAGTCAAATTCCCACGTTCAACCCTGTGGGGACCTTGGTTTCATATACCCAGAAGGATTCACGGCGACTCAGTTGCCAAATATAATTGCCTCCCCTCCAATGGTTAGTCACCTTCTCAACCCCCCAGAATTTTAACCCTGCGGCGCTGCGATTGTGAAAAAATCGGGAATGTTTATAGAGACTTTATGAGTTTTTTTTTTTTTTTTTTATCAATATGTTTTATTGAAGTAGAATAAAGTGATACAATTACAAAACATACAATAGCTGTGATGGGATACACCATTAATACATAAAAAAAAAAACATAACTGGATAGGCCCGAATATATCAAGCAATTACCAATATAGGAGAGAAAGACTAAATCGTGCAAGGCAATTGTTATACACTGATGAGGTGTATGCCCTGTAGCTTGAGAGAGACGAATTGGGAGAAGGAAAACAAAGAAAGGAAAAGGGGGGAGGGAGTAGGAGGGTGAAGGGGAAGAAGGGGAGAGTAGAAGAAGAGGTAGAAAGAAAGAGAAAGAAAGAGGATTCTGGTCAGTCACCGTAATATAATGTAATGAAGAGGAACAGATCATGGTCTAGAATGCAAATTTTTCAGACTTTAGTTGTACATTTAGAGTTACATAGCCAAATAGCCCATTTATCTCTAAATCTATCTACAGTAGAGTTAGTGATCGCTAGTAGTTTCTCCATCTCGCATTGATGGTTGAGAGTGGTGATGGAGTCAGAGGGCGATGGGGAGGTGGGTGTTTTCCATAGTCTCGTAATAGTGAGTTTCGCTGCCAATGGAAGTTGTAATATCACTACTCTCATTCTGGGTGGATATTCGTGGATGTTTAGGTGTAGGATGGCTAGCTCAGGGTTAGGGAGAATGCTGTGATCACAAATACCTGATAGGATAGAAAACATTTTGTTCCAAAATGAACATATTGATTTGCATGAACACAGTGTGTGAAAGAGTGTACCAGTTTCTCCACAATTTTGCCAGCAGAGAGCTGACTGGGAAGGGTAGAACTTAGAGAGCTTGTATGGAGTAAGGTACCATGAGTGCACAGTTTTTTGAAATTGTTCCCAATGGTTCGTACATTTGGATGCAGCATAAGTGTTAATGAAGGCTTTCTGCCAACTTTTATCTGGAAAAACCATTCCCAAGGTTTCTTCCCATTTAAGAATAGTTGTGGTTTTCGAAAAGTTATCTTGGGAATTACAAATGTTATAGAATAGGGAGATTCCTTTTAATGGGCACTTAGTGTCTTGAAAACATTTAAGTATCACAGTTGGTAGCTCTAAGTATAGGGGCAAGGGGTGTCTCAAAAGAAAAGATCGGATTTGCATATAGGTAAAGTGGGTGTGGGGAGGGAGATTGAAGTGTGAGCATAGGTATCCGAATGTGTGGAGAGAAGTGCCCTGGTATAGCTCCTTCAGGAGTGTAATCCCTCTGGATTTCCAATGGTGTAGGTCAATATGAGGGATGAAGTTTTGGAGCACCACGAGGGGGGTGTCGATCTTAGACAGGGAATTTCGAGGTGTAGAGGGGATGGAGAATTCGGACCACATTTTAGTAGAGATCTGTATTGTCGGAATCAAGGAGGTGGGGAATGAGGCTCTCAATTTAATAGCAATAAGGGTTGATGTAGGATCTTTAAAGGGAATATTTACACGCTCTAAATGCGACCAAGATTTATGGTCATGGGGAGTCCACCAATATCTAAGTTGGTCTAGCACACAAGCTTTGTAGTAAGCCAGAATGTTGGGGACTCCCATACCTCCATTCATCCTGTGCTTCAACATAATGGAGAGTGAGCACCTAGGCGGTTTATGATTCCAGATAAACTGGGTAAAGAGCTTTTGAATCGAGGAGAAAAAGGTGGATGGGATTGGGATTATTAAGGTGCGAAACAGATACAGCAGCTTGGGAAAGATCAGATTTTTAAACTCGCTATTCTTCCCGCAACTGATAGTTCTTGTGTTCGCAAATAGGATAATTGTCTGAGGAGTGATTCCAAAAAGGGTTTAAAATTGTGATGATATAGTTGCACAGTGTGTGTGGTTAACTGTATGCCTAGATAAGTCAATGAAGTGGGTGTCCAAGCAAAGGGAAATTCTTTACTTAATGAGGTTTGTAGGGGGGTCGGAATATTGAGATTTAGAGGCATTTAATTTATAGTATGATACTAATGTGCAGATAAAGGAACACCTGGGTAGCAGTGACCATAACATGATTTCATTTGATGTTAGCTGTAAACAAGAAATACATAAGGGAAAGATAAAAACACTTAACTTCAAGAGAGCAAATTTTCCAAGGATGAGGGCTGCTCTCGAGGACTTAGACTGGGAGGGAATATTGGCAGCGATAAACACAGAACAGAAATGGGAATTCTTCAAAAAGACTGTTTGGGACCTCACTGCAAAGTATATTCCCATGGGCAATAAGTTTAAAAGGCTAAAAAGAAAACCTATGTGGCTCACGGTCAAAGTTAGAAAAGCTATAAACAATAAGAAAAGAGCTTTTAAAAAATATAAAAATGAAGGAACACTAGTGTCATTTAAATGCTACAAAGAATTTAACAGAATATGTAAAAAAGAAATCAAGGGTGCAAAAATTCAAAAGGAACGACAGATCGCAAAAAATAGTAGGACAAACCCCAAAAAATTCTTCAAATATATTAATAGTAAAAAGGTCAGGTCTGAGCATGTAGGCCCTTTACAAAATAATCTAGAGTGGGTGACTGGGGACAAGGAGAAGGCTAATTGATTAAATACTTTCTTCAGCTCTGTGTATACAAAAGAGCATGGGGAAGTTCATGTCCATAATGGGGGTGGTATTGACACAGCCCCCAATGATCCACAATGGCTCAAAAGGGATATGGTCCAGAAATATTTAGACAGAATAAAGGTGGATAAAGCACCTGGACCTGATGGCATCCACCCACGGATCCTAAAAGAATTGAGCTCTGTAATTTCAAAGCCATTGTATCTAATTTTTAGGGACTCATTAATGACAGGAATGGTACCACTGGATTGGCGCAGGGCGAACGTGGTGCCTATATTTAAAAAGGGATCAAAGTCTTTACCAAGTAACTATAGACCTGTTAGTTTAACTTCTATAGTCGGGAAGATACTGGAGCATTTAATAAAAGACCACATAGATGAGTTCTTGCTGGAAAAAAACATTTTAAGCAACAGACAGCATGGGTTCATGAAAGACAGAA
This sequence comes from Lithobates septentrionalis, assembly GCA_037952835.1. Taxonomy (NCBI): domain Eukaryota; kingdom Metazoa; phylum Chordata; class Amphibia; order Anura; family Ranidae; genus Lithobates; species Lithobates septentrionalis. Next base: position 309,600 of record JBBDGP010000851.1, on the reverse strand, counting down.
GTTGTCAGACAAACCTGATTTCTTTTTATGAAGAGGTAAGTAAAACCTTGGACAGAGGGGTGGCTGTGGACGTGGTTTATTTGGATTTTGCAAAAGCGTTTGATACAGTTCCGCACACACGGCTCATGTGTAAGTTAAAGTCTACAGGCTTGGAAATATCAGTTTGTAAATGGATAGAAAACTGGCTAAAAGACAGAATTCAGAGAGTAGTGGTTAATGATTCTTACTCTGAATGGTCTAAGGTTATCAGTGGTGTACCCCAAGGTTCAGTGCTGGGACCCTTACTCTTTAATATCTTTATAAATGATATTGGGTCTGGGATCAAAAGTAACATTTCTGTCTTTGCAGATGACACCGAGCTATGCAGTGGAATAACGTCCTTACAGGATGTCTCCAATTTACAAGCCGACCTCAATGCACTGTCTAATTGGGCGACTATGTGGCAGATGAGGTTTAATGTTGAGAAATGTAAAGTTATGCACTTGGGGGCTAAGAATATGCATGCATCATACATGCTAGGGGGAGTACAACTGGGGGAATCTGTAGTGGAGAAGGATCTGGGGGTTTTGGTAGATCATAAGCTCAATAATAGCATGCAATGCCAAGCTGCGGTTTCCAAAGCGAGCAAAGTTCTTTCTTGTATTAAGAGAGGTATGGACTCCAGAGAGAGAGATATCATTTTGCCCCTGTTCAAATCATTAGTAAGACCTCATCTGGAATATGCAGTTCAGTTCTGGACACCAGTTCTCAAAAAGGATATCGGGGAACTGGAGAAAGTGCAGAGAAGGGCAACCAAACTGATAAGAGGCATGGAGGAGCTCAGCTATGAGGAGAGATTAGAGGAACTGAATTTGTTCACTCTTGAGAAGAGGAGAATAAGGGGGGATATGATCAACATGTTTAAATATATAAGGGGTCCATATAGTGAACTTGGTGTTAAGTTATTCACTTTACGGTCAACACAGAGGACAAGGGGGCACTCTTTACGACTGGAGGAAAAGAGATTTCATCTCCAAATACGGTTTCTTCACAGTAAGAGCTGTGAAAATGTGGAATAGACTCCCTCCAGAGGTGGTTCTGGCCAGCTCAGTAGATTGCTTTAAGAAAGGCCTGGATACTTTCCTAAATGTACATAATATAACTGGGTACTGACAATTATAGGTAAAGTTGATCCAGGGAAAATCCGATTGCCTCTCTGGAATCAGGAAGGAATTTTTTCCCCTGCTGTAGCAAATTGGAGCATGCTTTGCTGGGGTTTTTTGCCTTCCTCTGGATCAACTGTGGGTATAGTATTGGGTATATTGGATTGTAGGTTTTTTTTTTGTTTTGTTTTTTTTTTTTTTTTTTTTTTATGGTTGGACTGGATGGACTTGTGTCTTTTTTCAACCTTACTAACTATGTAACAGCGCTAAACTCTGCAAGTAGTTTTTGCGTCTCATTTAATGAGGACTTGGGATTGGAAAGAATAAGCAGGACATCGTCTGCAAAAAGACTAATTTTGTGTTCAATGCCAGCTATGGTAAGCCCATTGATTTTAGGGTGGGATCTAATACTTTCTGCCAATGGTTCCATTAGGAGTACAAAAATGATGGATGAAAGAGGACATCCCTGTCTAGTTCCGTTCGTTATTTTATCAGTTTAGATTTAATTCCTGAGTTAAGGACAGTGACTGAAGGGTTAGAGTAAAGAGAGAGGACAGCGGTCTGAAGCCATCCTATGATTCCAAATGCACCAAGTACCACTTTGAGATATCCCCAGTGGACCCTGTCGAATGCCTTCTCTGCATCCAAAGAAAGGAGCAGAGAAGGCGTTCGGGAAGAGCCCGCTTGTGAGATCAGATTAATAAGACGTCTGGTACCGTCAGGATCTTGTCGACCAGGTATAAATCCTACCTGGTCCGGTTGAACAAGGTAAGGCAATACTTTTTGTAGTCTGGCGGCTAAAAGTTTAGCATATATCTTGATATCAGTATTGAGCAAAGATATGGGCCTATAATTAGCGGTACTAGTGGGATCTTTGTTAGGTTTAGGTATTGTAACAATCACCGCTTTTAACATCTCAGGGGGAAAGGTACCAGATGAGGAAGCGAGATTGAAGACATCTTGCAAGTGGGGGCAATTTCTTTGGATAGATGCTTGTAATATTTATTTGAGAATCCATCATCTCCGGGGGACTTCCGGTTGGGCAATTTGCTGATAGATAAGCAGATTTCTTGAGTTGTGAATGGTTGGGAAATAGTATCAAGTTGGGCAGTTGTGAGGGTGGGTAAATTGACTTTGTGTAGGAAATCTGCAATAAGTGCGGGAGAGGGTTGGGGGGTAGTTTCATCATTACGTAGGTCATATAGAGATTGATAATAGTCCGCAAAAGCATTTGCAATGTTTTTTGGGTTAAAAAAGGGAGTATGAGATGAAGGGTGCTTAAGATTGGTAATTTTTTGTTGGATCTGTTTTGTCTTTACTTTTTTAGCAAGCCAAGCTCCTGCTTTATTGTGCAGGCCATAATAGTTGGCTCTAATAAATTTAAAGTGATTTTCGTATTTGTATAAGAGGAGGGATCTCAAGGTTTGTCTGTCCTGGAGTATGTCACGTGTTAGTTGGGGGTCTTGGGTAGTTTTATTTTTTTGTTCTTTCAGGGATATAGAATTAAGCAAGTCTTCAATCTACTTAGCTCTCTTCTTTTTAACATATGATGCCATTTTAATCAGTATTCCCGTCATATACACTTTATAGGTGTTCCACAGAATAAATCTATTAGTTTCAGGGATATCGTTGTACATAAAAAAATAATGGTGTTCCTGGACGATATTTTGGTACAACTGCCTGTCGCTCAAAAGAGAAGTATTCAATCTCCAAAGAGGAGGAGGAGAATTGCGTAGGTGGTCATCAAATGTCAGGGTGATTGGCGCATGATCCGACCAGGAAATTGTACCAATATCCGTGCGTAGAACATTTTGCAGCGAAGCCTTAGTGGTCAGAAAGAAATCAATACGGGAATACGAGGAGTGTGCAGCAGACATGAAGGTGAAGTCTTTTTCAGATCCATGGAGGCATCGCCAGGCATCATAGAGCTCATGCTGCAGCAATAAGGGAGCAATAGATTGTTTAGGACTTCTAGTAGGGGTAGTGGAGTCCATATCAGGGTTTAAAATTGTGTTGAAGTCCCCACCAATAATAAGAGTACCTTGCATCACTTCCGCAACTTCGTTGAGCAGAGGGGTCAGGAATTTTTTTTTATTAGTGTTCGGAGCATATAGGTTGACAAGAGTGAAGGTAGTTCGATTGAGTTCACAGATGAGGGTGAGATATCTGCCTTGAGAGTCTGGAATGGTGCGAATAAGGTTGAAGGGTATAGAATCTTTAACAGCGATGAGAACTCCACAGGACTTTTTTGGGCCATTAGCCATATATAGGTGAGGGAAGTTACGAAAATTCACTTTGGGGCACTTGTGGGCAGCAAAATGCGTTTCTTGGGCAAATATAATGTCTGCTTTGAGAATACGGGCTTCTTTTAATAGTGATTATCGCTTAAAAGGACTATTTAGACCTTTAGTGTTCAGTGACAGGATTTTCAAGGGCATAAGGAGTTAAATGAGCGCTGGAGAATTGTTGCGTAAAGGTTTACTATTTGGATATGAATAGCAGAAGCATACCTGGGAGATGAAGGAGCCTGTGCGCAGAATGCAATATGTGGGACATATGCAGGAGGAAGGCAATTGCTTGAAGGTGAGCAATAGAAGGGATCTTGGGAATCACAATTCTTGTCAGGTGACTCAGTAGGTAAACCAAATCCATTCTGAATGCTTAACATATCTTGCATAGTGACTGGGTAGGTGGGGAGCTCAGAGAAGGTGGTGAAGCAGAAGAGAAGAGAACAAATCAAGATCAACATATTAAGAAACTCCTGTCAAAAGCAGGCTCAATGGGCAGCCTAAGCTGCTTGGGTAACGTGGAGGGTAACTTTGAACCAATGTAAAAATAGAAGAAACACAGTAACATAGGCTCACAGCCTCACGCTGAGGAAATCTTGTATAGGAAGAGAATGGTCTCTTAAGAGTGAAGGGGTTAGCTCATGTCCATTCTGTTTCTGGATGTCCCAGCGTGGAAGGAGATGAGGCAGATGAGGGGGGAGGGTGTGCCTCCGCTGGGAGAAGTTGCCATTGTTTAAAGAGTTGTATGCCTTTGTCTACATTGTGGATAGGGAACATTTTTCCGTTCCAGGTAACCAGAAGCTTTGTGGGGAATCCCCAGCGATAAGTAACACTATTGTTTCGTAAAATTTTCGTAAGTGTGGCGAGCTTCTTTCTGTTCATCGCTGTTTGTTGCAATATATCTGTATACAGGGATATGCCCGTGAAGTCGTCTGGAACCACAGGGTTTTGCTTAGCTGCCGCCATGACACGCTCTTTCACATGATAGTAGTGGATGCGAGCCATGGTATCCCTGGGCGCAGTGTCGGGCAAAAATTTAGGTTTGGGTATGCGGTGGGCTCTATCAATGCACAACTCAATATCAGACAGGGATGGCAGAAGAGCTTTCATGAGGCGTTGGATAAAATTTCTAAGCTCATTTGGGGGTACGGATTCAGGTATTCCCCTGAACTTTATATTATTCCTCCTCGAACGATCTTCTAGATCTGTTAGTTTAGTCTGGAGGCGCTGATTTTCATTCCCTTGATCTGTGTAAGCATCAACAAGATCATTGTGAGCAGAGTACAATTCCGCCATTTTAGTTTCTAAGTAGTGTATTTTATCACTGTTGGTTTGAACTGTGGCACTCAGGGGAGCCATCATGTCAGAAAAGTCATTGAATAGAGTTTTCCTGAGGGACAGCAGCATATCTTTCATAGTGCTTTCAGATATGAATTGATTTGTGGCAGGGAACGTTTCAATTAATGACTCTGTCTGTCTGCTCTGCATGAGACAGGGAGAGCTGACAGGCTGCATTCCATGTGAGGGAACTTCCTCCTCCCTCCGCTGCCTAGTTTTAGCAGGGCTCCGAGTAGTTGGAGTGGATGGAGAAGTTTTGAGGTCATTTTTTTTTTTTTAAAGGGTCTCAAAACTCATAATGTATAACTGTATCACAGGTTTTGCTTCTGTTTGATTGGATGATTTGTAATGAAAAAGGGCTGTACCTTGTAAAAGTACCCCTTTATATTCACAGAGAAAGAATAAAGATTAGATTTGCTCGGAGAGACTTTGTCATTGTTTTTTATCATTGTCTCAATGGGCTAATCTCACAGGCCTGTGGGGATTGTAAGGTACACCTTAGTCAGAGGTATCGAGGGTCTAAATACCCCTAGACAATCTACATTCCTAACAGTTGGCTGTTCATAAAACAGCCCTCCTATCACCACCCTCCCAAACCGTGGCCTTTTCTATGCATGTTTGCAGGTTGAGGTTCAGAATGTCCAACCTACATCTGATAAATGTATGCTATTAAACCTATACATACCTTGAATGCCACCTTCCAGCTCAACATGACGAAATGAGAAACCTAACTCTGGAGACAGGAACTTTTCCATAGCTCTGTTGACTCGCTTGCAAACTTTCTCTAATGGTTTGAATGTAACCGATTCCAACCATCTTAATCTGGGTATTATTTCTGAGAAAACCAACACTGTGTTTGGAGAAACTAACTTCAAAAAACCTAAACGTATTGTTAACATTAACCTGAATGTCTTCATTTTACCAATATCATTTCCCCCCAAATGGATTATAAGAATGCCAGATGGGTGGAAGACAGCATAAAGTCTACCTAGCTGGTATACTAAATCGCTCCAAATTATTCCCCTTCTACTATACCAATTAATACAAACTGAGGATGGATCCAATCCCAAATTTTCAGAATAAATTCTATCAGCCGCTCTTTTCTGAGCCCAGAAGACAAAATGATGTCCTACTATCCACACTGAGCGATGATTACCTGAAACAAAGTAAGTCATTAATTAAGGACGAATATACAATTTATAAGAGTCAGAGCTCCATCTACCTATTTTCTTAATGCTATTAGGATTTAACCCAATTCGCACTGCCTCTGTGGCTGCTCCGATTCTAAGAGTGTGTTTATACTCAAATGATTCAAATCTAAATTATACAAGAACCGTTGTAATACTGCTCAAAATTGATAACCTGACAAAGGTGAATCGTCTCTGTGAATGAATTATAAATTGAATAAACCCAACCTCAAGTTGATATATGCCCTCAATGCCCTAACTGGACAAATCCTTTCATCCTGACATTTCTTCAAATATATCTAAGAACCCCGACCCAAAGAGGTCCGTCTTACTAAATTCTAGAAATATTCTTACACTTTCATCCAATAACTGTATGTTTGAAAACAAAATACCTGATCTTCCTGCCTTAGATGGGGTTAATAATTCTGATACCCTGAATGCTGCAAAAAATGCTAATGAAAAACTGCTTTGAACAAAATAGCTTCATATTCTGAAGAACAGATTACTGTTGTTACTTCCACATAACCTTGATAAAATCTCAGGTGTAATAGGGGATCTATTGTCAATAAACACATTTGTTTTCCTATAACCTTTCATGGCCTGTTTTATTGTAAAGAAGCTTTGACAGGCAGGTAGCTTGTATATACAAAGAAAAAAAATGATATTCCAGCTAGAGTTTTGTTAATGTGTGACCAGGAATAATTCCTTTCCATCATTGAATTCAGGAAAATTAACACTAACTGTTCAGAGTATTCTGAAATGGACAATTTTATTGAAGAAAAAATGGATAACCACAGCAACCATGAAGCATTTTTCCAAGTCGAAACCGCCACCAAATTCTTAATATTCATGAAAATTGAATTAGATCCCATAAATGGGGCGAGCATGAGGCTCCGATTAGATCTGCTTCCGGCAGCAGGGAGAAAAAACGGTCCATCTGCAGGCGAGAAAGAGCGTCAGCTATTATGTTAACCTTACCTTGAATGTATTTCGCCTTCAACCAGATGTTCCATTTCAGGCAAAGGAAAACGAAATGCCGCAAAAAAAAAACAACCTGCGTAGACTTGGAGGAAAGACAATTTACAGAAAACATCCTTTATTATTCGTACTGAATAATAGCCTCTTATTTGCAAACTGAAAACCCCATAACTCTAATGCAACCACAACCTGGAAAAATTCCATAAGAACAATACTTACAAAAACCACTTGCTGATCACCTGCTTGGCCATGCAGATGCACACCAATGACCCCCCCCCAGATAGCTCTGAAACCTATTGAATTCGCTGCATCTGTTGCCAATAGGAAAACGCTGTCGCATATAAAATCAGCCTGCCACAACGATTTCCCATTGAACTGCTCCAGAAAGTTCAGCCAAACCAAAGGATCCCCTTTTATTTCTGATGTTAATCTGACATGGGATAAAGGGTTCTTTAAACCAGCTATAGCTGAGTATAGTCTTCTTGAGCAAACTCTACCCATCGGCAGAACCCTTGATGCAAATGCTAACTGCCCCAAAAGCAATTGCATTTATTTTACTGTAATTTTCTTATGAACATTAATAACACCTGTGTAATTTTATATATTTTTTCCACTGGGAGCCAAAACTCACCTTCCACTGTATCCAGAGTGATCCCTAAAGATTCCAGAGATGTTGTCGGAAAAACCAGAGAAATACCAAAATATTTACACACTGAAAAGAATGAATGCAATAAATGACTACATTCCTCCGATTCTGCTGACCCCATGAAAAGAAAGTCATCTAAATAATGTATTGAGAAATTCAAATCTGCCACCTCATTAACCACCCATTCAATGAATGATGAAAATGACTTGAAATATGCATATGACAGCGAACAGCCCATAGGCAGGCACTCGTCAGAGTAGAATTTGTTTTCAAAACGTATCCCTAATGAGTTAAAACAATTTGGGTTTAACGGGAGAAGTCTAAAGGCCGACTTTATGTCTGCTTTGGCCATTAAAGCATTTTTACCCAAAATCTTTAGTTTTTGCAAAGCCGACTCGAAAGATGACATTGTTGCTAAGTCTGGGTTTATTTGATCATTCAATGAATTTCCAAAAGGAAACGAGAGGTGGTGGATGAGGCGGAACTTGTTCGGATCCTTTTTGGGAACCACGAGACACCCTGAAGTTTTTAAAAGGGGGGGAATCAAAAGGACCTTCCATCCTGCCCGCCCTCACTTCCTTTGTTAATTATTTTCTAACCACATCCGGAAATTCTCTAGCTGATTTTAAGTTGTTAACCAAACTACAACCCAAATCTTCAAAAGCAGGCAAATTAAAACCTAACATAAAAACTCTAATTAACAATGAAGCCTTCTGTTGGTCTGGGTAAATTCTGAGCCAAGGTAGAACTCTTTGACAATTCACTGGCGTTACTGCCTTTTGAAAAATTCTCTCTTCGATCAGACTGTAGTTTCTGAAAACATTTGGACACCGGGTGGGCCCCCAAACAAAAAGCACATTCGTGATTATATTTACATATTTACATGCCGTCATCCATTTAAAATGGCTGTCATTAAATGCAAAGCATAACCCTTTCTTGTAAGTTGTACCTGAATTTATATTTGCATTATTTACACTTTGGCGAGAAAAAAGGTTGCTTTTGTGGCAAAAATAAATTTCACCAAAAGGCCAACATCCTTTGTACCCCATTGAAGGGAGGGTTGTACTGCCAGCTTCTGTCTAAAACTTTCATCATATGACAACCATGAAAACCCACTGAAACTCCTATATGCCTCAAGTATGATATCAATGTGTTGAAATAAAGATGAACTCCTCTCAGGATATTTCTCACATAATATGCTTGCATAAATGCCAAATGCCAGCTATAAAAAGATTTTAAAACTGGCCTATGTTTTTCATCATCAATTCTCTCCTCCTTCTTATCATATCTGTGAGAAAAATCCCTTAAAGGAAGCATTTTCACCAGGTCTATATAATCTCCTTGCCAATTTTTTTCTCTTGTTACCAGGGAAAGATGGAAACCTAAAGGGGAGAGAACACACGGCATGCACTCTTTACCCCTATTTTTTTTTACCTGCTTACCAGACTTTTAATCACATTTTCATTTTTACTTGAAACTGTTGCCCAAACACCTGCTGCAACATCCCCACCATCTACCCCCTCTTGTATAGGCTGTACTTCAATATTCCTCCTTAAAGCATGCAGTAATTGCTCTAAAGAGGATGATAATGCTGACAGCTGATTCAACGATTCATGCTTACCATTATTGTCACATTAGGTGGTATTGCTTGGTTGTGCATAGGAGATTCGCACCGCACAGGAATAGCACTGCCGGCTTCCTCTGCCCCTAGACTAGCTCTTCTGCTCGGCCCTTGTGCTGCTGCTACATCTACAGCCTGCAGCCCTGTGAGTAGACCGTCCCTGCCTTCTCTACGCGGCGATGCTCATCTGCCCCATGCCTCTAGGCTTATCCTCTGCCCACCTCTTTCTATCCAAGCTGGCTCTGCTCCTGCGTGCCGTCCACCTGACTCCGCCGCTGACCTCCCTCTTCTGCCTCCATGGGGAATGTAAGTGACCGGACTGAAGCTCCTTCGTTGCTGACAGATAAAGTAGATGGGTACCGCAATTGGGATGAGTATAAAGATTGCAGCCACCCCAAAAAAACCCCCGTAAGAGGGCTCTAAGAGAAAATAATTTTTAAAACAAAAAAGGGGTCTGTGGCGCTACCTGTGTACCTAAGAGTGATCTATCAGGTCACTCTTTAGTGGTTAGAGCAGCTCCAGTAAGTGATAAAATCACAGTGGTAAGTTTAAGGCACCTATACCTACCTAAGGGTGTAGATGAGTGCAGAGATCCACCTGGGTGTGGACAACACACCACTGAAGACGTCTATGACAAAACGCGTACGCTATCGCTACGCACACCACATGACTTCCGGGAACCAGAGTTAGTGGGTGGAACGCAGTTGGAGCTCACGCTGCTCACTCACAGCTTGGGCTCCTTATGCTACCCATCGGATAGTGCTGTTTTTTATGGGAGAAGCACCTATGCTGCATGGACTTTGTTTTCTGTCTGTTTTTTAAATATTTTTAAATAAACAGTATTTTGTTGGATACTACACTATGGGAACCAATCTTTCTTTTCCTTGTCAAAAGAAGTTTATTGAGCATGCAATAATATAAAGATACATGAAGTAAGTTTGCAAGGATCTATAAAGTAAGCTCATTGTTTTACAGTAGAGTTTGTATAAGTATGTAACATGAAATTACAAATATTAAATATCAGGTACACAAAAACCTAAAATAAAGGTGGAAAGTATTACATCAATTTCTTTTGGAGGTATTTGAGTGATTTATACCATCTATAAATATTAATTATAGGTAATATGTGTACAGGTCAGATAAATTCTGATAATGAGCTTTAAACGTGAGGTGGAGGAAAGGAAAGAAAAGGAAGAAAAAGGATAGAAAGACAGAGTTATGGTCCACAAGGTCGTCCCGCCCGTCAGATTATTGTCCATTTTCTTCTCCATGAAGCCTTAAAATGGATGTTTCTATAAGTCACTTAATCTGCTACCATGGCAAAAGGACAGAGTCATTGAAATTTGACAGAAACTGTTGTTTTATCCAAGAATGCCATAGTTTTTCAAATTTTGGAATTTGGTTTTGATCGATAGCTGCCATCTTTGCATGAGACATTGTGTTATTCATTCTTTGACTTGTTTCTGCCAGAACCAATGTAGGGGATCTCCATGCCTTGGCCACTGTTTGCTTTGCAGCCGTTAGTAGTTGGATCATGAGTTTGAATTGAGAAAATGTTAACCATTCCGGTTTCAAGTTAAGTAAAGTTATGAATGGGTCTGGTTGTATTATCCTTTTAAATATTTTAGAAGCAATCACGAAGACTTCCTTCCAGAAGATTTGGATTACTGGACACGTCCACCATATATGTAAATGTGTGCCTATGTCTGGGCACCCTCGAAAACAAAGAGCTGAGGTATTAGGTGAATATTTTGCCACTCTGGCAGGTACAAGGTACCATCGGGTTAGAACTTTATAGTTTGCTTCCAGTGCTAAAATATTGGGCGAAGATGACTTAGATGTGAGCCATATACTAGACCATTCCGTGTCCTCTAAAGTTCGCCCCAGGTCCTCCTCCCATCTCTGAACGTAAGTAGGCTTGTTGGAATTTATGACTCCATATAATTGATTATAAAGTGACAAAATTATTCCTTTAGCAAATGGGTCTTTTGCACAGATTGATTCAAAAATGTATAATTGGGACAACGGTATTTCCACATTTAGGAATGGTGTAAAGAAATTTTTAATTTGGAGATATCTAAATATCTCAGTTTGGTAGATCATATTTTTCTCTAAGCATTGGAAATGGAAGGAATGATTTCGATGCCATAAAATCGTTTAGTGTCTGAATACCTGAAGTTGTCCAAGCTTTAAATGAATTCGAGTAGATCCATGCCGAATAGAAGGCCGGATTTCTGATAAAAGATAGGATTGTGTGGAGATTGTAATTGATATTTGATATTTGGATTTTAGTTTATCCCAGAGAGATAAAAAGTGTTTAGTTATGGGATTATGAATTTTGGTGCGGTCTTTGGGTTCAAGCCATAACAAGTTTGCTATTGATAGAGGGTCACTTTCTGAAGCCTCTATAAATACCCATAATGGGATTTCTTGTTTTGCGTGGTATTTGGACACACTGGCCAAATGAGCTGCTCTGTAAAAGTTAGTAAAATTAGGGTATCCCAGGCCTCCTTTAGTTTTGGGAAGATGTAGTGTGTGTATAGGTATATGTGGTTTGGAAGAGCCCCATATAAACAAACTATTTTTTTCACTAGTCTCAAAAAATAGGAAGGAATTGGAATAAGGAGGACTCTGAATAGGTATAGTAATTTGGGTAGAATAATCATTTTAATTGCATTAATCTTTCCTATCCAGGATAAAGGAAGTTGCGACCATTGTTTTAGTAGATTTGTGATCTGTCTTAATACAGGAGGATAATTGGTTGCAAATAAGTCAGAATGAGATGCTGTTAATTGAATTCCAAGATATGGGATTGATTTCTCTGCCCAGGTAAACGAGAGTGCAACCTTCGCCGGAATTAGTTCCATGTTTGATAGCGAAATATTGAGCACTAGGCATTTCTTAGGGTTAATCATAAGGCCGGAGAAGGCTGCAAATCCATCAAGAACGAGCATTAGATTGGGACCAGAAACCTGTGGTGATGATAGAAAAAGTAATATATCATCTGCAAATATACATATTTTGTGTGTAATACCTCCTACTTCAATGCCAGTTATAGTATGGTTTGTTCTGATGTATTGGGCCATGGGTTCGAGTAAAAGGGCAAATAATAAGGGAGATAATAGACAACCTTGTAAGGTGCCTCTTTCGATATTAAAAGCATCAGATTTGTATCCAGCATATTTTATATAGGCTTTGGGTTTATTATGCAGTGCTCTAATCTATTTTAGGAAGTGGGGGCCAAAACCCCATTTTTGTAAGGAATATTGCATATATTGCTAGGATACTGTATCGAATGCCCTCTTAATATCAAGAGATAAAAAACATAAAGGGATTTTCCGTGTTTTATAGCAATATGTGCCAATAACACTGCCCTGCGTATAATATTGCCTGCCTGTCTATTTGGCATGAAGCCTACTTGATCTCTATGTATAAATTTACCTATAATACTATTAAGGCGTTTTGCTAATAATTTTGCTAATAATTTGATATCAAGATTTAATAGAGAAATAGGCCGATAATTTACGCAGGAAGTATCATCAGAAAGGGGTTTTGGGATCATACATACAATTGCCATTAGTGTTTCTTGCCTAAAAGAATGACCTTTTAGAAGTTTGTTTAAAGTTTCAGTTAGAATGGGGGGAGGATTTCTGAAAATATTTTGTAATATAGAGCCGAGTATCCGTCTGGGCCTGGTCTTTTGTTAAGTTTTAGATCTTTAATGGCGTTAGCAACTTCATCTATAGTCATAGGCTCTTCCAAACTGTTTTTTTGATTCTGAGACAACTCAGGTAAGGTATTTTTTGAGAAGAAAGATTCAGCATCTGTAGGGTTAAATTCTTTGTTTGACTTGTATAAGGCTGCAAGATGTGAGTGAAATTTGTGGACTATTTTAACTGGATTACTAGTATAAACGTCTTTTGATAATTTCAAACGTATAGGTTTGAAAGATTTGTTAGTTGGGTTTAATGCCCGAGCCAAATATGTGCCTGGTTTGTTTGTATTCATGTAGAAATTGTGCTTAGAGCGTTTGAGGGATTTATCTACTGATTCTGTGAGAAATAGATCGTATTCCAATCTAGTTTTTTCCAAATGAGATTTTGTACTCTGAGATGGATTATCTTGGAATGATATGTAGGCTGCATTAAAATTTAGTTCTAGCTTCTTTGCTAAAAGTTTGCGTTCCCATTTAAATAGTGCCATTTGTCTTTGTATTACACCACGCAAAACAGGTTTGTGAGCTTCCCATAATGTTATCGGGGAAATGTCTGGAGTATTATTGATTGATATGTATTCTTTTAAAGCTTGCTCAATGGTCATCTGATGTAATGGGTGTTTGAGCATTATGTCCGGTAGGTACCAAGTTGGGTCATGCGCTTTTGGTATTGCTGAGGCTATAGCAGTGTATACTGCGTTATGGTCAGACCAAGGAATCGGAATTATATCTGACGCAATAATCTCTGGTATTATTCCTATTGTTAGAAAAATGTGATCTATTCTGGTAAAGGATTGATGAGGATGTGAAAAATAAGTGAATTTCTTTTTTATCGGGTTACTTTCTCTCCACGAATCTACCAGATTATATTTGGAAAGAAGTTGGGAGAAAGATAATTTAGAGGTCATTTTGGATGGGGTAAAAGGTGACTTATCTAGAAATGGGATGAGGACCTGGTTCGAATCCCCGCACATAATCACTGTTTCCATTTTGTGCATATTAATCACTTGTAATGTGTAAGAGGAACGGTGTAGGTTGTTTATTAGGGGTGTAGTAGGAAATCACAGTGACTGCTGTATCCATTATATAACCCATGAGTATCAGGTATCTACCTTCTGGGTCTTTAATTTCTGATGATAAGGTGAATGGTATGGACCAGTGAAATGCAATTAGAGTTCCCCTTTGTTTGGTACTGGCTGAAGCCGTAAAAATTTGTGGATAAAAAGGGGATATATATTTTGGTGTAGAATCTTTGGGGAAGTGTGTTTCTTGGAGGCATACTATGTGGGCCTTCTTGTTATGGAAAGTACGGAATGCTTTGGTCCTTTTCTGAGGAACATTTATTCCCTGAACATTCAGGGATAGGATATTCAATGGTGCCATGGTAACAGATCAAATAGTTTTGACTTACTTTTCATTATGCAATGCTGACTGCGCAGATCAACCTGTGTGGACTGAAGAAATGAAAAGGTAGGAAAGAATCCAGTGAAGTCTGGAGTAAAGAGTAAACAAAAAACATATAAGATTTGATGATACATTGTATAAATTAATATTTGTAAGTAATTGCAAGTTGCCCGTGAAAGAGAATAAATATCTCTCTCAGGGGAAAAAGTGCCTTCGTCACACTCCCACATATTATGGTTGGGAGAGTGAGGAAGGTTAATGGGGGTACACGGATCTTCCGCTTACAGGAGAGAAGTGCTATAGTAAAAGCAGGATACATTATATTGTTAGAATTAGTTGTTCCAGGGTGAATGAATATGGTTAATAATACCCTAGGTTAAATAATTCAGTCAAAAAGGTACTGTTTACAACTTTGGTATAGATAAAGATCATTTTTAGTATTTTTGGGAGTTTAAACCTATTAGAGTAAACAATTACATATTTTAATCATATGCAATTGTTTAAATATGATAATTCATAGATTTAAGATTGTATCGAAACAGATTGGATCAAACGAAATCAAAATTATAGGAACTAATTAGGTAATAATATATTTGTTTTGTGAAAAGAAAAGAAAAAGCTTCCATTACGTTATGGATCAGCTTTTCCACATTTGTCATTGAAAGTAATTTGTCTATTATTATTACCAGAATTTGGACAACTGAATAAGGAATTCCTTATTACATTTATAGATTTTAAAGCTGTAGGAATCAGAAGTAATAAGAAATATAACTTGAATGTAACATAGTCCCACATAGTGTGTGACTATCAGAATGAAGTTACATTCAGATACATTTACAGATTTTATAGAGAACCAGCTCTAAGTGAGTACGTTGAAGAGATACTAGGATTTAAGTTGTCAGTCCATTGAATCTTCTTGGTCCATGGATGATGTGGCATAACTGCCTCTTTTGTGAGAATGATGATTCCCATTTTGTTCTGAAATTTTCTGAGTGCTGCTTGAAGGTGAAGATGACGCCATTCTTCTGCGTGAAGAGGAATTGCTGCTGGTGGGTTCTGTCAGATTCAATTTTAAAAGGGTCTGTTGTAGTTCATCTGCAGATCTACTCCTGTAAATTGTACCTCGATAAGTAAATCTGACAGAAAATGGGAATCCCCATTGATACATAATGTTGTGACGTTGCAGTTCCATTAGTTGGGGTTTCATGGAGCGTCTTTTAGTAATAGCGAGTTGGGATAGATCAGCAAAAATGTGATATTTGTGACCTTGAAAATTAAGTTCCTTTTTTTCTCTTGCAGCAGTTAATATTTGTTCTTTTGTCCTGTAGTAATGGAATTTTATAATTATATCACGTGGGGGTCCATACGTTTTTTTTGTCTGTGAGGGCTCTATGTACTCTGTCCAGTTCTAAGCGTTCAATTGGGATATCTGGCTTCAGTTCTTGTAATAGAGCAGTAATTGTAGATTGCAAGTCTGTCACGGTTTCAGGAATTCCCCTTATGCGCAGGTTGGAACGTCTGGCTCTATTTTCATAATCTTCAAGCTTAGTTTGGAGTATTAAATTCTCTTCTTTTAGGTTTTCCATTTCTGTTATATTATCTTGAGTTGTATTTTCAATTTCATCCATTTTTATTTCTAAGGCTGCGGTGCGGTTTCCCAGCTCTCTTATTTCTTTAGTTAGGCTGTTTGTTATTTGCTCTGAAGTTTGTTTTAAAGCCTTATGGAGCATTTTTTCAAATTGTAATAGTATTGCTGGGGATGCTGAGGAGGCTTGTGGAGAATTCTGTAAGAGGATTTGTTCTGTATCTGACTCAAATGGAGAGTCTTGCTGTGACATTTTCTGTCGGTGAGAGCGCCCTGATGCTGTATATGGTGAGGTGACTGGCGCCGTTTTAGTTGCGGTGTGCGCCTGTGAGCTCTTTGTGAGGTGATTTTTAGTTTTGCCACGGCTTCCCTCAGTACCATTTTTCCTGCCCAAACTTTCACAGTTTGTTCCCTGGGGCAAAGAGGTTCAATTGGGTACCTTTTGAGCCTGCAGTCTCCGCTTTATCTGTTTCTCCTCTCCTCAGCGGTGCGGAGCTCTAGCAATGCATGTCCGTCTCACTAGACTCCGCGCATGCGCCCCCCAATCTTTCTTTTCCATGAGGAATATGAGCATCTATACCTGCCATTGTTTGGAAATCCTAAGGCTGCTTGAGGGACTGCAGAGGCTGACACCTGTGATCGCCGGTCTACATTGTGGATTTACATGCGTATCACCCCTGTAGGGGTAATAGGAGCTGGTGAGTGGGGACCTATGATGGGGAGCACGCAAGTCATCTGTCAAGATTTTGTGAGCACTAAAAGTCACCTGCAACAACCCGTCAAAGCACAAACAGTCACTTATACTGGAATGAATGCACTCATGCGTTTTTAAATGGTGCGATTAATTAGCATTTTTGTTGTTTTTTGCTCTTTTCTGTGTGGTTTTGTATTTTTTTTTTGGTCAATATATTTTTTTGTACACTTATTTGAGATCTCTTGGCACACCAATACATTTTCTCGGACATTTCTTATAAACAACAGTTCTTGGTGTTGGACTTTTATGCACTGTGTACAATTAGAGGATCACTTTAATTCATTTGGATTATGTAGTTATTGCTTGGATGATATACAGTTTGGTTACACCATCCCTGGTATACCATTCCGGCACTGGTTTAATATTATTTATATATTATTTAATTACTCACATTTGCTGGTGGTAATTATCCCCTTTTTTGGGCTGAGAGTGTTTAGTAGTCCAAATCCCTAAACGGGCAAACTGGGCTTATAATAAAAAAGTAAAAAAGTGCTTGTATAAATCAAAAACGTGCTTATCTAAAGCAAAAAATGACATGTATATGAAAGTTATTTAAATCATATAAGGTGCAGTTTTATATTCCGGACCGGAACTTCCAGAAACCTTCTATATTCAGGTATGTTCCACAGCAATAAAATCCAGTGACATCTGTGCACATTAGATCTGGTGACTCAGGTGCTCCCCCAATGTGTCCCCACTCACCAAAAGTAGTCACCCCTACAGGGGTAATGCACATAGAGAGGGTAGCTGCAGATGGATTTGCTCCTCAAGTAGCCTTGTTGGTTCTCTGCACCTCCGTCAGACCGTGTCTACGATCCAGGGCCTCCCAGCATGAGTTCTGAGTCCAGGCACCTCCGGTTGTTTCACCTCACCACAGGTTCCATCAGGAAGTCTTGATAAGTATCTCCAATGAAGCAAACAAAACCAAAAGCACATTTTTAGTAGAATGAAGGGTTAGAGCTTCTGGTTTCTGTCTGTGCCTTCCTGAGCTGATGCCAAATGTACTCCCCCCACCTCCACATTCTTTGTTCAGGTGTCCTTCGCCTCCTGCATTTGGTATGTAGGTTCTTCTGTCTGCAGGGACATCCGCAGGGTTCAGTTGGCCCACCCTTTGCAGCTATAACAGTTCCAACTCTTCTGGGAAGGCCGTCCACCAGGTTTAGGAGTGTTCGCAAATATGCCACGTGATTTGCAAAGGGGGGTATGATATCATTAATAGGTACCATCATCCTAGATATGAATAAGGCCGAAAAATGGGGTTGAAAGAGAAACCAAAGCAGGGACCTCTCCAATAGGGTCCTGCCTCTTTCAAAAGGAGAAGGACTGTTGCCGTACCATAAGGAAAAGACCTTGTTTAAAAATATATAAATTTATTTCAACATAATAAAAAGTCCTGCGGGGGACATATATTGTACATATTCACGATTTAACATACACAAACAATAATAATTGTTGTTACAGCATTGTTGACACTAGGTTAGTATAGCTGATGCCCACACAGATACATGGACAGAGGTTATATAATGTGATACTTGCAGACGTGACCTCTACAGTTTCGCGGTCACAGCCGCTTCTTCAGGAGGCGTCTGATAGTATATAGTCTATAAAGATGAAGAAAACAGTACAGTATCAACATGACAAGCAAAAATGCATAAGCAGTTATCAGAAGAGGTACACAATTGATATTGGAGAACAAACTTGAAATTTGAAAATTGCACTCACCAAGCTATAACCTCATAGGTTCTCTGGAGCGATACTGTGAGACGCCCTCAAGAGGCGTTCCCCCGGGGGCGGGCCAGGGAGGCAAATTGGGGTGATACTATTGTAAGAAATTCAATAAAATGAAATTTTAAAAATTCATACGGTGTGTTCTATTTAAAGGACCACCAAGAAGTGCCAAGGTTGAAATGAGGAGGGGTGAAGAAAGAGGGAGGAGAGGAGGGAATTGAATAACCAAGGAAAGGTGAGGGGGAAAAAAGGGGGAGGAAAAGGATTGGAGAGGGGGAAGGGGGGGAAGAGGGGGAAGGGGGGGGAGAGGGGGAAAGGGTGACAGGGTAACACAGGGAGGAGTGGGACAGAGTGGGGGTAAGGGGGAAAGAGGGGGGGAGAGACACAAGAGAGGGGGGGAGAAAAGAAAGAAAGAGAAGAGGGGGAAAAAAAGGAGGGGGGGTATAGGAAAGAGAGGGGGAAGGGAAGGGGGGAGCAAAGGGGATAGAGTGAAGAAGATAAATTGAAGTGTGATGACCCAATATACCTGGTAGAAAAGATAAGGAGAACACAGAACTACAAAAGGGAGTTCATGGTATCAAAAGAATTACCCACCGTTGCTGTGGTAAAAACTAGACTCAGAAACTGCTGGCACCCAGAATGACGTGACTAGTGCAGTCAATGGCCAGTAAGCCACACCACACTGTCAAAAGGAGTCACTGTAAGGAATATAGATCAATAGGGGAGGTATTAAGGGGTGGTTTGAGAAATAAACAAACAAAGGTCGCAGGGTACTCTGTGCCAGGGAGGAGGGGGAGATACCATACAGAAGTAATGGAGATCCCCGTCCTGCATGGGGGGCATTACATGGGTACTTACAGGGGCTCCGGATAGCGTCGGTGAAGTGCTGGGTGTCCGCCTGAGACAGTGAGCAGCTGAGTCTAGGCATCTTAAATGCCTCCAACCCGGAAGTTCGACGGCGGAAGCGGCCGCCGCTATTAGTTCCGGGTCCGGTCCTCCACTGTTGCGCAGGCGCGGGAGAGTCACCCGGCGCAGGCGCACAGCTCACATAGTGATCAGTGCCTGAGCAATGATCAAACGAAGCAGCAGCTGGGTTCCATAGAGCCCAGCCCGCTGCCGGAGGAACGCAAGCCCGCCGTGGGGGGAGAATTAACTCCTCACATCCCTCCAGAGCAGAATGGCCAGTGCAATGTTGATAATGACTTAAATACAAACAGTGTTAGGCAAGAAATAAACTGAGAGGGGGGGGGGGAAGCGATGCATAGTTTTCAGCGAGGCACATTCATAGTCTATTAACGAGGCACATTCATATGAATACTTTCTTGAATAACTCCGTTATAGTCCCCCCCAGTCGCTGCCGCGATTCAACCACAAAAAAATACACAAAAAATTTTTTTGGGCTTTGCTCAACAAAGTTTCAGGTTTTTTCCCTATGACTGTATATTAGTGGACTCTTTACATATAGTGGCTTCACTATTTAAAAAAAAAAAAAATTATTCCTTGATGTTTCTTTTCTGTGGCTGACTCCAAATTTCCAGTAGATTGCTTGCTTTATTAATTAAAGTTATGTATATTTAGATTGAACTGTCTTGTATATGTCCTGGGACGGGCCGTGATGCGTGCCTCCTTAACTGTGGGTTCCTCTGTGCTCCCACCGCTGGAGACTATGCATCGCTTCCCCCCCCCCCTCTCAGTTTATTTCTTGCCTAACACTGTTTGTATTTAAGTCATTATCAACATTGCACTGGCCATTCTGCTCTGGAGGGATGTGAGGAGTTAATTCTCCCCCCACAGCGGGCTTGCGTTCCTCCGGCAGCGGGCTGGGCTCTATGGAACCCAGCTGCTGCTTCGTTTGATCATTGCTCAGGCACTGATCACAATGTGAGCTGTGCGCCTGCGCCGGGTGACTCTCCCGCGCCTGCGCAACAGTGGAGGACCGGACCCGGAAGTAATAGCGGCGGCCGCTTCCGCCGTCGAACTTCCGGGTTGGAGCCATTTAAGATGCCTAGACTCAGCTGCTCACTGTCTCAGGCGGACACCCAGCACTTCACCGACGCTATCCGGAGCCCCTGTAAGTACCCATGTAATGCCCCCCATGCAGGACGGGGATCTCCATTACTTCTGTATGGTATCTCCCCCTCCTCCCTGGCACAGAGTACCCTGCGACCTTTGTTTGTTTATTTCTCAAACCATCCCTTAATACCTCCCCTATTGATCTATATTCCTTACAGTGACTCCTTTTGACAGTGTGGTGTGGCTTACTGGCCATTGACTGCACTAGTCACGTCATTCTGGGTGCCAGCAGTTTCTGAGTCTAGTTTTTACCACAGCAACGGTGGGTAATTCTTTTGATACCATGAACTCCCTTTTGTAGTTCTGTGTTCTCCTTATCTTTTCTACCAGGTATATTGGGTCATCACACTTCAATTTATCTTCTTCACTCTATCCCCTTTGCTCCCCCCTTCCCTTCCCCCTCTCTTTCCTATACCCCCCCTTTTTTTTCCCCTCTTCTCTTTCTTTCTTTTCTCCCCCCCCCTCTCTTTTTCCCTCCCTTTCCTTTCTTCCCCCCCTCCCCCTCTTGTGTCTCTCCCCCCCTCTTTCCCCCTACCCCCACTCTGTCCCACTCCTCCCTGTGTTACCCTGTCCCCCCTTCCCCCTCTTCCCCCCCCTTCCCCCTCTCCGATCCTTTTCCTCCCCCTTTTTTCCCCCTCACCTTTCCTTGGTTATTCAATTCCCTCCTCTCCTCCCTCTTTCTTCACCCCTCCTCATCTCAACCTTGGCACTTCTTGGTGGTCCTTTAAATAGAACACACCGTATGAATTTTTAAAATTTCATTTTATTGAATTTCTTACAATAGTATCACCCCAATTTGCCTCCCTGGCCCGCCCCCGGGGGAACGCCTCTTGAGGGCGTCTCACAGTATCGCTCCAGAGAACCTATGAGGTTATAGCTTGGTGAGTGCAATTTTCAAATTTCAAGTTTGTTCTCCAATATCAATTGTGTACCTCTTCTGATAACTGCTTATGCATTTTTGCTTGTCATGTTGATACTGTACTGTTTTCTTCATCTTTATAGACTATATACTATCAGACGCCTCCTGAAGAAGCGGCTGTGACCGCGAAACTGTAGAGGTCACGTCTGCAAGTATCACATTATATAACCTCTGTCCATGTATCTGTGTGGGCATCAGCTATACTAACCTAGTGTCAATAATGCTGTAACAACAATTATTATTGTTTGTGTATGTTAAATCGTGAATATGTACAATATATGTCCCCTGCAGGACTTTTTATTATGTTGAAATAAATTTATATATTTTTAAACAAGGTCTTTTCCTTATGGTACAGGTTTAGGAGTGTGTCTATGGGAATGTTTGACCTTAATCAGTAGCACATTTGTGAGGTCAGGCACTGATGTTGGACAAGAAGGCCTGGCTCACAGTCTTCACACTAATCCATCCCAAAGGTGTTCTATCAGGTTGGGGTCAGGACTCTGTGCAGGCTAGTCAAGTTCCTCCACCCTAAACTCGCTCATCCGTGTCTTTATGGACCTTGCTTTGTGCACTGGTGAGCAGTCATGTTGGAACAGGAAGGAGCCGTCCCCAAACTGTTCCCACAAAGTTGGGAGAATGAAATTGTCCTAAATGTCTTGGTATGCTGACGCCTTAAAAGTTCTCTTCACTGGAATTAAGGGGCCAAGCCCAACGCCTATAAAAAACAACCCCCCACCATAATCCCCCCCACTCCATAATCCCCCCACCACTCCATAATCCCCCCCACTCCATAATCCCCCCTCCCCCCACTCCATAATCCCCCCTCCCCCCACTCCATAAACCCCTCCTCCCCCCACTCCATAATCCCCCCTCCCCCCACTCAATAATCCCCCCTCCCAACACTCCATAATCCCCTCCTCCCCCCACTCCATAATCCCCCCTCCCCCCACTCCATAATCCCCCCTCCCCCCACACCATAATCCCCTCTCCCCCAACACCATAATTCCCCCTCCCCCCACTCCATAATCCCCCCTCCACCAAATGATTTGGACAATGCAAATTTTTAGATGCAGCTTTTCATACATTGGGGAACCTCTGCCCGTCTTTACTTCTGAGATAATCTGACTCTCTAAGATGCTCTTTTCATACCCAGTCATCTTACTGACCTGATGTCAATTATCCTAATTAGTAGCAAAATATTTTTCCCTTTCTTCCTGGTTAATACCAATTACTTTGTCAGCTTTTTGTTGCCCAGTTCCAACTTTTTTGAGACGTGTTGCTGCCATAAATTTTTAATGTACCTCATTGTTTCTTAAAATTCTACATTTTCTCAGTTTAAACATTTCATGTTTTTTTTTTCCATATTATGTGAAAACAAACTGAACATAAACATCAATGTAATCTGCAGAGAATATTACAATGTTGTACCCATTTGAATTGCACAGCAAGTAAAAATAATGCTCCCTGAACCTGCATTTGTGATTGTAATGTGTTTTGAGATGACGGGCAGAATCCCAGTGATTGTGCTGCCATCCCAAAATACAAAAGGTGTGAATGGAGCCTTAAGGGCCGTGTGTCTGGCAGCCGGTCCGACAGAAGCCGGGATGACTGGAAAAGGTCTGCCCATTGGCATCTGATCAGCGCTTAAAGCCAATGGCTGAGAGTGCTGATCGGTGTATTCTGGTGAGGGGGCCGCCGCCCCCCCGTCACACCACAAAAGATCAGCGGGGGGAGATCGCTGTACTAACATGGGATTGTTAGTAAATCAATCTCCTCACCAGCAAAAATAAAAAAAACGAGCGTGTACTTAAAGCTCAGCTCAGCTAAAATTGTGAGAAATCTCTCCAAATAGACAGATAAAAACAAATACAACATTTTAGTAGAGTGGGAAGGATTACACCGCGTCTTCCTGTTCTGGTGGAAAACTCACAGGGACAGGAAGTGATAAAAAAAATCATAAAAAAAACGTAGAGAATTTTTAGTTCTTCCCGACTCTATCCAAGACTAAAAAAACTGCTTAAGTTAGGATTTAATGGGAAGTATAAGTTATGTAAATGATTTGGGGATTTGGAAGACTGGCACCTTCTGTACGTAGAGTTATACATCTCTGTGATATTGTGCAATATATTTTTCATACAATGAGAGAGGGGGGAGGGTGGGATTATTACGGTGCCAACAATGAAATAGAACAACTTCGTTTGTAAAAATTACTTTTTTATTTCAATTGTATCAAAAGAGCTAAAAATGTACATTAGACATACATATGTAGAAAGTTTTCAAAGAGCATAAAGACACAAGTGTAGATCAAGATAATGACCGTCACCAATGATGATGAAAGGTGATCGTTGGTCACTTGTTCCCAACTAGTTTCGCCAAAACATTGGCTTCATCAGGGGAAGATGTAGATACACATAAAAAGTAAAAACACCGAAACAAGAGAAAAGGGTATATCAATAAATCCACATAATCTTACATCGTTAAGGCAAACTGCCATATCGCAAAGCCGTCAAAAATACTGTCCAACCATGTCCCCGGCCCCCCAACCCCCACACCCAGAACATACCATGCGGGAATTCCAGGACACAAGGGGGACGCCACCAAAGCACTGAGAATGGTAGTCACACCCTGCCCAGTATTTGGCTACAGGGGAATTAAGAGGCACCTAAAAAATAAAAATGAGCATATAAATATTCAGATATTCATTATTTAATAAGGGGAACTCAGCCTGAATGACATACCCTGATTATATGCAGGAAAGAGCACTCGATGGTGGGGCGCAGAAGAAATTCACAGCACAAGGGTTAAATACAAAAATCACAGGATTTGAGTATAAACCAAGAAAGCTGGGAAAATAAAGATAACAAAATAGTGATTGGTGGGATGACCAGGACTTCATATAAGTTAAATGGATCAATGGTGAATACTTGTAGCGAATTTAGGGAGCGTATTAGATATTTGATATACTAAAAATGCTTACCAAAAAGGTGCATATAGCTGGAAACAAACGTGCGCCCTAAACATGAGGTTCTGCCAATGTAAAGGCTGAACATTGAAACCTCCCCAGCATATCCATCAGATAACACCGGCTAAGTTAGATGATCTAAAAATCAATACAGATGGAGATATTGTCAGCATGGAAACCAGCTGACATAACTGCATATAACAACAAAGGTAAAGATAAAAAGCATAGGCGCCAGCTAGGAGAGAAGGGGGTGTAAAGTTATTACTTTTAACAAGTGTCACCAGATCCCCACAGCTATCCCACAGCAGGTAGATAAAAATTGCTGAAATGTGGCTGCCTTTTAAAACCCCCACCTGATCAGCCAATCAGGAGCGGACGGAAAAGCGGACGGGGCGCATGCGCAGTGCCCAAGGCCATCTGCCTACACTACCCAAAAGGCCGAGCGTCGATCACGTCACATGGCCATGCTTGCCAGCGACGCGATCTATGTAGATGTAAATAAAGGCATCGGAGCTTACCAAGGGAGGGGGGAGGAGAGATGGAAACCTTCCAACCAACCATTGATGAGCAGCCGAAGGTGTGAGTTCTAAATACAGCACACGATACTCTTGGCTTGTTACAATGTCACAAACAAGCAACCACTTTCAATAGTATGGTCCAGGCAGAGCAATAACAATATTGCATCTCCACAGAAAGACATTATGCACACACATAAGGATCCATTCACGCTATGTGCAATTACCTGCGTTTCTGCATGGAAAAACAGAGGTAACTGCAATGACACAGAAAACTGTTTTCTGTGCGTCATATTCAGACCAGAACAGGGGGGAGAATAATATGTTCAAGACTGTTCTGAAGTAAAATCAATATTGAAGAATTTATTTGGATGTAATGCTTCTGTTAGGGCAATAAATGGGGGGGGAGGGGGGGGATACATAAGATGACAGATGGCATAAATCAAATACTTTAAGAAAAACTGTAATTCCCCGTACACACAGTCGGATTTTCCAATGGAAAATGTCCGATCGGAGCGTGTTGTCGGAAATTCCGACCGTGTGTGGGCTCCATCGGACATTTTCCCTCGGATTTTCCAACACAAAAAGTTGGAGAGCAGGAGATAAAATTTTCCAACAACAAAATCCGTTGTCGGAAATTCCGATCGTGTGTACACAAATCCGACTAACAAAGTGCCACGCATGCTCAGAATAAATAAAGAGATGAAAGCTATTGGCCACTGCCCCGTTTATAGTCCCGACGTACGTGTTTTACGTCACCGCGTTCAGAATGATCGGATTTTCCGACAACTTTGTGCGACCGTGTGTATGCAAGACAAGTTTGAGCCAACATCCATTGGAAAAAATCCTAGGATTTTGTTGTCGGAATGTCCGATCGTGTGTACGCCCTATAAGACTACAAATCTTGGAACCTTCACCATTTGCTCAATATACAGCTAAAAGGCAGCAACATTTCACATCTAGAATCAAGCAAGCTACATATTCTTCATACTATACATACATGCATGTGTGCGTTATCACTGCTCTTGAGATGGCAGCAATGTCACACAGCAACCTCATTCAAAGTGCACAATCTTGGGGGGGGGGGGGGGGTTCCCTGTGTGGTCACTATAAAGTACGACAAAAAAAATAAATTAAAAAAATCAACGTATCAAAAAGGTCTTACTTCATGTCTTGAAGATTCTTAATATAGCCTTCCTGTCACTTCTCAAGTTTTTTCAGCTCACATAAAAAGCAACTTTTATTGATTTACTTTTAGACCGATCATCCCTTTTTCTACCTCAGCAGAATAAGACTACACTTCCAAACTATAATGAAAGTCCACAGTACTAAAAAGATATCAAAAGGAGCTGTGATATAACATGCCAAGCAAATCATGAGAACGTGAAAGAACTGTTGGCGGTGCCTCCCATGCACCTTCCTTGCCTCTCTAACTGCAAATACATCTTCAAATCAACAGTGCTAAACTGGAAGAGACATCCGAGGATGCAGGATTGGAAATAAAACTATTAATAAACACTTTCTACAAAGGGCTGCAATATAATACCATCAATATTTACAGAAATCCATGGTCCCCTATAAGCTGTTGAAGCTAATATACAGAACATTGTTCTAGAGGTTAAAAGGAGGAGGATGGTGGTGGGAAGTAAAGTGGTTTGGGGGCGTGGCTTGGCGCGCAATGTGGACGGCCGCACCGTGACTGAGCTCCGGGAGGCTGTGAGCCTGGGCCCTGAAATCTGCCGCCTGCAAACCGAATATGTCCACACAACTGAAAAGGGTGACACACGGGCACACTCTGCGCTCCTTTACCACTCCTAAAAAGAGGATCTCAGCCGGGAATCTTAGCAAATACAGATATAGTGGAGGAGGAAGATCAGCTAAGATGGCGCCGACACGCAGACACAGCATGGGGAAGACATAGAGGATGACGAGGTGTTCCTGCCAGCATCTGAAGACTCAGTAGCAGGTAATCATGACAAAGACAAACCTCTGACCTATGCTACCATGTCCCACATAGCTGCAGACATTAAAAGATCCTTCACATCAGCTATCACTGACATAAAAACAGAGTTACTGAAGCTCTCTGAACAGATGGCTGTATCTGAGCGCGCTGGGAGGAGAAGAGACAAAGCACTGAACAGACTAGAAAACATCACTACTGCACATAATCAACATCTAATTGATATGAATAGACATTTAGAGGACTTGGACAATCGCGGAAGAAGACATAATATAAGAGTACGTGGGATACCA
Source organism: Lithobates septentrionalis (assembly GCA_037952835.1). Taxonomy (NCBI): domain Eukaryota; kingdom Metazoa; phylum Chordata; class Amphibia; order Anura; family Ranidae; genus Lithobates; species Lithobates septentrionalis. Next base: position 282,492 of record JBBDGP010000851.1, on the reverse strand, counting down.
GAATCTGTTGCTCCAGATCAAATCAAACCCGCTCTGACCTCTGTATTTAATGGCCTCCTAGATAGGCCTGAACACTCACCCATAGAGTTTGATAGAGCTCACAGGGCCCTCAGGCCTAGAGCACCTGATGACAACCCTCCCAGGGACATTATTTGCTGCTTACCCAATTTTGGTGTGAAGGAAGAGGTGCTGCAAAAAGCAAGAGCAAATGATCAGATCTTGTTTAATGAGAATACAGTCCAACTGTTTCAGGATTTGTCACCTATTACCTTAAAGAATAGAAGGGCTTTAAAACCCCTCCTGGAGGTTCTACAAGAAAGAAACATAAATTACAGGTGGAAATTCCCTTTTGCACTTCAAGCCGCTTACATGGTTAAGCAATATTTGCTCAGAACCCCTAATGAATTGAACAGATTCTGTGAAAATCTACACATTCCACTAGTGGAACTACCTGATTGGTATTCAGAGTTTCTGTTACCACCTGAAGTTCACAAACCAATATCCACTTGTGAAGCTAGTGTATTCCATTCACCCTCACAACAGGGGAAAAACCGCAGAAATATTAACGGACACAACTACGAATCCCCCTCGTCTTCTAAAAGTGCCAAAAGTCAAAGACTTAAATGATTATATAATCCAGGTCTTACATAAAGTGCAGATACTAAGGAACCCCTTTGTATGTCACATATAAAAGGATACTAAAATCTGATGGTAACTCTCTCTGACTCTGAAGTTTTCACATGGACTATTTGTCTCCTCATCTTTGTTTTTTTTTTGTGCTTCCTTTTTATTTTTACTTCTCAAATTTTTTCCCTATGCTTCTGGTCATCAAGCCTTTCAATCTGGCTATGATATGGAGGAGATCAGTAAGAAAGCTACAAAATCTATACTAGAAATACCCACTAGAGGGCAGCCCTCTAACATAATGCACACTCTTATTTTGTTAGGCCTAGACCAAGCATTAAATGTGCTCAAGGCATACTATTTTTACCCCCTCTGAAACTTGCCTCCCTAAACAGGCGATTTCTGTCAAGCTGAAGAGGTATTTACTTCAGATCGGGATGTACTCAAGCAATAATTATTCCTATCTTGCAGAAACCCAAACACAGAAATTAAAATCTCTTACTAAATACTAGAAGACAATCTGCTCCTTTTAACTACAGACAGGGCTATATTAACAACATGGTATGCCTTACTGTTTTTTCTTTTTCTGTTTTGTTTTTGTTTTTTTTTTGTTTTTGTTTTTTTTATGGTTCTATAACCAATTGTTTTGTTCCCTCCTTTTTACGATACTGCAAGATATACAGGAGTAAACATATAATACCATTGATATTGGTTCAAATTTCTCAACTCAGTTGTATCTTACTGCTCAGTTCAGATTGATGATTCACACCCAGTTCTCACTTAGTGACCGAGCTCACAGGTTTGAAGTCTGATTGGACAGCTTGCATACGGCATCACAGGCGAAACAGTGAGTACCTGAACCTACAATTCTGTCTACTGAATGACTATACATATCCTCACTTATCCCAGCTACACCCATTATTGTCATTTGGGATAAGAATCAAACACCAGGAGACCTCTACTACTTGGACTTACCCCCCTTTTTTTTTTCCTTTTTTTTATGATACTAATAGGAAGGGGTCCTGGACTGATTCTCGCACAGAGGGTCTTTTCTTGGTTAGGCTCTGCATTTACTCAAAACTCAATGAGTCCTAGGCCTCAGAGACTGCTTTACTATAGAGTAAGATTGTTTAAGCCTGTTTGATCATTATATCATAGACAGGGCCGGTACAAGGCAGGGGCGGAGAGGGCACGTGCCCTGGGCGGTACCATTTGGTATAGGGGGGGGGGGCGCAGCTGTGCGCTCCTGCATGATCCTCCCTTCCCTTCCCCTCAGCACACAACTGCACCGTTACTCCCCTACGGAGGAGTCCCGTTGTCTCTGCCAGCGCCGTGACGTCACTCACGGCCGGAGGCGAGGTGGGAGGACACAGAGAGGAGTGCAGGAAGGCGGGAGGCGGGAGCTGTGAAGTGAGAGCTGAGCTGTGTCGTGTCGGCGCGCTTTCTGTTATCTCAAGCGGAGATAACAGAAGCTGAGGAGCTGCTGCCTGGCTGGCTGGCTCAGGCTGGATTCAATCTGGAAGGTAGAAGAGCGCAGTGCCTGTGTTCTGACTCAGATATTTAGCACTGCAGTGGTGGTCACTGGTCATTAACCTCGCCTCAGCCTCCTCCCCTCCCCCCAATCCAGACATTTATTAATCAGTTTTTTAGTGTTTACTTACACAAGTTCAGACTCATAACTTCTGAGTCTGAACTTGTGTAAGTAAACACTAAAAAACAGATTAATAAATGGCTGGATTGGGGGGAGGGGAGGAGGCTGAGGCGAGGTTAATGACCAGTGACCACCACTGCTGAATACCCCACAATACTGTGCAATACTCTGCAATACCCCCACAATACTGTGCAATACTCTGCAATACCCCCACAATACTGTGCAATACTCTGCAATACCCCCACAATACTGTGCAATACTCTGCAATACCCCCACAATACTGTGCAATACTCTGCAATACCCCCACAATACTGTGCAATACTCTGCAATACCCCACAATACTGTGCAATACTCTGCAATACCCCACAATACTGTGCAATACTCTGCAATACCCCCACAACACTGTGCAATACTCTGCAATACCCCACAATACTGTGCAATACTCTGCAATACCCCACAATACTGTGCAATACACTGCAATACCCCCACAACACTGTGCAATACCCCACAATACTGTGCAATGCTGTGCAATACCCCGAAATACTCTGCAATACCCCGCAGTACTTTGCAATACCCCGCAATACTTTGCAATACTCTGCAATAGCCTCCAATACTCTGCAATACCCCGCAACACTGTGCAATACTCTGCAATATCCCACAACACTGTGCAATACCCCACAATACTGTGCAATACTCTGCAATACCCCGCAATACTCTGCAATACCCCATAATACTGTGAAATACTCTGCAATACCCTGAAATACTCTGCAATACCCCATAATACTGTGAAATACTCTGCAATAGCCTCCAATACTCTGCAATACCCCGCAACACTGTGCAATACTCTGCAATACTCCACAATACTCTGCAATACCCCACAATACTGTGCAATACTCTGCAATACCCCACAATACTGTGCAATACTCTGCAATACCCCCAGAACACTGTGCAATACTCTGCAATACCCCACAATACTCTGCAATACTCTGAAATACCCCGCAATACTTTGCAATACTCTGCAATACCCAGCCATACTCTGTGATACTCGGCGATACCCTGCCATACTCTGCAATACCCCGCAATAAATAGAGTGGAAAGTTGTCTTCCAACCCTGAGCTTCGGGGAGTGGCGCATGCGTGGTGTGGCTTCTATTGCAGTTTGCAGTGGCAAGAGCGGAAGTGAGTCTCCCTCCTGACGCTGAAGCAGTGAAAACATCTTGCAGTGGGTGGCGCTTACGAGCAGGACCAGAGCATCGGTATCCATTTGTCCCCGCAGAGGGTTATATCTGCAGGCCCTTATGACCTTGCTATATAGGAGGTCCAACACGTTCGGTAAGAGTACACCTATAATTACTCCCTCTGAACTATTGGTGGCTTGGAAGTGTCCCTATACCTTTCATCTTTCCATCTTGATGTGATACACCAAAGGAACGGCTTATTTTTCTCACAAATTTCTCTTTGTGATTCTGATTTCCATGAACTGATTAAAGCGCTTTTCATGCGATCTGGATTCCAATTGGAAACTTATATTTTATTTTTTTGTATTCTTGATTGAACTTTTCACACTTTTTATATATTTTCCTTCACGGAGATATGCTATAATTGTAATATCACGTTGCACTGTGGTTTGTCTTAACATATACACTGTGGCCCCCGGTATCGTTCTGAGAAGTCATATTTGCAAATTAAATTCTAGTTTAAAATATATGATATATCCTATGCTAGCGCACAATGTTTTGTTTATATATGATTTTTCACTTCACTGATATTTGAGGTAATTTGTTGCAGCTGCGATTTCATTCTATTTGTCGTCTTTGCTCATTAGCGCAGGTTTTCTTTTATAATTGTTTTAATACCCCGCAATACTCTGCAATACTCGGTGATACCCAACCATACTCTGCCATACCCAGCCATGCTCAGTTATACCCAGCCATGCTCAGCCATACTCAGCTGTACTTGGCCTCAGTATGTGGCCAGGCTGTGGAAGTCTCACACATGTGATATCGCTGTACTCAGGAGGAGTAGGAGAATCTAGTTTGGGGTGTCATTTTTGGTATGTACATGCTATGTGTTAGAAATATTATATAAACGGACAACTTTGTGTTAAAAAAAAATGCGTTTTAACCACTTCCCGCCCGCCGGTCATCATACGACGTCCTTGACTTTGTGCGGGGATATTTGAATGATGAGTGCAGCTACAGGCATCATTCAGATATCAACTTTTTTAGCCAGCTATTCCCTACACCATAAGAATGATCATAGCGGCTGTTCCACTGCTTGATCATTCTTACGGGAAGCGAGATGGGACGTCCCCCCCCTCCCGCCGCCCTCTGGTGTTTCTACTGACTCACCGCTACGATCAAAGCCAGGATCTTTTTTTTTAATTTTTTTATTTTTGGCTTCCCAGCCTAGAGGTGAGATGTGGGGTCTTATTGACCCCATATCTTACTGTAAAGAGGACCTGTCATGCCATATTCCTATTACAAGGATGTTTACATTCCTTGTAATATGAATAAAAGTTGTCAAAAATTGTGTCAAACTAAAGTGTCAAACTAAAATAAATAAAGTAAAATGAACAATAGAAAAAAAAAAATTTTTTAAAGCGCCCCTGTCCCTGTGTGCTCGCATGCAGAAGCGAACGCATACGTAAGTCCAGCCCACATATGAAAGCGGTGTTCAATCCACACATGTGAGGTATCGCTGCGATCGGTAGAGCGAGAGCAATAATTTTAGCCCTAGACCTCCTCTGTAACTCAAAACATGTAACCAGTAAAAAATTTTAAAGCGTCGCCTATGAGGATTTTTGAGTAGTGACGTTTGGCGCCATTCCACGAGCGTGTGCAATTCTTTCTTTCTTTTTCTCCTCTCTCTCCTCTTTCTTTCTTTCTCTCTTTCTTTCTCTTTCTCCTTTCTCTTTCTTTCTCTCCTTTCTCTCCTCTCTCTCTGTCTTTCTTTCTTTCTTTCTTTCTTTCTTTCTTTCTTTCTCTGGTTTCTCTCTCTCTCCTTTCTCTTTCTTTCTTTCTTTCTTTCTCTTTCTTTCTTTCTCTTTCTTTCTTTCTTTCTCTTTCTTTCTTTCTCTTTCTTTCTTTCTTTCTCTTTCTTTCTCTTTCTTTCTCTTTCTTTCTCTTTCTTTCTCTTTCTTTCTCTTTCTTTCTTTCTCTCTCTTTCTTTCTCTTTCTCCTTTCTCTTTCTTTCTCTCCGTCTCTTTCTTTCTTTCTTTCTTTCTTTCTTTCTTTCTTTCTTTCTTTCTTTCTTTCTTTCTTTCTCTGGTTTCTCTCTCTCTCCTTTCTCTTTCTTTCTTTCTTTCTCTCTTTCTCTTGCTTTCTCTTTCTTTCTCTTTCTTTCTCTTTCTTTCTCTCTTTTTCTTTCTCTTTCTTTCTCTCTTTCTCTTTCTCTTTCTTTCTCTCCGTCTCTTTCTTTCTTTCTTTTTCTTTCTTTCTTTCTTTCTTTCTTTCTCTGGTTTCTCTCTCTCTCTCCTTTCTCTTTCTTTCTCTCTTTCTTTCTTTCTCTCTTTCTTTCTTTCTCTCTTTCTTTCTTTCTCTCTCTCTTTCTTTCTCTCTTTCTTTCTTTCTCTCTCTTTCTTTCTTTCTTTCTTTCTTTCTCTCTTTCTTTCTCTTTCTTTCTCTCCTTTCTCTCCTCTCTCTCTGTCTCTTTTCTTTCTCTCTTTCTTTCTTTCTTTCTTTCTTTCTCTTTCTTTCTCTCCTTTCTCTTTCTTTCTCTCCTTTCTCTCCTCTCTCTCTGTCTCTTTCTTTCTCTGGTTTCTCTCTCTCTCCTTTCTTTCTATCTTTCTTTCTCTCTTTCTTTCTCTCCTTTCTCTCCTCTCTCTCTGTCTCTTTCTTTGTCTGGTTTCTCTCTCTCTCCTTTCTTTCTTTCTTTCTTTCTTTCTTTCTTTCTTTCTTTCTTTCTTGAACCTTAAGTGCAGCAGAAATTTTTTGTAACCTTGGCCAGATCTGTGCCTTGCCACAATTCTGTCTCTGAGCTCTTCAGGCAGTTCCTTTTGACCTCATGATTCTCATTTGCTCTGACAAGCACTGTGAGCTGTAAGGTCTTATATAGACAGGTGTGTGGCTTTCCTAATCAAGTCCAATCAGTATAATCAAACACAGCTGGACTCAAATGAAGGTGTAGAACTATCTGAAGGATGATCAGAAGAAATGGGCAGCACCTGAGTTAAATATGAGTGTCACAGCAAAGGGTCTGAATACTTAGGACCATGTGATATTTCAGTTTTTCTTTTTTAATAAATCTGCAAAAATGTCAACAATTCTGTGTTTTTCTGTCAATATGGGGTGCTGTGTGTACATTAATGAGGAAAAAAATGAACTTCAATGATTTTTGCAAATGGCTGCAATATAACAGAGTGAAAAATTTTAAGGGGTCTGAATACTTTCTGTCACCACTGTACTTGACATTTTTGCAACTGTCTTCAGCAAGTTTACGGAAATTTTCATTTACTGCCTTGATTTCTATTTTGCACTTTTTTAAATGAATATTTTGTACTAAAGGGTTCTTTTTGGCTGAAGGCCCTGTATGTTTAAAATATGTCTGTCTGTTGTTGTTTTTGTGCACTTTTCATATTTATATGAATATTTTGTATTCGGCACTGACTACCTTTAGGAAAGATTAGAGTTGAATGTTATATGTTTTAGTGAGAAATAGTGTAATCCCTTTGATTTTGCACTTTTATATATTAGTATTTTGTATTAAGGGTTCTTTTTTGCTGAAGGCCATGTATGTTGGTTGAGAAGTTTGTGAAATTTTTTGATTTTTGCACTTTTCCTATTTATGTCAATATTTGGTATAAAAATACATATTAAAATGTGTGAGTGAACTCTGTTTCTATCGCATTAAACATAATTGAACTTGTATTGTTTTAAGTATATTCTTGTTTTGAAACGACATTGATTCTTTATTAAAACCGGGGGGGGGGGGGGGGGGCGCAGTTTGCCATCTTCGCCCTGGGCACCAAATGGCCTTGTCCCAGCACTGATCATAGAACATGACCAAAAGTTGTCTCGGTCTTAACCCGGGAATAGGTTGCACAGGGTTATCTGGTTTAGAGGGCATTCATTCTTCATGCCTTTTATTTTTGATTCCTGTTTTATGTTATATTGTTTTTCTTATTATTACTTGGTACAAATTCATTTAACACAGTTTTAACAACTGACAAACGGCAGATGAGTTATAGAGATTGTTACTCTCTACATCACAAGCAACAGATATACATCACCCACTTATGTATACATATGTCAGTTATCATTTTATACTGTTACATGGACAATAGGAAGCCATTTTTTTCATAAAGCAGACGGTTTAAGATCTACTTTTCAGGTTATATTTATGGTATACCCAGGTCTCGCAGTGTCTCGCGGGACAGAAAAAGTTCCCAAAACTACATACAATATATAACCAGTGGCGACACTAACGCGTCTTCCACCAACCCCCCAGAGTAAATATTAGTACCTAGTTTGTTTAGATTACTAAATAGCTCCTCTCCTCTTAGGTGAGATTTGAGCACACACTCAACCACCCCTACCTAAATTTTCCTACCCTACCCCCCTTAACCCATCCCAATCACTATCCTCTTCATCACCTTTATTCGGAGTACACAGGAAGCTTGACTTATCTCACACGAGAAACAATTACCAGATAAAAACTGTTGGCCTCAACTTTCACATCTCAACAGATAGACATCTTACAATATGGCTTACAAATTTCTTGGCAAAGCACCAACTTTAATCTCTCACAATGTCAATGGTTTGAACATACCTGAAAAAAGAGCGAAAATCCTAAAAGAACTCAAAAAAATTCTCCCGTCTATTGTATTCTTACAAGAAACACACTTTAAAAGTGAACATATTCCCAAATTCAAAGACAATATCTTCACAGACCTGTATCATGCAACTAATCCCCTAGCCCAGTGGTTCTCAACTCCAGTCCTCAGGACCCACCAACAGGCCAGGTTTGCAAGATAGCTGAAATACATCACAAGTGATATCACTTGCTGCTCAGTGATTGCAGTATTCTAGTCTGCAACTCCCCAAGGTAATACATAAAACCTGGCCTGTTGGTGGGTCCCGAGGACTGGAGTTGAGAACCACTGCCCTAGCCAAAACTAAAGGAGTTTCAATCCTTATCAACAAACACTGCCCTTTCCAACTACAACAACAACTTATAGACCCTGAAGGTCGCTATCTTTTCCTTAAAGGGGACTGGGCAGGATCCCCAATCACATTGGCCAATGTGTATTTCCCAAACACAGCACACATTCCATTCTGCCGAAAAATTGTTGACGAACTTAAATGGTTCGCAGAAGGATGCATAATCTTGGGAGGAGACTTCAACGTCCCTCTTTCTCCCCAAAAAGATACATCAACAGGACACACTACTGTAACTTACAGAAACCTTAGACGCCTTAAAATGCTTCTAAACTCTCTATCATTGGTGGATTCCTGGAGATTGACACACACGACCGAAGGAGATTACACATTCTTTTCACCACCCCACAAACGATACTCTAGGATTGACCTAATCTTTGTCTCTCAGAGAGATTTAAACAATTTAGAATCAGCGGAAATAGGAATAACCTCTCTCTCCGACCATGCCCCTACGGCCATATCTTTAAGATTTAAATCCACCCAACAACCGACTTTAAACTGGAGACTCAATGCCGCCCTACTAACTGACCAAAGAGTGAAAGATGACATACAAGAAACCCTGACTGACTACTTTAAGATTAATCTAGACAATGACACTAACCCTATGACCAACTGGGAAGCCCATAAAAGCGTCCAAGAGGACACTTGATAAAATGGGGTTCAAGAATAAAAAAAGAAAAAGAAAAAGAAAACAAAATCTCCAAATTGACCTTACAAATAGAGAAACTGGAAACGCTTCACAAACAGTCACTCTCAATCTTAGCGGAAGAGGAGCTGACCAGATGTAGGAACTCCCTTAAATCAATTCTCGACCTAAAGATTAAAAAAGCGCTCTTTTTAAAAAAATATATTATGAACATGGAGACAAAAGCGGAAAATTACTGGCCAAAGCTCTCAAAGATATGACACAGGCAAACAAAGTACACGCCATTAGGGACAAAGAAGGAATACTTAGACACAAACCTACTGATATTGCAGACCTTTTCCACAAATTTTACTCGAGTCTATATAACCTCCCTGAACAGAATAAACCATCACACATTAACACCACGAAACAAGAAACAATACACCAATTCTTAAAAGATAGTAAACTACCTTCTCTTTCCCAAGAAGACACAAACAAATTAGAAGACCCTATCACAGACAGTAAACTTATAGACGCTATCAAAAATCTAAAAACAGGAAAGAGCCCTGGCCCCCGACGGGTTCACCTCACAATATTACAAGACATACACAAATACCCTGACTAAACCCCTTTTATCTGCCTTTAATTATTTGGCCAAACATGACCATGACTCATTTCTTATGGCCCATATTGCGGTGATCCCAAAACCTGACAAGGACCAACATAAATGCTCCAGCTACAGACCCATATCTTTATTGAACACAGATCTAAAAATATTAGACAAAATTCTAGCCGAGAGACTGAAACCCCTATTATCAAAGATCATAGGCCCAGAACAAGTAGGATTCATGCCAGGTAGGGAGGCATGTGATAATACAATCAAATCAACCTAATCCATTATGCCCACAACTCTAAGACAAAAGGACTTATTCTTTCAACCGACGCCGAAAAGGCATTCGATAGAGTGTCCTGGGACTACATGATGTCTACATGCTTTCATATTGGTCTAAATGAGAATATGCTCTCGTGGATCTCAGCACTCTATCGCAACCCCCAGGCCAAAATTAAGGTCAACAACTTCCTCTCAGACCCAATCAAAATAAGAAACGGAACACGACAGGGATGTCCCCTCTCACCCCTTCTTTTTATCATATCTTTAGAGCCCTTAATTAGAACAATTAACTTAACTGACGATATAAAAGGATTTAGGGTCCGGAACAGAGAATATAAAATAGCTGCTTATGCAGATGACCTTCTATTATTTCTGACAAGCCCACATATCTCTATCCCAAACCATGAAAAACAATATGAAATCTTCGGATTTATCTCCAATTTCAAAATTAATAAATCGAAGTCAGAAGCATTAAATATTAATTTATCAACAGATCAACTTAAATTGCTGAAAGACAACCATAACTACACATGGGAACAAAGTAGCTTGAAATACCTAGGGATAAAACTAACCAGTAACATAGACGCCCTCTATTCTAACAATTACAAACCCCTTCTTAATACTTTGACTAGAGACCTCCAAAAATGGACCTCAAAAACCTTTTCCTGGTCCGGTAGAGCCTCTATTCTAAAAATGACAATTTTACCAAGACTTCTCTACCTTTTTAACACACTACCCATCAAGATCCCAGAATCTTTCTTAACCAGTCTCCTTAGAGCACAAAGACGGTTTATTTGGGCAGACAGAAAACCGAGAATAAAACTCTCCTCACTATCCCTACCTAAACATAAAGGGGGTATAGGCCTGACGAATTTTAAAAAATACCATCAATCCTCACACATTACTCGAATTATCGACTGGCACTGCCATAGCACTAACAAGGACTGGATCCAGTTAGAACAAGCCCTATTTCCGCTCAATCTAACCTTTTACCCTTGGACACTACACTCCAAAATAGATAGGAAACCCAATCACCCGCTAATCACAAACACGCTAGACATTTGGCACAAAGTAGTTGGACCCCACAAATTAGCTTCAATTCCTGGCCCACTGACACCGGTTACAAATAATCCCGACTTTATTCCTGCACTGCACTTAAAAAACTTGCCGTCCCGCACAGCCTCTCAATGCTTAATAAATTCTAAGATCAAAGCACTTGACATTCTACAAGCAGAATGGGATGGACCACCTCCTGGACCGTGGTTATACATACAGCTTAAAGATTTCCTGATGAACAGTAAATATAAAATGTCGTATTGCCTACCATTACTCCCCATAGGAAATATCTGCTACAACAGATCACCAATAACTAACACCACTTCTTTGGCTTATTGCTGTCTTTTTTTTTTTTTTTTTTAATAATTTTTTTATTTGAAACACAGGATGTTCACAAAAAGAAAAGAGTTACATCAAGATATCATATTATATGCAGATACTTTCATTGTCAATATCGCATCATCTCAGAGGAAGGTCATCAGGATCAATTGAGTACTTTATCTTAAGCACTATATTATCTGAGAAAACAGCGACCTTAGTCAGAGATATTAAATCCTGTCAAATTTTTAATATAAAAAAACGAAAAATAATAGAGAAAAAGGAAAGAGAAAGAAAGAAAAAAAAAGAGAGAATAAACAAAAATGAAGACTGAGAGATCGAGGTGAGGTATGGGGATAAGGGGGGATGGGGGGGGGGAATTGCCGTCTGTCTCAGGAGGGTTCACCCTACATTAGATCTCCATACATAATGTACATCATTTAGATTCCATAATTTCCGCATATGCGGTTGTGTATTTAAAGGCGAACCAGCAGGACCACATTTTTCTCTTCGTTTCTGAATTCCTTTTATTGGAGTATGTTAGATCCTCCATATAGTATATATGATCTACCTCCCTCAGCCATTGGCGTAGGGAGGGTATTTTAGCAGTTTTCCAGAACTTAGGGATAAGGGCTTTAGCGGCATTTAGTAAATGCGGAGTAATAGACTTTCTATATGATCCTACTGGCTTGCCTGTACAGTGTAAAAGGACATACCAGGGGTCATTAGGGACTTCATAGCCCTGAATCTCCTTAATCCAATAAAAGATGGTAAGCCAGTAAGGCCTTATCAGGGGGCAGTATCACCAGATGTGAGCGTGCGATGCGATATCTCCGCAGCCACACCAGCATAGTGGTGATTCTTGAGGGAAGAGCTTGTGTAGAGTTACTGGTGTGTAATGCCATCTGGTCAACAACTTGTAATTAACCTCTGCAGTTTTGGAGGCGATCGAAGTTGAGTGGGTTAAAGAGAGGATGGATGACTTCTCTTGATCCGTCAGATTTTTGTTTAAGTCCCTCTCCCAATTGTGAAGAAATGTAGGGTAGCTAGCCGGGGTGAGTGAGCCTAGTGCTTGATAGAAATAAGAAAGCGGCCTTTCTACTGGCATGTCTCCTACAAATGCTGATTCAATTGGTGTTAGGTTAGTTGCATTGCGTAGAGGTTTTGGAAGGGATTGGATGAAGTCCTTTAGTTGCAAATATCTCCATTGATCCAATAGTGATGGGGATGGCGTCGAGGTGAGCAATGATAGTGGTACAATGTTCGAGGCGTCTACGACTTGGTGTAGTTGAATATTATTCCCAAGGTTCCAAGAATGAAGTCCGGGATCCATATTACCTGGTGGGAAGAAGTTGTGTCCAGTCAGAGGCATAAGGGGGGAATTGTATTGCCACTTCTGAGTTCTGTGCAGCAAGTCCCAGCATGCGAAAGTGGATCGAGTGAGTGGGGATGTGGTAGAGGGCAGCGATCGAAATTTCCCAGGAATCCAGATCAGCTTGTAAAGGTCACTACCCCCTAATGTCATTTCCAGTGATACCCAGAGTTTTGATGTCTTGTTGTATTTCCAGTCTGATATTCTTGATAAGATTGTTGCCATGTAATATCGCTTAATGTCTGGCAGAGCTAAACCTCCTAACCGTTTAGGTCTAAGCAATACTGATCTAGAAATTCTTGGGTTACGTCTATTCCAAACATATTTGCTTATAATTTTCGTTACACATTTGAAGAAACTAGGCGGAATTTGGAAAGGTATCATCTGGAACAAAAATAGCAACCTGGGCAGTACGTTCATTTTGATCACACTGATCTTTCCTAGCCAAGAGTGTGCGAGCTGTGACCATTCTTGTATGTCCGATTTAAGTGTATTAAGGAGGGGCATGAAGTTAGCATGGAATAGGGATGAAAGATTAGGAGTCAGAAATATACCGAGATATTTCATTGCTGTTTTTTGCCAGGCGAATGGGAAAGATTTCTGAAGATTTCTAGCTGTCTCTTGGGGGACTGAAATATTTAAAATTTCGGATTTGGACATATTGATCTGAAAATTTGAAACTTGATTATATGCGGAAAAGGCTTGCAACAGATTGGGTAGAGTAATTATAGGTTGTTGGACATAGAATAAGATATCATCCGCATATGCGGCATATTTGTGTTCAAACCTGTCTATCATGATGCCATGGATGTTCGGGTTGTGCCGAATTGTAGATAAGAACGGTTCGAGTGAGAGGGCAAATAAAATAGGGGAAAGAGGGCAACCCTGACGCGTGCCGTTGTGAAGTGTAAATGAATCGCTTAAAGTTCCATTAATTCTCAATTGTGCCATAGGATAATTATATAGGGCAGATATCTGACTTAGGAGAGAGGGGCTGATACCTAGGTGGGATAGGGTCGCTAGCAAGAACTCCCAGTCCACCCTGTCAAACGCTTTTTCAGCATCTGTTGAAAGTAACAGGGTGGGCTGGGAGGTGTCACAAACATGTGCAATCAAGGAGAGAGTATGTAGGGAATTGTCTCGGGCTTCCCTGCCTGGAATAAAGCCAGTTTGTTCCGTAGAGACCCATTTCGGTACTAAAGGGAGGAGTCTATTTGCTATTAATTTTGCGTAAAGTTTGGCGTCCAAATTCAAAAGAGAAATGGGGCGATAGCTACCGCAAACGCTCGGATCCTTCCCTGTCTTCGGGATTACGGTAATGTGAGCATGTAGGGTTTCAGGTCTGAAGGAATCACCTGAGGTAATTGAGTTTGCGTATTTAGCCAGGTTCGGGAGCAGTATATCAGCGAATGAGCGGTAATATGCGGTTGTTAAGCCGTCCGGGCCTGGGGCCTTACCGTTGGCCATGGCCTTAAGAGCTTTACGAAACTCTTCAGTGGTAAATTCCCCGTCTAGGGTAGCTAAAGTGTCTTCCGGCAACTTAGGAAGATCGGCTTGTTTTAGGTATTCCTGTATAAGACGACTACGGGACTCTTGATCTCCTATATGGTGATGTACATTGTATAACTGCTGGTAAAACTTTCTAAATTCCGCAGCTATGGCAGGGGTATGGTGAACTATTTCAGCGGTTTTGGTTTTAATTTTTGGTATAAAACTCGCTGCCTTTTTTTGTTGAAGGGAACGGGCCAGCAACCTGTCAGGTTTATTGCCCCATTCGTACATACGGTGAGCAATTATGCGAAATTGTTGTTTTTGTGCAACATGGAAAAGGTTTTTTAAGTCTTCCCTCTTGCTAGTTAATTCTGCCAACACAGATTTTGAGAGGCTTAGTTTGTGTTGACGTTCAAGAGTATTTATGTCCCGGATTAGTGCAAGTTGCTGACTCGTTCGTTCTTTTTTTTTCCTAGTACCCAACTCTATAAATTTCCCTCGGACAAAGGCCTTATGGGCCTCCCATGTTGTGCCTGGAGATATATCTGGACTGGTATTTTCCTGAAAATAAAATTTCAGGTCCTTAGCAATCATTGTCATGTCTATTTCTTCTGTCAATAAATTATCATTTAACTTCCAGTTTGTTCTTTTATGTGGGATAGATGGGACCTGTAATTTAAGCACAATCGGGGCATGATCAGAGAGAGTAGATGTGTCAATGTGTGAGTCCATTATCAAGGGAAGGTGATGGTGACTGACAAAAAAATAATCGATACGCGAATAGGAATGATGTAAGTTTGAGAAATGTGTGTAATCTCTCATCTGAGGGTGTAGGATTCTCCAAACATCCATCAGCTGAGCATCGTGTAGGCGTTTACGTATAAATGTTAAGCGCGCATGTGAAATGCAGGATTTGCCCAGAGACGTGTCCAATAACGGTTCAAGGGGGACAATAAAGTCTCCCGAGAGGAGGACACAACCCTGCGCAAACTCCGTTAGCTTCTTAAGAGTGCCCGACAGGAAAGAGACCTGGTCTCGATTTGGGGCATAAAGCGTGGCTAAGGTGCATAACATACTGCCCAGGTTACCTCTTACAAATAAGAATCTTCCCAGAGGATCACTAACCATGGAGTCAAATTTAAACGGAGTATCCCTGCAGAGTCCAATGGCCACGCCTTTCGATTTATGCACGTCTGTCAGGCTATAGAACCATGTAGGGTAATTTGGAGAGAAGAGCTTGACCGAAGTGGTGTGAGTGAGGTGGGTCTCCTGCAGGAAGACGATGTCCGCCCGCAGACGATCCAGCTCTCGGTATAGATTATGTCTCTTACCTGGTGCATGGAGCCCGCGGACATTAAGTGATATCAAATTGAGCTTAGCCATGGACTACAACAGGGAGCACTCGTTCAATGCACTCTCCACCTCTATCTGTTCCAGAGCAGACGGCAAGGGGGGGTGAAGAAAGGGGGGATAAGGGAGCAAAGGGAAGAAGAAAAACAAAAGATAAGAAAAATAGAAAGTATGTGTTAATAAACATTCTTAGCACAATCAAAAGCCACCGTTGAAAGAGGCGGCCGAGGACACTCAAAAATCTATTGTGCCTAGATGGGGCAAGCCGTGGGCACGCAGCCCCCCCACCCCCATCCCCGAGGGGAGAAGGTGCATGAGGACGACGAGCCCCCCGGCCCCCCCGAGGGGGCTGTCCCAGCGCCAGGACCGAAAGACGGAGCGCGACCATATCTGCGCATGCGTCGTCCCATCGCTCCGGGCGCGGCACCCAGTCTTACGGAAAAACAAATACGTTGTATTTACCCAGAGAGGTAAAAAAAAGGATTTTTTTTTTAAGACGAACCAGGAAAAAAGGAACCTGAAAAAAAACAATTTGAAAAACAAAAAGAAAAATGTGTAAAGGCAACTCAAGTGAGCCTGCCAGGAGATCTCTCTCTCTCCGCTACCTCTCCTACCTATCCTCCTCATCCACCTTCATTTTCTACCCCCACTTATAATACAGGTATATATGCAAAACTAAAAAGAAAAAACAGCTAAATAGGGGTGGGCCTATCATATGAGGTAGGAGATCATATTCTAGATTAGAACACCTTAGTAAACTAACTGGAAATAAAAAGATAAAACAACGGTTATACCACAGCTGTGTGGGAGGTGTAAACGTAACATAATCTAGAACAGTATACTTGCAGATACAGCGTTTATGAAGAGTCTCCTGGGTAGCTTAGATAGTTACAGTCGCCCAAATTGCGAAGATGCAAATTGCGAAGATGCATCCGGGGAGCCCGATCCACGCTTGTGTTGTACTTTTTGCCAGCTTGCATCCGTAGGGACACTGAGAGAGGGAATGGATTCTTGCCATCCTGGAAGATCCGGAGGCGAGATGTTGAGATCCGCGCAGAATTTTCCCAGGTCCTCCGGGAAGCGGAGGATAGCCGTCTTGCCGTCTCTATGGGCTATCAGAGCTGAAGGAAAGCCCCAGCGGTAGTTAATAGAGGCTGAACGCAGTTGTTCGGTTAGAGGGCGCAGGGCCCTGCGTCTCTCCAATGTCTCTCTAGCAAGATCCGGAAAGAATAGCAAAGATGCGCCATCAAAGTCTAGTGGTGTTTGTTCCCGGGCTTTCCGCATAATTCTCTCTTTTTCCTAAAAGTAGTGTAGCCTGCAGATTACGTCGCGTGGGATATCAGAGGCTAGGTTGCGAGGCCTTAGAGCCCTGTGGGCCCTGTCAATTTTCAAAGGAAAGTCCGCAGGCTGGCCAAGTAGGCCATTGAATATGCCGCGAAGGGAGGGCAACAGATCATCATCACCTGTGGCCTCCGGCAGTCCTCTGATCCGTATATTGTTCCGCCGATTGCGGTTTTCTTGATCCTCGATCTTATATAGAGCCATGCGATGTGAGATAGAAAGGGTGCTGGTAGTCGTCTGCAGGGATCGTATTGCAGCCGCGTGGCGATCAAGGCGCAGCTCGGACTCTTCCACCCGTTCCAACACGTGGTTTAGGTCTGATCTGAGTGATGAGAGCTCCTTTTTAATGGAGCGTTCCAGGTTAGAGAACAGAGAGGCTAGCTCCGTCTTGGTAGGAAGGTCACTAGCCAGAGCCGCGACCTCCGAGTTTCTGGAAGTGCTTTCTTCCCCGTCTGAGCAGGCTGATACTGCCGGAGAGTGTCTCCTGGTTGTAGGTCCATGGCGGGAGGCGGAGCCCGGGCCGTGAGGCGAGCGGCCTAGTTCGTCCATGCTGATAGAGTCCTCTCTTTCCGCGGCTAGATACCGTTTTATGGAGCCTGACGGGGTTCCTTTTTGCGGCAGGGATTTGCCCGTCCTTTTCCCCATGATGTCTTAGGGTGATGCAGGTAGATTCTCAGGGTAATAATAGTTATAAGAGGTGCCGCCACCGGAGCTCAGGGAAAACACGTCCTTACTGCTGCATGCCGAGACCACGCCCAACGTGGCTTATTGCTGTCTCAACCAAACTCAACGCAAGGATGATCCACAGCACAAAGAAAAGTGGGAAAAAGATTTAATTATTAAGATTACTGCAAAACAGTGGGAGAATGCATGCATTATGACACACAAGAGCTCCTTGAGCACTAAATATCAGGAAACATCCTATAAGATCCTTACACAATGGTACGTCACGCCCCACAAGGCCAGGAGGTGGTCCCCCACAACTTCGGACACATGTTGGCACTGTGGGGAGGATGTGGGCAACTTCCTCCGTATATGGTGGGAATGCCCTGTACTTCAAGTCTTCTGGGAAGCAGTTATAAAGTGGACTAAATTTATTGCAGAAACCACTTTAGAATTTAATGCTGCCACTTGTCTGATAAATGTGAACAATCTCACCATAAGCAAATATAAGAAATCCCTGTCTAGACATCTACTTTTAGGGGCTAAAACACTCATACCCCTTCACTGGAAAACCACACACATTCCTAACATAAAAGACTGGCTGGAAAGAGCAAACTATATCTACAAAATGGAAGAAATTTCTGCCATGAAGAGAGAAAACAGCACACAATTTAACCAAACTTGGCAACCATGGCTGATATTTATACACTCCTCTGTATATGAGTCACTCATTAATTAATACCAATACCACAAAGTCGACAAGAAATGAAAAAACTTGATACCCCTTACTGGCTGTAACTCAAGTCTCTCTCTTTTGTCTGGTAACGATATTGATTATGATAATAATCCTATTATGAAAAAGATAATTATTCTCATGCATTCCTTTTCTTGGTGAGACATTCACAATTGTACTCCTTATTATTACTACCCTAGAACCCCCCCTTACCTCTCCCCTCCTTCACCCATCCCTGATCCCTAGCCCCTCTATCCCTCCCCTTACCCTCCCTTACCCCTTCCTCTATTCCAATTACTACCTGAAATATTTATAATAATCCTTATGAACACCAATTGTTACTCAAATGTAATCCTTTTTATTGTATGGTTTCATTTGTTCAATTTATATTGATTGCAATTTTGTATCACAATATGTTTCAATAAATCTTTGATTGTGAAAAAAAAAAGGAAAATATTTTTAATCCCTTTATAGGCTCTGGAATAGGATATCCGCCATTGGTCAAGATCCCATTGGATTTGGAAATCGTTCTCCCAAGCAGTCATATATGGGGTTTTGCCTTCCTGCTGAGCTAGAGATTGGTATATGACAGAGATTCCACCCCTCTGATTCGTGGCCTGGCCTATCCAAGCTTCTTAAGGGGTGAACGTAGGAGGGGTGGGTTTCCCTATCCAAATTTTATGTAGAAAGTGTTGTATTCAAAGTAACCTAAAGTGTTCCCTCTCTGGGATGTCCAGTTGTTGTTGACAGAATTTTAAGGTTAAAGGGCCTGATGCTGTAAAGAAGTGACCAATCCGATACAGCCCCTTGTCCAACCACCATTTGAAGAAAGATATGTTTAGGCCAGGAATGAAATCTAGATTATTGAAAATGTGGGCCAGAGGTCGGCAGTTAGAGGTTAATGAAGGTAGAGTCATTATTTTGTCTCAAAGGGTCATGGATTGTGAAAGGATAGGCGAGAGTATGGGGGGTCTGTCCCTGGGAGGGATCCATAATAAGTAATCAAGAGTATGATTAGGGACCGACTGTCTTTCAATTTGGATCCGATCAGGTTTTTCTGTTCTGGAAAATACCGTTGAGAGTTGGGCAATTCTCGCTGCCTGATAGTACCAGAAGAGTAATCCCAGGCCTCCCTGTGTACATAACCTATAAAGAGTGTTATTTGGTAGTCTATGACCCTTTCCTCCCCAGACATACTTGTTGATTTTCCTTTGGAAGGATTGCAAGTGATCCTTTTTAAGGTTGATCGGAATAGCTCTAAATAAATATAATAGTCTGGGCAGGAGTGTTATTTTTTATTGAGTGGATCTTCCCTTGCCAGGAAAGCGCTTTACTGCCCCAGGACTTTAGTTCCGACTCCAGTTTCTTGTATGTGGGTGGGAAATTCATTGAGTAAAGTTGGTCAATTTTGGCGGTGAGATGAATCCCTAGATACTCTAGTGACGAGTCGTTCCATTTAAATTTGAAAGAGTTTTTCAACGATTCTACTGTGGCTGTTTCAGGGATATGTTGAGAGCGTTGGTCTTGTCATAGTTAACCCTTAGGCCTGACACATTAGCCAAGTCAGTAAGGAGGCTACATAGATTGGGGAGAGATGTGATAGGCGAGGTTACGAATATAAGCATATCGTCAAGAAAAAGACTGCATTTATGAGTTTGGGGTCCACAGGAAATTCCCTGAATATTGGAGTTAGAACGAATCGCCACTGCGAGTGTCTCAATAGCCATGGCAAAAATTAAAGGGGATAGGGGGCAGCCCTGTCTAGTGCCCCGTGCTATATTAAAAGGTCTGGAGTGGTGTCTGCATAGTCAAATCTGTGCCAATGGGTTGGAATAGAGGGAGTGAAGAAAGCCCAAAAAGCGGTTTCCAAATCCCCACCTCTCTAATAACCCAAACAGGTAAGCTGTGTTGAAGGCTTTGTGTAAGTCTAAAGATAGCAACATCCCTTCCTGTTTGGGCCGCCCATCCCATCCCGCTTGTAGAAGGGAGACCAAGTCAATGGCCCTTCTAATTTGGTCAGGCCCCTGTCTCCCTGGTATAAACCCAACCTGATCTTTATGGATGTATTGACTAATGAAAGAAGATAAGCGGTTGGCCAATATTTTCGTTAAGATCTTGAGGTCATTATTTATGAGGGAGATTGGTCTATAATTTTCAACTGCTTCGGGATTTTTATTTGGTTTGGGGATTATCGTTACGTAGGCCGCATTGAGTTGTGGATCTAAGGGGGAACCATGGTTTTGTGTTGAAGAATTTAGCCATGTGGGGAGCTAGGGTGTCCTCAAAGGCCTTATAGTATGGCACTGAAAGGCCATCGGGCCCAGGGGCCGAGCCTGTTTTTAGATGTTTCACGACTTCCTTTTTTTCCTCAATAGATATGCTTGCTTCCATAATCTCCCTATGTTCTGTTCTAGCTTTTGAATGTCTATTAGTCTTTCTCTCTTCGTTTGAGTTGCAATACTGATAATTTTGCCTCTAATGGTAGCTTTGTGGGCCGCCCAGAGGGCCTCGGGGGATATTTTGTCAGTGTTGTTGAGAAGGAAGTATTCTTTCAGTGAATTTTCCAATTCGGAAGTTTTGATAGGGTCATTCAGAATAGATTCATTTAAACGCCAATGAGTGCCCGAGGGCCTGGAGAGGGCATTTTGCATATATAGTAGAACTATGGAGTGGTCCGACCAGGCAGTGTCAATTATGGTCGCCTTATATGTAGAGAGAATAAGTGAGGAGGGTATAAGAATATGGTCTATTCTTGCGTACGACTGGTGGGGAGCCGAGAAGTGGGTATAGTCCTTTTTGGAGGGATTTAGTTCCCTCCATATGTCAGTTAGCCCATGAGCGTATAGGGTTTTCGCTATGTTCAAGCTAGCTTTGGTTGGGCGCGTTAGTTGGGCTTTGATTTGTCAAGTCCTTGATCAAAGGCTATATTTGAGCCGCCTTCAAAGATAATCTTGCCTTCCACTAGGGGCAGTAGGGTTTTGAGAAGAGATTGAAAGAAAGCAGTTTGGCCTTTGATGGCGGCATAGTATGAAATTATAGAATAAATATTCCCTTCTATAGTGCCCTTAACCAGGATAAACCTCCCCTCAGGGTCATTGTGATCAGAAATGTAAGAAAATTGACTGTTTTTAGAAAATAGCACTGCTACTCCTTTGGTCTTATTAGCTGCATTCGCCATGTAGAATGAGGGATAGTGTGAATGGAGGAATTTGGGGCTGTATCGGATTGGAAAATGAGTCTCTTGTATTAAGACTATATCTATTTTCAATGATCAGTAGTTTTCAAAAGCAATTCTATGTTTTCTAGGGGAGTTCAAACCTTGTGTATTATGGGAGGCTACTCTAAGATCCTCGTGTGTCACGTTCCCTACAGACATTGAATCAGAGGGGTGGAATGCTGCTGAGGAAGACGTCACTTACCCTTGGAAGACTTTTCAGCCTGGGCCCTTGACAGTGGAAAATCTGTGAGCATAACGGAGTTGGTGTTATAAGCTTCGCGAAACCTGCTGAGTGGCTCAAAAGAGAGAAGAGGTTAGGGAGGAGGGGGGAGAGGTAAAAAAAAGAAAAACAAAAAACATCGTCTTCTAAGAAGACTAATGATGACAGACGGGGACGAACCCCATCTGACATCCACAGTGTGGCTTCGGTAGCCTCTAGGAGGGGCCCAAAGTCTCATGCCACAGAGGAGTAAAAGCCTCATCTGTGGAATGAGTGAGCACCCCTGGCCCTTACTTATAAGATAACATTAGTTAAGTAAACTGACACAGCGAAATTTCAATATGTCCTAGCAACCTTAGGGATATTAAAGGAGCCCTCGGGACTCGGAACCCGATATGTTAAGTGGTCTGCTACAGAGATTAATGACCCGAGCCCTATCCCCCCTAGTCAGGGAGAAAGGGGAGACCTGGGAATGCCTCAGGTGAAACCAAATTTTTGAAAGCAGAACCGTCTCCAGGTCTGGGTTCCTGTGTCGCATACTGCCAAAGGATCCTGAGATCAACAAGTTATCTGTTCGGTAGCTCTGTAGGAAGATCTCCACGAAGGGCAACCCAGATGGCAAATTTTAGAAGGAAAACTGTTGAAGTCCGAAAAGTCACGAACCATCCTGTCTCTCATAGCAAGATAGGGGTTGAGACCTAAAGCGGATGCCCCTAGTCCGTAATTCAGACTGGCTGTGATGTGGGAAAACTAATGAGAAACGGGGAACTGTGAACTGAAACTGCAGAAGGCCTTAAAATTGGCAACCTGGGTGTAGAAAGGAGTCCTAAACTCCAACAACAGGGGGAAGTGACATCCCCAAGTGGAAGGCCCTAATGAGGGCTAGAAGGATGAGAGGTACCCCAAGAGTGACTTATGGTGGGCGACCTTCTTTGGGTTTCTTGGACTTGCCTTTGTTCCAGAGAGGGGAAACTGGACTCTCCGGCGTAGGTCGTTTGGAGGATCCTCCTGGAACCGCAGTGAGATCCATGGGTGCTTCCTGGGAAATCAGCTTAAGGTGAAGGAAAAGTTTCTCTCCTTCTGGTAGGGAGGAGAAAGAATAGGCTTTGTCTTGGATGGAAAATTTTACTCCGAATAGAAAGTTCCAGCGATACTTGATGTTCCGTTGGGACAGAACCGTGAACAATGTGCAGAGCTCGCAAAAAAATAACTTGTAGCTTATTTAGCTGCCTGCGGTAGTGATAGGATCAGGAAAACACCACCAACCTTCTACAGGTAGCTTTAGGTGATAAAAATGGCATGGGAATTCCCCACAGGGGAACCCCGAACCGAAATTTAAAAAAAAAAATCACGTGGGGGGTCCCCCTAAATTCCATACCAGGCCCTTCAGATCTGGTATGGATATTAAGGGGAACCCCGGCTAAAAAATTTTTAAAAAATGGCGGCCCGACAATTCATTGATAGCCGCGAGTAGTTTTAAATTACTTTTTTTCCTTTGAAATGTCATTTTGCTGTCAGACTGTTCTAAACACGAGCAACATACGCCCCTTTACAGAAGTGATGGAATTTGGTGACTTTGTGTCTTGTTGTCTCTGGTGGGAGGTGATGAGATTTGGGGAAGGTTGCAGTTATAATGGGGGGGGGGGTCAGTGCATGTTTCTGATGAAAGCCAAGTGACCCACCCCCCAACATCAGATGCATTTTGAATGCAGCGAATAATGTCTCCCCAATCTCATTTTGTAGAGACCCTCCATCAGTAAAGGATGAGGAGGACACTTCCTCCAAGAAGAGCGCCCCCCGGTGAGTACTGTGTGTACTACATAAAACATTGAAAGAATTGAGTTTCCTCTAAGTGGGACTTTTGGAAAGGGATAGATAACGCAATGAGGTGTGAGAATAATATAAAAAGTATATAAGATTTTATTAGGAAACATAAGTTTAAAATAATGAGCACGTATATACACTACACATATCAAAAAATCATAGTTGGGTACTGGACAAGACTATTCAAACAGTAACAGTTCAAAAAAGACAGCTGATAATCGCAAGGATCTGGTATGTTGAAGATGAACATAACAGACAAGACCCAACGCATTTTGAAAATGCTATTTCTTCATCAGGGGTTTATGCGATTCTGTCGCATAACCTATAAACGTCTGCAATTTAAACAAATGCACACAAATTAAATGCGTACTGTTGATTATACACAGACTAATAGGTACGTATGTGGTCACATCGTACTTTGCATTTTAATGTGTTTAAGCACTGACCGTATGAGCTGTGTAGTTCTAGAATAGATTTCTTATCCAGGATTTAACATTTAAAAGCAGTTGTGTGTTGCAGCTGTCGGCCTGTGGGGCCCCCGGCCCGACGGGGTAGATTGATGCACAAGCGCAGGTGGATAGGTCCAACGGCAGCAGGAGGGGGAACAAAAGCAGAGTCCCACACAAAGGACAACCCAGGCTGGCCCTCCGAGATATACCCCTTACTGTGATAGAGTGAAAAGAGGGAGACAGAGGGGTGACAAGTGTTAAATGGTTACTGAGATTGTAGACCCCCATAGAACCACCCACTCTAAGGTACCTATCTATGAAAAATGAATATGCATGCATTCTTGTATATACATACATGCACACATGTATGCATCCACGCGTGCATATGCACATATGTGTATCTGGAAAATTGAAATTGATTCATGGGATTATCAAACGACCATAGCAGCATTCACTATAAAGTACAAATCTATAAAAAGATGAGTGTGCATGCATCCATGTGCATTCACACACGTACACATGTAAGCATACACGCATACATATGTACAAACATGCATCTGGACAGTTCCAATAATACGTATTTTGCTAACACAATGGTATGTACCTTGCCTGGAGGCGGTCACAGTTGAGGGGGAGGAACAGGTGCCAGAACCAAACAAACGAGGAACTGTTTGTATGCAACTCTACAGATCCATGAATCAGGAGACCAGCAATAGCGCCCAAGAGATTGATCTGTAATGGTAAACGAAGGACATTGCATCAAAAAGCGGCGGCCATTGGGGCCAGCCATGGGAGCGCATGAGGCATAAAGCCTGAGTGCCTCCATGGTATGGTCGTGGTGGGTGTAAAAAGGATCCGAAATTCAAAGGCAAAAAGTCTTACCTAATAGATGTAAGGGCTCAGTGAAAACGATCCTGAACAGTGTCCACCCTCACAGCGAACAGACAGCAGCCGGAGGGTGGAGGGGTTTAAAACGGCATGAGTGATTGGCAGTGAGCCAATCACTGCATGCATATACTCGGAGGGGTGGGGCCAGCCGGGGCATCCCCCGAGAGGGCGCCGCGCAGAGGGCGCCTCTAAACAACACCAGGGGGCGTGTGGTTAATGACGCACTGCTCCAGGGAGATGCAGTGACATCATGCCCTGGGATCCCCTGTGTAACAGGGGAAGCCTAGTGAGCCAGCTGTGCCGCCGCGCGTCGTCCTCCCGCGGCGCACAAGACATAGAATGAGTGACCCCAGAGAGGGGCAGGCGATATCATGTCAACAGAGGGAGGCCACCCATGCTACGGCATTGGGCGGCCCCCGTGCGCCGAGTGTGGAACTCAAACCACCGTAAGCCTGGAGCGCAGCTGTACAAGCACCCCGCCGCGCATGGGGCCACACACAAGCCGATCAGATGGTGCACTTATATGAGGGACAACATTATATAGACAAGCCTCCAAGGTGAGGGAAGGAGCAGCATATCTGGTAAACCCCAGCCATGTATCTATGTTTGCTAAACACAGTAATAAACTGAAAAATGGAAAATAATAATAATAATAATTTACATCAAAATAGTACAGTTAGCATTATTTTCAATGCATGTCAAGGCCCAAAGGGACAATATGTATATATATTCTAAACAGTACATTAGGCTAGAATAGAATTGGTATCATGGTAGAAAAATTTGCATTGCTAACAATACATTAGACTAGAATAAAATATATATCATAATGGAGGCATTTGCATTGACAATACTGCTGAACATAACCCAAACAAGCATTTAAGGTTGTGGTGGATGGAGAACATAGAAAACATAGTAAGTGGAGGTTTTGATAGCCTGAAATTATTTTAGGTGCACCTTATTCACATTTATCCACCAGTATGTTTAGATTTTTAAATTTTAAATGGAGGGAAAAGAAGACATAGTGATGGAAGAGACACTGAAATATTCGGTGAGAACAATAAAGCCGGAGACCGAAGCGCTTGATACGTACAGTAATAGTAAGCCAGGGAATTCTGAATTGTTCAGGTTGGGTCTGGTGGTTCCCATTCTGATCCTCCGGAGGAGAAACCCTCCAAAAAGGGCCTATAGGAAATTGACCCATTTAAGCCGGGTGGCGAGGTGGCGTTTAGGCGGAAAATCCACCTCTGCTCTCGTTGGAGCAGGGTTCTGTTCCAATCACCACCTCGCATCCCGGGATGGACACGGTCAAGAATCACAAAAGAGACTTTGGGAAAGATGCCATCATGGACATTTGTGACGTGTCATCCCAGGGGGAGACTGGGATTACACGTCCGCATAGATGCAAGATGGCGATACGCACGTCGCCAAAATTCTTGGGCAGTTTTGCCAACATAAAAGCACCCACATGCACATAGAAGAAGATAGACTACACCGGACGTATTGCAATTTGCAAAATGTCTTGGTGAGTATTTTTCGCCGTTATGGAGTAATAAGTTCCTCGAGGTGTTCATGAAGCGGCAATAGCCACAACCCCCACATGTAAAGGAGCCAAAGTTTACATGGATCCTTACGGCCCCCTTCTTTAAACTCACTGGCCACCAATTGGTCCTGAAGTGATCTTGCCCTTCTGAAGGTAAAGGAAGGGACATTTGGCATGAAAGGGCCTACATTTGGATCCATCGTCAAGACATGCCAGTATTTATTTACAATAGCTTTGATTTTTTTATGTTGATTAGAGAAACCTGTAATGATTGATATTGGGTTCTCTTTTTGAGTCTTGGATGATGGGTTGTACAATAGGTCTTGCCGGGTCTTTTTACATGCCCTGTTGTATGCTTTTTTCAAGCATGACTTAGAGTAACCTCGATTTTGGAGTCTTCTCCTTATTGCGTCGGCTTCTTTCTTGAATGTAATACTGTCCGAACAGTTCCTTCTAATCCTTAAGTATTGACTGTAGGGAATGGAGTTTGTGAGTGCCTGAGGGTGAAAACTGCTTGCGTGTAGGATTGAATTACCTGCTGTCGGCTTTCTGCAAAGGCTGCTGCTCAGAAAGCCATTTGCATCTTTGTGTATGGTCACATCAAGAAAGGTGATACTAGAGATATCATGAGTCATGGTGAACTTGAGGTTGAACTCCTTGTGGTTTAGTTAAACCAAGAATTTGTCCAGTAGCTCAACGGATGTGTCCCATATCAGGAATACGTCGTCGATATATCGCATCCAAAGTCCCACATGCTCCATGAGAGGGGCAAAATTGTCGTCTTGTGTACTACATATGTCTATGTGGGCTGAATATCATTATTTCATATTTTTTACACTTTTTTTATGAATTCTGTTATTTTTATGAATTGTTTATTCTCTTTTGTATGTTTTGCCTGTTTTAAAGTGGTTGCAACCCTTGCTACTGATAAAATTGTTAGTTCAATAATTAAGCTTACATTTAGGCTGGGTTCACACCATTGCGAATTGGATGCGGACCCCAAAATCCAATTCGCAAAAGCCGGAGATTTTGACTGGATCCAGTTCACATATCTCGGCAGCGGGTCCGGTGCCTTTTGCACAAAAACGCTGTGCCAGGCCATTTTTTTGCAATACGGCACTGCGACGCTTTAACTGACAATTGCGCGGTCGTGCGGCGCTGTACACAAACAAAATTGACGTCCTTTTCTTCCCACAAATAGAGCTTTATTTTGGTTGTATTTGATCACCTCGGCGGTTTTTATTTTTTGAGCTATAAACAAAAAAGACCAACAATTAAAAAAAAAACAATATTTTTTACTTTTTGCTGTAATAAATATCCCCAAAAAAACAAATTTCTTCCTCAGTTTAGGCCGATATGTATTCTTCTACATATTTTTGGTAAAAAAAATTTGCAATAAGTGTATATTGATAGGTTTATGCAAAAGATATCGCGTCTACAAAATAGGGGATAGAGTTATCGCATTTTTATTATTAATTATTTTTTTACTAGTAATGGCGGTGATCAGTGATTTTTAGCGGGACTACGACATTGCGGCGGACAAATCGGACACTTTTGACACTTTTTTGGGACCATTGACATTTACACAGCGATCAAAGCTAAGAATAGCCACTGATTACTGTATAAATGACACTGGCAGGGAAGGGGTTAACACTAGGGGGCGATCAAGGGGTTAAGTGTTCCCTGCTAGATGTTTCTAACTGTAGGGGGGAGTGTAGTGACTGGAGGAGGAGAAAGATCGCTGTTCCTGATCACTAGGAACAGCAGATTTCTCTCCACTCCACTGACAGAACGGGGATCTGTCTGTTTACATTGACAGATCTCTGTTCTGTCTCTGTAAGGAGTGATCGCGGGTGGCCGCGGGCGCACGTGCCCCCTAGAGCACTTAAAGCGGATGATGTACAATGACAGCGATTCACCCAGGAGAGCCAACCTGCCGCAGTACAACTGCACCGGCTGCGACACTGATGGGCACTGAAAGGCAGCACTGACTGGCATCACTAATGGGCACTGATTGGTGGCACTGATGGGCACTGCTGGTGCTGTACTATAATCAGGGCACTGATGAGTTCCCTGATTATCTGTACAGGTCTCCCCTGCGAGGAGTTGCCCGCTGATCGGCTCTCCTCGCCAGACACACTCTGTCAGTGTGAGGCAAGGAGAGCCAATAAATGGCACTTCCTTGTTTACATGTGAGCAACTGTGATTGGATACAGCCGGTCACATGGGTAAAGAGCCACGTCATTGGCTCTTTACTGAGTATGCGTGTCCGTCCCAGAAGAAGAGTGCATCCCGCCCGCTGTCATTTTACTATACGGCAGGCGGGAAGTGGTTAAAGGGAAAAAAAAAAACCACCACCAGCGCATTCAGGAGCAGCAGAGTTTTGGCAGGAAAAAAAAAGACGACTGGCGCACCTAAACGTTTGTTTAAACGAGCTTAAGTGCATGATGGAAATTGGAAAAAAAAATGACAGCAAGTGTAAAAAAAAAAAAATTAAACAGTGTAAAGAAAATATATGTATATTAAAAAAAAAAAAAAAAAGCAACAGTGTAAAATGTAAAGAAAAAATTAAAGCAACAGTGTTAAAAATATATATATATGGGGGCGCATGCGCGGCATGGAGAGGAGCGGACGTAGCTGAGCTGAGCTCCGTCCGACCAGGGCAAACGGCCACTAAAAACGGGACCAATACAGCCTGAATTCAGCTTAAAAAACAGGCATTCCTGCACACAAAACATAGTGCATGCCTGCACCGAGGAGAGGAAGGAGAGGTGGGCTTCAGAAAGCCACTACACAACACCACAGGAGATCCACAATACGAGGCAGCATGTCACAAGATGGCGCCGGCTCCTTGCCTCATGTAACAGTCTCTCTCCCCTGCTGAAGAAATGATGCAAAACCCTGGCACTTCTGATCCTAAGGATTTATTGACAGAAAACAGTGAGTACACCCCTCTTTCTAAAGCAGAACTGGATATTAGCCTAGATGTGCTCTGCACTAAATTACTTACTAAGTTTCAATTTGAACTGCAAAAATCCACCTCCACATTGTCACAAGAGATAGCAGCCCTGGGCTCTCGCACAGATTTACTTGAAAACAAACATGATGAACTTGCAATTTCTTTTAATGAATTATCCAGAGAACATGAAAATCTATCATCTGCATTCACGCAATTACAGGCGCACGTGGAGGATTTGGATAATAGAAATAGAAGAAATAATATCAGGATAAGAGGAGCCCCAGAATCTATTACAGATTTACCAGCATACACCACTAAGCTTTTCCTGATGCTGTTACCAGAACAAAATCCCCAGTCCTTCACATGCAACCGCATACACCGGGCTCTAAGAGCTAAACCCCCCCTGACAAACCCCCTCGTGATATAATCCTTTGCATGAAAGATTTTTAGTAAAGGAAGAGATAATGAAGGCAGCAAGGGGTCTCAGAAATATTACCCTAGATGGAATACACTTGCAGTTATACCCGGATATTTCTCAAGCCACTCTGGACAGACGCAGGAAAATGAAGGAAATCACTACTATTCTCTCCACGGCCAGAATCAGATACAGATGGGGTTTTCCATTCAAACTGATCATCCCACACAATGGCACAACATATGTCGCCACCTCTATTCCAGAAGGTCAAGATATACTGGTTAAACTAGGTCTTTGGAACCCCAATAATCTTCCACGCACCCCATCTACACCCAGGCAAGCCCCGATCTGGAACACCCCTTCTCACAGAGGAGACAGACGCAGATCCAGACATGAAGCAGGACCATGGAGTCCTATTTAACTCTATTCTTGCAAGATGTTTCTTTGATAATGATCACTTATCACTGATATATAAATCCCTCTTGGATTTCTTATTGCAGGTTCAAAGTTTTTTTTTTTTTTTTTTTCTGTTTTAAGAATTTATACCCTTGTTTTCTTGGGTCATAGAATACTTCATGTTCTACAATCTCAGGCGGAATTTACTTGTTCTGATCTATATAATTACCTCATCCTCCTTTAGCAACTTAAACTGTTAACATTATCACATAAGGATTTCAACGCTGACACCTTCAGCCTTAATCTGGAACTGAGACTACACTTTACTCACCTCTTTTTTTTCTTTTTCTTTTATTGCTATTAAAACAGCACCTATAAAATCAACAACACTACCATCTTGTGTCCATATTGAACATTGCGGGTTTTCCACAAACAATAGGATACTATAATCTTCCTGTAAATGTTTACTTATGCTAGATATTAATGCTCATAGATTAACAGCTAATAATCTGTCATTGAAATCTAATTATGGTTATTTTTCCTGGTAAGAAGGAAGGTTCCTCTCTAGGAGGAGAGAAAGGAAGAAAGGAGAAAAAAAAACACCAGTTAAGTTATTTAAAAGGTGTCAGTTCTTTAAGATAAGTTTTTGTAATTTGTGTCTATTCTAATTTTTTTTGCACAATTATTCTTAGAACATCTTTTAATTGTGGCCGTTTGCCCACATGTCGACATGAATCACCCCCTCTCAGTCGTTACCCATTTTACACCACAATGGAGAAACTTCAAGTTTCTTTGCTTTACTAGATTGCATCTTTTTCACCAACCCTCTACATGTTTTTCTTTTTTTTAATTACTTTTATTTTTTTCTTATCCAATTTTTGAATACAAGATGTGAATAGACTGAGTTTGAGACAGGGCAGTCTCACACGTTCTCTCAGTCGGTTGGAAACTTTTGTTCTTTCCAATCCCACTCACTTTTCCTATAATATATATAATGTACAATTTATAATGTTATACAGAGATATAATTATTTCTATATTTAAAAAATAAATAGGGTACAACTCTAAGATTCTTAGTTTTCTTCAAAGGTATTAAGAGATACATTTTTTTCACCAACATTAAGGGCACCTGTTCAGCCTTAGGTTGGTTAATCCAAGGTAACACGTTTGATATAGATTACAACTCTTTGCAACACATACTATCACTTCCTGATAGAACCTTAAGAAAAAACTACCATAATGACTATTAAAATTATATCACACAATGTGCAAGGATTTAACTCCCCCAATAAAAGGAAAAAAGCCTTTTTACAATACAAAAAATTAAACGCAAAAATTATCCTTTTACAAAAAACTCACTTTAAGAAAGACAAACACCCAAACTTTATTCACAAAGCCTATAATCAATCCTTTTTTACTTTATCTTCCTCTAAAACAAAAGGAGTTGCCGTATTTATTCACCATTCTCTCCCACTTGAAGTTCAGCAAGTTTACAAAGATCAAGACAGCAGATGATTTATTATCAAAGGTATATTGTCTGGTAGAGAACTAACCAAAGCTAATGTCTATGCACCACTGGACTCACAAACCACATTCTTTACACAATTCTTTAACATTCTACATCGTTATCATTCTCCACATATTATACTGGGTGGAGATTTTAACTCAGTGGCCCAACCAAATTTAGACCGCAGCAGAAGCAATCTAAATTCAAAGGCATTTTCAAAGACAACCTCTGATAGAGGGGGGTAACGATCTTCTAGGAGCAAGTGAACCTCTTCTTGAAATATCTGCCTAGAGTGTTCTTTCAAACCCAATCAGGCCCAGAGATCATTCCAGTAAGAAAATAATGACACAATAGTCAATGCCTGGAATGTTCTGCTTTTACTTCCGTAGACGGTCACTTATATAACCAAACTTACATCACAAAAAAAGTTCAACCCTTTCATTAATATATGCTAATATTTCAGACATTACGTATATATCAGATGTTTAAAAACCACCGAAAAATGAGACATGATTTCTTCATACAGAAACTGTCAACAAAGAAAAAACTTCATGCGTCATTTCGGGGAAATCATATCATTTACAAGAATTTGAAACTAACTTTTGATAGATGTCACATATACATATTATTCTAAAATGGATACACATTTTTATAGATTTTTATAGCTAAAATAAAGGACAGCAAGCTAAAATATCCCTACAATCCCCTCTTTGATCATATATGTATATATATATATATATATGTATGATCTCACTTCCTTATCATGGTGGTATTCTCAGCTTGCTTCTGATAATACATACTGAGATAAGTTTTATTGGAAGATGAGGGATCTGAAATGTGAGTGGCTCTATTAATAAGGCACATAATAAGCTTGTACACAAGATAAAGGAAAAGGAAAAAGAACACAATAATGAATAAAATTATGGAAATATCCCTTATCCAAGAGAATATCCCTCCAAATCCAAAATCAACATTTCCAAAAGGACTCCAGGTCTGGGCTATGTTGCGAGCCTCTTGTTACAGCTTGGCCACCTCTTTTCTATGCTGAGCTATCACATCATAATAATCTGGTACCTCTATACTGGTATTGTGTACCCAAGTACAACATTCCTAATCCTCAGTCATTTCACATTATCCTGTAAGGGCTGAACTCATGCTTTCAATGGCTAAGTCATGCAATTCTAGTTGTTTTCTAATAGCCCTAGTTTCAACATTAAGTTTATAAATGTCATCAGAATTCTTTTCCATCATCTCATCAATAATTCCTGAATAATTATTTAACCTTTTCATCAAATCTATTCCCCATCCTGCCCAGGAAGGGAACCATGCCCAGGCCATATCCTTCTCAAGGAATAACTCTCTTTTGTTACGATTTTTTAACCACTTCACATCCGGGCCATTTCTGACACTTCGCTCCTACATGTCAAAAATCATCATTTTTTTGCTATAAAATTACATAGAACCCCCAAACATTATATATGTTTTTTTAGCAGAGACCCTACAGAATACAATGGCGGTCATTGCAACTTTTTATCTTGCACGGTATTTGCGCAGCAATTTTTCAAACGCGTTTTTTTTGGAAAAAAAACAGTTTCATGCTTAAAAAAAAACAAAACAGCAAAGTTAGCCAAATTTTTTTGCATCGTGTGAAAGATGAAGTTACGCCGAGTAAATAGATACCTAACATGTCACGCTTCAAAATTGCACACGCTCGTGGAATGGCGCCAAACTTTGGTACTTAAAAATGCCCATAGGCGACGCTTTAAAATTTTTTACTGGTTACATGTTTTGAGTTACAGAGGAGGTCTAGGGCCAAAATTATTGCTCTCGCTCTAACGTTCGCGGCGATACCTCACATGTGTGGTTTGAACACCGTTTTCATATGTGGGCGGGACTTACGTATGCGTTCGCTTCTGCGTGCGAGCTCACGGGGACAGGGGCGCTTTAAAAAAATTTTTTTTTTTTTTTATTGTTAATTTTACTTAAAATTTTTTATTTTGACACTTTAAAAAAATATTTTTTTTTTTGATCACTTTTATTCCTATTACAAGGAATGTAAACATCCCTTGTAATAGGAATATGACACGATCAGTCCTCTTTACAGTGAGATATGGGGTCAATAAGACCCCACATCTCACCTCTAGGCTGGGGAGCCTAAAATAAAAAAAAAAAATAAAACGATCGCCGCTTCACAGCCGAAGCGGCGCCGTTTTTTTGAATGCAGAGGCCGGGCGTGACGTCATAACATCGCGCCCGGCCTCCAAACGATCATAGAGACTCCGGCGACCATCTGGTCCGCCGGAAATCTCTATGGTGAACATCCGGCGCCGGCGGATCCGCTATCCGACTCACCGATCGCTGAGGTGAGTCGGTAGTAGCACCGGAGGGCGGCGGGAGGGGGGGGATGTCCCCTCCCGCCGCCCGTAAGAACGATCAAGCGGCGGAACAGCCGCTATGATCGTTCTTATGGTGTACGGAATCGCCGGCTGAAAATGCCGGTATCTGAATGATGTCTGTAGCCTCAGACATCATTCAGATATAAGCCCTGAAAGTGGAGGCCGTCATATGACGGCCTCCGGATGTCAAGTGGTTAATGGATACTTTGGGTGTATGCTAGCTTCAAGTAAATGACTCCCATCAATATCACCTATCACCCCCATTATGGGCACCGGTGAGGCCAGGTAACACCAGCCTTGGACCTCTTGTGGAATCCAGGGATAACAAGTCTTTCCACAACAAACATAAGTGTGGTTACCAAATGAGAAGGGCATATTCACAGCAGTCTCTTGATCTACTACTGTAACTGTTGCTAAAACCTGAAACAAACGCTGTACAGATTTACTACTATCATTTTCAGAGGCAAGAATCTTTTTAAAATCAGCCCGTACTCTGACCTCATCGTGGTGTGTTTGATATAAAGAACAAGACTTCCCACTAGGGGCATAGCAATTAGAAATATTCAAAACCGATTGACTACAGGTATGAGCATCTCTAGTAGAATTCCCTAAATTGAAACACCAGGTAGGATTATGACTTCTATTGATGATGTGAAAAGAAATGGTGTCATTAGTTCTTCTGCTGACATTCAAAAGGTCAAGGAGAATCTCTTCTCCCAACAGGGGAGTAATATTTAAAGGTATAGCCATGAAGGGTATCCTAACAGTTCTAAGGTGCAGTTTACTACAGATCCAACATTTTTGAAATCCTGATTTCTGAGCATAAGCATATTTAAATTTTAACAAAAGCATTTTATCAGCAAAATTATCTTCAATGTCTCTCTTATTTCTATCTTGTATCACTGTAACATTCTCCTGTGTATGTGTGTTCCCACAAATACTTTTAATGGCATCCAAATCTTCAGGGTGGTAGATACAGTTAGTGATGATCCAAATGGGCGGGAACACCATCAGGGTGATCAGGAACAGGAGGCAGAATGCCTTGCCAGAAGTCTGTGGTGGAATAAGCGAGGTCATCTTCTCTGGCCGGACCTGCTTTTCCAGGAACTCCTCCTTCATCTGCTTGGACTTCTGCTTCTGCTTGAGGGCCTCCTGTGTTTAAGATCTCCTTCCTGCTCTTAGGGCTTTGGGCAACCTTTTTCACTCAGCTGGCATGGATCCAGGATTGGCAATTCTCCTCCAGGATAGCCTTTCTGGTCACTGCAATCACCGTAGTAGGAGGTCCAAAAGGATATTCCCGTTTCTTGCTTCTGTTCAACTGTTGGACCACCACCATGTCTCCTACTTTAAAAGGGTGGGTAGGTTCCTGTGAAGAAAAAGGAGAGGTGCGAGAAACATTTCTCTCAACTGTATCCAAAGTTTTAATTAGTTTCCTCACATACTCTGACTGTACTAGATCCAAGTCCCCCTGCTCTATCATAAGAGGTGCTCTGGCCCAGGGAGTGGGAAAGGGACGACCCATCAACCCTTCAAAAGGAGAGTAGCCTGTAGTTTTGGAGGGAGTACTTCTTATCTCAGCCAAAACCACAGGGAGAACCCTCTTCCAATGGACAAAAGTTCCTACTGTGGCCTTCCTTATTTTATCTTTCACGGTCCTATTTACCCTTTCCACTATCCCTGAACTTTGGGGATGATATGGGATGTGAAACTTCCATTCTATTTGGAGTGAATGTACCAAGTCCTGACATACTTTTGAGGTGAATGCAGGACCTCTGTCTGAGTTTATCTGAAGTGGACATCCCCATCGAGGAATAATTTCCTGTGTGAGAATTTTCACTACTGTTTGTGCGTCTTCCTTTGTAGTTACAAAAATTTCAACCCATCTCGAAAACATGTCCACGACTACCAAAAGATATTCCTGTCTTTTCCCTAACTTGGGCATGTGTGTGAAATCAACTTGTAGGTGGGTGAAAGGTGTACTGGGATATATCAAATGTTCGTGTTTCGCTTTGTTTGGGTTGTTTGGGTTGTTCCTAATGCAAGTAATGCACCTGGACACGTAATCCATTGTCAACAAAGGGAGATCTGAAATGTAAAAATCCTTGCCTAGTAACTCACAAGTTGCCTTCCAGCCTCTGTGACCTATTCCATGATACTGGGCAATAAAAAGTGATGCACTTGCCATTGGAATACATACCTTCCCCTCTTTGCACAAAAGTCCTGTTTTTGGATCTATTTGTGCACCTACTTTTTCCCAATCTCTCATGTCGGCCTCTGAGGCATAATCTTTTAGGTCAGACAGTACATGGTCAAAACAAGATAGTTCAGGCTGTAACATTGGCATTTGGATTTGAGCTGGTTGAGAGATATCTGCTTGTCTGGCTGCTGAATCAGCTAGAGCATTTCCTCGAGCTACTTCTGTTTGTTGGCCTGTATGTGCTCTGCAATGTATTATGGCAAGAGTTCTGGGCAACTGAATAGCTTTTAACAATGACTCTACCAGAGAGGAATGAGAGATGCTTTTTCCATCAGCCGCAATAAAGCCACGCCTACTCCATATGACGCCGAAATCATACACCACACCATACCCATATTTGGAGTCAGTGTAAATGTTTACATCTTGACCCTCAAACATTTGGCATGCCCTGGTGAGAGCAATCAATTCCGCAGCTTGAGCTGATTGATATGGGATAGGTTTGGCCTCAAGTATAACATCTGGAAGTTGCACAACCGCATATCCTGCATGATATGTGTGATCATTTGGCCTAGAACAAGATCCATCCACATACACATTTTGCACATTTGGCAAAGCAGTAGGGGACAAGTCAGGTCTAGGAGATGTATCTTGGTGGATGAGGTTGGTGCAATCATGTTGTGGCACCACTTCATCCTGCTCTCCTTTTAATCCTAGCAGGGCATTTAAAATTGGAGCCGGGCCTGCATTAGGAGAAGCATATTTAATATGCAGTTTTGGATTTGACAACAGTATCACCTCATAGCCGCTCAACCTTTGGGCGGACATATGTTGCGTATGTATATTTCTCAGTAATGTGGACACATTATGAGTAGTATACAAAGTAGTATCATGGCCCAAAGTGAAAGTTGCAGCCATGTCAACCAACATAGCACAAGACGCTAAAGCTCTGAAACATGCGGGCATGCCCTGAACTGGTACTGGTACCACCTTTGAAAAAAAAGCAACAGGGCGAAGCTTGCCTCCATGCTCCTGAGCGAGGACACCTGCCATCGTTGTACAATTTTCCCTGGCATACAAATAAAACATCACATTATATTTAGGAAGGCCGAGTCCTGGAGCTGTTACCATAGCATTTTTCAAATACACAAAAGCATTACACATTTCATCTGTCCATTTAACACAGTCTGGCATATCTGAACCTGTGGCCTGTCTCAGGAGATTGTCATAGTAAGAGCAGTCAGGTATCCATTGGCGGCAGTAACCAATCATACCTAGGAAGGTGAGCATGTCCTTCCTATTGAGTGGGCGGGGCAGACCCATCAGAGCCGTAACTCTTTTATGACTGACTCTTCTTTCTCCTTTTGTGAGAACAAACCCTAGATATTCAACTGTTTTCTGACACCATTGCAACTTTTTCTTTGACACTTTATGACCACTTTCAAAAAGACATTTCAAAAGATTTCTTCCATCCTCCAGGGCGGCCTCCCTTGTCAAGCTGCAGAGTAGCAGATCATCCGCATACTGCAGCAAGACTGAACTATGTTCAGGTGTCCAAGCTCTAAGAGTGGTTTGGAGGACAATAGAATAGACAACAGGTGAGTCTATATAGCCCTGGGGCAATCTGCACCAGGTCAGCGTCCGATTTTTAAATCGGAAGGCAAAGAGTGGCTGTGTTTCCTCGTCCAAAGGAATTGAAAAAAACGCATTTGAGAGGTCAATTACAGAAAAATATTCAGCATCGGATGGTATGGAGGTGAGCAATGATGGCACATCAGGCACTATTGGGGCAATTGGTACCACTAAGTTGTTTATGGCTCTCAGGTCCTGTACAAACCTGTAACTGCCATCCGGCTTTTTAACAGGATTGATAGGAGTGTTATAAGGAGAAATGATTTCTCTCAAAATACCTTTCTTCAAGAAATCTTCCACAATGGGCTCTATACCCTCTTCTTTTTCTCTGGATATGGGGTACTGTTTATGATACACAGGTAAAGCTCCTGGTTTCAAAGTGGCTTTATAGGGCGTACAGGAAATGAACCCTACATCAAGAGGATTCACTGCCCATACTCCCTCCTCACTTAATTTGACATCTTCCTCTTCTGGGTGTGAGAGCGATGTAAAAAGGTGAACCCTGTCAGATTTTACATATAATCCTCCCTTTGCAGTAATTTTCATTGTAATGCCCAATTTTCCCAGCAAGTCCCTACCCAAGAGACTCACGGGACAACCAGGAATAATTCTAAAGCAATGTTGCAGATTACAATCAGCACCAGTACGGGTGCTTAGTGAAAGCGGGGGTGTTTTAAAAGTTTTGGTGAGTACCCCAGTTATTCCCATTGAAGGCTCAGCATCCACAATCTCTCCCCTATAAAAATCCTTGCTAATGGTACTGCACGTCGCTCCTGAATCAGGCACAAATGGTACCTCATGCCCGTCTACAAGCAATGAAATTATAGGCTGTTCATGATAAGAATGAGAGACAAGTGGAAATGCCAGGATACTACCTTCCGGGCAGCTTCATTGTGCCTGCTGTTGTTTCCAAGAAATGGGGTACTTAACACCATGCTGCTGCTGTACTGAGGGTGGAGTAGGTGCAGCCGGTGGCCCTGAATTTGTACACTCTCGGTCATACCAGGGGCATTGAGCTTTCCAATGTCCAGGGTCCCCACAATTAAAACACCCTGGTTTAGGTTGTCTCTGCTGGAAGTCCCCTCTTTGTGGCTGTCGGTGTCCTTTTCCCCTATATCCACCTCTATAACCCCCTCTATCCTGTCCCCTTTTCTTATAAAAGTTTCCCCTTTGATTTCCTGGGAAATTATCCTGGTAATGTATCGGTGCTGGTGTCTGCTTGGGAATGTCAAAACACCCCGCTGTGTCTTTTTCAGTCAATTTTTTTTGAAAGTCAGTCATACTGCTTGTCGCCCAATCTGAGATTTGCTGTCTCACAACTAGGGCATATTTACGGGCCAGGTTGCTAAGATAAGTCTGTATTAAAAGACTGTGCATTCCATCCTGAGTATTGAGTCCGGCATCTTGTGTCCAGACCTCCTGAAATCTTTTCCAAAATTCCAAAACTGACTCTGATGATTTCTGTTTGCAAGCTACTGCAGTAGGGAGTGACGACTTGTTTATGAAAACTCTCTTCATTTCCTTCTCTAGCTCTTCCCACATAAGGTTCCTTCCTTCAACAGTGTTTAGTGAATAAGCCTCTGCTTTGGTAGTGGGTGCCTCTAGGACATCTATGGTGGGCACTTTAGTCCAATCCCATGGGGAGGTAGTTCCCACCAAACTATCTATAATAATCCTTATATCTTCCTGTGTATAATTTCTACCCTTACAAGCTTTCTTTAAATAAGCTATTGCCCCCAAAGCTGATGTGGAAGGTTTGGGGCAATGTTTAACAATACGATTGATATCTTCAATATCGACACATTTTATCACCATTACGTCACCGACAGTCAGAAAAGGAAAGCTTTGCATTGCAAGCTGCGTAGCTACTTCCTCTTTCTTTCTGTCAGCTGTTTGTTTTGAAACTGCGTGTTGTGCGATCTCACCCTCTGCAGCTTGTTTTAATTTCTGAGTTGTACTCCTGGTCTGAGCCGGATCCTCCCTAAAAGGTCCACGGGGCATCTTTATTTTATGTTCCCCCGCAGGTGTCTTTTCAGGTAACTCCTCATCCATTGTGGAGGAGGCAGCACCCATCGGCTGTTGCATTTGTGAAACTACAGGCAGTGGCTGTTCTGATAGGACAGCAACCTGTGACTCTGGTAAGACCACAGGCAGTGCCTGACCCACCACTGCACCTTGCTGTGGAACGGATTTAATTGTTGTGGAACGGATACAGAGGAAACAGATGCCTCTGCAGGTGACACTGTATTCTCAAATGGACGAACTGCCGCAATTGCAGCCAAAAACTCAATGTCCTCTTTTGAGAACGAGGGGTATATTTGTTTTGGTGCTCCCTTATTTGGCTGCAGTATATAAGGTGGAGGTGACGGAACAACTGGGGGATCAACTGAGGGAGCTACTGGGAGAGCTGATACACATGGAACTAAGGACGGGAAACCTAATTTAAGTCTCTTCTCACAAGCATGTAACCCCGGAGCTTCCTTGTCCCTTGGATTTGGACTTCTCTTTCTTATTTTCTTATCCGCTCTCTCATACCAGTAGGGGGCATACAATAACCAATTTTCCCCACCTTTCCTCATATATTCCTTATCCCATTGGGGGTCTCCCGTATAATATGGGAAAGCTTCCCTATCTCCTAAACAAAGTCCCTTGACCATGTCCATATGAAAAATGTCATTCTGACCCTGTCGGGGAAACGGGTCACTACTCCTCATGCCCTCAGTCCATCCTGCCAGATTATCTACCCAAGGGTTAATATACACATAATCAGTTCCACATATTCTGGCTACATAACATTTACATGTCTCTCCTACATCTGGAAGGGGAATTTTCTTCCCTGATGATTGACCCATAACAATACAGTGGTGAACGCCACCTCACCTTGCAGCGTCCGACAAAATCCACACAATACACGTACAGATTATCTTATCTTACTTTATATATATATATATAAAAAATCTAAGCGATTAGCGATAGATAAGGTAAGCAAAGAGGTTTGGGTTTTTCCGGGACACTCTATCAGATATCTTTATAAAACTTCTTACAGTACTGTATTATATTACTTTGGGTTTCTCAGAACCCCTTGGACTAACTCAGAGTCCTTTCTTTTTAGAACTATCTCAGAGTTCTTTGGACTAACTCAGAGTCCTTTGGACTAACTCAGAGTCCTTTGATCCGTCACCCGAACGAATCTCTGCGAGATTCATACATTTACATAAATGTTTTTAACACTACACCTTCTGTTAACCCCATATAAGGAAACGGTCTTTTAAACTAAAGTCACGGTGAAAGAAATAATAATAATTAAATCAGACTCACCGGACTTTAGAAACTTGGATGATGATCTTGGATGATGATCATCTCATGAACAATGACCGCCCCACCGCTGCCACGAAAACTCTGTTAGGGGGCTAACGATCTTCTTCTAGGAGCAAGTGAACCTCTTCTCTAGCATATCCTGATTAGAGTGTTCTTTCAAACCCATGTCAGGCCCGGAGACCATTCCAGTAAGAAAATAATGACACAACAGTCAAATGTCTGGAATGTTCTGCTTTTTACTTCCGTAGACAATCACTTATATAATCAAAACGACATCACAAAAAAAGTTCAACCCTTTCATTAATATACAGACATTACGTATACATCAGATGATTAAAAACCACCTAAAAATGAGACATTATTTCTTCATACAGAAACTATAAACAAGCGAAAACCTTCATGCGTCATTTCGGGGAAATCATGTTATTTACAAGGATTTGAAACTAACTTTTGATAGATGTCACAAATACATATTATTCTAAGATGGATACATATTCTTATAGCTAAAATGGGGGACAGCAAGCTAAAATATCCTTACACATGGTATCTTTTATTTTCAAGCAAACCAGTTTTTGTATTCAGGTTAGGTCTGAACAGAATTATGTAACATTTTGGGAAAAATATACAACCAAGAAGTCCAGAACTTGAGGCTATTATAGCAAAAACCTCAACAGCCACCATATATTTTCCTCTGGTACTCAGATAGGCCGGGATCATGGCAATCCAGACACTGCAGAACACCAGCATGCTGAAGGTGATGTACTTGGCTTCATTAAAACTGTCCGGTAATGTCCTGGCTAAAAAAGCGATAATGAAACTCACAGCTGCCAGAAGCCCCATATATCCCAGGACAGAGTAGAAGCCAATAACTGAACCCTCATTACACTGAATGATGACCTTCCCCTGATAAGAGTGAGTGTCCCGATCCTGGAAGGGAGGAGAAATAGACAACCAAGTGACACAGATTAAGACTTGAACCAGTGATAAGACACAAATGATAAAAGTGGGTAGTTTGGCTCCCATCCATTTCCTCCAGGGACTCCCAGGTTTGGTGGCTTTAAAAGCAATACACACCATGATACTTTTGGCAAGAAGAGAAGAGACGGCAACTGAGAAGATGACAGCAAAAGAGGTGACACGGAGCATGCAGGTCACATCTACTGGATGGCCGAGGAACAAGAAGACACAGAGGAAGCTCAGCATGATGGAGACCAGGAGAAGATAGCTCAGGTTCCGGTTATTAGCTTTAACAATGGGGGTGTCCTGGTGATGTATAAATATCCTCAATATTAAACCAGTCAGAAGACAACAGAGGATGGAGACAGCTGAAAATACTACAACAATGGTGTCAGTGTAGGAGAGAAATTCCACCAGTCTTGGAACACACCGATCCTTCTTCTCATTTGGCCATTCTTCATCAGGACATTTCATGCAGTTTTCACTGTCTGCAAGAAGAACAATACAAACACAATGAACATCGGGGTCAGAGTTTCTGAGATAACAAATTGACTTGACTCACAGTTAGCCATCGGATTTCCATTAGTGCATTGTGGGAACGTTAAAGAAAATATAATACATGACCTAAATATTTTATATTTAAATGTTATTATAGAGCAGGGTTTCTCAACCAGCTTCCAAGGAACTTTAGGATTCCTCCAGAGGGTGCTCAGGGTTCCTTTGAGCAATGAGCAATTTCTTCTTCTCAAAAATGTATCCCACTGACACCATTGATCTTTTTAACTTTCTGTAAGGGGGTAATTCTTTCCAATGACCACGAGTATAAGTATTTTTACCCACTGACCATCACACCAGTGCCTTTCTCAACATTTCTGACAAAGAGGAACCATTAAAATTAGTTTCTGGTCTCAGGGAACCCCTGCTAAAAATGACCAAATCCAGTGTGATGGCCAGTGGGAAGAATGCTCCTTACACTTGTGGCAAGGGCGGACGTACAGGGGTCGCAGGAGTCGCCCCCGCAACCAGGCCCCTATGCCACAGGGGGGACCTTGCGTGTTTACTATGTTTTACTACTGTGTTTACTATGCTTCAGTTTATGAATTAAATGGTAAGCTCTGTACAGAGCTATTCCTGTCTATTCATTCTGTGCATGTGAGGCTGCAGTGAAGAAGATGGAGGGCTGTGTCCTTCATCTCCTTTCTCTGTCTCAAAGGTGAAACATCAGAGGTCTGGTTAGACTCCTGATATCTCAACAAAGCCCCCCCAACAGGGCTCCTAAAAATTTTTAAAAAATATTTAAAAAAATAA
Source organism: Lithobates septentrionalis (assembly GCA_037952835.1). Classification (NCBI taxonomy): domain Eukaryota; kingdom Metazoa; phylum Chordata; class Amphibia; order Anura; family Ranidae; genus Lithobates; species Lithobates septentrionalis. Next base: position 239,000 of record JBBDGP010000851.1, on the reverse strand, counting down.
TATTGTAAAAAAAAAAAAAAATCAATAAAACAAATGGTAGAAAAATTAAATGAAAACTACTGACATCAGTGGCAGAACTACCACACAAACTTTGCACTTGCGACCGGGCCCTGGCGTTTCTCCACCAGGCTCGGAGGGAAGGGCCCTGTCGGGGAGGGGGGGGGGGGTCAGGGGGGCCCTTTATGATTTCTTGCATCTGGGCCCTGAAGGTTCTAGTTACACCACTGACTTGTGGTCATTGGGAAGAATTACCCCCTTACAGATCGGTAATAAAAAATCAATGGTTTTAGTGGGAACTTATCTGAGAGGTAGCAATCACTCATTGCACAAGGAACATCTAGCAACCTCTGGAGGAACCCTAGGATTCCATGGAACCCTGGCTGAGAAACCCTGCACTTAAATATCGTGAGTTGCAGCCGGCCTGTGTCCGGCGAAACCGGTCAGGTTCAGGAACAATACCAGACATCCACTTCCTCAATATGACTGGTTGGTGATTCAACAAGGGTCAAACCTAACTGAACTGGAGATGTTTTGTAAGGAGGAATGGTCCAAAATACATTCATCCAGAATCCAGACACTCATTACAGGCTCTAGAGGCTGTTATTTCTGCTAAAGGAGGCCCTACTAAATATCAATGTGATTTTTCTGTTGGGGTGCCCAAATTTATGCACCTGTCTAATTTTGTTTTGATGCATATTACACAATTTCTGTTAATCCAATAAACCTCATTTCACTACTTAAATATTACTGTGTCCTTCAGTTATTTGATAGATAAAAAAGGAAATTGCTGATCCAAACACCCAAATATTTATAAATGACAATCATGGAAATTGTCAGGGGTTCCTAAACTGTAGTTATATAGTAGGTGAGGTTGAAAAAAGACACAAGTCCATCAAGTCCAACCTATGTGTGGGATTATGTGTCAGTATTACATTGTATATCCCTGTATGTTGCGGTCATTCAGGTGATTATCTAAAAGTTTTTTGAAACTATTGATGCTCCCTGCTGAGACCACCGCCTGTGGAAGGGAATTCCACATCCTTGCAGTTCTTACAGTAAAGAACCCTCTATGTAGCTTAAGGTTAAACCTCTTTTCTTCTAATTTTAATGAGTGAAAAGATTATGGTGTCTGCGGTGTGAGAGAAAGTAATGTTGTAAATATTAAATAAAATCCCTTTAAAACATGGATCCAGCAAAACTTCAGTGATGACACCTGTGGTAATCAAAGCAGCTCACCTTACTGCCGTAAGGTATACAGCATATATCACAGGTGTTGGATAGGATTGGTAGATGAAAAATATAACAATCTCCTTGGGGCTGTGTAAAATTGCTTGAATCATCTCAGTGGCAGGTTTAAAACATATGGAGAGACACAAACATAAAGGTTCATAGCATAATTCCGCAAAGTAGAAGGAGATGGGACAAAAGCAGATCCATAAGTGATAAACTCACTTTTACTAAAAGAATGTAGGCATCAATCCACGAACGCCGAGTTCGTAAGCCCTCTGTGTGTGGTCCTGGGTCTGCTCTTGCTCCAAAGTTACTTCCGATATGGCTCAGTTAATGACGTTTGAAAATGTAAATAGAGGGATGCCCATAGCGTGATGCCGTTTTTAAAATCAATTTATTAATAATAAAAAAAACATAGAAACTCACATTTGCAATGGCACAGATAGCGCAACTATCCACGAGCGTCGAGCTCGTATCCTGCAGTCAGAAGTGTCTGAACACAGTGCTCCAATCTCGACGCGTGTCGTCACACCCCGTGACTTCATCAGGGGTTGCTACTGGGTAAAAAACGTGTCCTTAAATAGTGTAGTTGATTTAAGAGTTCAGCGGCCATTTTATTGTAGCCTACCATTATAATGTATGGAGCCGATACCGCGGCCATTTTCTGTGAGTCCGTCGCCATGGAGCTGTTATAAACACGCAATATCCCTATACAGGGCGATGGGAAGAACTACACGCGGCCATGTTAAAGAAGACCGACTTGGCATACCAAAATGCGAACCTGACAAAATAGAATGCAGCGGCCATTGTACGATGGTCCATAACACCGCTATATAACGAATAAATAAATAAATAATAAAGTACAAGTGGCCAAAAGGGGACAATATAAGGGATCTGGTGCAAAATAAGACCAATCCTCAAACAGGGTGGTATATTGTAACCAATTATAACTGTATGTATTGCCCTAAAATAAATCGATAAAAGCCCCCACGTTAGCAAAAAAAATATTAAAATAACGATGGGTAAAAATAAAAAGAGATAAAAATAGATATATAAAAGAATAATATATATATATCTAGATGTGAAAGAACGGTAGCAGCTGGTGGAATAACAAAAATGGGACCAGGGGTAAAGAATCGAAGGAGCCCCGGGGTCATCACAGTGACTGGAGGATAGGCTTAAAAATATATATATTACTCACATTAGTAAGGCAATGGATACATGGAAATAAATATGATACCTAAATACATGTAAAAGTGGTGGTGACGGACGGTGTAGAAGATATATATATAGAAAGTACTCTTATAAAATTCTATTAAGGAATGTGACTTAAAAGTCGCTGAGGAAGCAATTCAAGTCAAACTCGATATTAAGTCCTTTGGGGGCAAAAGTATCCATGGAAAATATCCATTTGGACTCGTGTTGGCTGAGATTTCTCACCTTATGACCTCCTCTCCAAGGTCTTGTGTATGAGACAATCCCCCAAAATTTGAGATGGGTGGCATTTTTATTATGATATTTGGCAAAATGCCTAGAAATGCTATGTTTCTCAAAACCTTTTTGAATGTTTTGCACATGCTCTTTGATACGGATTCTCAGCAACCTTTTGGTGCGGCCTATATATTGAAGGCTGCAACTGCACTCTTGGGCATATACAGCTCCTTCGGGGTTGCAACCAATAAAATCTTTAATATCGTATTTGGTACCATTACTATTGGATTGAAAACTCATTTTCTTTTCATTTGGTTGTTTTGTACATGTGCAGGCATAGCATCTTTTACAAGGATAAAATCCTTTGCCGGTAAAAAAGGTAAAGGTCTCTTTGGGAGGGTCAATCACACAATTGATCCCGAAGGGTGGGTGCTCTTTTATATATAAATTTGGGTCTGGCAGGCAGCACATCTTTCAGATTACGATCAGCTTTTAGAATATGCCAATGTTTCTCTATGATTTTCTCAATTTTCTTGTGCTGAATACTTATAACTCAAAATTACAGGTACACAATCTTGTTGGCATACAGACTTTTTGTCTTCCAATAAGACTTCCCTTTGCATATGTGTCACTTCTTCTATTTTCTCTTTGATGAATTCCCTATCATATCCTTTCTGTATAAATCTCTCGCTAATCATATTGGCCTGTGTAAGAAAGTCACCTACATTGGTGTAATTGCGTCTGAGTCGCATGATTTGTCCCTTCGGAATATTGAAAAGCCAGTTCTTATGATGGCATACTTTTTTTAATGAGTGGCCATGTGTCTTGTTAAACTCCCTTCCGCGACTTCTCCGGAGAGAATAAGTTCAGTGCTCGCAACCTTTCCTCATAACTAAGATCCTCCAGACCCTTTATTAGCTTTGTTGCCCTTCTTTGTACTCGCTCCATTTCCAGTACATCCTTCCTGAGGACTGGTGCCCAGAACTGGACAGCATAGATGCGGCCGGACCAGAGTCTTGTAGAGCGGAATAAATAATTTTATCTCTGGAGTTAATCCCTTTTTTTAATGCATGCCAATATTCTGTTTGCTTTGTTAGCAGCAGCTTGGCATTGCCTGCCATTGCTCAGCCTATCATTTACAAGGACCCCCAGGTCCTTTTCCATCCTTGATTCCCCCAGAGGTTCTCCCCCCAGTCTATAGATTGCATTCATATTTTTTCCACCCAAATACATTATTTTAATTTAAACCTCATTTGCCATGTAGTTGCCCACCCAATTAATTTGTTCAGATCTCCTTGCAAGGTTTCCACATCCTGCAGAAAAGGCATTGCTCTGCTTAGCTTAGTATTGACCACAAATACAAAGATTGAACTGTTTACCCCATCCTCCAGGTCGTCTATGAACAAATGAAATAGGATTGGTCCCAGCACAGAACCCTGGGGAACCCCACTACCCACCCCTGACCATTCCGAGTACTCCCCATGTATCACCACCCTCTAAAATCACCCTTGTAGCCAGTTTTCAATCCATGTACTCACCCTATGGTCCATGCCAATGGACCTTACTTTGTACAGTAAACGTTTATGGGGAACTGTGTCAAATGCTTTTGCAAAATCCAGATACACCACGTTTACGGGCCTTACTTTATCTAGATGGGAACTCACCTCTTCTTAGACGGTTAATAGATTGGTTTGGCAAGAACGATTCTTCATGAATCCATGCTGATTACTGCTAACGATACCGTTCTCATTACTAAAATCTTGTATATAGTCCCTTATCATCCTCTCCAAGAGCTTGTATACTATTGATGTTAGGCTAACTGGTCTGTAATTCCCAGGAATGTATTTTGGGCCCTTTTTAAATATTGGTGCTACATTGGCTTATCTCCAATCCGCTGGTACTATCCAAGTCAGTAGACTGTCATTAAAAATTAGGAACAATGGTCTGGCAATTACTTGACTGAGTCCCCTAAGTACCCTCGGGTACAAGCCATCTGGTCCCGGTGATTTATTAATGTTAAGTTTCCCAAGTCTAATTCTAATTCTGTCCTCTGTTAACCATGGAGGTGCTTCCTGTGTTGTGTCATGAGGATAAACACCGCAGTTTTGGTTACTGAAGCCCCCCGATTCCCTCTTGAAGACCGAGGAGAAGAATAAATTCAATACCTTCACCATCTCCCCATCCTTTGTAACCAGATGTCCTTCCTCATTCTTTATGGGGCCAATATGGTCTGTCCTCCCTTTTTTACTGTTTACATACTTTTTTTGCTTTCCTCTCCTATGTGTCTTCCATGTTATATCTTATTCGCCCTAATTGCACCCTTACATTTCTTGTTGCATTCTTTATAAAGTTTGAAGGCTGATGATGATCCCTCAACCATGTATTTTTGAAGGCCTTCTCCTTTGCTTTTATATGCATTTTTACATTGGAGTTAAGCCATCCTGGACTTTTGTTCGCTCTTTTAAATTTATCACTCAATGGGATCAGGGGCGGACTGACAACTCATGGGGTCCCCGGGCAATAGGAGATTATGGGGCCCCCGGGCAATAGGAGAAGATTATGGGGCCCCCAGGCAATAGGAGATTATGGGGCCCCCAGGCAAAAGGAGATTATGGGGCCCCCAAGCAATAGATTATGGGGCCACACAGTATACACACATACACATACAGTATACTCACACAGACACACAATATACACACACAGTATAGACACACAGAATACACATACACACAAACTGAAAAGGTACTGGAGAGGCGGGGCAGCTATAATCTTGGGATTTTTAAAAAAACACAGATTTTTACATACTGTCCCTGGTTTTATTAAGGCTGGCAACCTTGATGGGGCCCCTTAGTGGAATGGGGCCCTCGGGCAGTGCCCGAGTGCCCGAATGGTCAGTCCGCCCCTGAATGGGATGCATTTGCTAATGCCCTTATTTAACATGCTCTTAAAGCAAACTCATCTCTCCTCCATGTTCTTTGTTCCTAAGATTTTATTCCAATTTATGCCTTCTAGCAAGGTTCGTAGTTTAGGGAAGTTGGCTCTTTTGAAATTCAATGAAATTCAATGAATACAACCCTTATGTTTCCTATTTGTGTGATTTATACTGAAGCTAATTGACCTGTGATCTCTGTTTCCTAAATTTCCCCACATTTCCACATCCTTGATCAGCTCTGTATTGTTGGTAATCAGTTATGACCCCTTGAAAGAGATCATCAGGTCCTTGCATTCCCATCTAGTGAACATACACTGTATTACCAAAAGTATTGGGACACCTGCCTTTAGATGCACATGAAATTTAATGGCATCCCAGTCTTAGTCTGTAGGGTTCAATATTGAGTTGGCCCTCCCTTTGCAGCTATAACAACTTCAACTCTTCTAGGAAGGCTGTCCACAAGGTTTAGGAGTGTGTCTATGGTAATGTTTGACCTTTCTTCTAGAAGCACATTTGTGAGGTCAGGCACTGATGTTGGATGAGAAGGCCTGGCTCGCAGTCTCTGATCAAATTCATCCCAAAGGTGTTCTGTTGGGTTGAGGTCAGGACTCTGTGCAGGTCAGTCAAGTTCCTCCACCCTAAACTCGCTCATCCTTGTCTTTATGGACCTTGCTCAGAAGATGTCTTGTTGATGATGAAATGTATCAGGGAGTGGCCTACCAGTGACTAGGGATGGGCGAATGGTTCGGCCCGAGCATAAGTTCGGGCGAACTTTGGTTGTTCGGATGTTCGGCGAAAAACGAACAATATGCGGAGCTTGGGGCAAATTCAAAAGCCATGGAACCCGGTTAAAGTCTATGGGACTCTAACATGAAAAACCAAAAGTGCTAATTTTAGTCTTATATGCAAGTTATTGTCATAAAAAGTGTTTGGGGATCTGGGTCCTGCCCCAGGAGACATGGATCAATGCAAAAAAAGTTTTAAAAACTGCAGTTTTTTCAGGAGCAGTGATTTTAATAATGCTTAAAGCGAAACAATAAAAATGAAATATCCCTTTAAATTTCGTACCTGGGGGGTGTCTATAGTATGCCTGTAAAGTGGCGCATGTTTCCCGTGTTTAGAACAGTCCCGCAGCAAAATGACGTTTCTAAAGGAAAAAAAAGTCATTTAAAACTGTAAAGGTGTAATGAATTGTTGGTTCCCGGTAATATACATAAAACTCATTGAAAAAAACGGCATGGGTTCCCCCCCAGTCCATTACCAGGCCCTTTGGGTCCCATGGAGGCGGAATTGTTGCGGCTTTTTTAAAAATTTTCGGTCGTCGGGCGACGTGGATTTACATTGCTGGACTTTTTTTTTTCCAAAGGCTTGCCGACCATGTCACGACTATATACGTCGGCAGAATGGCGCAGCTGAGCAAAGCAACGTATATATACGTTGCTTTGAATTTGAATCTGGGGGTCCCCTTGTTAAAGGGGGCTTCCAGATTCCGATAATACCCCCGCCTGCAAACCCCCACAAGTCCTGGGCAAGGGTTGTGGGGATGAGGCCCTTTCCCCATTGTAACGAAACGATTGAGTGCTTTCGCCATATACCGCTTCCTCCCAGTCTGAATATAGATATTAGATATTCCAACTGCTCACAAGCACAAAACAAGACGATACTTGTTTAGTTGCTGAACATGGACTTCTTTTTCAGAACCAAAATGCAAGTCTTATATACAGTTAAAGAGCAAGAGGTTCCTACCTTCTGGTCATATTACTCTGACAATACACCTGTAACCAGAAACAGAATTAACATGAGCTAATTAACTAATCCCTTAAAGCAGCCGATGTGACTCCGTGCCCTCCTGAGCATTGTTATGATTAATCAGGATTTCACTACAGGTCAGACTTGTTGTCACCGAGCTTCACACAGTAGATTATACATTATCATAAACATCAACACAGAACTCCTTCATACAATAGCAGGGGTAATTAGCACAAACAACAATGGGTGAAATACTCTTAGAAGCCACACTAGTAGACAACAGGAGACCCAGGGCTTTCCAGATCTCATTAATCAGCATTCCTTTCACATACTCTGCCATATGGGTCCCAAGCATGCAGAGACCATCCTGACCTCCTTAATAATGTCCTTTTGCATTACATAACAGAATATCTTCCTAAATGCTTGCAGCTCCCTCAAATGCCAGGGCCCATAGTCGGTAGGCAAGAGGCTAGCATTCAGTCACCTCCAAAAGCCTTTGTCCTGGGTGAGTCTGTCACATTTCTCTCCCATCAAAAGTTGACTAACAAGGTCCCAGACCTTCACCTGGTCTGGACATGTGTTTGTCGGGCAGAGTGAACTCACATAGTCTTTCCACATGATCTTCGTTCTTGGCTGCAAGGAATAGTTGACCTCAGTAGGTGTGGGGCAGAGGTCATTGACTCTCTGTCCAGCTGTCAGCGCTTCAGCTGGGTGGTCTTTACCATTCCATGGCTTGGCCTGTTGCTGGGCAGAGGGGCCAACTGCCCCAGTTCCCTGAAGCTAAGAAGAAACTGTAGATGCTAGGCCCTATTGCCAGTGATTCAGCTGGGAGTAGCAGCTCCACTACATCAGCTTGTCGCTTGAGAGAGGGGCCGACTGCCCAGACTCCTTGGAACTTCACATTTGTTGCCGGTGCTGGGAAGAGGTTGGTAACACTCTGCCCTGTTGCCAGCATTTCTGCTGGGGACTCCACATCATCCGGTTCGGCTAACCGTTGGGATAGGAGGCTGGATTTCTCCACTCCCAAACTGTGTAGCTGCCATTTGGGGAGGTGAGCTGGCTACTTTCTTTTCAGTTCCCTCATCTGGCTGCTGGGATGACATGTCTGTGGTACTGTCTCCCAGGTGCACGGATCTTTGCTGGGGAGGAAAGACCGCTTCCTCCACCTTGGCCGACTGTTGAGGAGGGACGAAGAACACCTCCTCTCCCTTCTCCCCCTGTATCTGCTGCTGGGAAGTGATCGCCACCTTCTCACCCTGAGCCTCCGGAACTGCCATAAGTGTGGGGCAGAGGTCTTGGACCCTCTGTCTGGTGACCAGCACTTCAGCTGGGGAAGTTCCTTGCAATCCACAGATACTGCTGTTGGTGCTGGGCAGAGCACAGTGAAGTTTGGCCCTGATAGCAGCTCTTCTGCTGGAGGCTCACCAGGTTGTTCTTCCTCAGCAGAAAAGTCTATCAAATCCCGTCTCTGCAACTGATGTCTGGGGATAAAGGTTCACCATCTCCTGTCCCTGGAACCCAGAAGATGCTATCAGTGCTGGGCAGAGGTTAGCAGAGCTCTGCCCTGTTGTCAGGTCTTCAGCTTTGGGGAGGCACATATTTAAAGAGACAGTGCACTTTTTCTTTTTGCAGTATTGTTTTACATCCGACATTCGGGATTTATTTTTTTTAAGGTGCAGCGGTCCTACATTTATTACAACCAAGCGCAAGGTTTTTTCATAGGTTTGGTTTAGTTGATATAGTAGTAGTAGTAGTAGCAAAATACAACTACGCAGGGCTGACACCATTTGTTGTAATTTTCAGTCCGCAAACTCCTGTGTGTCATCAGCCCACAACAGGACTTACAGTGCATTTTTTGGCAGGACCAACAGGTATCTTTCTGTACTTGCAGCAGTGGTGATTAGTGTTATTTTTTTTTGTGGGGGGGGCGGCAAACAACAACTACCTCCCCCCAGTCGGTCGGGTCACCCGCACCCTCCCCCCACTCAGTCTGGTCACCCGCACCCTCCTGGGGATCTGCTGGTCGCTTATCCAACCCCTTACGTACGCCATCTAGGTTTCCAGGCGGGCAGAGCTTCTACGGGTGAGGGGCGTGCATCTCCTTCCTCCTCCTGCTCCTAGGCATCCAATAGGATCGCCTGTCTTTCCGGCCAATCGGGTGACGAGTCTCAGGACCCACTTCCTGATTGGCCGGGAGGAGGATCAGTGTGAGAACAGCGAATATTCATTCACTATTGTTGGACAACTGGGTGGGCTTGGGGCACAGTGCTCTGCGCCCTGAGACCGCCCTTTTTTTAAGCCGATTAGAGCCTCAGGCTCTAATCACATGCTTTAAAAAAAAATAAAAATATTGGAATCCATGCGACTGGCGCCCCACATGTAGATTATATTTTATATTTCTTCAGCTAGAGAGCTTTCTTCAGATTCTAGACATGTATGTTATATCCACTTGTGCAGAATACACCCCCCCCCACTTTAGAATGTACCTCTCCTTGTGTTAGAATGTCTCCCCCTTTTGGGAGTACGTCTCTGTTATGTGTCTAATTAATTACACATAATATCAACACTGTATAATCCTATAGCAGCCTGTACCATGCTATACTACATGTATCGGTGTCCTAAGACTGCCTGGCCAATTAGGGTCTCAGGACCCGCTTTCCGATTGGCAAGAAGGAGAAGGAAGAAAGACATTAGCGAATAATAATCCTTTTTTTTTACTTGATTTTTTTATGAATCGATTTTTTGAAGCCAATTAGAGCCTCAGGCTCTGAGTAGACATGTACACTTCCAAAAAAAAAATTTTTGTTTTCGTTTTCATTTTTATATATATATATATATATTTTTTTTTTTTGATCATTCGTTATGATTGAAATACGTTATTTCAAATTAATTCGTAATAATCGGACAAAATTTGAATTAGTTATGTTCCATTTGTTTAGATGCAGTATTCGTTATTTCGATAATTAAGAAAAATTAGAAAATTCAAAGATCCGAAAATCTGAAAATAAGAGCGAAAAATCCAAAAATTTGAAAAGCCGAAATAATAACTAACTATTACATTATAGGTGTTGGAATTTCCTTTCAAATTTGGCTGTCAGTGAACGTAACGAAAACAAATTTATCTGAAGTTACGAATGACGAATGCCACATCTAAAGGAATGGAATGTAACAAATTAACCACTTCAGCCCCGGAAGAATTTACCCCCTTCCTGACCAGAGCACTTTTTGCGATTCGCCACTGCGTCGCTTTAACTGACAATTGCGCGGTCGTGCGACGTTGTACCCAAACAAAATTGACGTCCTTTTTTCCCCACAAATAGAGCTTTCTTTTGGTGGAATTTGATCACCTCTGCGGTTTTTATTTTTTGCGCTATAAACAAAAAAAGAGCGACAATTTTGAAAAAAAAAAAAACAATATTTTTTACTTTTTGCTATGATTAATATCCACAAAAAATATTTTAAAAAACACATTTTTTCCTCAGTTTAGGCCGATATGTATTCTTCTACATATTTTTGGTAAAAAAATCGTAATAAGCGTATATTGATTGGTTTGAGCAAAAGTTAAAGAGTCTACAAAATAGGGGATAGTTTTATTGCATTTTTATTATAATTTTTTTTTTATTAGGAATGGTGGCGATCTGCGATTTTTATCGTGACTGCGACATTATGGCGGACACAACGGACACTTTTGACACTATTTTGCGACCATTGTCATTTATACAGTAATCAGTGCTATAAAAATCCACTGATTACTGTGTAAATGACACTGGCAGGGAAGGGGTTAACCAATAGGGGACGAGGAAGGGGTTAAGTGTGTCCTAGGGAGTGATTATAACTGTAGGGGGGATGGGCTACCAGTGACATGACATTGATCACTGCTCCCGATCACAAGGATCAGTGTCCTGTCACTAGGCATAACAGGGAAATGGCTTGTTTACACAGGCATCTCCCCGTTCTGCCTCTCCGTGACACGATCGTGGGACACCGGCAGAAATAGAGTCCGCAGGTCCCAGGGGCACGGTCATAAAGCTCACGGCGAGCGCGAGCACGCCCGCACTGCGTTTTTTTTAAAGCAACGTACAGGTACGTTGCTTTGCCCACAGGAGCCATTCTGCCGACGTATATGTGCGTTACGCATAGGCGTGCGCACAGGGTGTGCCGGGTGTGCCCAGGCACCCTAATCACCCCGTGTACATTAGTGTTACCACTCTGTGTAGCAGCAGAGACAGGGGAAAGATCTCCCTCGTACCGGCTCTGCCATAAGAGAAGTGTTTATGCTCTTCTCTTTCACTGTGCTGGTGAGGAGATCAATGTGCCGGGGTCATATTTATGTAGACACCCGCACACCCATGTGTGTTTGAGCTTAAGGGTGCACACCCTAATGCAATAGGCTGCGCACACCTATGGCGTAACGCAGTCGGCAAGTGGTTAATAATAATAAATAATAATAATTAAAACTTATTATTATTATTTATTATTAGTTTGTTATGTTCCATTTGTTTAGATGCGGCATTCGTTGTTTCTGATAATTCGTAACTTCGGATAAATCCGTATTCGTTATGTTCACTAACAGACAAATTTGAAAGGAAATTCCAATACCTATAATTTATCAGTTAGTAATAGTTATTATTATTTCAAATTTTTGGATTTTTTTTTTCAATATCTTTATTGTTTTTTTTAAAGAAATTAATACATCAGTATCCAAATATAAAATACATCACTTAACATGCCCTATGTACCAATTCCCTTTTATTTAACTCCCCCCCTCTTTTCCCCCTTCCTTTATCTGTACCCCTACCGTGGCCCCCAACCCCTGTCCCTTCCTCTGCTCTCATGAATTCTACATATCTCCCTGACTGCTTAAACTCTCTCCAGATTTTCTATCTACTTTCACAACGTTCGATACCTTCTTCTCCACTAAACCCAATGTATTAAAAATCTTGTCTACATTTCTACACCAACTTCCCACCCTAGGCCTTTCCTTCTCTTGCCATTGTCGGGGTATTAAACTTTTAGCAACGTTTATTAGATGGGGCACCGATCACCGATTATTTGACATTCTTACCCCCATAGAACAAACACCCCCCCAGGGGTCTTTCGGGATCTCTATACTCGTTATCTCTTTGATTACCTGCAACACTTCTCTCCAATCATTTCTTAAAATTTTTGGACACGTCCACCATATATGGGCCATCGTTCCCACCTCCCCACACTCTCGCCAACAAAGTCGTATAACTTCCTTTTGATACTTGTTAGCCTTATCCGGTGTTCTATACCAGGCAGCGTACTAGACATTGGTAGTTCATTTCCATAGTATTACTATCTGTTGCCGTAGAGTGTGTCAACTTCAACATTTTCCCCCAATCCTGGTCTCTCTCTACACTCTCCAATTCTTCTTCCCACTTTGTTATGAATGGTGGCATTTCCGGTCCTTCCAATCTCACCAGGATCTTCTAGATCCTCGAGATCCCCCTCCCTGTTCCTTCATAAATAAGCGCCATGATGGGGCGTGAAACATATTAGCTATCTTTCCTGTTCCTCCCTGTACATGAGGTGACTGCATTTGGATTTTATTTCTTTATATCAATAAAGATGCCTTCTATGGTTTGCGGCCGTCCAGGATATTTTTCTCTTTCCTCAAGCTTGTGCAGAGCCAGCACCTGTGAGTTCCATTAGGGCGGGTGTCTTGATACGGATTTGAGAGATTGGAGCGGCAATCTTTTGCTCCCTGTTCCTTCAGCTATACATAGCCGCTCAAATGGTCTTCGATCTTCTTCAGATCTTAGTGGCTGCGGTAATGAAGTAACAAAGTGTTTCAGCTGTGAGTACCGCCATTCATCTATAACCAAGAGCTCCTTTTTTTGTTTGGACTCCTGTACTGTGTCGTAGAGCTGCACAATTAATCGTTAAAAAAATCGTGATCTCGATTCACCTCCCCTGAAGATCTCTCCTGCAGAGGTTGCCGATTCTCAGCTGTCAAAAGAAAGCATCAGGGCATTTGGCCAAGTCTTTTAACTTGAAACATTGTAACTAAGCTTCCTTCTTAGATCAAAGGATTAGAACTTCTGTGTAAATAAATAATCCTGGCAGTCTGCCAAGTTTACAACAACATGTAAGTGCAGGAAGTTTAACCACTTAAAGTCTAAATCTTTTTCTGACACTTCTTTCTTAAGTTAAAATCAATATTTTCTGCTAGAAAATTACTTGGAACCCCACACATTATATATATTTTAGCAGAGACCTAGGGAATAAAATGGCAATTGCTGCAATATTTTATGTCACACTGTATTTGCACAGCGGTCTTTCAAATGCAATTTTTTGGGAAAAAATACACTTCAATGACTAAAAAAAAAACGAAACAGTAAAGTTAGCCCAATTTTTTTTTGTTTTAATGTGAAAGATGATGTTACGCTGCAAGAATCGTGAGAGAATCGTGATCTATCTTCTAAGCAAAAAAAATTGTGATTCTCATTTTAGCCAGAATCGTGCAGCTCTAAGGTGTCGTTGTGGAAATTTTATGAAGATGTATTTTGATATGTATTGTCATAAGGGTCCTTTCACACTGGGGCAGTTTGCAGGCGCTATTGCGCTAATAATAGCGCCTGCAAACCGACCCGAAAGTGCCGCTGCTTTGATTCCAGTGTGAAAGCCCTGGGGGCTTTCACACTGGAACGGTGCTCTAGCAGGACGGGAAAAAAAGTCCTGCTAGCAGCATCTTCGGAGCGGGGAAGGAGCGGAGTGTATACCGCTCCTTCACCGCTCCTGCCCATTGAAATCAATGGGATGGCGCGGCTATACCGCCGGCAAAGCGCCTCTGCAGAGGCGCTTTACGGTGGTTTTTAACCCATTCTCGGCCGCTAGCGGGGGTAAAACCGCCCCGCTAGCGGCCGAATACCGACGGTAAAGCGCCGCTTACAATAGTGGCGCTTTACCGCCGACGCCGCCCCCGCCCCAGTGTGAAAGGGCCCTTAGAGTCTCCCAGTGTTAGTTCTCCCGCAGCCCGCCCTAAAGAGCTGACTGGGGCAGACTGACGCTGGTTGAGATCCGTTAGGTAGTGGAAAACTTCCTGTTGTTTGGAGAGAGGTGTTTGCGGAGTGGGGATATGTCCGCCAGCGAAGGGCCCCTGTGCGATGCACAGAACGATCGTCTGGGGGGGGATGTGTTCGCTCTGCAAACATTTTATCGGTTTAGCGGATGTGCACTCGTGTCACCCCTGTGTGCCTGATCAACGTATTTGGGGTGCCGTGACGTACACCTGCAGATAAGCTCCCATCAGCAGTAATTGTAGTCATCATTCATTGGTTATTGTATAAATTCACTTATCCTGTGTTGACATTTACATCCTGTGTTGTTACATCCTTATTTGGTCATATCCTGTGAGGTCACAATCTGTGTAGGAGGCGATTGGCTGTTGGAGCCAGGACCTCCTCTTTGTAATTTCTTTTGTTGTCTTTGAATAAAAGAACCAGTCAACTGCTCGGCGGGGGTGATGCTGATGGAGCTGAGAACGTAAGCTATGGTGATGTCTGTTTACTGGGGAAAGGGGGAGACATGGGTTATTTAAGGCTCCAGTATACCATTATGGTGGAAGGGCGCTTATTAGCGCAAGAGTATAGTGGAATATCCACGACAGTGTATATGTTCCCTTTCCTCGTGATATCTTTTAATTGTGCATCTTCTTTTTCAAATCCATTCCCCGAACAATCTCCCTTTCCCCGGTGTAAAAAAAATTGTTTCTTTTAGTGGTATCAAAAGGTGAATTAAATTCCCATATTTCTTTTTTGTGTATCCAATCCCAGGTTGATAGACTTTTCTTTGTGCGTTTTCGCTGATTTCTCTAAACTCAGGTGGTATCCTGTCAGAATGTTTATACTGAAATAATAATAAAATAGTATTGTATTTATGAAATTATGTAAATCTTTGTTTTGGGAGATTTACATTTTTTTTTACAAATACAAACAAGAAATTCAAGTTCGTTTATCCGTGCTGTTTTGAAGACAAGTGACACAAATTATATGCTTAAAATATATATTTATTAACTAAAAATACAGTGCAAAATTAATAATCAGGTATATTTCGTGATAATACAAATACATGGATATATCAAAGATAAATGATGATACAGATGATAATCACATTTCTACACAAGCTCTTATCACAAAATACCACATTTCAATACTTGAATGATACTTGTTAAATTTAGACTTGGTATCTTTTAGTGAATAGCTCTCAGTGACTTCACGGACTTGTGTAAACAATTGTGTTTACCTTAGCACAGTGTTTTCTTCTCAAAACAAACAGATCTTCTAACTTAAACTTGTGCCTGACCTCACAAATGCTCTTCTGGAAGAATGGTCAAACTGTAAGGGGATTCCATTGACCATTGCATCATTGATTGATTATTGATAACATGAGATATGTTTATAACTGCTTATTTGCTTAAACTAATATAATGAAATACTTTAGTTATGTAACAAACTGCACCTTACATCTTGTGACAGTATTACTTAATAACTGATTATCTCATTTATGTCTGATGTCTTCATCTAAGGAAACATCTGTTTGTGGTTTTATCTCTGTACACTTTTGTTTGATATGAAACGGCTAGAATTAGCAAGTTCAGGAAACTTGTGGTTGGGCAACTTATGGTCAGCAGACGTTAGCAGAAATTAAGAGAGCGTTGACCTCTTAGTCTGAACTGAAAAGGTTAAACACTCAGGTCACAAGATGAAGACATTACTAATATATGGAAATCACAAGATTAAGAAATTACTAATATGCTAATGAACTTTGTTGTGTATTATTTTGATTGGCCCCCCAAAATGGGGCAGAGTCTTGTAAAGACAGCATAAAAAGCCTACCCTCAGAATAAACCATTGTAATCATTCAATACGTACATTGTGTATGTGTAATTGATTAACCGCCGGCGAGGTCCTCCACTGAGCCATCTCAAGAGCCTAGGCCACAAGGAGAAGACGGGCACCTAACAGTTCTGGTACCAGGAAGTGTGGGGGTGTGTTTGAACAGGTAAGTCATTGCTCCTTTTTACCTATTTTTTGGTAACTGGTGTTGATGCTTGCCATGTTCAAATAACCTTGTATGCCCACCTACTTACATAACTGTGCCTTCGCAATGGACTAGGCTGGTCCCTTGGAGGGTTAATAAGGGCTCGCAGGTTTTTTTTTTAAGGTTTTTTTAAAGAGTCTGACTAGGTTGGTCTGACTGTGTTGAGTAGTTATATGTGTATGTAAACCTCGGGAAGTATAGAATACGCCCGTAGTATAAGGAGTGGCTGAGTGGACGCCCATTTTTTTTGGGGAAATATTGAAAAGTGCACTTATAATAACATGTTAATGTAAATGTGACTTTATTTTGCCACTGTATATATAAGATTTTGCTTGTTTTTTGCTTGTTTTCTTCTAGGTACCACCGTAAGTATTTACTGTATTGGAAAATTAGAGATAAGTGTATAACATATATGTATGACAACTGAATGTGAAGTACTGTATTGATTTAGAGAATTTTTTTAAATTAAGGTATTACATATATATACACTAGATGAACCACACAAGGAGAGAGCCCAATTGTAGTGAGATAGCCCCAGCTTGCCCACATTGCACATTTGGTTTGCTGTTCCTTAATGTAGACAGGACGTGGATCCTGCTCACCACTAGACCAACCGGGTTTTCATACCGGCTTGGTGTAGGGGGAGTGTTTCCCGCCACAAGGAGGGGTACCCTATACCGAGTACTGAGGGTTAACCTTCATAGCTATATCAGCCCCACTGCAATAAGAGACCAAGGGACTTACTCCCAAGTCAGGGAACAGATTATAGCACAAACAGGTTGCTTTCATCTCTGTCCCTGTACTAGACACACGCTGCCAAGGTTATTAGATGGGGAATTCTGCGGCAACCCAGACCACGGCCAACCCATCCCCTTATGAGTACGTTAAAAACACACTACCGGGGCCACAGGTAGAACCCTTTTGGACACAGGTCAGGGAAAGGTGCCAACAATTAGCAATACATGACCCGGGGCCACTAGGTCCCTGTTCTGAGGACGATTGGGAGGAAGTGAGCAAGGTGTGTCAGGTGCACAAGCACTCTTACCCACCTGGGAAATGGGAAGACACCCAGTATATGATAGATTGTTACAAAACATGGAATAAATGCTTAGCCAAATATAAAATAAAATATGTAACTAAAGCCCCCACACCAAAACTAGTAAACTCACCCACCCTATCTCAATAGCCTGAAGCACCCCCCCCCCCTTATGTGATGGTTAAACAGGAGGATGGAACATTGGGTCCATGCCTTCAGCTGTATCCATCTTTGGATCCAGCAGTATTGGCTACCATGGTATATGGGGCAGCTGATCAGGCACAAGTTACACGATGGGAAAACGAAAGTAGGAACAGGGAAGAGGAAGTCCGAGCAGAAGGTATACGTAGGAGGGAAGAAGAGAGGATAAGTAGGTTGGATCCGAAGGAAAGGGAAGTAGAAGAAAAGTTAAAAGAGCTTAATAGAAGAAAGGAGGAATTAGAAGAGAAAATGTCAAAGAGGGAGGAAGAGCTGGAAAAGTACAAAAGAGAGCTAGAAAAGAAGGCGGAAATAATAGAGTATTCTGCAATAACAAAGGGAGAAAGGGACGAAGCGTCCCTGGAAGAGGGAGAAGAGGAAGGAGTCAGGAAGTTAAGCCCCAGGGAAAAGGAATGGGAAGAGAAACAGAAAGAATTTAATAAGAGACAGCAGGAAGAGGAAGAAAGGATACAAAAGAAAAGGGAGGATTTAGAGGCGTACGAAAAGAGACTAGTGAAAGAGGCAAGAAGAATTAAGGAGGCTGAAGAAAAGATAATTTCACAGCCATCCACTACACTCAGAAGCCAAATTAAACCGGCCATAAGCCAGAAACCCCCACAGGAGGAAAGGAGGCAGGGAGAGCAGGGTGAATCCTCTACTGAGGAAAGAGAAATAGAAATGGAACAGGAAACTCTAGGTGCCACCTTTAAAGCACCACTTATGCATATAGGGGACACGGTGATACATATACCCCTACCCCTGGGCACACTGTCAAAAATAAAGGAGTTATGACCCAGCCCAAAGAAAAGCCCTAGGGAGGCCGGCGCTTTCCTTGCAAAGTACAGTGCAGGGACGAGCCTGGATAAGGAAGATATAGCAGGGATCCTTAGTATAGTTGACCCTGACAGTCCAGAAAGGCATCCCGTAGATGACTTATGGACAGCTCACATAGAACCAAATAAAGATTGGGTGTCTTTTTGGAAAGGTATGGGGAATCATTGGTCTACTATATACAAGGGTTCATCCGCACTTCAGGAACTTATCCTAGCAAAGCAGGGACAAAAGGAAAAATTCTATGAATTTTGTACCCGGGTATATGGTCTGTGGAAAGCAGTAGATAACGCCAACCCCCAATTGTTCACCACCACCATTATGGCCGGTGGCGATACGAAGGTGACACAGTTGCTTAAATTCACTAATCCAAAGTGGGCAGAACAACCCCCAGATGAATTTATGAAAGATGCTAGGTCACGAGAAACATCAGGGGTATTTGAGCAGAAGGGTGGCATTTTTCCCTCCCTGACACCAACCCAGACTCTGCCAACTGGTGGGACTCCGCCCACCCACATAATGACAATGCAACCTTATCCACCAATGCAATCTTATCCACCAGATCAGGGGTGCTTTAACTGTGGGGAACTGGGGCACTGGAAGTCCCAATGTCCCTACAGAACTAGGACACACGCCCAAAGAGGAAGAGGTAGGAATCTTAACACCACCCCCCGTCACCTTCAGGATATCAGGTACCCTCACCAACCACAACCCCAACCACCCCCACCACAACCCCAATACCAGCCTCAGCCCAATAGACCACCTCCACGCATCCCGATGCAGTGGCCGTCAGCTCGGCGGACACCGCAATAGGGATGCCAAGAGTATGTCCCGTCCCTCAGCCTTGTGTGTTACAATCCATCATGGAAAAGTCTCCCGCAGGTACTATTGCGGGTAGACAATCACCTGATATGTCTACTGTTGGATTCAGGGGCCACATTCAGTAGTCTGAATGATGCCATATATGACACACCGCACTGCACTGAGGGAAACTCTATTGGTATAAATGGGACATCAGTTACCCACCCCATCACTCCACCATTGCCCGTGGCCACCCCAGAAGGGCAGGAACTGTGCACACAGAGTTTTGCTGTCCTTGTGGATTGTCCAGTATCTTTAATGGGGAGGGACCTACTCTCAAAACTGAATATCACCATCAAATTTGACAGAGGGGGCTCCCTTACTGCCAGCTCACCGTTCTGCGACTTACATGCTCCAAAGAGACACACTTACAGGGGACTCTTTGTATCATTGCCACCCACTCTAGAAACACATGCCATATGGGCAGAAAACAAAGGGAGTGTAGGTTTTATTAACTGTACACCTTACATACCACAAATGCGTCCAGATGCCGAAGTACAATATCACAAGCAATACCCCCTGCCACTTGAAAAAATTGAAGGCATCACACCATTAATCAACGATTACATAGCCAAAGGGATTCTAAAACACATCATAAGCCCCTGGAATACACCAATCTACCCTGTAAAAAAGGCGAATGGGGAATGGAGGCTTGTACAGGACCTAAGGGCCGTTAACAAGCAGGTTATACCTCTGCCGCCTTTGGTGGCAGATATCTCTTTTATTTTTTTGAGAATACCTGCTGATTCCCTTTGCTACACAGTAGTGGACCTGGCGAATGCATTTTTTAGCATCCCGATCGATGACGGGGTGTTGCCCATGTTCTCCTTTTCATGGGGGAGGGGTGAACAGTTGACCTGGTCAAGATTACCGCAGGGGTATGTGGACAGTCCAGCAGCCTTCTCCATGGTCCTTAATGAGACAATTAAGTCATGGACTGCTGAGCGCGGGTCGGTACTAATACAGTATGTGGACGACTTGCTCCTGTGCAGTCGATCTGCTGAAGATTGTGCGGTCGATTCCACATCTCTGTTACATCACCTGGCCAGGACTGGCCACCTAGCATCACGGAAGAAGATACAATGGTGTCAAAGTCAGGTAGAATACCTGGGATGCATTCTGAAGGAGGGAACCAGGCTGGTATCCCCCAAACGTGCCGCAGCCCTGCAGGCTCTCAGTCCTCCAAGAGACGAAGCAACTTTGCTCTCATTTTTGGGCGCAATCGTATATTGCCGCCAATGGATCCCAGATTGTTCATATTATGATGGCATTCTGAGGGAGGCTACCATGTCCAACGCCCCGAAGACAGTAGATTGGACAACAGATAGGCTCTGTGCTTTTCAGGCCTTGTTACAAAGTCTGACTCAGGCCCCCGCCCTGGGATTGGTAGAATATGGCAAACCCTTTCAATTATACTGTGTGGTATCGGGAAATTCTTTTGCTGCGGTTTTGACACAGCAACATGGAACCGGGTACCGACCAGTCTCCTATCTCTCAAAAAAGTTGCCTACCCAAGTACAAGGGATGCCATCTTGTCTAGAAAACCTTGCTGCTTGTGCTATGGCAGTTCAGGAGGCTAGCAAATCAGTGTTAGGCCATGAATTGACTCTCTACACTACTCATTCAGTAACTCACCTCCTGCAAAACATGAACACACAGCATATGACAGCACAAAGGCTTAGTGGGTATGAGATCACACTTCTGAATACTGATAACCTCACCCTCAAACACGCACCACCAAGCAATCCCACTGTCCGACTTTTACACTCTTTACTTAGGCTACCACGAGACCCTGATCAAAAGCACAATTGTGTTGAACAGGTTGCAGCAATAACCAGCCCTCGCCCAGATCTCACTGACATTCCCCTACCAGGAGTGCAGGACGTCTTCATAGACGGCAGTTGTTCTCGCCCCTCCGATACAACATTCCTGACAGGGTATGCCATTGTCCAACTACCTGATGTGGTGTTGGAAGCAAAAGCCTTACCACCCTCCTCGGCACAGGTAGCAGAATTGGAGGCGCTCACAAGAGCTTGCATACTTTTCTCTGATCAGGAGGTAAACATCTACACAGATAGTAGGTACGCTTTTGGGGTCACACATGACTATGGCGTAATCTGGGCAAATAGAGGATTTAAAACTGCTGACAACAAGCCAATTGCTAACTCTACGCAAATTAAAGCACTCCTGCAAGCGATTCTTCTCCCAAAGCGGATAGCGGTCATCAAGGTAAAGGCACATTCATCAGATAACAGCAGAATTTCCAAAGGAAACGCGCTGGCAGACAGAGAAGCAAAAAAAGCCGCTGCCCTGTACATTGGTCAGCCAGCCCCCACAACAATGTTCTTCAAGGAACATTTTACATCACCCAACTTTAAGACCATTGTGGCACAAATACAGGGATTAGCTACAGAGGGGGATGTTTCTTTTTGGGTCAAGGATGGCTTGACCAAGGACCAAGAAGGTCTTTGGTCAAAAGAGGGGAAGATATTGGGCATACCAGAATCAAGCAGTGTTCTCATACTTTCCTATCTCCATGGTCCAGGACATATAGGTACCACCGCCCTAACAAACATATACACAAAGTCTTTCTGTACTAACAATTTGAGTAAACAGGCAAAACTCCTCACCAGCAGTTGTCTGACCTGTGCACAAAACAATGTCCAAGGAAAAAATCATGGATTACATGGCCATCTGCCCCTACCCCTGGGTCCCCTAACAGATTTGCAAATAGACTTCACACACATGCCCAAACAAAAAGGCAATTTGAAATACCTTTGCGTGATCGTATGCAAATGGTCAGGTTGGGTTGAAGGTATTCCGTGTACAGGTGAGACTGCTAAAATTGCTGCCAAATGCATACTGAACCATTGGGTTTGTAGGTTCGGGATACCAACGGCCATATGGTCAGACAGAGGGCCTGCCTTCAGCTCCTCTGTTACACAGACTTTAGCCAGGTTATTAGGCTTACAGTGGAAATTGCACATCCCTTACCACCCCCAAAGTGCAGGAGTAGTGGAAAGAATGAATAGGAACATCAAAGACAAGTTAAAAAAGGCTACGGGGGGCACCATGAAAGGATGGTTGGATTACCTCCCTTCTGTCCTATTTCAGATCAGAACAACGCCACATGCTAGAACAAAACTCTCACCCTTTGAGATTTTGATGGGAATTCCTGCAAACATAGAGCTGCCCCTCTTAGATCAAAACACTGACATTAACATCTATTCCCAACAGGAAATGTACGTGAAAAATCTGGTAAGTATGCTACAGGATATGAACGAACAAGTCTCTGTCACCTTTTCTCCTCTTTCCACAGAACCTACTCATCCCTTCATCCCAGGAGACAAAGTACTGGTGAAACAACTGGCACACAAAAAGAAGGTTGGACCCATTTTCTCTGGACCTTGGAAGATAGAGAAGGTTTCCAGAACTGCTGTTCTAACCGATCTAGGAAACATCTGGATCCACGCCAGCCGGTTAAAGAAGTGTCCACAGCAACCCCAGACCCCTGACCCTCCTCCAGCATCCCAAGACTCCTCTGATCAGGAACAGCGACCAGATTTGGAGGACATTCAAGAAGACATAAAGCAAATCTCTCTGAACGACGAGACGGATCTCCCACCAACAGGAAGAAACGAGTAACAGAACTTTGTGCACAGTACCTGACAAAATGATTTCTACCTTTGTGTCAGGAAAAGCATTATGCTTCTGGACATGTCTGAGTATGGTACGAGAACCAGGGAAATGAAGCCAGTGTATATGAATCCCTAAAGCTTGACGAAAGGGTAGAATGACCATTTCGATAATATCGAATGGTCAAAGGGAGGATTGTAAGGGGATTCCATTGACCATTGCATCATTGATTGATTATTGATTATACCCTAACATGAGATATGTTTATAACTGCTTATTTGCTTAAACTAATAAATGAAATACTTTAGTTATGTAACAAACTGCACCTTACATCTTGTGACAGTATTACTTAATAACTGATTATCTCATTTATGTCTGATGTCTTCATCTAAGGAAACATCTGTTTGTGGTTTTATCTCTGTACACTTTTGTTTGATATGAAACGGCTAGAATTAGCAAGTTCAGGAAACTTGTGGTTGGGCAACTTATGGTCAGCAGACGTTAGCAGAAATTAAGAGAGCGTTGACCTCTTAGTCTGAACTGAAAAGGTTAAACACTCAGGTCACAAGATGAAGACATTACTAATATATGGAAATCACAAGATTAAGAAATTACTAATATGCTAATGAACTTTGTTGTGTATTATTTTGATTGGCCCCCCAAAATGGGGCAGAGTCTTGTAAAGACAGCATAAAAAGCCTACCCTCAGAATAAACCATTGTAATCATTCAATACGTACATTGTGTATGTGTAATTGATTAACCGCCGGCGAGGTCCTCCACTGAGCCATCTCAAGAGCCTAGGCCACAAGGAGAAGACGGGCACCTAACAGTTCTGGTACCAGGAAGTGTGGGGGTGTGTTTGAACAGGTAAGTCATTGCTCCTTTTTACCTATTTTTTGGTAACTGGTGTTGATGCTTGCCATGTTCAAATAACCTTGTATGCCCACCTACTTACATAACTGTGCCTTCGCAATGGACTAGGCTGGTCCCTTGGAGGGTTAATAAGGGCTCGCAGGTTTTTTTTTTAAGGTTTTTTTAAAGAGTCTGACTAGGTTGGTCTGACTGTGTTGAGTAGTTATATGTGTATGTAAACCTCGGGAAGTATAGAATACGCCCGTAGTATAAGGAGTGGCTGAGTGGACGCCCATTTTTTTTGGGGAAATATTGAAAAGTGCACTTATAATAACATGTTAATGTAAATGTGACTTTATTTTGCCACTGTATATATAAGATTTTGCTTGTTTTTTGCTTGTTTTCTTCTAGGTACCACCGTAAGTATTTACTGTATTGGAAAATTAGAGATAAGTGTATAACATATATGTATGACAACTGAATGTGAAGTACTGTATTGATTTAGAGAATTTTTTTAAATTAAGGTATTACATATATATGCACTAGATGAACCACACAAGGAGAGAGCCCAATTGTAGTGAGATAGCCCCAGCTTGCCCACATTGCACATTTGGTTTGCTGTTCCTTAATGTAGACAGGACGTGGATCCTGCTCACCACTAGACCAACCGGGTTTTCATACCGGCTTGGTGTAGGGGGAGTGTTTCCCGCCACAAGGAGGGGTACCCTATACCGAGTACTGAGGGTTAACCTTCATAGCTATATCAGCCCCACTGCAATAAGAGACCAAGGGACTTACTCCCAAGTCAGGGAACAGATTATAGCACAAACAGGTTGCTTTCATCTCTGTCCCTGTACTAGACACACGCTGCCAAGGTTATTAGATGGGGAATTCTGCGGCAACCCAGACCACGGCCAACCCATCCCCTTATGAGTACGTTAAAAACACACTACCGGGGCCACAGGTAGAACCCTTTTGGACACAGGTCAGGGAAAGGTGCCAACAATTAGCAATACATGACCCGGGGCCACTAGGTCCCTGTTCTGAGGACGATTGGGAGGAAGTGAGCAAGGTGTGTCAGGTGCACAAGCACTCTTACCCACCTGGGAAATGGGAAGACACCCAGTATATGATAGATTGTTACAAAACATGGAATAAATGCTTAGCCAAATATAAAATAAAATATGTAACTAAAGCCCCCACACCAAAACTAGTAAACTCACCCACCCTATCTCAATAGCCTGAAGCACCCCCCCCCCCCTTATGTGATGGTTAAACAGGAGGATGGAACATTGGGTCCATGCCTTCAGCTGTATCCATCTTTGGATCCAGCAGTATTGGCTACCATGGTATATGGGGCAGCTGATCAGGCACAAGTTACACGATGGGAAAACGAAAGTAGGAACAGGGAAGAGGAAGTCCGAGCAGAAGGTATACGTAGGAGAGAAGAAGAGAGGATAAGTAGGTTGGATCCGAAGGAAAGGGAAGTAGAAGAAAAGTTAAAAGAGCTTAATAGAAGAAAGGAGGAATTAGAAGAGAAAATGTCAAAGAGGGAGGAAGAGCTGGAAAAGTACAAAAGAGAGCTAGAAAAGAAGGCGGAAATAATAGAGTATTCTGCAATAACAAAGGGAGAAAGGGACGAAGCGTCCCTGGAAGAGGGAGAAGAGGAAGGAGTCAGGAAGTTAAGCCCCAGGGAAAAGGAATGGGAAGAGAAACAGAAAGAATTTAATAAGAGACAGCAGGAAGAGGAAGAAAGGATACAAAAGAAAAGGGAGGATTTAGAGGCGTACGAAAAGAGACTAGTGAAAGAGGCAAGAAGAATTAAGGAGGCTGAAGAAAAGATAATTTCACAGCCATCCACTACACTCAGAAGCCAAATTAAACCGGCCATAAGCCAGAAACCCCCACAGGAGGAAAGGAGGCAGGGAGAGCAGGGTGAATCCTCTACTGAGGAAAGAGAAATAGAAATGGAACAGGAAACTCTAGGTGCCACCTTTAAAGCACCACTTATGCATATAGGGGACACGGTGATACATATACCCCTACCCCTGGGCACACTGTCAAAAATAAAGGAGTTATGACCCAGCCCAAAGAAAAGCCCTAGGGAGGCCGGCGCTTTCCTTGCAAAGTACAGTGCAGGGACGAGCCTGGATAAGGAAGATATAGCAGGGATCCTTAGTATAGTTGACCCTGACAGTCCAGAAAGGCATCCCGTAGATGACTTATGGACAGCTCACATAGAACCAAATAAGGATTGGGTGTCTTTTTGGAAAGGTATGGGGAATCATTGGTCTACTATATACAAGGGTTCATCCGCACTTCAGGAACTTATCCTAGCAAAGCAGGGACAAAAGGAAAAATTCTATGAATTTTGTACCCGGGTATATGGTCTGTGGAAAGCAGTAGATAACGCCAACCCCCAATTGTTCACCACCACCATTATGGCCGGTGGCGATACGAAGGTGACACAGTTGCTTAAATTCACTAATCCAAAGTGGGCAGAACAACCCCCAGATGAATTTATGAAAGATGCTAGGTCACGAGAAACATCAGGGGTATTTGAGCAGAAGGGTGGCATTTTTCCCTCCCTGACACCAACCCAGACTCTGCCAACTGGTGGGACTCCGCCCACCCACATAATGACAATGCAACCTTATCCACCAATGCAATCTTATCCACCAGATCAGGGGTGCTTTAACTGGGGGGAACTGGGGCACTGGAAGTCCCAATGTCCCTACAGAACTAGGACACACGCCCAAAGAGGAAGAGGTAGGAATCTTAACACCACCCCCCGTCACCTTCAGGATATCAGGTACCCTCACCAACCACAACCCCAACCACCCCCACCACAACCCCAATACCAGCCTCAGCCCAATAGACCACCTCCACGCATCCCGATGCAGTGGCCGTCAGCTCGGCGGACACCGCAATAGGGATGCCAAGAGTATGTCCCGTCCCTCAGCCTTGTGTGTTACAATCCATCATGGAAAAGTCTCCCGCAGGTACTATTGCGGGTAGACAATCACCTGATATGTCTACTGTTGGATTCAGGGGCCACATTCAGTAGTCTGAATGATGCCATATATGACACACCGCACTGCACTGAGGGAAACTCTATTGGTATAAATGGGACATCAGTTACCCACCCCATCACTCCACCATTGCCCGTGGCCACCCCAGAAGGGCAGGAACTGTGCACACAGAGTTTTGCTGTCCTTGTGGATTGTCCAGTATCTTTAATGGGGAGGGACCTACTCTCAAAACTGAATATCACCATCAAATTTGACAGAGGGGGCTCCCTTACTGCCAGCTCACCGTTCTGCGACTTACATGCTCCAAAGAGACACACTTACAGGGGACTCTTTGTATCATTGCCACCCACTCTAGAAACACATGCCATATGGGCAGAAAACAAAGGGAGTGTAGGTTTTATTAACTGTACACCTTACATACCACAAATGCGTCCAGATGCCGAAGTACAATATCACAAGCAATACCCCCTGCCACTTGAAAAAATTGAAGGCATCACACCATTAATCAACGATTACATAGCCAAAGGGATTCTAAAACACATCATAAGCCCCTGGAATACACCAATCTACCCTGTAAAAAAGGCGAATGGGGAATGGAGGCTTGTACAGGACCTAAGGGCCGTTAACAAGCAGGTTATACCTCTGCCGCCTTTGGTGGCAGATATCTCTTTTATTTTTTTGAGAATACCTGCTGATTCCCTTTGCTACACAGTAGTGGACCTGGCGAATGCATTTTTTAGCATCCCGATCGATGACGGGGTGTTGCCCATGTTCTCCTTTTCATGGGGGAGGGGTGAACAGTTGACCTGGTCAAGATTACCGCAGGGGTATGTGGACAGTCCAGCAGCCTTCTCCATGGTCCTTAATGAGACAATTAAGTCATGGACTGCTGAGCGCGGGTCGGTACTAATACAGTATGTGGACGACTTGCTCCTGTGCAGTCGATCTGCTGAAGATTGTGCGGTCGATTCCACATCTCTGTTACATCACCTGGCCAGGACTGGCCACCTAGCATCACGGAAGAAGATACAATGGTGTCAAAGTCAGGTAGAATACCTGGGATGCATTCTGAAGGAGGGAACCAGGCTGGTATCCCCCAAACGTGCCGCAGCCCTGCAGGCTCTCAGTCCTCCAAGAGACAAAGCAACTTTGCTCTCATTTTTGGGCGCAATCGTATATTGCCGCCAATGGATCCCAGATTGTTCATATTATGATGGCATTCTGAGGGAGGCTACCATGTCCAACGCCCCGAAGACAGTAGATTGGACAACAGATAGGCTCTGTGCTTTTCAGGCCTTGTTACAAAGTCTGACTCAGGCCCCCGCCCTGGGATTGGTAGAATATGGCAAACCCTTTCAATTATACTGTGTGGTATCGGGAAATTCTTTTGCTGCGGTTTTGACACAGCAACATGGAACCGGGTACCGACCAGTCTCCTATCTCTCAAAAAAGTTGCCTACCCAAGTACAAGGGATGCCATCTTGTCTAGAAAACCTTGCTGCTTGTGCTATGGCAGTTCAGGAGGCTAGCAAATCAGTGTTAGGCCATGAATTGACTCTCTACACTACTCATTCAGTAACTTACCTCCTGCAAACCTTCCCATAGACACACTCCTAAACCTTGTGGACGGCCTTCCTAGAAGAGTTGAAGCTGTTATAGCTGCAAAGGATGGGCCAACTCAATATTGAACCCTACGGACTAAAATTGGGATGCCATTAAAGTTCATGTGCGTGTAAAGGCAGGTGCCCCAATACTTTTGGTAATATAGTGTATATCAAACAAAGTTTTACTGCCATGGCTGTTGTGCTGCAACTGCAAGCACTTTTTTTGGGGATGAATTTCAAACTCAGCAATGTTGAAGAACTTACCTAAGAAGCACACAAAAAATATCTGTGCTATACGGCTGTTATACATCGATTCCATTATGACCTTCCACCATAATTCGTCAAGGCATGGACTCCACTAAACCTCTGAAGGTTATTCTTCAAATTTAGAATGAGTCAATGGTTTAACACATATTATAACTGTAGCGGTACCCCAATGGGGTTTGCTGAATTGGTTATAGCAATTTGCTAATCACCCCGCTTCCGACCTCCCGTCGCCAAGTACAAACACCATAGAGTCAATAGTTACGTTTTCTTGCTCTTTATTTGTGGGAATGATCTGGGTTATCTATCGGTAGATATGAGATGCTCCACCAGATCCCACTGACAATGAGGGTATCATCCATAGCTGTAGCCTTTTGTTACTGGACTTTCCCTTTGCAGATCCCTTCTTGAATCTATTGCTTCCTGTGCTACTCGGACTATTCAATTTGTGAATTCCCCGGTACAGTGCTCCCAAGTTGAACAAAGGCATCACTCTGAATAATTCCTCCGCTTGACTGATATAATTCCTTTGGAGCAGTGATTCTCAAGTCAAAGGCCTACACCGCCTATTTCCATGAACCGCATACTAACGCCCCTCAGTCTTTGGAAGTCCATTATTGCTTAGGCTGTGTTCCGTAGTCACACAGCATGTCACCTCGCTCACTCCTGCACTTGCTTCTTTAGGTTTCACTGACCTGTTCTCCACGATCAACACTCTGTGTTCCCCAGTCACAGAAAGTCAATCCAACGGTCCACTTCCTCCACTTAACTTCTACTTCCTCCTCTATTGCACGGCACATCCCCGCATGGGAATGCCCAGAACCTTCCTTAATGTTACATGCTGGCTTCTCTGTACTCCAGGCATCCACCCTGGACCTCCCTTGAGGGCATGCTCAAGACTCTCCTCCTCCCAGGCCCCAGGCCCTCAGCCTCCGGGAATCTCTCTCTCCACCGAACTCCTTGACTGCTCCAACTTCCCCAACTCCTCCCCTGGAAGCATGTGACCCTACTTATACGAGAGACCTCCTCTCGACCAGGCAAATTAATGATTGATCAAAACTCTCACACAAGCTTCCTGCCACTCAGGTCGCAGCCCATGCTCTCCTTTCCAGATCAATCCAATCCACTGGCAGGCAGAGGAAGTATTTCTGAGCCTAAGTGTAGGAGGCCACACCCCCCGCTATCCTGACACTCCCACTGCTGAATCAAAACAATCAGGCCCAGAAAAGAACCACAGGCCCTGCTAAATTTACCTGTAACTAGGTCTTGCACTACCAAATACCACTATAGCACCTATCCTAAAGTAGAGGGCGCTACATAACCAATCCAATTCTAATAGGGCGTACACACGGTCGGACTTTGTTCAGACATTCCGACAACAAAATCCTAGAATTTTTTCCGACGGAAGTTGTCGGAATTTCCGATCGACAACCACGCGGTCACGTACACCACGTACGACGAGACTAGAAAAGGCCGGTTCAGAACCAAGCGCGGCACCCTTTGGGCTCCTTTTGCTAATCTCGTGTTAGTAAAAGTTTGGTGAGAGACGATTCGCGCTTTTTCAGACTCGTGGCTTTCAGATCGTTTTCTGCCGTTCAGTTTGTGCTTGTGGGTTTGTATCTGCTCTTCAGTGCCTGCAGTCAGTTCGTATCGGCGTTTTCTGTGTGATCTTGCCTGCTCGTTGCTGTTTTTCAGGTCGCTCTTCACAGGCCTTGCTGTTCTTCAGTGCGTTCTGTTACTTCGTTCTGAGCAGCCGACCGTTTTCTAGCCATGTTTCGTATGCATACTCCTCGTAGAGTTCGTGCTGTGCGGGGGCTTGGTGTTGGGGTCCTGACCTTGACACAAGTCCAGTCCATGAACAGGGTGGGGAGGAGTTCATGGACCAAGAATTGGTTGCTTCAGCGTGACCAGTTCTGTCATATGCCTTTGCTCCGTGAGATCCGTGAGAATAATCCTGATGATTTCAGGAACTTTCTCAGGATGACGGACCCCGTGTTTCACCGTTTGTTGGCTTCGCTGACCCCCTATATCAGCAGGCAGGATACCTGCATGAGGCAAGCCATCACTCCGGAGCAGAGGTTGGTCGCTACCCTGCGGTACTTGGCCACAGGGAGAAGCCTGCAGGACCTCAAGTTCTCGACAGGCATCTCCCCCCAGGCTCTTCTTTGTGGACATTTACTGCTTGTGTTTGTTTTAGCTGACCCTGACAGAAATGTGTGGAGTCCAGAAAATGTCGTGATTGTGTAACCTTACAAAGCACTGTTGGCTGTTATTTACTAAACGCAAAGACACTTTTCACTACAAGTGCACTTGCAACTGCACTGAAACTGCACTTGTAGTGCAAAGAAGATTTGCCCTTAGGAAATTACCCCCATTTTCTCATAAAACAACAATTACATCACCCCAAAAGTGTTGTAGCGTTGAGACAATAATCCACACATTCTTGATGAACAATCTTTTTAATACCTGCACAATCACATGTGCATTTACCAAAGGTTTTTCTGACAAATCGACATGTTTGTTGTATAACAGTTTTTGTGGTGTCATTATCCAAAATCAAAATGTCCATTTTATAGAAAACAGGCCTGTGTAAAACCCACAAGAAAGACACAAATCTTGATCTTACAAAGTTCACATTTGGTAGAACTGGAAGGCAATATCAGACATGAGTATTTAGGAACTGTGTTTGATATTACGTTCAGATGGGGTGAAATAACCCCAGGAAAAGCCAAATTTGGAAGATGCACACAAATTTCACAATGTCAACATGTGCTAGCTGCCATCACGGGGGATCAAGGGACGTGTTTTGGGGGAGCAAGCCCTTCCTCACCGCTACTTTATTATTGAGCAAGGGGTTGCACCCCCAAAACGCGTCCGTTGATCTCCCGTGATGGCAGATAGCACATGTTGGCACACTGTGTGCATCCTCCAAATTTGGCTTTGGGAAAAATCACAAAAACATTTCGCACATTGTAGCACACAAAAGAAGAAAGTGATTTGGAGGGGTTTTAAACTCGCCCCAAAACATCAATGATGTTTTTATATTTTGGAATAACATCATTGATGTTTTGCTTGATGTTTTTCAATTGTAAATTACACCCCATGATCTCCCCGATCAGGATCTGGGCACTTTCGGATGTGAAAGGATCTTCATCCACAACCTCACGATCACCTAAAAGGAGAGGAAACCCAAAATAAATTAGGTTTGCAAAAAAATGCCGCCATCCATCTCTTATGTGAGCCTGTGGTCGCAGACACTCACCTGTTGTGGTGACTAGTTCCACCACGTCTTCTTCCTCCTGCTCAGCTTGTGTTGGGGGGATTTCCCCTTCTTCCAGAGGGGGGGGGGGGGGCTCTGGTCTCCTCGGATGAGGGGTGTCCTCCAAGTCTTTTCTCCCCTATGTAAAACAAAAATGGTATAATTAGCACACAGATATTTGATGGCAGAACTAGAAATAGGAAACATTGCTTGGAAGTGGGGTACAATTATCTATTTTAGCCGAGTTCCAAGATGTAGCTTTTTTAGTGTCCTTTGTCAAGCTGCAATACTTTACCTGTTTAGTACAAGCTTCACAGATGAAGCCCCCCCTATAGTATACACTGGAGCACCTGTGTGCCCCCCCTAATAAAAATGGTGTTCTTGTGTCCCACACTAGTGCTCCAGTGTCCAGATGTGAAAACAGCTGCTCAGTGTCCTCTCCTTACACAGAATCTAGTTTGCATTTCATTCTAGTAACAAACCCATCTACACAACCCAATTCTTTGAAGACAAGTATAGGGCGTCAAAATGGTGGCCAAATGCATATGGCCTAAACAATGGTATTTTATCGTCCGAAATAAAAATGTGTGATCCGAACGAATAATGTGCCCATGAACATGAAAGTTGCCATTTTAAACTGTACAACAATTCCTAAAAGCACATGGAGCAGCACGAACGTAATAAACACAAAAAAAATAGGAACACAGCACAACTACTTACTTTTTTGCAGCACTCTCCGCATCTTTCTGTACTGCTCATGTTCTCGTAATTTGAGGTCCGACCACCGCTTCCTGAGCTGATCTTTTGATCGTCGTACCCCGAATTTCCGGTGCAGACTCCTGACCACTTTCGCCATGATCTTGGCCTTTCGGACATTGGGGTTGGGGTAAGGCCCATACTTTTCATCATAGTCGGCCTTCTTCAGGATGTCCACCATCTCCAACATCTCCCCAAAGGACATACTTGAGTCCTTTAATCTCCTTCTGGATCGGGACGTTTCAGGCTCCGTCCTTTCCTCCTACTCCTCGTTGCTGTAATTAGCACGATCCTGCTGTCTATCCGCCATGTGCTCTTCCCCCACTGCGCCGAACGAAAAGGGGCGGGGAATAGACTAGAAAGAACGTCAGGGGCGGGCGGAGTTATACGCATGCGCAGTGTGTATAAAGCGTAACACACGTGCGTCTTACGTATGATCTGTGAGCGGAGGAAGGAGCATCGGAGACGCCGATCGTGCTAACGAAGGTAGGATCTAAACTTGGGCCTATACTGCTTCGAAATGGAAGCCTATATTGTAACAAGATTAGGGGAGTTTGGCCTGACATTAGGGTTTGTCTTGTGTTGTGTCTTGCAGAGAAAATGGATGGGTTCAATGACCACAATTTCCTGCCCCTGTTCATAGACCAGTACAGGGAGCTGCCCTGTCTGTGGCAGGTCAGACACCCCCACTATAATCACAAACAGAAGAGGCAGGCAGCGCTGGAGAAACTGCTGGAGTTGGTGAAGCCGATGGTCCCCACAGCAACCATCCCTTATTTAAAAGCAAAAATTGGTGGCCTGAGGAGCACTTATCTTAGGGAGCGCAAGAAGGTCACAGATTCCCAGAGGTCCGGAGCTGCAGCAGATGACGTTTATGTCCCCAGGCTATGTTACTATGAGAGACTGCGATTTCTGTCAGACCACACTGAAGTCAGGGAATCCCTCTCTACTCTTCCTTCCACGCTTCCTTCCATACCAGCTGAGGCTTCCGATGTCCAACCTGGGCCTTCCAGCCAGGAAGAAGTGGAGGAGCCCAGCTGGAGTCAGGTATAGCATTCTTCTACAGATTTCTGGGCAATAAAGAAATGATGTTTATTAGATGTTATTATTGATCACTAATTTCTGATTAAAAAAAGTGTTTTACATATCAATAGACAGTAGTGGGCACCCAAAATTGGGACAAGAATGAAAAATGCTTGGCTCAGAATGATAGTCTGTTATATTTGTTAACATTCAATTTGCAGCAGTCAGGAGGTGAAAATTGTGTGTGATTGATGACTAAAAAACTAAAACTATGTCCCTTTTTCATACACAGGAAGACCTCAGCCAGGAGGAGGTTGTGGAATGTGGCAGTCAGGAGGAGGCGGGGATTAGTGGCAGCCAGGAGGAGGCGGGGATTAGTGGCAGCCAGGAGGAGGCGGGGCTAAGTGGCAGCCAAGAGAAGCCTGGGACAAGTCGCAGCCTGACTGAGTCTCAGGTTCCTCCCCTCCGCCTGCCACATAAACGAGCCAGGAAGGCCACTCCCAGTCCTGTGCAGGATTCAGCATACAGGCTGATCCAGGAGGCTTCGGCGTCCCTCAGAGCCTTCCCCAGTCCTGAAGAGGCCTTTGCCTGCATGGCTGCCACCAAATTGCTGGGCATGCAGGAGGGCCAACGCAAGATCTCTGAGGACCTGATTTATAAATTCCTACGTAAGGGGGTGAGTGGGGAACTGACACACAAGACGGATGTCATTGAGATCGATGATCCTCCTCCTCCTCCTGCTGCCACAACTCCACCACCACAGCCAAAGCCTGGAAGGAAGCGTGGAAAGAAGACCAAAGAGTGATTGCCCTGGGTTCAGTCTGGTCTGAAGATGCAGTCTCTCGTATGACCACAGCCTGGGGACACAGATGTCATCTGCTGCTTTCCGGATCTCTGGAACTTCTGGACCAGACTGCCCTCCCTTAGATAAGGACTCCTCAGGCCACCAATTTTGCTTTTCAATAATTGATGTCTGCCCTGGGGGTCCAAGGCTTCACCCACTTCTGCAGTTTCTCCAGCGTTGCCTCCCTCTTTGTTTTTTTATAGTTGTGACCCCTTAATAAAAAATTTTCGGTAAATTCTACTCTCCTGTGTGTGTTTTCATCCAAAAAGGACAGTTTGTTGGTGACGATTCAGGTACATTTCTAAAAACATAAAATGTGAAATTAACAAGGGACAACAACACCAAACAATCTCCTACAGATTAAATAGAACAACATATCAATGGTGTTGTGTGTCACAAAAAACACACAAACATTTTCGGGAGTACAAATCAAAATCACCAAAAAAAAAAAATTAAAAAAGAGAAACACAAAAAAAGAATCTACATAGAGCCCTTGCACACTGGGGCGGTTTGCAGGCGCTATTGCGCTAATAATAGCGCCTGCAAACCGCCCCGAAAGTGCCGCTACTGTCATTCCAGTGTGAAAGCCCCGAGGGCTTGCACACTGGAGCGATGCGCTGGCAGGACGGTAAAAAAAGTCCTGCTAGCAGCATCTTCGGAGCGGTGAAGGAGCGGTGTGTATACCGCTCCTTTACCGCTCCTGCCCATTGAAATCAATGGGACGGCGCGGCTATACCGCCGGCAATGCGCCTCTGCAGAGGCGCTTTGCGGTGGTATTTAACCCCTTCTCGGCCGCTAGCGGGGGGTAAAACCGCCCCGCTAGCGGCCGATTACCGGCGGTAAAACGCCGCTAATAATAGCGGCGTTTTACCGCCGACGCCGCCCCCCGCCCCAGTGTGCAAGGGCTCTAAAGGCAAAAAAAAAAAAAAATGTCAGATGTGAGAAATCAAAATATATTGAGGGAATCCCGATAAATAGTAACGAAAGAACTTTGTGAGAAGTGTGTGAATATGAGCATCAAAACTACTTAATTCTTGTCACATTATAAAAAAGAAGAGAGTGCGCTGTATTAAACCATTTTGAACATTGCAGCGTGACGAAAGTGCTGTATCCATTCCGAACGCTAAGTTTACCAGAACGAGCTGTCCCGTGTCGGAATTTCTTCTGAGCATGCGTGGCACTTTGTGCGTCGGAACAGGCCACACACGGTCGGAATTGACGCGATCGGATTTTGTTGTCGGAAAATTTTATCTCCTGCTGTCCAACTTTGTGTGTCGGAAAATCCGATGGAAAATGTCCGATGGCGCCCACACACGGTTGGAATTTCCGACAACACGCTCCGATCGGACATTGTCCATCGGAAAATCTGACCGTGTGTACGGGGCATTAGACTTCGAAGTCAGTTTTGTCAATAATGACAATATATGTATTTCCTTTGTTTTAAAAGCAAAACAAATTCATACTGCAGTTAGAATTCACTCCACTCCAAAACTGAACTAACAATTGATTGGATTAGTCAAGCATATGCTCAACCAAACTTCAATTACCTAAAAAGGTAAAATAAACAGAATAATACTTTACCAGGACTTAAGATATCTATCGTTTTGAGAAGCATAAGTGAGGGGATGAGTCCCAAAGGGACTTCTTTCAACATTCCTACATCTCTCCGTTATCTCCTCCTCCTCTCGTCTTACAAGACTCCTCCGAGATCTCCCTTTAGCCGAGCATCTCCTCGCCTTCCAGAATTTAGAGCCCAGCTTCCTCCTAGCATCCTTTCTGCCGAAGAGAGAGAGAGCAATCCTCCTCTGCTATGGGAAGCTACTTTTATCCCACTCCAAAAAGTGGGTGTGTGTGTCACTACTATGTAATTGATGATGTAATATGACGATGTGTTTTATATGTTACCATGACAACTAAGTCTAGTGGCCATCTTGAATTCTTACTATTTTTAACCTCTAGGAGGCAGTGTTGTATAAGAAATTACTTCTAATGTTATTTTCATGACCTTCTGACCCTGGCTTAGTAAAACACCATTAATTGTCTAATGGTTCACACTTACGTGTCTGTAGCAATAACTCTCGGTGGAGCTGCTGGTTTAAAGCGGGCTGTTACCGTCACCTTCGTTACCTTTATTTCACCAGAACCAGGTCTAGGGTCCCGTTGAGTTTACCATCATACAATGCAGGCATCGGACACTTGAGTATCTTTTCCAATGCTTTAATAAACTTGGGTTGCAGGAAGTAGCAGGAAAGAGGTAGAAGGAAAGTTGTAGGGAAGCTCAAATACCTTTTCTTAGCGTTCCTAATGTAACATTAGGAATTAAAAGCTTGTAGCTGATTACACTCTCTCTGTAGAATTAAATCTTTGCTCGCCTGGATAGGTTTCTCTCACCAACCTAGCAGCCAGTACGTAGCACGTACAAAAGTCTCTGCCACAGACTTGATTGGAACAAAACCCTACTATCCTCTGCCACAGGATGTAATGCAGGGGTCTCAAACGGGCGGCCCTCCAGCTGTTGCGGAACTACAAGTCCCATCATTCCTCTGCCTATGGAAGTCATGCTTTTAACTGTCAGCCTTGCAATGCCTGATGGGAATTGTAGTTCTGCAACAGCTGGAGGGCCGCCAGTTTGAGACCTCTGATGTAATGGTTTACGGTGAATAGCAAACACAGCACTAGAACCTTTAAGCCGACCCGGCAGTACTATGCGGTAGGATTACTTCAAGATACATCCTCAAACTGAGTCACCAGGCCCCTCTCCAGACCAGCACTCTGCATGATCCTTCCATGACGGGTCCTCCCCTGGGATCTTCTCAGTTGTCCAGCTTCTCCACACAGGATAGACAGCCCAGGACCATTCCTCTGCTGCTGTGGTAGGCCCCAGACAGGCTTCTGGGCCCACTCACACGCCGCAGCGACGTGGGCCTCCCGATCAGAGGACCACGAGGTAGTACTCTTAGCGCATACCTGTCGGCCAGGAGGGCCAGCAAGTGGACGGAAAACGACCTCAAAACATGGCATCTGTCCCATAAATACCCTCTCCCAGGATGCAACTCGGAGGACCACCTCCACCGAGTTATCCCCGGGACAGAGGAGCACTTATACAATTCAACGTGTTGCCTTTCCAACACTGGCCCATGGTGACAATGACAGGCACAGTGTGAAATTACAAGCAACTCAGCCGAGCTGGAACAAAGGCAAATCTGACTATGTTTGAACAGATAACCCACTAAATTTACCTATCAGCAGTAGATTAAAAATCTACCAGCGCTACATATTCCCCCCACTACAATAGACGTTGTCCTCAACGTCTGTCAAAAATAACTCCCAAGCCTGAGAGTAGGTATTTGAACTTTAAACTTGAATAAGGGCAAAGAAGAAGGAAAGACAGTATAGAGATATACAGTTTTAACATTTATATAACAGTATGTTCACATCCGCAAACAAAATCACATCATGACAATGATATTTCCCCCAAAGATTTTAAGTAGCTTCATTATATTGGGGAGAGTTATTCTGGGATTGGTGACGAAGAACAATATATCATCGGCATATGCTGCTAGTTTGTGCTCTTCATCTCCAATCCTTATTCCCCCTATGTCTGGACTCTGTCTGACTGCTGCCAAAAGCGGCTCCAAAGACAGAGCAAACAATAGGGGTGGGGGCAGGGTGCAACCCTGTCTGGTTCCATTTTGCATCTCTAAGGGCATAGACATGTCCTGTTCACTTTTACCCTGGTTGTTGGAAGGTTATATGGTGCTCTAATCCAATTAGCCATCTTAGG
Organism: Lithobates septentrionalis; assembly: GCA_037952835.1. Classification (NCBI taxonomy): domain Eukaryota; kingdom Metazoa; phylum Chordata; class Amphibia; order Anura; family Ranidae; genus Lithobates; species Lithobates septentrionalis. The sequence goes on along the minus strand of JBBDGP010000851.1, from coordinate 200,610 downwards.
GCCTACTCCCATTATCTCCAATGTGTTCATCATGAATCCCCAGTCCACCCTATCGAATGAATTTTCCGCATCGATTGAGAGTAAAAATCCTGGGGGGCCATGTCTTTATGTCCTGTAAGAGTAACAGTGTTCTTACCCCGTTTTCCCGACCCTCCCTACCTGGGATGAATCTGACCTGGTCTGGATGGACCATATCGTTCATTACCATTTTCATTCTTCCTGCTAGAACCTTGGCAAAAAGTTTTGTGTCTACATTAAGTAACGAAATTGGTCTATACCTTGAGCACAGGGTGGCATCTTTCCTTCCTTTGGGATAATAGTAATTAGTGCCGTTAAGGCATCCCTTCTCATCTCCCAGCTTGATCCTATACCATTCATGTACCCACATAATTTGGGGATTAGTGTTTCCCCAAACTTTTTATAATACAGTATTGTTAACCCATCAGGGCCTGGGCTTTTCCCCATGGCTGTATTTTTTTTTTAATTTCTTCCTCTGTAATGGGTTCTTCTAAGGTGGTTAATCTATCTTCCGCGATTTTATTAAGGCTTACTTCCCTCAGGAATATTTTCACTTTCTCCCTCCTCTCTTTTTCCTGTTCTGGGGTCTCCTTCTGTTTTACTGAGTACAGATCTTCATAATACTTTTGGTAAACACCCGCTATCCCCTTTGTATTATATATCATTTCCCCTGTACTACTGTGGATTTTCTCTATATAGTTTTCAGTTTTTTTCCTTTTCAGTACTCGGGCCAAATACTTCCCCATTTTATTCCCACCAAGATACCTCTCTCTCTTTATTCTGTTGTAGGTGCAGCGAGTTTCTTGTTCTATTAATTCTTTTAACTCATCTTTTTTATGGTAAGCTTCTTATATACCTCTTTGTCTACTTTTTTATGTTGCTGTTCTAAATCATATATTTCTTTCATTAAACTTTCATTAAACTTTCCCTTTCCTTTTAGTTTCCTTTTTTTTCCTGCTCCCATTGCTATCAGGATTCCTCTAACGTACTTATGTGCTTCCCAAAGGGTCGCTGCTGTTATTTCTTCGGTATCATTGGTTCTGAAATATGTTCTAATTCTTTTCTCATTCTAACTTCTGCTTCTTTTCCCTGTATGGATTTTCATTCTTTTGGATTTTCATTCTTATTTTTGGATTTTGAATTTCCAAATTTTTGAATTTTTGAATTTTCGAATTTCCGAATTTCCGTATTTTTCGTTAAAGGGGTTTTCGTTAATTAGAATATTTCCGAATTAACAAATTTGTCGAATTTTGTCAAAAAACGGATTTGGAACGAAGCAAATTGCACATGTCTAGCTCTAATCACGTGCTTCAAAAAAGTATATAACTCCATTGGAATCCATGCATCCAGCACCCTGCATGTAGATTAGGGGGCCGTAAACATGGATTGGGGGGGGGAGGGCGGCGCCCCTGCACCCCTAATGGAGAGGCCACCACTGTCGTATATGCTGGTCCATGTATGATTTGGCTCCTGTCATATCAGCATATATTACAGAGGTGTACTGTGTATGTATATATATATATATATATATATATATATATATTTGTTTTTAAATCCTGAAATACACTTTACCTACAGCAGGAACCTCTGCCCAGTCCAACAGTAACTTACTAAGAAATACAAACTCTACCAGAAATGTTGGAGATCTCTCCTTCTGGACATGAGACACACTCATAGCAACATGTATGAACTGAAGATCCAAATGCTTTACTGGTGCTGGGAATACAAGGATTCGAGCATCGAGATACCGGAACCTGAAATTAGATATTGTTATTATTATTATTATTATTATTATTTTTATTAAAGCAGATGTAAACCCATATACCCAGTAAAGTGACTGGCCTCAGGTGATACACAGAGATGAAACGAATCCTCCTACACAAGTTGTACCTGTTTATCTAAAACTGTCTTTCCCCTACAGCCGTCTGAAGTGCAGAATTTATAAAGCTCACCTGAGAGTTCAGAAATAAAAGAAGGGAAAAGAGAGCTGAAATTACACACTGCACAGCTCAGTGAGGAGAGTTCTGAAAGCTGATTGGAGGGAAGAGACACAACCCCTCTTCACATAGCACACAGGAACAGAGCTGAGGCTGCCAATCAGCTGAAGGTCCCTCCCCTGTCACCATTTTTCTCTTGGTGTCAGGAAAATTTCAGAAGTGAGTCATGCTGATGGCCGAGGAAGGAGGCAGCCGACAGAAATGACAGCGTTCTGGAGTGAGACAAGTACACACTATAGAAGGGATAGGCTTTGTTCATATTTCATGTTTGAGGTTTACAACCACTGTTATCATACCAAATGTTATCATACAAAACAGAAACAATTAGACATACCCTGGCTCAAGTAAGGGGAAATAAGAAAAATTGTACATTGTAACAACGCTTGTAGTATCTACATCAGTATCTTCACTCCACCATAGATTTGTATTGAGAATAGTAGACTATTACGAAGCAAATGCCACCACTACAGAAGTCATCTATGTACGTTAGTAGTAGACAGTAAGGCTCCACTCACACATGATTGCCGCATTTCTGCCCCGCAATTTCAAATAGCTGCAAAACGCAGTACGAGTTTGCGATGCAATTACTTTTAATGGCGTCCCAATCATGGGTGCTGTCCAAAAAGAATTTCCAGAACATCTTTGCGGCGCATTTGAGGTGCCATTAGAAGTAATGGCATCACAGACGCAGCCATTGCAAACCGCGGGGCGGAATCACACCGATTCTGCCCCGTGATCATGTATGAATGGAGCCCTACTAATATAAAGTGAACATCTCAGGAGAGACATTAGTAGAGTCTGAGTTAAGCCAAATGTCCTATACCTTTGTAGCAGATGCCGAACCCCGAACCTCCGTCACCGCTTGGCCAGCCGCCGCTGTTATCTGCGGCTCTCCCTGCCAGGGCTGGGCTTCTGCCATTTTCTAGCAGCTATTTTCTTTGAGTCAAGGCTGCTCAGATGTCGGTAAATGAATGGTTACCATTATCTGCCACATTAGTTCAGCCTACAGCCAGACCCTTTTGGCTATTCAAACAGCTTTGCTTATTTCCTCCTGGCTCTTCCATGGTCAATATCTCCAGTGTATTCCTGCTGTGTTCCTATGTATGACTTGGCCTGGCTGATGTCTCTCCTGATTTTTCCTTCGATGGCCAACATCTCCAGTCTGTTCCTCCTGTGTTCCTGTGTAGGACTTGCCCTGGCTGATGTCTCCTGATTTTTCCTTCCATGGCCAACATCTACAGTGTGTCCCTGCTGTGTTCCTGTGTATGACTTTGCCTGGCTGATGTCTCTTCTAATTTTTCCTTCCATGGTCAATATCTCCAGTGTGTTCCTGCTGTGTTCCTGTGTATAACTTGGCCTGGCTGATGTCTCTCCTGAATTTTCCTTCCATGGCCAACATCTCCTGTGTGTTCCTGCTGTGTTCCTGTCAATGACTTGGCCTGGCCGATGTCTCTCATGATTTCTCCTTCCATGGTCAATATCTCCAGTGTGTTCCTGCTGTGTTCCTGTGTAGGACTTGGCCTGGGTGATGTCTCTCTTGGTTTTTCCTTCCATGGCCAACATTTCCTGTGTGTTCCTGCTGTGTTCTTGTGTATGACTTGGCCTGGTTGATGTCTCTTCTGATTTTTCCTTCCATGGTCAATATCTCCAGTGTGTTCCTGCTACGTTCCTGTGTATGACTTGGCCTGGTTGATGTCTCTTCTGATTTTTACTTCCATGGTCAATATCTCCCGTGTGTTCCTGCAGTGTTCCTGTGTATGACTTGGCCTGGCTGATGTCTCTTCTGATTTTTCCTTCCATGGTCAATATCTCCAGTGTGTTCCTGCTGTGTTCCTGTGTATGACTTGGCCTGGCTGATATCTCTTCTGATTTTTCCTTCCATGGTCAATATCTCCAGTGTGTTCCTGCAGTGTTCCTGTGTATGACTTGGCCTGGCTGATGTCTCTACTGATTTTTCCTTCCATGGTTAATATCTCCAGTGTGTGCCTGCTGTGTTCCTGTGTATGACTTGGCCTGGCTGATGTCTCTCCTGATTTTTACTTCCATGGCCAACATCTCCTGTGTGTTCCTGCTGTGTTCCTTTGTATGACTTGGCCTGGCTGATGTCTCTTCTGATTTTTCCTTCCAAGGTCAACATCTCCAGTGTGTTCCTGCTGTGTTCCTGTGTATGACTTGGCCTGGCTGATGTCTCTTCTGATTTTTCCTTCCATGGTCAACATCTCCGTGTGTTCCCGCGTATGACTTTGCCTGGATGATGTCTCTTCTGATTTTTCCTTCCATGGTTAATATCTCCAGTGTGTTCCTGCTGTGTTGCTGTGTATGACTTGGCCTGGCTGATGTCTCTTCTGATTTTTCCTTCCACGGTCAAGATCCAGTGTGTTCCTGCTGTGTTCCTGTGTATGACTTGGCCTGGATGATGTCTCTTCTGATTTTTCCTTCCATGGTTAATATCTACAGTGTGTTCCTGCTGTGTTGCTGTGTATGACTTGGCCTGGCTGATGTCTCTCCTGATTTTTCCCTCCATGGCCAACGTCTCCTATATGTTCCTGCTGTGTTCCTGTGTATGACTTGGCCTGGCTAATGTCTCTTCTGATTTTTCCTTCCATGGTAATTTTTCCAGTGTGTTCCTGCTGTGTTCTGTGTATGACTTGGCCTGGCTGATGTCTCTCCTGATTTTTACTTCCATGGCCAACATCTCCTATGTGTTCCTGCTGTGTTCCTTTGTATGACAGCCTAGCTGATGTCTCTTCTGATTTTTCCTTCCAAGGTCAACATCTCCAGTGTGTTCCTTCTGTGTTCCTGTGTATGACTTGGCCTGCCTGATGTCTCTCCTGATTTTTCCTTCCATGGTCAGTATCTCCAGTGTGTTCCTGCTGTGTTCCTGTGTATGACTTGGCCTGGCTGATGTCTCTTTTGATTTTTCCTTCCATGGTTAATATCTCCAGTGTGTTCCTGCTGTGTTCCTGTGTATGACTTGGCCTGACTGATGTCTCTCCTGATTTTTACTTCCATGGCCAACACCTCCTGAGTGTTCCTGCTGTGTTCCTTTTGTATGACTTGGCCTGGCTAATGTCTCTTCTGATTTTTCCTTTCATGGTCAACATCTCCCGTGTGTTCCTGCTGTGTTCCTGTGTATGATTTGGCCTGGCTGACGTCTCTTCTGATTCCTGCTCCTGATTTTTGGCTCCTAAAAATCCTGACTTCTGGTTCCTGATCCCGGCTCGTCTGATTGCCCGCTTCCAAACCCTGTTTCTCTTTTTGACTACGATACTGACTTGTGTTATTTTTGCTATTACATTATCCCCTTCTGGACCACCCCATGCAAATATACTGCGACAGGGCGTTTTTTTTTTGTTTATAGCGCAAAAAAGAAAAACCGCAGAGGTGATCAAATGCCACCAAAAGAAAGCTCTTTTTGTGGGGAAAAAAAGTTCATCATTTTTTATTGGGTACAGCATTGCACACCCGCACAATTGTCAGTTAAAGTAACATAGTGCCATATTGAAAACAATGGCCTGGTCATGAAGGGGGGGTTAATTCTTCCAGGGCTGAAGAGGTTAAAGGTGCGATTTTAACATTATCTTCTGTCTCTGCCTGGTTTATGGTTCCTGACATGCCCTTGCCTGCCCCCCTTCCTCCTCCTGTAAGTGCGATGATCAGTACAGCGGGGACTGGAACGGCTGGGAGGTCGGCTATCATCTGCTCCCTTCCAAGGGGATTTCCTTTTTTTATGAAGACACTTAAATGGGGGAAATATTTTTCCAAAACTCTGCATATCTATCTCAGAGATTTACAGCCCCTGTTACCTCATATGCCAACGTTATTCCAAAATATAGATATAAACAAAATAGAAAACATCTTAGAAGAAACTTTCCACATGCACAAAATTATTGCAATCAACACCCTTCACCGACTCCAAGAACTAGATCCTTTCCATTAGACATGTGCAATTAGTTTTCTTCCGGATTAGTTTTTCATCAAAATTCAGCATATTCGTTCATTCGGAAGCATCAGAATGAACGAAAGACTATTTGACATTTTTTTTTTCGAAAAGAATGAAAATTAGAAAGAACGAAAATGCGGAAATCAGAAAATCACAAAGAACGAAAATCCAAAAATGTGAAAATCAGAAAATCAGAAAATCAGAAAGAACAAAAATCAGAAGATTCAAAAGAACGAAAAACATTTAGATAATTTTTGCTTTTCGTATTTCCTATTATAATTAAATTGTTAAACATTATTATTGTTTTATTATTATTATTATTATTGTTGTTATGTATTAATTATACATACTAATAATAATACTAATAATAATAATAATAATAATAATAATAATAATAATTATAATAATAGTTATAAATTATTAACCATTTAAGGACCGGAAGGACTAAGACACTTTTCACAGACATATCTACTCTAGGAATACTTTACTGCATTTACTTGAACACTTGCTTAGACATATTTATCCTTCCTCACTAGAAATCTACTGTTTCCCACTATATCTAATTGGAATACAGTTAAGGAGCTCCTACATGCCGGTGAAGAACATCAGATCTGCAACGTGAAATCTATTGTCATCACTGATAGATAGACCCCTATATTACCATTTATAAACCTGCTTTCCCTTCTTAGGATAGCATTACAGGCTGGCTAGGTTCTATCATCTACAGAGTGGCATTATATTCAGTTAACTGAAATATCCATCTAGGGGGAAACTTTATCTCTCAAAGGAAGTACGTATATATATATATATATATATATATATATATATATATATATATATATATATATATCTGTCATTGTTAACCACTTATGCCGTCGTTATACATTGGCCGTTTGAAGAGGGATATTGTTGTTATGGCAGCAGATAGCTGGCATAACCCCGGTATCCTCTTCTTCAGGTGGCGGTCCACTTTCAGATAAAAGTGGTGTCTGCTTAACATCATCTCTCACAGTATAAAAAAAAGGTCTAGCTTTACTGTTGTCTTATTTTTTAATTTAAAAAAGTGTACTTTTTCCAAAAGACTGCTGCGCAAATACAGTGTTGTAAAAAAGTTTTGCAACAAAGGCCATTTAATTCTCTAGGGTGTTAGAAAAAAATATATAATGTTTGGGGGTTCTACGTATTTTTCTAGCAAAAAAAAAAAATTATTTTAACTTGTTTGTAAACAACAAGTCTGAAAAATAGGCCCGGTCTTAAAGTGGTTAATATTTCCCTTGTGTCTTTCTGAGGAACTCTTTTTTGCTGAGTTAGTGCTGTTACCTAGAACCTCCTCTTTGTGACAACGTTCCCATTATTGGTTCAAGCTAAATACTCATAGAACCTAAATACACAGAGTTGTCTGATTATTACTCTACAGTGATACAAGGATGTCTGAACCCAGAGTGTCAGGTGGGTTGGAAGGATTACCAGGTCATGGCCGTGCAGATGAGCAGGTAATACTAAGCAATCCTCTAGGGGGCTGTGCTACACTATAAATCCTCATTATGAACCTCCTCAGCAAACAATATAAACAGAAAACAATCAAATGATTTCTTACTTTTCCTCTTTTCCAGAAGATGGGATGACTCATATTGATAAATGTTTCAGGCACAAAATCTGGACCTTTAATATTGGAAATTATGGCATAATAAAAAACGTCTTTGCTAATAAACACCCAGCTTTGTAAAACAAGATCGGTTGGAATTTCTTTTCTCTCGGTAAAGTAGATCTCGTCATCGTTAAAGTCCGTGTAATGAACATTTCTCACATACATGTGCAGCTTTTCATGGAAGATGGAAATACACAGATAACCATACAGTTATAAGAGTTCTAAAATGATATTCTGCTTAAAAAAATACAAAAATTATGAAGTTAAATTCAAGTTACCAGGTGGTCTTTCTATAAATGTGAATAGGAAAGAATGAATCAGAAGAATCATGTATTCTTCACTTTTTGATTCTCCTGCAATGTTCCCATGTACATTTCTCTGATATGAAAAGACTCCTCCAACCTAATAATCCAGAGAACCATCAATCATTCATTTAATTTCCAGATTGGACAAATCTGTGTGTATATATTCAGGAGCATCAAAAAAAAATTATGATTTTCCTGGCTATTATATTCAGGCTATTACTCTAAAATCTGGTACACACTATTTGTTCTTTTTTTCATTCAACCCAGTTGAGTTGAACCAACCAATGTGTACGGCCCGTGTGTACCCGGCTTAAGGGAGATAAGCAGAGGACAGGAAAAGCCTCACATGGAGTGAATTGCAATTGTTGTTAAGAATTTTCAAACACATCATAATGTATTGTTCAATACTCAATACCACATTGTTACCTCCTTTGTCTGTCTGATTTTTTAAATTTTTTTTAATTAAAGTTTTAGAAAACAAAGTTATACAGTCTACAAGGAGGTATAGCATTTCACAATGGCTTGCACAGAAGCTACAATGCAAAGAGTGTTCACAATTTGACATCGCAAGTTAGAAAAAGGTACTAAGGACCACCAGAGTTTCATTGAACCCTAGTTAGTTCAGAGAGCAACCCTTGTACTAGTGAAGGGCGAGCAGCAGGAATGTGTGCTCCTCGATGGGGCATCACATGTTGTGAGTGGGCAACGGGAAGGGTTTGGGCTGTGTAGAGGAAGGTTTACAGCGCCCCTCAGAAGGGTGGCTGAGAGGGTACCGATGTTGAGTATTGAGCCCTACGAAATGTGACATAGCTTAGAAGACTTGATAAGAGAGAGTAGGAGATAATTAGAAAAAATGAAAAAGACAAATGAGGGAAAACAAAAGAATAGCAGGATGGAAAAGAGAGATGTTTCCCTAGATTATACAGTGCCTTGAAAAAGTATTCATATTTTTGTCATGTTACAACCAAAAACGTAAATGTATTTTATTGGGATTTGATGTGATAGACCAACACAAAGTGGCACATAATTGTGAGTTGGAAGGAAAATTATAAATAGTAAAAAATAAAAAACCAAAACTTTTTTTTACAAAGAAATATGTGAAAAGTGTGGCATGCATTTGTATTCAGCCCCCTTTACTCCGATACCCCTAACTAAAATCTAGTGGAACAAATTGCCTTCAGAAGTCACCTAATTAGTAAATAGAGTCCACCTGTGTGTAATTTAATCTCAGTATAGATACAGCTGTTCTGTGAAGCCTCATAGGTTTGTTAAAGAACCTTAGTGAACAAACAGCATCACAAAGGCCAAGGAACACACCAGACAGGTCAGGGATAAAGTTGTGGAGAAGTATAAAGCAGGGTTAGGTTATAAAAAAATCTACCAAGCTTTGAACATCTCACGGAGCTCTGTTCAATCCATCCTCGGAAAATGGAAAGAGTATGGCACAACTGCAAACCTACCAAGACATGGCCGTCCACCTAAACTGACAGGCCGGGCAAGGAGAGCATTCATCAGAGAAGCAGCCAAGAGGTCCATGGTAACTCTGGAGGAGCTGCAGAGATCCACAGCTCAGGTGGGAGAATCTGTCCACAGGACAACTATTAGCCGTGTTCTCCACAAATCTGCCCTTTATGGAAGAGTCACAAGAAGAAAGGCATTGTTGAAAGAAAGTCATAAGAAGTCCTGTTTGTAGTTTGTGAGAAGCCATGTGGAGGACACAGCAAACATGTGGAAGAAGGTGCTCTGGTCAGATGAGTCCAAAATTATACTTTATGGCCTAAAAGCAAAACGCTATGTGTGGGGGAAAACTAACACTGCACATCACCCTGAACACACCATGGTGGTGGCAGCATCATGTGGTGGGGATGCTTTTCTTCAGCATGGACAGTGAAGCTGGTCAGAGTTGATGGGAAGATAGATGGAGCCAAATACAGGGCAATCTTAGAAGAAAACCTGTTAGAGTCTGTAAAAGACTTGATACTGGGGTGGAGGTTCACCTTCCACCAGGACAACAATGTGTTAGAATGGCCCAGTCAAAGTCCAGACCTAAATCACTTTGAGAATCTGTGGCAAGACTTGAAAATTGCTGTTCACAGACGCTCTCCATCCAATCTGAGAGAGCTTGAGCTATTTTGCAAAGAAGAATGGGCAAAAATGTCACTCTCTAGATGTGCAAAGCTGGTAGAGACATCCACAAGAAGACTTTCAGCTGTAATTGCAGAGAAAGGGGGTTCTACAAAGTATTGACCCAGGGGGGCTGAATACAAATGCCACCCACACTTTTCATATATTTATTTGTAAAAAAATGAAAACCATTTCTCATTTTCCTTCCACTTCACAATTATGTGCCACTTTGTGTTGGTCTATCACATAAAATCCCAATAAAATAAATTTACGTTTTTGGTTGTAACATGACAAAATGTGGAAAATTTCAAGGAGTATGAATACTTTTTCAAGGCACTGTAAGGATCAGGGACAGAATGCCTTTCATGTGACTACAGCAATGGGTGATGTCAGATACACCTCCATACTCACCCACAGCAGCATTTTAGTCATTGCATGATAGACCACTATTGGGATAAGCTGTGCCGCTTGGTAATATTGCTGGATCTGGGGCATGGCTAGACCCCCATGGGGTTTTGCCCTAAAAAGGAGTTTCTTGGAGACTCTCTGTCTGGCATCCTGTCAAATAAACCGAAGGTACAATCGCTACATACTTAGATCTTAAGATATGTGGAGGGACATTAATTGGAATAGTCTAAAAAGGTGCATCGTACGTGGGGGTGAGGTATATCCCCATGTTAGGAAGGCACCCTGAGTCTCATTGAAAAGAGTTGGTAGCCTGAATAGAGTGCAATTATTTTTTTTAAGGGATATCTACAGAGTCTTGGACTTTGAATGGTTAACATTTCGGCCTGAAAGGGCTGAGATATCTTTAAGGAGTTTGACCAATTTGGGGATGGAGATTACCACGTTAGTTAGAAACAGCAGGTCTGCAAAAGGCATATCTTCTGGTGTTTCCTAACTTGCCCCCCACACATTTGGGGAAGTCCTGACAGAGATGGGCAACGATTCCATTCCATTATTTAACAAAGGCCTCCTTAGGATTATCATATAGTCCAGCTATCCAGGGCATAAAATAGATGCCAAAGCCCCAAGCATCTAAGAGAAATTTAAGGTATGGCCAAGATACACTATAGAAGGCCTTATGAATATCAAAAGAAAGAATATAGGCTTGTTGAATTTGTGATCGACCTAGATCGATCATGTGAAGGGCTCATCTAACATTGTCAGAGGCCTGGCATTGTGGCATGAAGCCCACCCGATCCTTTCTGATCAGTCCCAGAATACCTTTATTTAGCCTGGTCACCAGCAGCTAAGAGTTTAGCATCTAAGTATAGTAGGGAGATGATTCTGAAATGTATGCATGAAGTATGGTCGGGATTTGGTTTGCAAAGCTTACATATACCTGCTGTTAAGGTATTGGGACCCATTTTACCTCCCTCAATTAAAAAGTTGAAAAATTGAGTAAGGTGTGGCATCAAAATATTGGTAGACTTATAGTAAGATGCTGTGAAGCTATCTGGTCCAGGGTATTTATTAGTCTTAAATTGTTTGATTGTTGCCTGTATGAGAGCCTCTAGGGTAGTCAGAAGGGATTGGGAAGAGGGGGTAGGTGAAGCTTAGATAAAAACTCACCCATTTGTGAGTGGCTAAAGGGAGATGAGGTGCCATAAAGAGATCTTAAGGATTTGTGGAATCTTGTCAATTCACCAACAGCCCATTACGGGCTAAGGACAGCCCATCCTTGCGTGGGTAAGCTTAGTACATTGTGGAGTGCACAGCATCAGCTTTTGTCTTCCTGTAGACACTGAGCCCAGTTCTATCACTGCAGAAAATTCCCAGCTCACCTGGCTACCACCAGCCCACATGGCTGCTTGCTTCCCCCAGTCCTCCTGACTGACACACACACACATGGGGATTCCCCAGGGGGGCAAGGTGATGAAAACTTGGCACATTGCAGTCTTCAAGAGAGCACTGCTAGAGCTGACAGTCTCTCCCCCTTGTGTTGTCCCTGCACCGTGCTGATCTACTCACTGTCTCTGCTTGCTCTCTCCCGCTGCCTCTCCGACATGAATCTCTCCAACTTCCTCCTGTGGTGGGATCCAGCCTGAGGTAAATCCCCTCCCTGGCAGGGTCCCGCAATGGCCACCGACAGCCTCCCTCAGCACTGCTTTCCCATCACCCACCCAACTCCAGTTGCTGGCATGGCATGTCATGTCTATTTATGGGCTATCTCAGTCCCCTGCCAGCCCCACCTCTGGGAATTGCTTGGGAGGGTCCATAAATATTCAAGGCAGCCCCTTCTAACCTCACTATTTTCTAGAACATTCTCCAACACTCTAGAAAGGGGGTCATCCAGCCCTGAACGCTTGTAACCCTGACCCAATTACAGACCCATCATGTAACATGAGTCAGAGTATAGTTTACTTACTCTCACTACTAGTAGCACACAGTAGAGGGTACTACAATTACATGAATGCTCATAATGACAGGAAGACAATATACGGTGATGAAGTTGAATCTCATAATGACCACTGTTAAAAGCCAATGTATAACATAACTAACAGGGTTAATGAATGTGGCCACTACACAGAACAGAAGCAAAACTGAAGAAAATACTTGCATGTAGCTGTAGCACCCTCTAGTGTGCTAGAAGTGATAGTGATTACTTTTTTTGTTAAAGTGGTTGTAAACCCTCTGAAAAAGAAAACACACTGCAAGACAAAGGCATAATGAGCTAGTATGCATAGCATACTAGCTTATTATGAAGTACTTACCTGAGATTGAAGCCCCCGCAGCGGTCCTCGTTCTCCCCCTCTGGCAGCGACATCTCTCCCGGAGCGACTTCGGGGTATCGCGGGCTCCGGCGCTGTGATTGGCCGGAGCCACGATGACGTCACTCTGGCGCATGCGCGCGGGAGCCGCCGGTAGCGGCACATCTAACTGAAGCAACGGCACGACGTGCCATTGCTTCAGTGTGCATGTGCCGATGACTTCGGCACATGCAGACACAGGGGGGATATCTCCTAAACTGTGCAGGTTTAGAAGATATCCAGGGTAGCTACAGGTAAGCCTTAATATGGGCTTACCTGTAGCATAGAGTGTGTTGTAAGGGTTTACAACCACTTTAAGTGTAGGTGAATTCCAGGCATGGCTGGCAGCCAAGCCTGTCTGTTTGTTTTGATCTGGGTTGGGAGTGACGCAGGCAGAGCTGGGTGACTCACAGGCAGCATCACCGAGACCTCCCACTTTTTTGCAGAATATTCTAGCATCTTCTGGAAAGGAAGGATGAGAGGAGAGGTGGAGCTGCCTGGAGTGTTCTGAGGAGCCCTGACCAATCCCCAACCTGGATTGGTAGGGGGCAGGCCTCCCCAAACACTTGCCGACCAGCTGCCGTCATTGTACTGCGGCAAGTCGGCTCGTTCCCGGAAATCACCGTCATTGTACGTCGGCTCGGGAACTGTAGATTGTGGCCAGCGGGGGAGCCAATCAGCGCGTGGGGTGGACTGCCGGCCACCCACGATCGTTCCCCGCAGTGACAAAATGGGGATCTGCTTGTGTAAACAAGGCAAATCTCAGTTCTGACAGGGAAGATCACACAGATCCTGTCTTTCTGCTATGCGGATCTGTGTGTTTCCCCAGGCAGCCCATCCCCCATACAGATAGAAAACACCTGCAGGGAATACATTTAACCCCCTGATCGCTGTAACGGACCACCGTCTTCAACAGGACTATGTCTGCCATAAATGCTTTCTCTGCCCGGCACCACACGATCCAAGACCCTTTAGCCCACCCAGTCACTAGCCATAACTCAGTGTAGGGTGAAAAACCTCAGACTCTTTATTCAAGCACATGTTACAACAGATTCAGAGTGGGGTAAACTGTCCAATAACAATAGACACACAGGTCAGGTGTATTCAAACTACTCATCAGTAAACTGTCTTATCAGCAGGGAGGGGCTGCTGGAGGAGTCCCCCCCATTCACATAGACTTACATCCCATAATATACTTTTCTCCTAAGGCCTGACAGACAACAGAACAATTGAATACAACCAGACCCAAAGTGACTCCCATCCCAGTGACACTTTGCGCAAACACTTGTAGGGCTGGTGCTGGGGAACAGTAGGGCAATCAGGGGAAGTAGGGTCTCTGTGACAATCGTCCCTGATGTTAACCCCTTCCCTGCAAGTGTCATTAGTACAATAACAGTGCATATTTTTAGCACTGATTACTGTAATAATGTCACTGGTTCCCAAAAAAAGTGTCAAAAATGTCAGTTAGGTGCTCAGATCTGTCTGCCGCAATGTCTCAGCCCCACTAAAAATCGTAGATCACCCGAGAGGACTGGGAGATTGCAGTCAGGGATGGGTGCAGAGCCAGTGGAGTGGCATTGGCAGTGGAGAGAGGCAGCTGCAGCCAGGAGGGCTGGCAGGGCCTGAAGATGTGGTACTGGGCTCAATAGCCACGTGGATAACTAGCACTGGGACTACCTTTTTTTTGTTACACCATAGGGGCTCGCAGTCCCTGCCTGTAAAGGGCATCTGCTTGAGGCCAGGCTAAGCAAGTGAATGGCCTATCTATCAGTGCTGGTCCTGAAGAGTGAGATCAAGAGTCAAGTAAAGTGCTGAAGAGTGAAATCAAGAGTTGTGCTGGAGCTGGAAGTAAAGAGGTTGTATATACCTGGAGGTGGAGGTGTATATAATTGGTCCCATATATCTTTTCTGCAATCAGTTGGATATCCTATGAGTATCTCATCCCCATCCAAGGTAAACCCCCTCAATAAAAATACAAAACAAAGTTCAAGGACTGGTTTTCTGCCTGAGGGTGAATGAGAACTGTGTACCTGGCTGGGCAGGGTGACGGAAAGACCACAACACTCAGCAGCTCCTACGGGGGTACCGCTACATAGCGAAGAATACACTTCCATTGGCCCCTAGGTGGACTTTGTCCCCCAGGCTTACCTATATGTCACTTGCAGGGGGCATATTTGCAGCTGGGGCTCTTTCTCAAAGTGGGGGTATTTTTATAAGTGGGAGCACTATCGACTATGCACTTCAGCATTAGGCGAGTGAAGGGCACAGAGGACACTACAGTGGGGAGGGGGTGAAGGTGACAGAGGACAATGCATTGGGGGGCACAAAGGATACTATAGTGGGGGGGAGAGTGTGAAGGGGACAGAGGACATTGCTTTGGGGGGGAGGCAGAAGACACAAAAGTAGGGGGGTGGAGGGGACAGAGGACACTGCATTGGGGAGAGGGTGAAGGAGACAGAGGGCACTGCATGGGGGGGGGGGCACAAAGGATACTACAGTGGGGGTGGGGTATGAAGAGGTCAGAGAACACTGCATAAGGGGGGGCTCAAAGGATACTACAGTGGGGGCAGAGTGTGAAGGGTGAAGGGGACAGAGGACGTTGCTTTTGGGGGAGGAGGCAGAGTACACAAAAGTGTGGGGGGGTGAAGGGGGGTGGGTGAAGGGGACAGAGGACACTGCATTGGGGGGGCTCAAAGGATACTACAGTGGGGGCAGAGTGTGAAGGGTGAAGGGGACAGAGGACAATGCTTTTGGGGGAGGAGGCAGAGTACACAAAAGTGTGGGGGGTGAAGGGGACAGAGGACACAAAGGATACTACAGTGAGGGGAGAGTGTGAAGGGGACAGAGGACGTTGCTTTGGGGGGAGGAGGCAGAGTACACAAAAGTGTGGGGGGGTGAAGGGGACAGAAGACACTGCATTGGGGGGGGGGGGCACAAAGGATACTACAGTGAGGGGAGAGTGTGAAGGGTACAGAGGACGTTGCTTTAGGGGGAGGAGGCAGGGTACACAAAAGTGTGTGGGGGGGTGAAGGAGGATAGTACAAGATACTACAGCGGCGGTGTGTGAAGGGGGCAGAGAACACTGCTTTGGGGGAGGGGGGGCACAGGACACTGCAATTGTAGGAGGGGAAGAGGACCCTACTGCAGGGTGGAGGGGGTGGAGGACACTAT
Source organism: Lithobates septentrionalis (assembly GCA_037952835.1). Taxonomy (NCBI): domain Eukaryota; kingdom Metazoa; phylum Chordata; class Amphibia; order Anura; family Ranidae; genus Lithobates; species Lithobates septentrionalis. The sequence goes on along the minus strand of JBBDGP010000851.1, from coordinate 184,651 downwards.
TGTGAGGGGAATGACGTAAAGGACACTAGTGGGAGTGGGGGGGTACAGGAAACTATGCTGTGTTTTTATTGGGCACTTGATAGTTATTTTTTTATTTCCTCCATGTTGTCCAGGTAGGTCTCAACCTTGCCTACCCCAGCTCTAAGGATAGCTGTGATCTGCCGGCCCCCTGGACCGGTATCAACCTTCCTTGATGACTTCTCTGCCTGGTTACCATACTTTCTCTCTTCTGAAATCCCCACAATTATTCTCGGTGACTTCAACATCCCTTTTAATACTAACATTCCTGTTACTTCCAAACTGCTCAGTCTAACCTCCTTCTTTGACCTGAAGCAATGGGTACAGGCTTCTACACACTCTGAAGGCAACACTCTTGACCTTGTATTCTCCCACCTATGCACTCCATCCAACCTCTCCAACTATCCTTTTCCACTCTCTGATCACTACCTTATTAGTTTCACTCTTTCCCTCTCCTCCACCTCCTCTCCCTTCAACTGCCTAACTGTTACCCGTAGAAACCTTCACCATCTCAACCCTTCTGCTCTCTACTCTGCTACTGACCACATCTATGAAAAATCTCACCCCTGCCCTGCCTTAACCTAGCCATTTCTGTATACAACACTTCACTGTCATCCTCCCTGGACACACTGGCCCCCCTCACTACACACAGAATTAGGCCCCGACCCCTACATTCTTCGCAAACAGATGACACCAGAAGGCTGAAAAAACATAGCCATGCTCTTGAGTATCTGTGGCTTAAGACCAAGTCTCTACTTTATCAATCTCATTAAGAACTTATCATCCTGTCCCCGTCAACTCTTCTGTACCTTCAACTCTCTACTTCGTCCTCCACTGCCTTCACCCACTAACTCACTCACTGCCCAGGAGATCGCTAATCACTTCAAACATAAGATTGATACAATTCATGAGGAGATCTCCTCTGCACAAGTACCTTCTCTATTTAACACTTCATGCCCACAGGTACAATCATTACTTTCCTCATTCAACCCTATCACTATAGACAAAGTTGCTAAACTTCCTGCTTACATCCTGCTAAACACCTGTCCCCTGGATCCTGTTCCCTCGTAAATGCTATGGTCACCCTTTGGCTTTATTCTACACACTCTAACTCACATCTCATCTTAAATCTCTCCCTCTCTTCTGGCATCTTCCCCAACTCTCTAAAACATGCTCTAGTCACCCCCATACTTAAAAAGCCCTTACTGGACCCCACCAATCTTAACAACCTATGCCCTATCTCCCTGCTCCCCTTTTTATCCAAACTCTTTGAACGTCTGGTCTACAATGGACTGAGCGACCACCTCGCCAAGAATAACCTTCTTGATCCACTTCAGTCTGGATTTCGCCCTCAACACTCCACAGAAACTGTCCTCCTAAAACTAACAAATGCTCTACTAACGGCCAAAGCCAATGGACATTATTCTGTACTCCTACTCCTGGACCACTCTTCTGCCTTTGATACGGTTGACCACCCCCTCCTTCTCAAAAAACTCCATGCCTTTGGTTTACATGACAGTACTCTTGTAAAATATTATATATAACCTCTAACGGGATTTTTAAGGCAATGAGAAATTAGATTTGCTAAAATCAATTTTATTATAAATCAAGAAAAGTAATTCATATACAATCAAATAAATAGAAAATTCATATTGCTAATGTTGCATGGTTATTAAAACTAATTTGGAAGAAAAGGTGATACAGCACACCACTCAATACAGTCACCACAGATGAAGGCCGTGGCGTTGAGTGGTGAATTTCCAACGTGTTTCAACCTGTATATTTTATGTCTTCTTCAGGGAAATGCATCACATTCTAAAAAATCAAAAACGTCATATTACTATTTATATTATTCTCAGTCAATGCGTGCAATGTGCAAAGCTCTGTTACTTACATCCTTCCAGAATATCTCATGGGCAAACAAAGGTTCCCAAACGGGGGTGGCAAGCACCAAGTCTCCAAAGATTAGGTATCCTATACCTCCTACAAGACGGCTGGAAATAAGCATTGGTTCCAAATATTTGGCGTATTCAGCATAATAATAGCTGTGTGAAAAAGGGAGGGCATAGTTAAAATAGGCCAAAAAATGAAAAAAGGGGGGGGGGGAAAGGACAGGAATGGAGGGGGAAAGGAGAGGGAGGGGAAAAAGGGAAATATGTGAGGGAGGGCCTGTATAGACCCTCCACTCACACATCTCATCCCCCTTCCTCTGTGCATCCGCACAAAATCCCTCAAACATCCTCCAAATCCCTAATATCCCTCCCTAAAGCAAAAAACGAGTTTGCAAAATTCCCATTTGAAAAGATCAATGAGGTAACTAAATACTCACTGTTGCCCAGTGTCAAACAAGAAGTACTCCGGAGGTGGTGAAAAACATGGGGCCACACGTATGCCCTGACTTCCCTCGGTGGTTCCCGAAGGGGGAATGACGCCATATTGCCGTCTCTGGCGTCCTTTATGTGGTATGGGCAGGGGCTAGTTGCCGCGCCAGCCAATGGCGCGGCTCACAAGCCCTAACCGCCCCTTAGAATGCCTCAGCGTGGTGACGGTAAACGTCACCACGGAAACCAATGACCCCGCATGCCACGCATGCGCGCTTGCTGGTACGTCCGATCCGTGGCGACGCAAAGCGTCACCACGGAGACAGACGGCGCTGGAGGCAGCCGTCCGGAGTACTTCTTGTTTGACACTGGGCAACAGTGAGTATTTAGTTACCTCATTGATCTTTTCAAATGGGAATTTTGCAAACTCGTTTTTTGCTTTAGGGAGGGATATTAGGGATTTGGAGGATGTTTGAGGGATTTTGTGCGGATGCACAGAGGAAGGGGGATGAGATGTGTGAGTGGAGGGTCTATACAGGCCCTCCCTCGCATATTTCCCTTTTTCCCCTCCCTCTCCTTTCCCCCTCCATTCCTGTCCTTTCCCCTCCCCCTTTTTTCATTTTTTGGCCTATTTTAACTATGCCCTCCCTTTTTCACACAGCTATTATTATGCTGAATACGCCAAATATTTGGAACCAATGCTTATTTCCAGCCGTCTTGTAGGAGGTATAGGATACCTAATCTTTGGAGACTTGGTGCTTGCCACCCCCGTTTGGGAACCTTTGTTTGCCCATGAGATATTCTGGAAGGATGTAAGTAACAGAGCTTTGCACATTGCACGCATTGACTGAGAATAATATAAATAGTAATATGACGTTTTTGATTTTTTAGAATGTGATGCATTTCCCTGAAGAAGACATAAAATATACAGGTTGAAACGCGTTGGAAATTCACCACTCAACGCCACGGCCTTCATCTGTGGTGACTGTATTGAGTGGTGTGCTGTATCACCTTTTCTTCCAAATTTGTTTTAATAACCATGCAACATTAGCAATATGAATTTTCTATTTATTTGATTGTATATGAATTACTTTTCTTGATTTATAATAAAATTGATTTTAGCAAATCTAATTTCTCATTGCCTTAAAAATCCCATTAGAGGTTATATATAATATTTTACAATTTTATATGGGATGATGGCAATGACATGTCCATACCACCAAGGTCACATGTATAAACATGACAGTACTCTTCGCTGGTTCTCTTCCTACTTATCCAACCGCACCTTTAGTGTTACTTCCAATTTTACTTCCTCTTCTCCTTTCTCTGTTGGGGTCCCCCAAGGTTCTGGACCTCTTCTATTCTCAAGCTACATCTCCTCCCTGGATCAGCTGATAGCCTCCCATAGCTTCCATCTCTACCGTCTCTATGCTGACAACACCCGAATTTACCTCTCTACACCTCAGCTCACTCCATCAGTCTCCTCACGTATCATTAATTTACTAAGAGACATATGAGTCTGGATGTCACACCACTTCCTCAAACTCAGTCTATTGAAACCCAAACTCATTATATTTCCTCCCACACGTGCCTCTTCTCCTGATCTCTCTATCAAGATCGATGGCAGAACCATCAACCCGTCTTCACATGCCAAGGTTCTAGGTGTAATCCTGGTCTGATCTATCCTTTACATCCCCACATCCATTCACTGTCCAAATCTTGCCACCTCAACCTCCCTAATGCAAAATACGTCCCTTTCTAACCAATGACACCACAAAGCTCTTAGTTTACTCCCTGGTCATCTCACGCCTCAACTACTGCAACTCCCTCCTTATTGGCTTACCTTTACATAGGATACCCCCCCTTCAGTTAATCATGAATGCTGCTGCCAGGCTCATCGACCTTATCAGAATAAATAATAAAAAAGAAATTTTGCGCAATATTGAGTGGGTGAGTCGAATGACAACTACGTAGAATAAGGTGCATCAATATATACACAATAAAGTAAATCCAATGAATTGTGTATAGTGAATAAATAATAAATGGTAATAATGGCATAAACAAGCTACACTGTAAGGACCTCTGGTCTCCACACTACAGTCTGTTTCTGCAGTCACTAGTACCTAATGGTGAAATGGGTAAAATAAAGTGTATGAAGTGAATACAATAAATTGTAAAAATAAAATAGACAAAAAAATGGTGGTAATGGTCTGTATAGCTTAAACTGCAAGAACCAATTGTCTCTATATTGCAGTCTAAATGCCGCAGCCGCTAGAACCTAGTGAGTGTTGCTAAGTGCAAGTGGTCTAGTGAAAATGATATACACAACTGCAAAGGATGTTACGCAAAATGAATGGTGTACATCAGTGCTATATCCCAAGGAAAAGCACCATAGAAAAAATGAATAAATAAATAAATATAAACAAATAAATAAATATAAACAGAAATCAAAGTCCAAAGAGTCCACTGCGGGACTGTATGCAAATGAAATTAATAGCAATAAGGTCTTTAAATAAATTAAGTCTCTATATAAAGAATAAGTTGATGGAGACCCTCTAGTTTTCTGATCCCTAGCTGGCTGATATTCAGTACAATCTGGTGGGCTTGTAACGTTCCTAGTGGTGTCTCCTGTATGTGGTCTCACAGAACTCTCACCTTCAGGTTATAGTAAAGAAGCATTGAGGGGTTGTAAATTCCTCGTACAGATGCTATTGGTATGGTCCATATCTTCTTCCCTGTTAATCCTCCATTGCTACTCCTACACCGATCCGTTCTTAACACCTCAGTGGCGGGGAAAGAAGCAAAATAGGGGAAGGGGGAGAGAGAAGGAAGGCTCCACTAGTGTAGTATCATGAGCAAAAGGGGATATTTATTCTGTGTCTAGGTATTGTGCTTACATATTAGTCATTAAAAACAGGCAGAGTAATAAACGAACAGTCTGGCGTTCTCAGCGCCCTCTCACTTGTGTTCCTGGTGTGTGTATTGTTCCAGCCAATCCCTACGCGTTACGACAACATCACTTGTCTTCATCTGGGGAACCGGATTGGCTGTCCTTTGTTAGTTTAAATAGTGAGGGACCGGAAGTTCTCGAGCCGCCATCTTACTTGTGGTCTATGTTTACTAGATGTCGCGGCCATTTTGCCTTAGATTAAGGAAGTTAAGGATTCTCCATTTTGTTGTGGATATAGGAAATAGTTTCTCTATTATGGGTATATCGATGGATGCGGCCATTTTTTCGGTGGCAACATTCTTTTTTAAAACATGACATTAAAAATCAATGATTTATTAAAACTAGATCAGATAAAATCATAATGTATTAAAAGTGTAAATATTTATACTCTGTTGGATTAAACTTTATTAAAAAATAAATAAAAATGAACTTGAACGCTAGTTCATACACTATGGGCATGATTAAGTATCGCAAGGATCTAGACGTAACATGATTAGTTGAGGGTAGACGTACTGGATATTTGTTAATATGCATAAAGGAACAGGCATGAGAGTACACTGACGATCCACCAACAATCAACTATTATGTAGTACCTAAAAATACATAAAATTACAAATAGGAGAGATGATGTGTAACACTAATATAATACAGTCATAGGAATATAATACATTTAGAGTAGTGACTATTCTTAGACTAAAATTCTCTAATAAAAATTGAGCTAAAGGTCTTAAATAGAAAATCTGTTAAAATAGCTGAAGTTATAGGAATTCAGCTAAGGGAGACCTATGGTATTCTAAGAGAGGTAAGTAATACTTCATATTTAACACATTTACCAAGTAATGGATATGATTAGTTAGAGTTGGGTACAATAATTTAAAATTTTAAAATTACTTAAAAAACAGTTCAAATCAAACTCTACGTTCAGGCCCCCAGGTGTAAGTGTCCGTAAGGTATGAATCCACCTGGATTCTTTTTGACTAATGTCTCTGATCAAATGGCTTCCTCTTGATGATTTTTTATGTTTTACTATTTCCCAAAACTGGAGGTGTGTAGGGTCTTTATTGTGGACTAATGAAAAATGTTTTGACACATTATGTTTAGGGAAGCCTGATTTGATATTTTGGACATGTTCTTGTATCCGTGTTTTTAGTGCTCTTTTCGTACGGCCTGCATATTGGAGGTTGCAGCTACACTGTAACACATAGACTACTCCCTCTGTGTGACATCCTATAAAATCTTTAATATTGTAGTTTTGTCCTGTACTGGTGGCTGTGAATTCTGTGCATTTTCCCTGAAATTTTTTCGCATGTCGGCATGCGTAACAGTTTCGACAGGGATAGAACCCCTTTCCTGTAAAGAATGTATATTTGGGTAGGGGGGAGGTTCAACTACCGATTTAACTATTAGATCTCTAATGGTAGGTGCTCTTTTATAGACTATATTAGGTCTTTCCGGTAGTACTTCCTTAAGGTCCTTATCGTTCTTAAGGATGTGCCAATGTTTCTGGATGACCTTTGCTACATCCTTATGTTGTATATTGTAATCTAATATTATACTGGGTACTTCTTGTTGGAATCTCTTCTTGGGATAGTCTTCGAGCATTGTCATCCTATCCATTTCATTTACATGCTCAATCTGTTTCTCAATCCAATGGTCATTGTATCCCTTTATCTTGAACCTTTCCCCTATCACTTTTGCTTGATTTCTATAATCATCTTCTTTGGTACAGTTTCTTTTTATTCTTGTAAGCTGTCCTTTTGGAATGTTATATAGCCAGGGTTTGTAGTGACAGCTATCTATTGAAAGATAGCAGTTAGCGTCTACATTCTTGAAGTAGGTTTTTGTCACTATTTTCTGTCCCTCTAGACTGATATTCAAGTCTAGAAAGTCTACTTCTTTTTCATCTATTTTCTATGCCAGGCTGATGTTTCTATTGTTTTAATTTAGTCTATTAAGGAACATTTCTAGGGAACTCCTGTCCCAGTTCCAGACTATAACCACGTCGTCTATGTATCTTTTGTATGAGAGTTCAGCGGGGGTATCTGTAAACACCGCCATCTCCTCCCACTGTGCCATAAATGCATTTGCCACCCCCGGTGCAAATTTAGCACCCATGGCTATCCCTACTATTTGTTTATAGTAGGTTTGGTTGTGCCAAAAATAGTTGCACTTAAGACAAAAGTCAAGGCATTTAATCAGATATCTTCTATGTTTACATATTAACGTACTATGGTTTCTTAAAAGCCATTTAGTAGCTGAACATGCATCATGGTGTTGGACTATTGTATAGAGTGATGTGACGTCCACGGTAGCCAGGAGGGTTCTTCCTTCTAGTACTGGTACTGTGTTTAAAAGTTGTAATATGTGTTTGGTGTCTTTTAAATATGCTTGGGTTTGTTGGACTGCTGGTTGTATAAAATAGTCAATGTACTGGCCCATTCGTGATGTCAGAGAATCTATTCCATTGACTATTGGTCTTCCAGGTGGATTTTCTATGCTTTCGTGAATTTTAGATACTGTGTAGATGATCGGGATTCTACAAGCCTCTGGTACCAAATATTTTGATTCTTTTGGATTGAGTATGTCTTTCCTAACCCCTAGGTTTACTAGGGACTCCAATTCTTTCTTGTATTTGGTAGTTGGATTCCCAAATAACTTAGTATAAGTTGTTACATCTTGTAGCTGTCTATTTAGTTCATTGAGATATTGTTCTTTCGATTGTAACACTATTGCACCTCCCTTATCTTCTGGCCTGATAATGATATAATTTCTCTCTGTTCAAAGTTTTATGCCTTTTTTAATATGTATAGGGTCTGTGGCTTTTCTGAGTTTTAGAGACTCTATATCTTGTAAAACCAGATTTTTAAAAACTTCTACATTTTGGTTGTTGGACATTTGTGGGTTAAATACTGAAGCATTACGTAGTGTGCTATGTATTGGTGGTTGGGTAGTTCCTATCACTGTATCCCCTGGTTTCCATGGATTATTCATCACGTATTTTTTTTTTTTCATAAAGATTTTATTTAATGTTAAAAGAACAAGTTACAATTCACAATTTGAATCAAATGACACAGAAATGCAATTAACAAGCAGGGTATGTAAGCAAAAGAAATGCTGGGTACATCCAATATAGGTTATGATAATACAGTACCGGTAACACAACCAGATATGCATAATTTAGTAGCTGTGGGGTGGAGGATCATTATTCATATCCCCCCCTCTTCCCCCTGAGCAATTGAGCCCAACCAAGGCCAGGAGATAGGTGATACGGCTGGTCCCAGTTCATTTCTCTGAGTGAAGTACCCTTGCAAGCATCTATGTAGGGCTAAATTAAGACAAGGTGGAGATGATCTGCAACCAAGTAGGAGGCCGAAGTTGGGGGGAAAGAACATGGGGTATATAAAAGGGAGGAGAGGAGAGGGCAAAAAGGGTAGGATCAGGAAGATACAGCAGGAAGGGAGAGAGGGACAACAGGGGAAGAGAAAGAAGAAAAAAAAAAAAAATATGAGAAGGAAGGGGTCAAAGAAGAAGGGGGGAGATTGAGCAGGAGCCGTAGAACACTTCCCTCGGAAGGCCCACTCCCCCCCACGCCCCCCCCCCACGACAAGAGTACACCGTTAGGGTTAAAGTTTAATTATCACTTTTTATAGTACATGCTGGCGATAGTGTTCTGTAGTTACATAGTGATTCCAGCACGCCCAGGTGTGAGAAAATTTATGTGTTCATTCCTGTGAAATATGGATCAATTCTTCCATCTCTTTTATTTTAGAAATTCTCCTGTACCACTCTCCAATCTACGGGGTATGCGTGGAACGCCAATGCACTACATAATCTGGCGGCGTTCACCAAATGCATAGCCAGAGACTTATGGTATGTTTTTTTGGATAGAGAGGTGTGATGTAGAAGAAATTGTGCGGGGGTGTAGTCCAGGGTATCTGTAGTGATATGTGAAATGATTTCGCTGACTTCCTTCCAGAGGGGTTGAATGCGTTCGCAGTCCCACCATATGTGGAGCATCGTCCCTTCCTGTTTGCCACATCTCCAGCATGTGTTAGGGATAGAGGGGGAAAATTTGTGAAGCCGAGAAGGGGTCCTATACCACCTTGTGGCAATTTTGTAGCCATTTTCTTGGATGGCCACATTTAGTGAGCATTTGTGTGCATATTCATAGACAGTGTCCCAACTTTCTGTAGAAAGAGGTGTTTGAAAATCTTTGTCCCAGGCCAACTGTGAAGATGCCGGGGGAGAGGTTGATGCAGATGAAAGAAGAGCGTACATGGCGGAAATTAAGTGCCTTTGTTGTGTTTTGTAGTGGCAAAGAGATTCAAAAGGAGTGAGTTGTTTGGTCCAACAAGACTGGTGTGGTTGAGACAAGAGAAAGTGGCAGATTTGTCGATATGACCAAAAGGGAAAAGAGGCAGTCTTGGACATGACAACTAGTCTTTCATATGGAAGCGGGGATCCCTCTGAAAAAAGTTAAGAGTTAAGACGTCGTCATGTGGCCATTCGCGAAGCAAATAGGAGCAGGAGTCACCCGGGGGAATGTCTGGATTTTCTCTTAGGGAAGTTAGGGGACCTGGTACCGAGGCAGCCAGCCCCAGTTTCATTGCTCCTCTAAAGGCCAGCAAGGAGGGGTAGATCAGGGGGTGAGATACGATCTTCTGTGTCCAGGGTTTGTGAGACAGCCAGGGAAGTAGGTGTAGAGGCCCTGGTATCAGTGAATTTTCCAGGGCTACCCAGATCTTTTCGATACTGTGTATATTCCAATCTACTATCCTAGTCAGGTGACACGCCAGGTAATATCTATATAAGTCTGGAAGGCCAATACCCCCATTCTTTTTCTGTGTCGTTAGGCGAGAATATTTTATGCGAGGTGGAGAGTTTCTCCATATAAAAGTGGAACAGGCTTTGCGATAAGCTGCAAAAAAGGCCGGAGGCAGGTGGATAGGGATGGTTTGCATGAGATAAAGTTATCTTGGCAGAATGATCTTTTTTATTAATGCCGAACGGCCAAACCAGGAGACGTTCAAGCCCATCCATTCCTTAAAATGATTTTGAATTTTGGTGAGAGCTATGTGAAAATTAGACATGTAGAGGTCTGACAGCAGCGCGGTAATTTTGATTCCCAAGTAAGTGATCGCCCTCTCTTCCCATCGGAAAGGAAAGGCATCCCGACAGTGGATTACCTCCTGGGCGGGAAGAGTCACATTCAAAGCATTTGATTTTGGGTGATTGATCTTGAGATTGGATAAAGTGCCAAAAAACTCAAGATCTTTTAGTAAGTTGGGCAGTGAGATGCGTGGCGAGCTCAGGGACAGAAGAATGTCGTCTGCGAAGGCTGCGACCTTGAAATCCCTTCTACCGACAGTCAGACCTCCAATGTCAGGGTTGGTTCTTATTTTGTTGAGGAGGGGCTCCAGCGTCAGAATATAAATTAGGGGGAATAAGGGGCATCCCTGGCGTGTCCCATTGCTGATGGAGAAGGCGTTTGACAGGTGGCCATTAACCTTTACCTTGGCGGAGGGATTCGAGTACAGGGCTAATACATGTGCGAGCATGCGGGTGCCAGGCCAACAGCAACCAGCTCCTCCCGCATATAGTCCCAGGCCACTCTGTCAAACGCCCTCTCGGCATCGAGAGAGAGGAAGAACCCTTGTGACTTAGAAGATGTGAGCCAGTGGTGGAGATTCAGGGTACGGATAGTGTTGTCCCTGGCTTCCCTTCCAGGGACAAATCCCACCTGGTTTGGAGAAATAAGATCAGGAATCAAAGGGAGCAATCTTTTGGCCAAAATTTTTGCGTATATTTTGATATCTACATTTAGTAGCGATATGGGCCTGTAATTAGAGACTTGGGTGGAATCCTTACCCTCCTTAGGGATTACCGCTACGTGAGCCAAAAACATGTCTTCTGGCAGTATCTGGGGTTCCGAAAAAGCATTAAAGGTGGAGAGAAGTTTCGGGGCAAGGGAGTCCAGGAATGTCTTGTAGTACTGGAGAGAGAAGCCGTCTGGGCCTGGGCTCTTACCAGTTTTCATCTGTTTAATTGCCAGCTCTAGTTCCCCTTTCGTAAGAGGTATCTCCATGTCCTGAGCTTGTTGGGCGGATATTTGTTTTGGAGAGTATTGCGAGAGAAACTCTCTAATGCGGTCGACTCGCGTGGCTGACGCGGGTGTTACGGGGCGATTCTGGTGTAGGTTGTAAAGCCTGGCATAAAAACTCTCGAATTCTTTCGCTATATCGTCGTTCCTGGATAAGAGTAATCCCTGAGCATTTCGCAGATGATGAACCGTAGATGAGGTTCTAGAGGCTTGAATCATACGGGCCAAAAGACGCCCGCATTTGTTGCCATGCTCATAGAAAACTTTTTGGCCAAGGACGTAGCGTCTCCTATTTTGTTTACCTAATTCCTCCAAAAGAAGTGATCGGGCATGTAGTAATTCTTGTAAGGTGGATTGAGCGTGCGACTGTTTGTGGACCGTTTCTAACTTTTTGATTTTCATGATCAAAGAAGTTATGTTTTCTTGGTGTAACCTTTTGGCTTTCCTGGTGAGTGAGATAAGTTCGCCACGCAATACACATTTATGCGCTTCCCAGAGGGAAACAATAGAGACATCTGGGGTAGTGTTTTCCTTGAAATAAAGGTCTATACAGGTTTTCAAGTGTTCTACCATCATTGGGTTATTGAGTAAAGAGGGATTCAGTCTCCATGTTTTGGATCTTGCGTTAGATTCAGGGTAGGAAAGGGTGATTGTGATAGGGTGATGATCTGATAGGTACATTGGCTCTATGGTTGTTTGTTGGAGTAGGGCTAGGTCCGTTTGAGAGAGAAAGAAATAGTAGTTTCTCGAATATTTGCCATGGGGTGCCGAGTAAAAAGTGTAGTCCCTCACTGAGGGGTACATGGTACGCCAAGTGTCGTGGAGCGTCAGGTTTTGGAGTTGCATTTTGATTTGCCGGAGGGCTCGATATGGTAGGGTAGAGGCTCCCGACAAAGAGTTTAGGACAGGGTTCAGCGGGACGTTAAAATCACCTCCCAGCAGAACCAAACCTGACTGGAAAGTCGAGAGCATATTTTCCTGAGGAAGGAAACCTGATGTTCATTGGGGCAGTAGATGTTAGCTAGTGTAATCGGTTTCGATGCGTATGTACCTTTGATAAAAATGTATCTGTCTTCTGGGTCAAAAAGTGAGTCTGTCTAGTGGAAGTTGGCATGTCTGGAGATTAAGATCGAAACACCCTTTGTTTTTGCTACAGGGTTGGTGGAGTGTAGTGCTGTTCGATAGATATGATTAGATAGTTTAGGAACCGCACCAGAGCGGAAATGCGTTTCTTGAAGGAAAATGAATTGAGCTTTGTGTTTGGTAAGGGAGTTAAAAATCTGAGATCTTTTTTCTGGGAGATTAAGGCCCTTAATATTCAATGATACACACTTCATCGTTAGGGATGGAGTAGGAGCCATGGTCTTTTCCGTGAAAGTGGTTAGGAAAGGCAAGATAATAGTAGACCCTTAGTAGATCAGTGAAGGTGGAACTCGGTCAGCCGGGTGGAGTATCCAGAGTAGGGGGGAGTGAGCCCTCTTCCACAATAGGGGTAAACACAAAGCAGTTGGGGCTCAGAAAGGTGGAAGGTAAAAAAAAAAGGGGGGGGGAGGAGGAAAGACTAGGGAGAAAGGGTAGGGGGTAACAAGCAGAAAGGGTAATGTATGGGAGACACGGGATTTAGTGATATACCAGAGGTGGAAATAGTTATACTATTCCACCTATAGAGGGGAAAGCTGGTAAGTCAGCGGGAATCCAAAGGAAACCGCTGTGTGGGAACGTAGGTATAAATGGAAAAAACCCACAGGTGGTTCCGCAAACTGGGGACCATGGGGAAGGAACAGTGCATGAAGTGTATAAGAATGGCCTTGGGGAGCCACAGCAGTTTTGTAATTGAGCATTTCAACCAGAAATAATAACTTAACAAGTAAAAAATTTAGCATATAGTATGTAACATAGAACCTGAAAACAACATGTATAGCTGTCGAGGCCAAAGGCTGACCTCTCCTAAACCTGAGCAACGTTTGGCGCCTTCGGGGACCTCTGGAGAAAGAAAAACAATGTCTAATAGACCTAAAATCTATTTAAACTCGAAGACTTCTTATCTGTTTGGTTGGAAATTGCCCCATAATTCACCATACTAAAACAAAATACAAAAAAAAAAAAAAAAAGGGGAGGGGGAGGGGGAAGGGAGCATTCCAATAAATACACTATATCGATAGAGTTCTGCGGCTTGAACCCCAAGAAGAGCGATTGTGCCTTTTAGGTCATAACCACTATGGTGTAGTGATAGTTAGAAAATATTCATTAAATGTTAAATATTTATAATTTATTATTGCCACTATCGGAAGTGGTCTGGTTGCAAGAGGGTTGCGTGTGTAGTCCCCGAGAGTCTGGAGTGCTTAAGAGGGTCTAAAGGGAGAAGATCCCTGGTTGGTCCTGAGACGGAACCGGTCAAAGTAGGCACAAAAATGAAAGAAGGGCAATCGCAAACACTCGGAGAACTTCACGCGTCATTCGTCAATACGGGTGTATGGTGTACCACCTAGCAACCGCATGCAAACATTTAGAACACAAAATATAGAACGTGGGATACAGCCTGGGAATATAAGAGGGGTGTATGGGATCCCATGCATACTCTCCCCACACGGAATCAATAGTAAAATTTTTTAAATTTAAATCAGGATCAATTTTTCAAAGGGAGCAATTTTTTGCCATACACCACAAGGGAGTCCCTGTGGTGTTTAGAAATCCAGATGGAGTAGACTAAGCATGAAGTCATGGTGCTGTAGGTGATTCAAATAGAAAGGGTAAGGGGTTCAGTCCCATCCCTCCTCTCACTTAATTCAGACTGATTAAGTACCCCGGAGAGTATGCATGTATTTCCATGGGTGTGGTTTTGTGTAAAGGGGGTTACAGACATTACATGTAGAGGTGCATCAACGCATAACTATATAACTATATGCTTTTCCTCCCATTCTACCCAATGTTTGTTACCCAAATTAGGCTACTTAAATATAGTCCAAGGACCTCAACTTAAGGCGGTATTCAGAGCCACTTGGAGGTGGATGGGTGATGGTTAAGTCAACTGGAGGCAAATTAGAGACCTCGAGGTAAGGATCTAGTGTATTGAAGTTGGGAGGTCCACGTTATTGCAATTGGAGGTAGGTTATGTCCGAGATGCAGCGGCAATTCGGCAAGCCAGAAAACCTCCTTCCCAAGCTCCGAGATGAAGTGTAAAGATCTAGGTGGGTCAATGAGAGTCAAAAGAATCACTTTGGTGATCTAGGCATGGTCCCCTCAGGATCTGTTGTACAGGAAGGAGGAAGGGGGAAGGACAAAGGATAAGGCCCAGTGGGGCATATAGACTAGGAGGTCATGTATGCAAAACTCCCCCTATCTTACCTTCCCAGTGAAATTGTCCTGAGCGGGGGTATACCAGATCATACCTGCATAGGGCCGCTTGTCACTTGGCCAAGCATCCATAGTTGACGCTAGGAGGCTGGCTGGCAGGAGGAAGTGCGTGCTTGTGAGGCATTCATTCCATCCGGTAAGAATTTTTGATGGCAGGTCAGGTGTGTCATCTAGGCTGTAACAAAAATAAAAACAAAAGCATGGAGAGGAAAAAAAAAAAAACAGGTGTGGGAGCAGATGGCAAGGTGCAGTTGCATGACATAGGCTGATTCAAAATTGGCTGAAGAAGTGTTGCTTGTTAGGCCTCCATGCGATCTCTTCTAGCTGGTGGTGAAGACGGGGATCCAGGGTTTTGTTGGTATATATCTCGGCGTGAAGATCGGTTGTTAGGCGAAGGTGGCACGTCTCGATGTCTTCTCGGTCTTTGTCGCTGTGCTTTCGGTGACGGGTTGAGAGAGACAGGGAGCCATGGTTCGTCGGGTAGTAGAAAGAATACCATTCTGGAAGATCCATGTGGGGAAGGTCAAGCTGGTCACAGAAAGCCTGTAGATTTTCCGGGATGCGGAGCAGGGCCGAGCGACCCCTAGCGGTTGCAGACAACCCGAAGGGGAATTTCCAGCGGTATTGTATGTTCCGTGACCGCAGGGCTTCCAGCAGGGGGCGAAAAGCCCTTCTATTCTGTAAGGTTATCTGCGATAAGTCCTAAAACAGTTTAATCTCAGCGCCATTATGAATGATCCGACCTTTTCCCCCCGCCTTCCTAAGGATTTCCTCCTTCAGGGGGAAATTCACTATACAACAAATTACATCCCTGGGCAGTTCATTATCTCGGGGTTGAGGGCGCAGTGCTCTATGTATTCTTTCCATCTCTATTGGAGAATCAGCCGGTCGGTCTATCAGATCATTAAAGATGTTACTTACAGTTTGCTGTAGAAGACCAGGATCATTGTTTTCAGGCACGCCACGCACCCTGATATTGTGTCTGCGCCCGCGGTTATCTAGATCTTCGATATGTCTGTGAAGATATAGAAGATGTGTAAGCTGTGCATCGTAGGTCCCCTGGACTTGGTGAATGGCTGCAGCGTGATGTTGAGAGGTTTCTTCCACATCGCTGGTGGGCCGGGTCACTGTTTGAAAGTCTGAGCGGAGGTCGGCAATGGCAGTCGTCACTGTGCTCTTGATGTCAGTGTAAAGAACATAGCTTAAGCTGTTATCTATAGAAAACCTTCTCAAGGTTACATATACATTTAAATATAGCTAGAATGTGGAGTTTGTTCTAGCTCATGTTTGTTCTTGATAAGATAAGTGCTTCCATCAACACCTGTTTAAGAATACATATATAGTGAAAATGATGCAAGATTTTGTTTTATAACACCAGCTAATAGGTAAATATTAACTGAACCTATTTTCATTTCAAGGACATGTATAAGTTTAGTAAAACTCCTCCCATCCCTCAAACGACATAAATACTGTATCATTGACCACTGCTAATTAGATGTCATTAGTTGGCTAAGCAAACCTGTCTCCTGTGTCACTTTATTGATGTCTCCAGGCCTGGGGGTCTACGGAGGTCTTCCTGCATTACCTGAACCTATCTGGGTGGTCTTAGAAGCAGAAATTTTCCTACAACTGGGGGCTCGTCCGGGATAAAGGCCAAAAATCATCTGAAGGTAAGTCCTTATTTTGTCTTTATTGACGAAATACTTCTTGCCTCAGCTCTGATTAAAGCTTTTCAGAAACATAAATTAGTAGGGGATAAGAACCACGCCAGAGGTTAATATTGGAGGGTTTTTGGGAAACCCACAAAGATAAGCAGTGCTGCATACACATATATAGAGACATTCCTTTTGGGAAGGGATATGAAGTGGTTAATGAGGAAATAGACTCCGGTGACCCCAAAATCTTTTGCTTTTTCTTATCTGTCGCATTAGAAATTATAAGATAATCTGTCGTGTGTGTGTGGGTCAGAAGACTGGGTGGTAAAACAGTCGGCTCCCACTGTCAATGTGGGTCAGAAACAAGGTAAAGAAGATCCTCCCCCTCTTCCCAATCCAGGAGAAACGTGTAAGGATTTTGTAGCCAGAATTTGTGGTACTAATTATGAATTCATAGTCCCATGGGTTTCAAATTTAGCGGGATGGACCGAAGCCATACACAGTGTAGACCCCTTTCCCCGGGATGGCGCTAATGATGAATTTCACATAGATATGATAAAAGGATTGTGTTTAGGAGATAAGAGAGCTTTCCCTTGGTACCCCGGGGATCCTCAATGGGATATGGATTATATGGAAAAGGGAGGAGAGAACTGGTTAAAATACGCCCCATATTGGTTTCAGAGGGATAATAAGAAACAGAAAAAGCCCACCAAATGTTTAAGTAAGGAAGATTATGAGCAGAAACATAGAGAAGAAGCCGATAAAAAGAGATTTGTCCCTGACCCAATAGCCCCACCCCTGCCAATAGTCAGTCATCCTCCACCTTCATATGTACATGTCTATCCGAGTTTAAGAAAGGAAGATATTGATCTTCTGGCTGGACATTATGCAACCAGACAACGGCAGGTCCCCCTCGCTCCACAACCACAACAGCAGATGCCTCCCGCTCCACAGCAAGATAGACAGCACCCACAGAGGGCCCGAGTCGAGGTAGGGGAACCAGAAGATGATCAGGGAGCTATAGGAGGGGTAGTTTCACCACCTGGCCAAGAGCAGGAGGAAGAAGACGTTAAAGGGGATAGAATACTTAGTCCCCCTAAAACAAAGAGTGGAACTGTATATAGTAACACTAACCTTCAAGCACCTTTCATGACCATTGGAAATGAATTATTAAAAAAGGTAATAGACATTGAGGACATTGACAGGATAGTAAAACATTGCCCCAAACCCACCGCCTCTGCAGGAGGCACTTTAACTTACTTAAAAAAGGCCTGTAAGGGTAGAAATTACACACAGGAAGACATGCGTCTTATCATTGATGGTGTCATGGGACACACCAGTTCCTGGAGCTGGGCAAATGTTCCAAGTATAAACACTATTGACACTGGAAACGCGGGAGCATGTGGGTAAAACACAGTACCAGGTAGGAACACCATGTGGACAGAATTAGAGACTGAAATGATGAGAGTATTTAAAAATAAAAGTACCCTCCCTACTGCCATAGCATGCAAACAAAAGTCAGGAGAAAATGTAGTTGAGTTCTGGAAAAGGTTTCATGAAAGTTGGACAACAGAAGCTGGATTAGCTACAACTACTGATGTGGGAGCTTTGTTTGCTCAAACTTATATGAATAATCTAAGACCCCAGTTCGCCTTGGTGGTAAAACAGATGATATCTGAATGGACCACACAGACGATTGGCCAATTTCAGGAGGCTTTAATACAGAAAGAAGCAGCAGGGTGTTTTGATGTAATAAAAGAGAAAGCAGTGAGTAGCCTTTATCAGGGTGGAGTGCAAACTCAGCCTCCCCAAGATAATGGTGGACAATGGGGCAGTGGAAACAGAGGCAGAGGAAGAGGAAAAATAAAAGGGAGAGGGCATGGTTTTTCCAGACCACCCCAGCAGTCCCGCACATGTTTTAACTGTGGACAACGGGGTCACTGGAGAAATCAATGTCCTTATGAATGGAATAACCCAAATGCTCAAGATCAAGATCAAATGCATACACAGGGACCCCAATCTAGTCAACCGAATCAAGTTGCCCCAAAGCAACAGGGTCCCCGATTCCCTATACAGTGGAATCAACAGCAACTAAAATGAAGCTGCCCGGAAGGTAGTATCCCAGCATTTCCTTTGATCTCACACTCTTACAATGAGCAACCAATTGTGACCCTATATGTCGAGAATGGGCCTGTTCCATTTTTGACCGATTCAGGGGCAACTCGGAGCACCCTCAGTGAGGACTACTACAGAGGTGAGACTAAAGTTGCTGAACCTTCTATGGGAATTAATGGGATACTTACCAAAACATACAAAACACCACCTTTACCAGTAAGTGATGTTGAAAGGGGAGGTGCAACAGTCTTGCATCATTGTTTCAGGATTGTGCCAAATTGTCCTGTGAATCTCTTGGGTAGAGATCTGATGGGAAGATTGGGTATAACACTGAAGATGACTACTGAAGGAGGGGTCTTCGTGCACTCCAAGGTAATACCAATATATTACACTGAGGATAGTGATCTCCCTCCACCAGATGATCCGGTATGGTCAAAGGGCTCCTTGGGTGTAGGTCTTATTTCTTGTACCCCATACAAGGCAGCTTTAAAATCATGGGCACAGCCGGTTTATCACAAACAATACCCCATTTCAAAAGAAAAAGAGGAAGGAGTGGCCCCAATGGTGGAAAGGTTCCTGCAGCAAGGAATTCTTAAAGAGACACTGTCACCCTACAACACCCCCATTAACCCAGTAATGAAGCCGGACGGCTCTTACAGGTTTGTACAAGACCTCAGAGCTATAAACAACCTAGTGATACCCATTGCTCCTATAGTGCCTGATGTGCCATCACTCTTAACTTCCATACCATCCGATGCAGAGTATTTTTCGGTCATTGACCTTTGTAATGCATTTTTTTCAGTTTCTGTTGACGAAGAGACACAGCCTATCTTTGCTTTCAATTTCAGAAACCGCCAGATAGCGTGGTGTGGATTGCCTCAGGGTTATGTAGACTCCCCTGTAGTATACACAGTGGCCCTCCAGGCAGCCCTGCGGTCTTGGACACCCCGCCATGGTTCCGTCCTACTTCAATATGTTGATGATTTGTTGTTGTGTAGTCCAAGCCAGAAAGCGTGTAAAAATGATGGTTTAGATCTGTTACATTGGTTAGCAGACAATGGTCACAAGGTTTCTAAGAAAAAGCTACAATGGTGTCAGGAAACTGTTGAATGCCTTGGTTTTGTACTCTCCAAAGGAGAAAGGAAAATCAGTCACAAGAGAGCTGCTGCTCTCGTGGGTCTGCCCCGCCCACTTACTAAGAAGGACATGCTATCCTTTCTTGGAATGATTGGTTACTGCCGCCAATGGATACCTGATTGTTCCTACTATGATAATCTCCTGAGGCAAGCCACAGGTACTGACATGCCAGATTGTGTGAAATGGAATGATGAAATGTACAATGCTTTTGTGTATCTTAAAACTGCAATGGTCACATCTCCTGGACTTGGACTACCTGAATATGGTAAAATGTTTCACTTGTTTGCAAGGGACAATTGTAAAACAATAGCGGGGGTCCTGGCTCAGGAGCATGGGGGGAAACTCCGCCCAATTGCGTTTTTTTCAAAAGTTGTGCCGATGCCAGTACAGGGAATGCCGGCGTGTCTCAGAGCTCTGGCATCCTGTGCGATGGTGGTGGAAATGGCTACATCATTCACTCTAGGACATGCCACCACACTACACACCACTCACAATGTATCCATTCTACTAAAGAACATCCATATCCAGCACATGTCAGCCCAGAGGCTGAGCGGTTTTGAAGTAATTTTACTTTCTAGCCCAAAACTTGAGATCAAATATGCCTCTCCCACTTCTGGCCCAGCTCCAATCCTGAATGCCTTGCTAGGCTTGAAAGGTGAAGAAGATGAGGTAGTGCCTCAACATGAATGCATGGACCTCATCCACCAGGACACATCCCCGAGACCAGACATGTCTTCAACTGCTCTCCCTGGAGCACAGAATGCCTTTGTGGATGGGTCTTGTTCAAGACCAAATGATAACACATACCATGCAGGGTATGCTGTTGTTCAGCTGCCTGATAAAATACTGGAAGCAAACCCTGTCCCATTCCAATCAGCACAAGCTGCAGAACTTATAGCCCTTACTCGAGCTTGTCAGCTTTTTGAAGGGCAGGATGTAAACATTTACACAGACTCCAAGTACGCGTACGGTGTTGCGCATGATTTTGGAGTCATATGGAAAAGGCGGGGCTATATAGCAGCAGACGGTAAATCCATCTCACATTCCACGCTTGTCACAAGTCTGTTAGAAGCTATACAATTACCAAGGTCCATAGCTATACTACACTGTAGGGCACATACAGGGCAACAGGATGACATAGCCAAAGGCAACGCCTTAGCTGACAAAGCAGCAAGAGAAGCAGCATCCACACAGCCTGCAAACATACAAATGCCATTACTCTCACCAGAAATTCCTCTTTTGGATCAAACATTGCGTGATCTCCAAGCATATGCCACAGAACAAGACATCCAGCAATGGAACTCAATAGGTGTGCAGACAAACCCAGAAACTGACCTTGTCTGCCAAGAGGGGAGACCATGTATCCCTGTAGCCAGTGCACCCATTTTTATTTCACAATACCATGGGATAGGTCACAGAGGGTGGAAAGTCACATGTGAACTTTTGGATAAGGATTTTTACATTCCAGGTCTTCCCTCTCTCGTTAAGGCATATGTTTCTAGATGCATCACATGCATTCGGAATAACCCTAGCAACCCTCACAAAGCAAAACACGAACATCTGATATATCCATCTACACCATTCACTCATCTGCAGATAGATTTTACACACATGCCCAAACTAGGTAAAAGACAGGAATATTTGCTAATAATAGTGGACATGTTCCCAAGATGGATAGAATTGTTTGTAACTACAAAGGAAGATGCACAAACAGTAGTGAGGATTCTGATACAAGAAATTATCCCAAGGTGGGGTTGCCCACTACAGATCAACTCTGGCAATGGTCCTGCATTTGTGGCCAAAGTTTGTCAAGACCTGGTAAAAACACTGAAAATAGAATGGAAGTTTCATATTCCTTACCACCCCCAGAGTTCAGGTATAGTGGAAAGGATGAACAGAACCATTAAAGATAAGATCAGGAAGGCCACTGGAGGTACGTATGCAAATTGGAAGAAGGTCCTACCAGCTGTACTGGCCGAGGTAAGAATGACACCCTCTAAAAAGACAGGATACTCTCCTTTTGCAGTCTTAATGGGTAGGCCATTCCCCACCCCATGGGCCGGACAGCCACTTATGTTAGAAAGAGGGGACCTAGATCTTATTCAGGAAGAATATGTAAAAAAACTTATTGAAACTTTGGATAAAGTTGAAAGGAATGTTGCTCGCACCTCTCCTTCTTCTTCACAGGAACCTACACACCCTTTCCAGGTGGGTGACACCGTGGTGGTCCAGAGATTGAACCGCACCAAGAAACAAGAGTTTCCCTTCGGACCCCCAACCACAGTGATCGCAGTCACCCGCACAGCTATTTTGGTAGAAGGACAACAGGCCTGGATTCATGCAAGTCGCGTAAAGAAGGTCAACCAGGACCCTAAGAAGCAAGGCAAAGATAAAGCACAGAGAGGTGAAGCAGGTGATATAAATCCTCGAACACTGAGTGAAGCAGGTGGTCAAGACTCTGAACAAGATGACGTCGCTTATTTCACCACGGACTTCTGGGAAGGCCTTGTGCCTCCTATGCTGGGCTGCCCTGATTGTGTTCCTGCCAACTTGGCTGATAACTAACTGTATTTATCATTCTGAAGATTTGGGACTCATAAAGGGTATTTGTGGGGCCTCTAACACTCTACAACAGAATAATACACATGACAGACACAAGAGAAATGAAAACTCAGAAAGTTTTACAGATAAAATGTTATTGTTGAAGTTTAAATATAGCTACGCCCAGAAATCTGGATTTGAAAAATGTTGGATATGTAGTAAACTCCATCCTGGCACTGCTAGAATCCCCTTAATGGCAGTACCTCTAAACTTCACCCCACTCCTTAATGGCACACCTCCTGTCCTCCTTACAGGAGTCATAAGAACACTTTCAAATAATACCCTTACTTTCCAAATTACTGGTAGAAGTCATTCCCCAGACTGGTGTTTTAGGTTGGGAAACTCCACAAAACGGAGCTGAAGTTTGCCAACAAGCTAATATTAACTTTTCAATGACTTCAATTGAAAGCCCTTTCTTTCATACTTCAGAACCTGCCCTAGACACTACTCTAATAAACATTCTTAACTCCAGTTCCACTTCCACAGTAGGACAATTATTGTCGAGTTTAACTTTTTCCAGTTTTTCTGATGAAATGATGACAATATTCAACAAACAATCCTTAGCTCTAGGAAACAGTATTTATATTTGTTGTGGAAAAATCTGTCACCCTTGGATCCCCACCGAACCCCAAGGATGGTGTTATCTTGCATCCCTAGTCCCCATCATGGGCGTAGTAGGAGATAGCAAGGGAAGACACCTCCTTGAAGCTAGCATGCATCCTAGGTACCCCATCAAACACCGCAATAAAAGGGAGTTATTTCTTACAAAAGATATGGCATGGGCTTGGTTCCCCTCATGGACTGGGTGGGGAATAGACTTAATGAAAAGGTTGAATAATTACACTGGAATCATTGATGAAATAATGGAAAAGAATTCTGATGATATTACTAAATTAAATATAGAAACTAGGGCAATTAGAAAACAATTAGAACTACACGAGTTATGCCGCGTACACACGGTCGGACTTTCCGGCATACTTGGTCCGGCGGACCAGAGTGTGCCGGACAATCCGCCCATGTGTGGGCGCCAGTGGACTTTTCCGGCGGACTTTTTCCCAAAAGCCCGCCGGACCTAGATTTGAAAAAAGTTTTAAATCTTTCCGCCGGACTCAGTTCCGGGCGGAAAGTCCGCTCGTGTGTGTGCTAGTGTGACGGAAAGGCCGCTCGTGTGTATGCTGGTCCGACGGACCAGATACAACACGAGGGCAGGGTATTGCATCTCGCGCTCGCTGCAATAGGAAAAACAAATTTTCCTATTGCGGCGAGCGCGGTGCATACCAGGCCCTTAGGTCTGATATGGATTATAAAGGGGAACCCCCTACGCCGAAAAAACGGCGTGGGGTCCCCCCTAAAATCCATACCAGACCCCGATCCGAGCACGCAGCCTGGCCGGTCAGGAAAGGGGGTGGGGACGAGCGAGCGCCCCCCCCCTCCTGAACCGTTCCAGGCCGCATGCCCTCAACATGGGGGTGGGTGCTTTGGGGGAGGGGGGCGCCCTGCGGGCCCCCCCCCACCCCAAAGCACCTTGCCCCCATGTTGATGAGGACAAGGGCCTCTTCCCGACAACCCTGGCCGTTGGTTGTCGGGGTCTGCGGGCGGGGGCTTATCGGAATCTGGGAGCCCCCTTTAATAAGGGGGCCCCCAGATCCCGGCCCCCCACCCTATGTGAATGAGTATGGCCAGGGACTGTGACATCAAAAGGGGGCGGGTGTCAACATCTGGGGAAGAGAAGAAGCCCAGAAGTCCGGACCTCTGCTGGCAAGAGAGCTACCTGAACACAGCAGAGGAGCCGGCCGAAGAACTGGAGAGAAGAGAGCGGAGAAGAACCAACCGGACGCCGGGAGAAGATGAAGCGGAGGGACCCCCGAAGCCGGAAGAAGACCCCCGAAGCCGGAAGAAGACCCCCGAAGCCGGAGGAAGATCCCCCAGGAGCTGTTTAATAAAATATTTTAAAAACCTGTGTAGTGTGTTTTATTACTTACACTTTTTTCATAGGTGAATGGGTAGGGGTACCATGAACCCCATACTCATTCACATAGGGTGGGGGGCCGGGATCTGGGGGCCCCCTTATTAAAGGGGGCTCCCAGATTCCGATAAGCCCCCGCCCGCAGACCCCGACAACCAACGGCCAGGGTTGTCGGGAAGAGGCCCTTGTCCTCATCAACATGGGGGCAAGGTGCTTTGGGGTGGGGGGGGGGCCCGCAGGGCGCCCCCCTCCCCCGAAGCACCCACCCCCCATGTTGAGGGCATGCGGCCTGGTACGGTTCAGGAGGGGGGGGGGCGCTCGCTCGTCCCCACCCCTTTCCTGACCGGCCAGGCTGCGTGCTCGGATCGGGGTCTGGTATGGATTTTAGGGGGGACCCCACGCTGTTTTTTCGGCGTAGGGGGTTCCCCTTTATAATCCATACCAGACCTAAGGGCCTGGTATGCACCGCGACGGGGCTCGCAAGGTGTCAATCTCGCCGATAAAAGCGGCAAGATTGACATCCTTTGCTAGTCCCGTCGCACCTGAGTCACGTTCAAAATGAACGGACTTGTCCGTGTGTGGGCAAGTCTGTTCATTCTGAAAGTCCGCCGGAACTCCGGCGAAAGTCCGTCGGAAAGACGGGCTGACTTAGCCCGCCGGAAAGTCCCGGCGTGTGTGGGCAAGTCCGTCCGTTTTAAAGTCCGGCGCACCTGGCGGACAAAGTCCGTCGGAAAGTGTGCCGGACCAAGTAGGATAGAAAGTCCGACCGTGTGTACGCGGCATTAGCCATAGAAAGCATGAGTGCTGCTTTAACTGGGTTATGTGAAAACACAGAAGATTATGAGTGTTGTACCTGGTTTCATAACACAAGTATTGAAGTACCAGATTATTATGATATAATTGCACAACACCGGAAAGAAGTAAGCAAATTACAAGATGAAGCTAGAAACATTGCTAAGACATGGGATCCTTTTGCAAACCTAAGTTCTGGGATAGGAATTTTGGCATGGATAAGAAGTGCTGCCATAACTATAATTATGATTGTTCTTTTTGTTTTGTTCCTATATGCCTGTTATAAGCTTATAATGTGTATAATTGTTAAGGCATCCCGAACCCCTGATCCTGCTGCTGCGAATAGGATTTATCTGAGTATGTATTATGATAGAAGAAAATTTACATAACTGTGAAAGATAGTGAGCCATATAATAATGTCTCAAAGAGGGGATTGTAAAGAACATAGCACATATCATGAGGGACTCCGTTTTAGTTCTAAGACACCATCTTATGTTTTACAGGAAAATTGAGAAAACTCAAATATGAGTTTCAACTGAAACCCACATTATCTTTAAGCTGTTATCTATAGAAAACCTTCTCAAGGTTACATATACATTTAAATATAGCTAGAATGTGGAGTTTGTTCTAGCTCATGTTTGTTCTTGATAAGATAAGTGCTTCCATCAACACCTTTTTAAGAATACATATATAGTGAAAATGATGCAAGATTTTGTTTTATAACACCAGCTAATAGGTAAATATTAACTGAACCTATTTTCATTTCAAGGACATGTATAAGTTTAGTAAAACTCCTCCCATCCCTCAAACGACATAAATACTGTATCATTGACCACTGCTAATTAGATGTCATTAGGTGGCTAAGCAAACCTGTCTCCTGTGTCACTTTATTGATGTCTCCAGGCCTGGGGGTCTACGGAGGTCTTCCTGCATTACCTGAACCTATCTGGGTGGTCTTAGAAGCAGAAATTTTCCTACAGTCAGCAGCAAACTTCTCTAGGTCTAGCAGGCTGGGCGGCTGGGTCTGCATGAAGGAGGGTGTCTCCACCCCTGATATCTGAGAAGCGGATGCTGTTTCAGGCGAGTCCGGTGCTTGGGCCTGCAAGGCCGCCTGTGAGGCTGCGTGTGTCAGCTGGTGCTGTGTCCGGAATAGCTCCGGTATATTGCGACTCAGCTGTGTCCCGGTATCAGCGGGTGTGCGGGAGGTGGAGGAGCTCCTGGTCGTTCTGTTCATGGCTGTTTTAGTGCCGTAATCTCCCCAAGTTGTAAACCACGGTCCCCAGTTTACAGGAGCTCAGGACTCAGGCAGCCATCTAGGTCTCCGTCCAGGCCACGCCCCCCCACTGTGATCACATATTTTTTAATATTAATTTTTCTAATATATTTCTGTATCCCAATGTATGTGTTAAATTTGTTGAGATTTTTTACAGGTGCATGTTTAAGACCTTTGTCTAATACTGCTAACTGTTCTGTTGTGATGGACCTTCCACTTATATTCACCACGTTTTCTCCAACTACACTCTTTTTCTTTTGGAGTCTCTTTCCTGCTCTCCATCCTCTCTTCGTTCTGGAGTTCTTCTTGTTTGAGTTTCTTGAGGTCGCCTCCTGGGTGACTGGTGTGTATCTTTTGTCGGTCTTTGAGGAGAGAAATCTCTCCTCTCTCTCTCTAAAAAAGGTCTTTGTGTATTATAATTTTGTTGGTAACCATAGTGCTGTGAATTATCATAGTAGTAATCTTGGTAGTCCCTAATTGGGTCAAATCTGTTGTAGGTAGGGATAGGGGTCCATCCATATCCTCCATAATATTCTTGTTGATGGGGTGGTGGCCTGTTATCTCTTGGATGTCTTTCATTTTGTTGCCAATTTTTGTTTTTAAAAGGTTTCTTGAATGGTTTCTTCCCTTTTTTTTGGGGGTATGTTGTCCATATCCATAACTATTTCTTTGATCATAGTTGGCTCTCGGTGTATCTCCGTATACATCTCTGTCTTCTCGTCTTGGTAAAATGTGACCATTTGGATTTGGTCGATCTCTATATGGTCATGGTGTTTCCATTCGTCTTTCTCTATCTTCCCATCTTGGTGGGTTCAATGTATGTGATGTTGTAGGGTCTTGGATCCTAACTCCCCTTTCCGGTGTCGAATATGTAGATGTAGGTAGGGCTTGTTCAATTTTACTTTGCCATTTGAAGACTTGATCCGTCTTATAATCTGTAATATCCCTTTGATATTTCTTCATTTTCCGATTTTGTACTTCTAGATCTTTAGCGATTAGATCTTTATTGAGTTGTGTTGCCAGTTTTTTTAACTCTGTGGACTCCTTGTAAGGTTCCAATTTCTGTTTAATTTCTTCTATTTGTTGTTCTATCAATCTGGTTTTCTTTCGTTTTGGTTCTAATAGAAATTTTAAACCATCTATACTCTTGTCGTTAAAGAATGTAAACCATTCTTCCATTGATTCCTTGTCTGTTAGACCATCATTTGGTGGTAATTCCCACCTTAACCTTCTGGGGGACTATATTTTCCCTAATGTATCTTTCAAAGGTATTAGTGTCCCACCAGAGATTAATTTTTTTCTCCATTTGGTGTCCTAGTTTCCTAGTCATACTTTCTAGGTCTGTATTACGTGTGTTGTTGTGTGGGTTAAAAACCTCATCTAGATTAACTTTTCTATTTTCAATAAATGTGAACACATCCATGTTAGCAGCGAAGGTATATTATGTTCAAAACTAAAATGGGAATGAGAAGTGTCCTTCGCGCTCGTCGGATGGTCAAAAAAGAAAAAAGAGTAAAACAACCTCAAAATAATGTGAGATGAATGTGCAAAAACCTCTTAAAAAATATTTATATTGCAGCAAAATTAAGCTGTTCACATCAACACTTATTAGAATAAATAATAAAAAAGAAATGTTGCGCAATATTGAGTGGGTGATTCGAATGACAACTACATAGAATAAGGTGCATCAATATATACACAATAAAGTAAATCCAATGAATTGTTCTTCTGGAGTTCTTGTTCGAGTTTCTTGAGGTCGCCTCCTGGGTGACTGGTGTGTATCTTGTGTCGTTCTTTGAGGAGAGAAATCTCTCCTCTCTCTCTCTAAAAAAGGTCTTTGTGTATTATAATTTTGTTGGTAACCATAGTGCTGTGAATTATCATAGTAGTAATCTTGATAGTCCCTAATTGGGTCAAATCTGTTGTAGGTAGGGATAGGGGTCCGTCCATATCCTCCATAATATTCTTGTTGATGGGGTGGTGGCCTGTTATCTCTTGCATGTCTTTCATTTTGTTGCCAATTTTTGTTTTTAAAAGGTTTCTTGAATGGTTTCTTCCCTACTTTTTTTGGGGTATGTTTTCCATATCCATAACTATTTCTTTTATCATAGTTGGTTCTCGGTGTATCTCCGTATACATCTCTGTCTTCTCGTCTTGGTAAAATGTGACCATTTGGATTTGGTCGATCTCTATATGGTCATGGTGTTTCCATTCGTCTTTCTCTATCTTCCCATCTTGGTGGGTTCAATGTATGTGATGTTGTAGGGTCTTGGATCCTAACTTCCCTTTCCGGTGTCGAATATGTAGATGTAGGTAGGGCTTGTTCAATTTTACTTTGCCATTTGAAGACTTGATCCGTCTTATAATCTGTAATATCCCTTTGATATTTCTTCATTTTCCGATTTTGTACTTCTAGATCTTTAGCGATTAGATCTTTATTGAGTTGTGTTGCCAGTTTTTTTTAACTCTGTGGACTCCTTGTAAGGTTCCAATTTCTGTTTAATTTCTTCTATTTGTTGTTCTATCAATCTGGTTTTCTTTCGTTTTGGTTCTAATAGAAATTTTAAACCATCTATACTCTTGTCGTTAAAGAATGTAAACCATTCTTCCATTGATTCCTTGTCTGTTAGACCATCATTTGGTGGTAATTCCCACCTTAACCTTCTGGGGACTATATTTTCCCTAATGTATCTTTCAAAGGTATTAGTGTCCCACCAGAGATTAATTTTTTTCTCCATTTGGTGTCCTAGTTTCCTAGTCATACTTTCTAGGTCTGTATTACGTGTGTTGTTGTGTGGGTTAAAAACCTCATCTAGATTAACTTTTCTATTTTCAATAAATGTGAACACATCCATGTTAGCAGCGAAGGTATATTATGTGCAAAACTAAAATGGGAATGAGAAGTGTCCTTCGCGCTCGTCGGATGGTCAAAAAAGAAAAAAAGAGTAAAACAACCTCAAAATAATGTGAGATGAATGTGCAAAAACCTCTTAAAAAATATTTATATTGCAGCAAAATTAAGCTGTTCACATCAACACTTATTAGAATAAATAATAAAAAAGAAATGTTGCGCAATATTGAGTGGGTGATTCGAATGACAACTACATAGAATAAGGTGCATCAATATATACACAATAAAGTAAATCCAATGAATTGTTCTTCTGGAGTTCTTGTTCGAGTTTCTTGAGGTCGCCTCCTGGGTGACTGGTGTGTATCTTGTGTCGTTCTTTGAGGAGAGAAATCTCTCCTCTCTCTCTCTAAAAAAGGTCTTTGTGTATTATAATTTTGTTGGTAACCATAGTGCTGTGAATTATCATAGTAGTAATCTTGATAGTCCCTAATTGGGTCAAATCTGTTGTAGGTAGGGATAGGGGTCCGTCCATATCCTCCATAATATTCTTGTTGATGGGGTGGTGGCCTGTTATCTCTTGCATGTCTTTCATTTTGTTGCCAATTTTTGTTTTTAAAAGGTTTCTTGAATGGTTTCTTCCCTACTTTTTTTGGGGTATGTTTTCCATATCCATAACTATTTCTTTTATCATAGTTGGTTCTCGGTGTATCTCCGTATACATCTCTGTCTTCTCGTCTTGGTAAAATGTGACCATTTGGATTTGGTCGATCTCTATATGGTCATGGTGTTTCCATTCGTCTTTCTCTATCTTCCCATCTTGGTGGGTTCAATGTATGTGATGTTGTAGGGTCTTGGATCCTAACTTCCCTTTCCGGTGTCGAATATGTAGATGTAGGTAGGGCTTGTTCAATTTTACTTTGCCATTTGAAGACTTGATCCGTCTTATAATCTGTAATATCCCTTTGATATTTCTTCATTTTCCGATTTTGTACTTCTAGATCTTTAGCGATTAGATCTTTATTGAGTTGTGTTGCCAGTTTTTTTAACTCTGTGGACTCCTTGTAAGGTTCCAATTTCTGTTTAATTTCTTCTATTTGTTGTTCTATCAATCTGGTTTTCTTTCGTTTTGGTTCTAATAGAAATTTTAAACCATCTATACTCTTGTCGTTAAAGAATGTAAACCATTCTTCCATTGATTCCTTGTCTGTTAGACCATCATTTGGTGGTAATTCCCACCTTAACCTTCTGGGGACTATATTTTCCCTAATGTATCTTTCAAAGGTATTAGTGTCCCACCAGAGATTAGTTTTTTTCTCCATGTGGTGTCCTAGTTTCCTAGTCATACTTTCTAGGTCTGTATTACGTGTGTTGTTGTGTGGGTTAAAATCCTCAACTAGATTAACTTTTCTATTTTCAATAAATGTGAACACATCCATGTTAGCAGCGAAGGTATATTATGTGCAAAACTAAAATGGGAATGAGAAGTGTCCTTCGCGCTTGTTGGATGGTCAAAAAAGAAAAAAGAGTAAAACAACCTCAAAATAATGTGAGATGAATGTGCAAAAACCTCTTAAAAAATATTTATATTGCAGCAAAATTAAGGTGTTCACATCAACACTTATTAGAATAAATAATAAAAAAGAAATGTTGCGCAATATTGAGTGGGTGAATCGAATGACAACTACATAGAATAAGGTGCATCAATATATACACAATAAAGTAAATCCAATTAATTGTGTATTCAAAGTACACTTTATTTCACCCATTTCACCATTAGGTACTAGTGACTGCAGAAACAGACTGTAGTGTGGAGACCAGAGGTCCTTACAGTGTAGCTTGTTTATGCCATTATTACCATTTATTATTTATTCACTTTGACAGGTCACCCATCCGACAATAAAGCACTGGAGGTAGGGAAAGGTTCAAGTGGAGTAGGAACTATGCCTACCTTCCCAGGAAGCTTCCCCATTGGGTGGGACTGGCCAGGCTGCACTCTGTTCCTTGTGACAGACACTGTCAGCAGCTCTGAACCTGATTTTACTGTTTTATGATTTCTGTAATACCATAGTTGCCAGTTGTAGTCCAGATTTGCCCAGGACATTCACGGAATTCAGACCCATGTCCCGATCTGAGCCTGTCCCGGGCAGAATCCCAGAAAATAGGTTTTGTCCCAGGCAGGGGTGGACAGCCCAGAATAAAATATGGAATGTGTGTCTCTGAAGAACAAAGTGTAGCTGAACCCATATGTAGTAGGCAGCAGCAGTTGGTGTATCTCTCTCCTCTCTTTCTTTCCATCTTTTCCTTTTTCTTTCTTTCCCTCTCTCTTTCCATCTGTTTTTCTCTCTTTCCCCTCAAGCTCTGTGGTCCTCCAAGGAGGGAGGGGTCATTGAGGAGGAGGTACTGTCAGGGCTGGGCTCAGCCCTTCCTTCTCTGAGCTGGCCGCTCAGCTGTTGGCTAATTGCCAGCTCCCATTTCTCTCCACAGTTACTCAGCTGTTGTTGATTCTACTCGTCAGCCCTGCCTACTTAAAGCCGTCCAGCTCACTTCATCTCTGCCTTTGCCTTTGGTCACATCTCAGAGACTTTCTCCTGCGTTCCTGTTGAAGACTTGCTCGGCTGATGTCCCTTCTGGCTCCTGATCCTGCTTGCTGTACTACTATGTTGATCTCTGGCTCTCTGACATTGGCATTGGCTGACTACCCGATCTGGTTACTGAACTCTGGCTATCTATTGACTACGCTTACTCTGTTTACCTTTTTATTATTATTAAACAAGTGTGATTAACTGTACTTCTGTCTAGGTCTGATTCATGGTTTCTGACATGCTATTATTGATTCAGAAGCATGCAGTTGTTTCATTGACTTGGCCTTCACCACTCAGCAACATATTCCCCTCCAACCAAAGATGCATGGACTGTCTGTCTATCTAGCCAATGGCTCACATATCAGTTCTGGATTAGTGACTCAAGAAACACTCCCACTTCCTATTATTTCTTCATCTCAACATAAGAAACTACTGAGTCTTGATGCCATTGTATCCCCCTTGTTTCCTGTCATTCTGTGCCTACCATGGCTCCAAGTCCACAACCCCCAGATTGATTGGAAGTCCAGAGAGGTTAAGTTTCTATCACAATATTGCCAAAGACATTGTATACTAGAACCCCCCTCCGATGCACTGGCAACACTGCTATGTATGGACTCTAACTTCAGTCAGTACCTGAACACATCAGCAGTACCTCGACGTCTTCAGTAAATGGGGAGCAGACACTCTGCCATCCCACCTTCCATATGACTGTGTGATTGAGCTCCTGCCTGGGACTGAGATCCCATTTGGACGTGTATTTCCGCTGTGAGAATGGGTGCAGGAGGCGTTGAAGGAATATGTCTCAAAAAGGGGTTCATATTCACCCATCCATCTCCCCAGCGGGAGCAGGGATGTTCTTAGTAACAAAGAAGGACCATTACCATTAGGGATGAGCTGAACACCCCCCGTTTTGGTTCGTGGCAGAAGATGCGAACAGACCAAAAATTTGTGCAAACATGCAAACCCCATTAAAGTCTATGGGACTCGAACGTGAAAAATCAAAAGTGCTAATTTTATAGGCTAATATGCAAGTTATTGTCTTAAAAAGGGTTTGGGGACCCGGGTCCTGCCCCAGGGGACATTTATCAATGAAAAAAAAAGTTTTTTTGGAAGAAGTGATTTTAATAATGCTTAAAGTGAAACAATAGAAATGTAATATTCCTTTAAATATGGTGCATGGGGGTGTCTATAGTATGGCTGTAAAGTAGTGCTTTTTTCTCGTGTTTAGAACAGTCCCTGCACAAAATGACATTTCTAAAGATAAAAAAGTCATTTAAAACTGCTTGCGGCTGTATGTAATGTTGCCCCCCCCAAGCCCATTACCGGGCCCCTTGGGTCTGGTATGAATATTAAGGGGAACCCCACACCCAAATAAAATAAGGCGTGGGGCCCCCAGGCCCTATATACTCTGAACAGTAGTATACAGGCGGTCCCCGGGTTACAAACAAGACAGGGACTGTAGGTTTGTTCTTAAGTTGAATACGTTTGTAATTTGGAACAGGTACATTTTTTAAGTGTAGCTCCAGCCCAAAAATCTATTTTTAAGCTTTTTGGATAAAGTAGGGAAGGGTTATCATCACCCCTGTAACATTTTTTTTGCTGTCTGTGCCCCTGTTCAGAAGATTTCACCTCACTTTCTGTCCCAATGACAATTGGATTTTGAAAATTTGGGGTTATTAGGGAAACAAGGATTGGTGATAAAGCATCAGTGGAGGAGACACCTTTTTCCTATATTAACTCTTACAGGAGAGAATTTCCTTTCCTAGGGGTAGATTTCCTCTCACTTCCTGTTGTCTCCTTCCATTTGTAAGTCGGATGTTTGAAAATAGGGGACCGCCTGTATATATTATACGGCCTGCCCTATACACTCTGTGGAAAATTGGGCCTTAGGTGTTGGCAGTACCAAAACACTGTAAGTCCTCACAGTTACTCTTGGTCGGCACTGGAACGGGCCCTGCTGTGAAATATTATATCAAGAATTGTAATTACATGTCCCTGTTAAACAGGGGCAGAAATATTGGGCCTTAGGCGGTGGTGCCACAACACTGTAAAGCCTCACAGATACTCTTGTTGCGCTCAGGAAGGGGCCCTGCTGTGAAATATTCAATCAAATATTGTAGTTACAATACAGTGCAGCCGTAGTGCAGTTGCTACTACTTTTCTGGTGGTGTACACAGTACACAATACAGTGTAGTGTGGTGTTGCAAAACAAAATATACATCATGTCCAGAAGGCCACCAAGGAGAGGCAAACACTCACAGGCCACTAAAAGAGGGCAAGCAGGCTCTGTGTCTACAGTCAACAGTGCTGATCATGGACATAGTGCATCCTCTGCCGGTTGTCCTTTTTTTCTGCTGCTGGCCATGTTATTGAGCCTGAACACGCAGAAGAGTTGGTGGAGTGGATAACAAAGCTGTCCTCACCCTCCTCATCCTCTGTCACCCAGGCTCAGAGTAGTTTTCCTTCCTAAGAAGCTGCCATATATATCTTGTGTATATATATATATATATATATATATATATATATATATATATATATATATATATATATATATATATATACAAGACTATATGTATACATATATTAAATACACTGCAGCTAACTGAATCACCTGCCTACCAGAAGTATATTAGAAACAGTACACCAGGAACGGCTTGCAGTGAGATAAAGCTAAACTGTATGCAGTATATATATATATATATATACACGAGACTACCTGTATATATATATATTAAATACACTGCAGCTAACTGAATCACCTGCCTGCCTGAAGCATATTAGAAACAGTACACCAGGAAAACAGACTGCAGTCAGATATAGCTAAACTGGATACAGTGGATATATATATATATATATATATATATATATATATATATATATATATATATATATATATATATACAGGGGACTGTCTGTATATATATACCCTCCCCTCTAGATTGTAAGCTCTAATGAGTAGGGCCCTCTGATTCCTCCTGTATTGATTTGTATTGTAAGTGTACTGTCTGCCCTCATGTTGTAAAGCGCTGCGTAAACTGTTGGCGCTATATAAATCCTATTTAATAATAATAATATATATTAAATACACTGCAGCTAATTGAATAATCTGCCTGCCTGCCTGCTCAATCTAAATGACACTCTCTCTCCGTCCACGCCAACAACACACTACACGAGGCCGACGTGCAGGCAGCCTTATATAGTGTGGGGCGTGGACTTAGTCCCCCTGAGCCATGATTGGCAAAAGGCACCCCGCCTATGGCCAATTATGGATCTCTTAGCTGAGGGCGCTGTGATTGGCCAAAGCATGCAGGTCATGGTGCATGCTCTGGCCAATCATCATACAGCAATGCACTGCGCTCCCTCAATGCATTATGGGATGTTACGCGCCACTCGGATTTGGCGCGAACGGCCCATAATGTTCGGTTTTTGATGAACGGCGAACAGCCAATGCTCGAGTCGAACTCATGTTTGACCCAAACAGAAAGCTCATCCCTATTCAGGACATTTCATGCAGTATTCACTGTCTGCAGGAAGAACAATAAAAACACAATGAGCATATGGGTCAGAGTTTTCTGAGATAACAAATTGACTTGACTCACAGCTAGCCATCGGATTTCAGTACATTGTGGGAACATTAAAGAAAATATAATATATGACCTAAATATTTAATATTTAAATGTTATTATAGAGCAGGGAATCTCAACCAGGGTTCCAAGGAACTTTAGGGTTGCTCCAGAGGGTGCTCCTTCAAACAATGAGCAATTTCTTCTTCTCAGAGAAGTTCCCACTGACACCATTGATCTTTTTAACTTTCTGTAAGGGAGTAATACTTCCCAATGACCACAAGTGTAATGAGCATTTTTACCTACTGACCATCACACGAGTGTCAACATTTCCAACAAAGAGGAACCCTTGAAATTAGTTTCTAGTCTCAGGGAACCCCTGGTAAAAATGTCCAAATCTAGTGTGATGGCCAGTGGGAAGAATGATCCTTATGCTTGTGGTCATTGGGAAGAATTACCCCCTTACAGATAGGATATAAAAATCAATGGTTTTAGTGGGAACTTATCTGAGAGGTAGCAATCACTCATTGCACAAGGAACATCTAGCAACCTCTGGAGGAACCCTAGGATTCCATGGAACCCTGGCTGAGA
The DNA here is from genome assembly GCA_037952835.1 of Lithobates septentrionalis. Classification (NCBI taxonomy): domain Eukaryota; kingdom Metazoa; phylum Chordata; class Amphibia; order Anura; family Ranidae; genus Lithobates; species Lithobates septentrionalis. The sequence continues at coordinate 148,782 of JBBDGP010000851.1, read as the reverse complement.
AACCCTGCACTAATATATATCGTGAGTTGCAGCCGGCCTGTGTCCAGCGAAACCGGTCAGGTTTAGGAACAATACCAGACATCCACTTCCTCAATATGACTGTTTGGTAATCCAACAAGGGGCTGGAATGTCCAAGCACAGCAATATACTCTCCGTTGGAGAATGGAAACTGAGACTGCCACAGACAGAAGGATTGATAAGTATATTTACACATACCCTTTATATGGATTCTGGAGTATGGATATTGGTTTGGCTACAGGAATCTCCTGAACGTTGCATTTCATACAATAGAAGACTTTTATTGATAACTTCTATGCATGTGGAAGGTATTCTACCTATAGTGCGATGGAGGTCTCTAAAGTAGTATACAGTTATATTCTGGGACTCTTATGCAAATATGAACTGTTACTGATGGAGTTAACATTCATACTGGTATACGCCCTCAGCTCCAATTAATCAATCTCCTCTGGATAACTATACCTTTCGTGCTTCTTCCCTGGGGGGATGTAATTTGCACACCATTCAGGGACATTCATATGCTTTATTCAATTACCAAACCATGGATCCTCCATTCCATACATGAATTGATGGTCTTTTTGATGCTGTATCAGGTTTCCTTTGTGGACTATGTTATGTGGCTGCATAAGACGTATCTGGTGCTATATAGGTAAATATTTGTGGACAATTCTGTGTCTCAATTGTGACACTTTACCTACAGCAGTAACCTCTGCTCATTCCAAGAATAACTTACTAAGAAATACAAACTCTACCAGAAATGTTGGATATCTCTCCTTCCGGACTTAAGACACACTCATAGCAACATATATGAACTGAAGGTCCAAATGCTTTAGTGGTGCCGGGAATACAGGGATCAGAGCATCAAGATACCGGAACCTGAAATCAGATATTGTTATTATTATTTTTATTAAAGTGGTTGTATACCCTTCCATATATCCAGTGAAGTGACTGGACAGCCATTTAAAGTGCAGAATTTATAGTTCATCTGAGAGTTCAGAATAAAATGAGGCGGAGAGCTGAAATTACACACTGCAGATCTCAGTGAGGAGAGCTCTCAAAGCTGCTTTTAGGTAAGGAACCCCCCCCCCCCCCCTTCACACAGCTCACAGGAACAGAGTTAAGGCTGCCAATCTGTTGGCGGTCTCTCCCCTGTCACAATTTTTCTCTTGGTGTCAGGAAAACTTGTCAGAAGTCCTTAATGCTGATGGCAGAGGAAGAAGGCAGCAGACAAAAATGACACTTAGTTTTCTGGATTGAGAAAAAACAGAAACAATTAGACATACCCTGGCTCAAGTAAGATGCAAACAAAAAAAAAATAAAAATAAAAATCAATATAAAAAAGACACGAGACCTTATAGCCTTATAGCTCCAATTCAGTAAGGGGAAATAAGGAAAATCACAACTGATGTTGTAACAAAGCTTGCAGTGTCCACATCAGTATCTCCACTCCACCATAGATCTGTATTGAGAATAGTAGACTATTATGAAGCAAACACCACCCCTACAGGAGTCATCTATGTACATTAGTAGTAGACAGTAAGGCTCCATTCACACATGATCGCGGGTTGAATCGCTGCGATTCCACCCCGCAATTTCAAATAGCTGAAAAATGCAGTACGAGTTTGCAATGCAATTACTTCTAATGGTGCCCCAATCACGGGATGCATCCTGTCCAAAAGAAGTTCTGAAACTTCTTTTGGGCAAAAAGTCCCACAATTTTGTTTGCACGATTTTGCTGCTATTTGAGGCAAATCCAGCGATTTGCAGCCAATGCAAAATCGTGGGGCAGAATCACGCCGGTTCCGCCCCGCGATCATGTGTGAATGAAGCCCTACTAATCTGAAGCGAACATCATCCAAATGTCCCATACCTTTGTAGAAGGTGCCAACAAACACCCTCCCCCCCGCTTGGCCAGCCGCTGCTGTTAGCGGCGGGAAGAGTCGCTCTCCCTGTCATGGCTGGGCTTCTGATTTATAGGGCGTACACACGGTCGGACTTTGTTCGGACATTCCGACAACAAAATCCTAGGATTTTTTCCGACGGATGTTGGCTCAAACTTGTCTTGCATACACACGGTCACACAAAGTTGTCGGAAAATCCGATCGTTCTAAACGCGGTGACGTAAAACACGTACGCCGGGACCTTAAATGGGGCAGTGGCCAATAGCTTTCATCTCTTTATTTATTCTGAGCATGCGTGGCACTTTGTCCGTCGGATTTGTGTACACACGATCGGAATTTCCGACAACGGATTTTGTTGTCGGAAAATTTTATCTCCTGCTCTCCAACTTTGTGTGTCGGAAAATCCGATGGAAAATGTCCGATGGAGCCCACACACGGTCGGAATTTCCGACAACGCGCTCCGATCGGACATTTTTCATCGGAAAATCCGACCGTGTGTACGGGGCATAATTCTTCTATGCTCAATATCTCCAGTGTGTTCCTGCTGTGTTCCTGTGTATGACTTGGCCTGCCTGATGTCTCTTCTGATTTTTCCTTCAATGGTCAATATCTCCAGTGTGTTCCTGCTGTGTTCCTGTGTAGGGATGAGCCGAAGACCCCCCCCCAGTTCGGTTTCGCAGCAGAACTTGCGAACAGGCAAAAAATTTGTTCGAACTCGCGAACACCGTTAAAGTCTATGGGACACGAACATGAATAATCAAAAGTGCTCATTTTAAAGGCTTATATGCAAGTTATTGTCATAAAAAGTGTTTGGGGACCTGGGTCCTGCCCCAGGGGACATGGATCAATGCAAAAAGAAGCTTTAAAAACAGCCGTTTTTTCGGGAGCAGTGATTTTAATAATGCTTAAAGTGAAACAATAAAAGTGTAATATCCCTTTAAATTTCATACCTGGGGGGTGTCTATAGTATGCCTGTAAAGGGGCGCATGCTTCCCGTGTTTAGAACAGTCTGACAGCAAAATGACATTTCAAAGGAAAAAAAGTCATTTAAAACTACTTGCGGCTATTAATAAATTGTCGGTCCGACAATACACATAAAAGTTCATTGATAAAAACGGCATGGGATTTCCCCACAGGGGAACCCCGAACCAAAATTTTTAAAAAATGCATGGGGGTCCCCCTAAATTCCATACCAGGCCCTTCAGGTCTGGTATGGATATTAAGTGGAACCCCGCGCCAAACTGAAATAAAAAAATGGTGTGGGGTTAACCCTAAATTCCATACCAGGCCCTTCTGGTCTGGTATGAAAATTAAGGGGAACCCTGTGCCAAAATTTAAAAAAAATGGCGTGGGGTCCCCCCAAAAATCCATACCAGACCCTTATCCTAGCACAAAAACTGGCAGGCCGCAGGAAAAAAGGGGGGATGAGAGAGTGGACCCCCTCCGGAACCGTACCAGGCCACATGCCCTCAACATTGGAAGGGTGCTTTGAGGTAGCCCCCCAAAGCACCTTGTCCCCATGTTGATGGGGAGAAGGGCCTCATCCCCACAACCCTTGGCTGGGGGGGTCTGCAGGTGGGGGGCTTATCGGAATCTGAAAGCCCCCATTAACAAGGGGACCCCCAGATCCCAGCCCCCCATGTGAGTTGGTAATGGGGTACAAATGTACCCTTACCATTTCACAAAAAAGTGTCAAAAAGGTTAAAAAACACAAGAGACGAGAGTGCACATGCGCGCAAGCTCCAAGATGGACGCCTGATCCGGGAGCTCCACTGCACCTCTGCCCTACGAGCCTCTCAACAGCTGCAGCACCCTGGGAAAGAACCCCCTTTAGCCTATCCGAACTTGGGACTCCTCCGGGACCCCCCCTGGATGTTTATTTCGGCTGCCAGGCGTGATCTGGGGCCGTAATTCAACCGAGCAGGCCGCGGAGGATGTACCAAAATGGCCGCCGGCATCTCCTCAGCACAGCAACATGCGGCCTACGGGAAGAAACACCAGTAATTCAGGCAAGTGTTTGCTCCAGCCACGCTGGCCTTCTCCCAAGTGGTCCAGGGAGCCTCTCAATGCTGTCCAGCTCCCTCCCCAGCTTCCACAGAGTCCCTAATTAATAGAACACTGGAGGATTACAATCTATCCCCTGCAGGGCCTGCTCCTTCAACATACCAGGCTGACTTTTCTCCCTGCCAACAGGACCATGATCTTTCATCAGCACAGGGGGACCTCTTCCAGAAATTCTCTGCCTTACTGGAGAGGGGCCTGGCTAACACAGCTGTCCAGATCACCAGAGACATTACATCTGACTTTGCCAACCTCGGCTCCAGAATGGAAGTTATAGAAACCAAACTGGATATCACTGTATCCCACACCAACCAGAATGCGACCCACATACAGGTCCTCCAGGACCAACTGGCCACAGCCCTGGCCAGGATAGATGACCTTGAGAACAGGTCAAGAAGATATAATTTCCGAGTCAGAGGCTTGCCCGAAACTATCAAGGATATTTCCTCCGCAATTCAAGACATCATCAAGGAGCTGATCCCAAACATGCCCCCCCCCCCCATCGTCTAGAACTAGCTAGGGCCCATAGAGCCCTTGGTCCCCCCAGAAGGGACGGATCCCCAAGGGACATCATCGTCAAACCCCACTTTTGGGCGGTAAAGGAGGAGGTGATGAGGCAATCTCGCCTCAAACAGCAAGTTTTATGCAGAGGTCACCATATTCAAATTTTCGTGGACTTGGCCCCCTCGACCATCCAAAAGAGACGGTCCCTTAAACCGCTCCTATTGGTTTTATCCCAACATGACAGAAAATACCGTTGGAACTTCCCCTTCGGAGTTAAGTTTTCCATCCAAGACAAAGCTTACTCCTTCTCCTCCCTTCTAGAAGGAGAGAAACTATTCCTTCACCTTAAGTTGATTTCCCAGAAAGCACCCATGGACCTCACCGCGGCTCCAGGAGGATCCACCAAACGACAAACACCGGCGAGCCCAGTCTCCCCTCTCTGGAACAAAGGCAAATCCAAGAAATCAAAAGAGTGCCGACCACCATAAGACGCTCTCGGGGACTCTTTCATCCTTCTAGCCCTCAACAGGGCCTCCCACTTAGGGAAACATACCCCCCTGTCGCTGGAGCCCAGGGCTCCATTCTACTCCCGTGTTGCCAATCGTTGGCCTATTGAAGTTTCAAATTTTAGTTCTCCTTTTTTCACAAGTCCTCCCACATCACTGCCAGTCTGTTTTCTGGCCTAAAGTCTAATTGTCAAGGCCCCAACCCCAAATTGTATCAGAGAGGAAAGACGGAATGTGATTTTGCGGCTTTCAACAGACTCTCCCTTAAACGGTGCCTTCCTGGTCACCCTACCATCACCTGGAAGATCATCCTACAGAGCGGACAAACAGGGAAACTATTGATCTTAGGAATCTTTGTCAGATTACATCACTGGTCTTCAAACCTGGAGACAGCACCGCTATCAAAATGATGACATCACTTGCGGGACCTCCGTGTTCCCTACCTCCCTGAATCGGAGGGATAGGGCTCCAGACATTGATCCCTGCAGCAGAACACCCAACATACCGGGCCCCAAACCCTGAGAGAGCCTTTTATATTCCTTATGATTGGTAGGACAAGTTGGTAAATTGCTGAGTTAGATTACTGTTCTAAATGTATCTTTTGTGTAAGGGCCAGGGGTACCACCCCTGCACATTCACTCATTCCACAGATGAGGTTTTTTCACTCCTCAGTGGCATGAGTCTTCGGGACCCTCCCAGAGGCTTCCGAAGCCATATTGCGGACGCCAGATGGGGTTTTGCCCCAACGTCCATCCTCACTCTTCCTAGAAGACGCCGTTTTTTATTTTATATTTTATTCTTCTTCTCCTCTCTCCTTCCTAACCTCTTCTTTCTTTTGAGCCGCTCGGCAGGTCTCGCAAAGCTTCTAACAACAACTCCGATCCCTTCGAAGTTATCCCAATGGACAGAGCCCAGGCCGATCAGTCTTCCACGGGTAAGTGATGTACTCCGCAGCAGCATTCCACCCCTCTGATTCAATGGCAGTAAAACACACGACCTTTAAAGACCTTAGAGTGGCCTCTCATAATGCTCAGGGTTTGAACTCGACTAAGAAACGTAGAATGGCTTTTGAAAACTACAAAACCCTGAAGATAGATATAATATTAGTACAAGAGACTCATTTCCCGATCCGATACAGCCCCAAATTCCTCCACGCAAATTATCCCACATTCTACATAGCGAATGCTAATAAAACCAAAGGAGTAGCTGTGCTATTCTCTAAAAACAGTAAGTTCTGTTACATTTCAGACCATAAAGACCCCGAAGGTAGATATATCCTTGTGAAAGGCACGATTGAGGGAAATATTTACTCTATAATTTCCTATTATGCCCCCAATAAAGGACAAACCGCATTCTTCCAATCTCTCCTTATGCCCCTAGTGGAAGGCAAGGTAATCTTTGGAAGTGACTCAAATATAGCCTTCGATCAGGGGCTTGACAAAACTAGGCCCCCCAAAGCCCAACTGACGCCCCCCACCAAGATTGCTTGAACATAGCGAAAGCCCTTCACGTGCATGGACTAATTGACATATGGAGGGAAATGAATCCCTCAAAAAGGGACTATACCCACTTTTCAGCTCCTCATCAGTCATATGCAAGAATAGACCATATACTGGTTCCTTCCTCCCTTATCCCATCTACATATAAGGCGAACATAATTGACTCGGCTTCGTCAGACCACTCCATAGTTCTACTTTATATGCAAAAAGCCTTCTCCATGCCTTCAGGCTCCCATTGGCGCCTAAACGAATCCATTCTGAGTGACCCTATTAAAACATCCGAATTAGAAAAGTCACTAAAGGAATACTTCCTTATCAACAACATAGAAGATATCTCCCCCGAGACCCACAAAGCCACCATCAGGGGTAAAATTATTATTATGGCTACTCAAATAAAGAGAGAGAGACTAATAGATATCCAAAAACTAGAAAAGAGCTTTGCCGCTCTAAAACTCAGACATAAGAAAAACCCCTCTAAAACCCTTCTAGCACAACTGGACGAAACTAGGCTTGAATTGAATTTAGCTCTCACGGTAAAAGCGGAGAAGCATATCCGCTGGAGTGGAGCTAGATTCTACCATCAAAAAGACAAAATTGGTACAATGTTGGCTTCTAAATTGTCTCCACGTCCATGGTCTCACTGTATTCCCAGAATTCCCGGCTGACCCCAACAAGGTATTGGAGGCCTTCAGGGACTTCTACACCAACCTGTATGCCAAACCCACCAAGAATAGGGATTCTTTCCATTAGCATCACTTTTGGGGGATCATAGGGAGATTATGGAGGCTAGCATATCAGTTGAGGAAATAAAGGAGGTAGTTAAAAATCTAAAAACAGGCTCCGCCCCTGGTCCCGACGGTTTATCAGTGCCATACTACAAGGCTTTCGTGGACACGCTAGCTCCCCACATGGCTAAATTCTTTAACATGAAAGCTCTAGGATCCCCCTTAGACCCTCATCTTAATGCAGCCTACGTTTCTATAATTCCCAAACCCAATAAAAATCCTGAAGCAATTGAAAATTATAGACCAATCTCCCTCATAAATAATGACCTCAAAATATTAACAAAAATAATGGCCAACCGTCTCTCTTCCTTTATTAGCCAATACGTCCATAAGGACCAGGTTGGGTTCATACCAGAGAGGCAGGGGCCTGATCAAATTAGAAGGGCCATTGATTTAGTCTCCCTTCTACATTCAGGATGGGACGACGGCCCCAAACAGGAAGGGATGTTGTTATCTTTAGACCTGGTGTCAGGTCTAAGGGTTAACTATGGCAAGTCCCATGCCCTCAACGTCTCTCTGAAACCGGCCATAGTAGAATCGTTAAAAAAGTCATTTAAGTTTAAATGGAACTAATCATCACTAGAGTATCTAGGGATTCATCTCACCGCCAAAATTGACCAACTATACTCAGTCAACTTCCCGCCCACATATAAGAAACTGGAATCAGAGCTAAAGTCTTGGGGCAGCAAGGAGCTTTCCTGGCTAGGGAAGATCCATTCAATTAAAATGACACTCCTCCCCAGACTACTATATTTATTTAGAGCTTTACCGAGTATCTTTAAGAAAGATCACTTACAATCTCTACAAAGGAAAATCAACAAGTTTATCTGAGGAGGAAAGGGTCATAGACTTCCAAATAACACTCTTTACAGGTTGCGGACACAAGGGGGCCTAGGGTTACCAAGACTTTTCTGGTATTACCAGGCAGCAAGAATCTCCCAACTCTCGACTGTTTTTTCCAGGACAGAAAAACCAGATTGGATCCAAATCGAAAGACAGTCAGTCCCTAATCATACTCTTGACTATTTACTATGGATCCCCTCCAAGGACAGACCCCCAATACTCTCACCAATCCTCTCACAATTCATGTCCATTTGGGACAAAATAATGACTCCACCTTCATTAACATCTAAATGCCGTCCTCTGGCACATATCTTTAATAAGACTTCATTACAGGTCTAAACATACTTTCCTTCAAATGATGGTTGGACAAGGGGCTGTATCGGATTGGTCACTTCTTAAAAGCAACAGGCCCATTAACTTTAAAATTTTGTCAGAAACAATTAGACATCCCCAGGGAGGAACACTTTAGGCTTCTCCAAATCCAACACTTCCTACACAAAATATGGGTAGAGAAACCCATCCCGTCTAGGTTCACACCTTACGCATCATGGATAGGTCAAGCCACTAATCAGAGGGGTGGAATTTCTGTCATATACCAATCTTTGGCTCAAACGGCAGACAAAACCCCATATATGTCCGCTTGGGAGAGAGATCTCCAAATCCAATGCGACCTGGACAAATGGCAGATATCTGTCAGGCTAGAGCATATAACAGGTAACAGTTCAGGTGTTCTGATTATGCAAAGAGTTCAAAGAACAAGAGCACATACCATGAGCAGGTCTGAGCAGAGCAGGTCAGCTGGGACTTGTAGTTCACCGCTGTAGATGTAGTTAGATGTTTGCTGGACCTTGTAGTTCACCGCTGCAGATGAGGATTGATGGTATCTGGTGTTTGTAGTTCACCGCTGCAGGTGGAGGATAGATGTCTGGTGCTTGTAGTTCACCGCTGCAGATGAAGGTACTAGTGGTATCAGGCAAAAACGTAGTCTAGGCAAGCTGGGTCATACACAGGAAGATCAGAGTCCAAACGGTACCGAATCAGAAGCAAGCAAACAGGGTCAAACGAGCCGGGTCATACACGAAATACACAGAGCAGATATCAACTGGATCAAACACAAGGTAAACTCTAACACGAGCAATGATTGAATGCTGATGCAAGTTTTTTAAAGGTGAGCTGGCCAATCATTGTTGTTTCCCAGGTAAAGGCTGTGTCAGGTAAGTTGTGCTGGGTCCTAAAGGGATCCTAGTACTGACAGTACCCCCCCTTTCTCGAGGGGTTGCTCCTGCACCCCCAGGCTTACTTGGATAACGAAGATGAAACTTCTTCTTAAGTCGGTCAGCATGAAGATCACGAGCTGGGACCCAAGATCGATCCTCTGGGCCGAAACATTTCCAATGAACGAGATATTGTAAGGAATTGCGCACTCATCTGGAATCAAGAATAAATGCCACTTCATATTCCTGACTGTCCAACACATCCACAGGTTCTGGTTCATTTACTTGGAGGCTGGAATGAACAGGTTTCAACAATGAAACATGAAAGACATTTGGAATGCGCATGGATGGGGGGAGTTTTAATCTATAGGATACAGGACTAACAATCTCCGAAATTTCATAGGGCCTGATGAATTTTGGGCCAAGTTTTTTAGATGGAACATGCAGGGACAGATACCTGGATGATAGCCACACTTTGTCACCAACTTTATATCCTGGTGCCTTTGAGTGCCTCTTGTCCGCCATTTTCTTAAAAGCCAGCACAGAGCGAGAAATAGCATGATTAACATCGGACCAGATTTTGGAGAAATTTTCTATTGTGGTGTTGGCATCTGGCACATCAGAGGGTGGAAGATCAAAGGAGCACACACGAGGATGCAACCCGTAAACACAGAAGAAAGGAGAGGTCCCTGTAGATGTGCTGGCACAGTTATTAAAGGCAAACTCTGCCCATGGCAGGACGTTGACCCACTCCACCTCATCATTGGCCATCAGACAACGTACCATCTTCTCTAGAGTCTGATTAGTCCTTTCTGTTTGGCCGTTTGTCTCAGGATGATACGCTGAAGAATATAATAACTTAATCCCCAGCTGAGAGCAAAGGGCCTTCCAAAACTGGGCTATAAACTGAGAGCCACGGTCTGAGACAATGTGGATTGGTGCCCCATGGAGCCTGAAAACATGTTTAATGAATAAAGATGCCAGTTCTTTAGCAGATGGAAGTTTCGGAAGCGGAACAAAGTGGACCATTTTACTGAACCTGTCTACCACCACCCAGATCGTGGAACATCCCTGGGACGGAGGCAAGTCAGTGATAAAGTCCATAGATAAATGGGTCCAGGGACAGGTAGGTATTGGTAGAGGACGTAGGAGACCAGGCAGCTTTGAGGTACTGCTCTTGCTTCTGGCACAAACTTCACAGGCCTGGACAAAGGCTAACACATCCTGCCTAATCGATGGCCACCAGAGGTTGCGAGAGATAATCTCAAAAGTTTGTCTAAACCCCGGATGTGCTGCAGGTTTTGATGTATGTACCTGCTGCAATACCTGCAAACGAAGAGCCAGGGGCACAAAAAGCATACCGGAGGGAGTGGAGGGAGGGGCTTCAGCCTGTGCAGGTAACAAGGCCTCAGAGATGTCAGTCTGGGTGAAAGCCAAAATCCTATCCTCAGAGATAATGGGTTGTGGAGGAAGCGGAGGAGGAGACTCTGAAAGAAAGCTGCGAGACAAGGCGTCAGCCTTAATGTTTCTTGGTCCTGGTAAATATGAAATTGTGAAGTCAAATCTGGAGAAGAACAATGACCACCTGGCTTGACGTGAGTTCAGTCTTTTAGCAGAACGGATGTATTCAAGGTTTTTGTGGTCAGTCAGAACTATGAATGGATAGCGAGCTCCCTCCAGCCAATCTCTCCATTCCTCCAAAGCGAGCTTTATGGCTATAAGTTCTCTGTTGCCTATATCATAATTGCGCTCTGCTGGGGAATATTTCTGAGACAAGAAGGCACAGGGGTGGATGGCGGCATTTACAGGATCCATTTGTGACAAAAGCGCCCCCACCCCTACTTCAGATGCATCTACCTCCACAATAAAAGGTAGCTCAGGAACAGGATGGCGTAGGATTGGTGCAGAGGTAAAGGCTTTCTTTAACTGAGTGAAGGCTGCCTGGGCTTCAGTAGTCCATTTAAAGGTAGTCAGAGTCTTCCTGGTGAGAGAGGTGATGGGATGTGCAATGGTGACAAAGTTCTTAATGAATTTTCGATAGAAATTTGCAAAGCCCAGGAAGTGCTGAACTGCCTTCCGGTCTGAAGGTGGTGCCCAGTCTAAAATGGCTTGAATCTTGGCTGGATCCATGGTGAGGCCTGTGTCAGAAATTAGGTAGCCTAGGAAAGGTACTTGTTTAACATGGAATGAACATTTCTCAGGGTACTTGTTTAACATGGAATGAACATTTCTCAGGCTTTACAAAAAGGGAGTGAGTCTTTAATCGGGCCAATACTGAGCAGACATGTTTCTGATGTGTTTCAAGATTGGGAGAATATATCAAAATGTCGTCTAAATATACAAGCATGAAGCGACCCAACATGTCACGGAAAATGTCATTCATAAAGTTCTGAAAGACAGCTGGTGCATTTCTGAGACCGAAAGGCATGACAAGACATTCATAATGACCATCCTTGGTGTTAAAGGCTGTCTTCCACTCGTCGCCTGCACGTATGCGCACCAGATTATAGGCTCCCCTTAAGTCCAGTTTGGAGAAGATTTTGGCTCCCTGGATTTGAGAGAACAATTCTGTGATGAGAGGAAGAGGATACCGATTGGTAACAGTTATTTTATTTAGACCTCTGTAATCAACACAAAGTTTCAGTCCCCCATCCTTCTTTGGGACAAAGAAGCATCCTGCTCCTGCGGGAGAAGTGGAGGGACGGATGAAACCCTTAGCTAGGTTTTCCTGGATGTATTCTTGCAAGGCAAGATTCTCTGGCTCAGACAGTGGAAAGACTCTCCCTCGAGGAGGTGTAGTGTCAGGCAAGAGGTCAATGGGACAATCATAACTGCGATGAGGTGGTAAAGTGTCAGCAATCCCTTTAGAAAACACATCCCAAAAGTCCTTATAACAAAGTGGAATCTGTTCCATTCCCACTTGACAGGTAGCCAGTCGAACAGGGTGCTGGATGCAGTTCTTTTTACACTGATTGGACCAAGCCAGAATATTTCCTGTTCGCCAGTCAATTACAGGATTGTGCTTCTGAAGCCAAGGAAGGCCTAGGATCAAAGGAGTGGATGGAGAGTCAATGACAAGACATGAAGTCTTCTCCCAATGCAAAGCCCCCAATTGTAACTGGAAAGGCTTGGTGGCTTGGAGCACTAGATCTTGTGAGAGAGGACGATTATCCACGGAAATCAGCAATCTAGAGCATGAGTTTCCAAGGACAAAGAGGTAATCAGAGTCTTATCAATAAAATTCTCAGCGGCTCCAGAATCTACCAAGGCCAGCAGTTCATGAGCCCCTGTCCCAAAGTGAATGACAGCGGGTAAAAGAATATGATTGTCCCCCTGGGGAGATGAGAGCAGACCTAAGGTAACCTCCCCGCAATTACCTAGGTCCTGGAGTTTCCCGGACGTGTAGGGCATGAACGGAGCATATGACCCTTGAGGCCACAATACAAGCAGAGTCCCATGTTACGCCGGCGCGTGTGTTCCTGGGCAGATAACCGGGTGGAGCCTAACTGCATGGGTTCTTCCTCAGATTTGGCACTGGAGGTGGAATAGTCAGGCGGCAAGGGAGGTATATAGTTTGCCACAGCTGTAGTTTGTTCTCGTCTCCTCTCTCGCTGGCGGCGGTCAATTCTAATGGCTAGACTCATAGCCTCCTCCAGTGAGGCTGGGTAGGAGAAGTTGACCAGAGCATCCTTAATTGCATCTGAAAGGCCCATTCTAAACTGGCTGCGGAGTGCTGCATCATTCCAGCCAGATTCCGGGGCCCACCTGCGAAACTCTGAGCAATACATTTCAGCTGTGGTAGTTCCTTGCTTTAAGTTATGCAGGGTTGATTCTGCAGTAGCAGCACGATCTGGATCATCATAAAGCAACCCTAGGGCTTCAAAGAAGGCATCTACTGTTAGCAAGGCTGGATGGTTTGGTTCCAGGTTAAAGGCCCAAGCCTGGGGGTCACCCTGTAGTAGAGAGATAATGATTTGAACCCTCTGAGTTTCAGGGCCAGAGGAGGATGGCCTTAACTTGAAATATAATTTGCAGCTGTTTTTAAAGTTGCAAAACCCTTTACGGTCACCAGAAAACCGGTCAGGCAAAGGAATTTTTGGCTCAGATCGAGTTTTTGTAGCAGTGCTAATAGAAGGAGATTGCGCCTTGGTGAGCTCTGTGGCCATTTCCTGAACTTGATGGGATAAGCGCCAAAGTTCCTGTGCAAACAACTGAGCCTGCTCAGGATCCATGATAGGTTTCCTTTATTATGTATGGCTCGTGTTAATGTCAGGCTAGAGCATATAACAGGTAACAGTTCAGGTGTTCTGATTATGCAAAGAGTTCAAAGAACAAGAGCACATACCATGAGCAGGTCTGAGCAGAGCAGGTCAGCTGGGACTTGTAGTTCACCGCTGTAGATGTAGGTAGATGTTTGCTGGACCTTGTAGTTCACCGCTGCAGATGAGGATTGATGGTGTCTGGTGTTTGTAGTTCACCGCTGCAGGTGAGGATAGATGTCTGGTGCTTGTAGTTCACCGCTGCAGATGAAGGTACTAGTGGTATCAGGCAAAAATGTAGTCTAGGCAAGCTGGGTCATACACAGGAAGATCAGAGTCCAAACGGTACCGAATCAGAAGCAAGCAAACAGGGTCAAACGAGCCGGGTCATACACGAAATACACAGAGCAGATATCAACTGGATCAAACACAAGGTAAACTCTAACACGAGCAATGATTGAATGCTGATGCAAGTTTTTTAAAGGTGAGCTGGCCAATCATTGTTGTTTCCCAGGTAAAGGCTGTGTCAGGTGAGTTGTGCTGGGTCCTAAAGGGATCCTAGTACTGACAATATCCTTCTCCAGAGCCTATAAGGGGATTAAAAATATTTCCCTAATAGAAGCAAATATTAAAGTGATGACCAGGTGGTATCTCACACCTTCTAAATTATCCTACATGTTCCCCTCTGTGGATCCATGGTGTTTCAGGGGTTGTGAACTGAATGGCTCTATGGCCCACATATGGTGGGAATGCCCTAAAATTAGGTCTTTCTGGAGGAGGATATTCTCTCTGATTCATAAAGTAATGGGGCAACAGATCCCCATAACTCCTGCAATGGCCCTCTTGAATGACAATATCCCAGGCGTTTCTAAAGGATCACACAAATTAACCCAATTCATTCTCCTAGGCGCCAAACTAACGACTGCTAAGGTCTGGAAACAGCCCAAGGTCTCTTTTATTGCCACCAAGCGGAAAATCTCCTGGATGATGTCTCAGGGAAATTGACCAGTATTCTGTTAAACTCCAGAGAAATGTTTGAATCAACCTGGGAACCCTGGGCTAATCACATAGGTCTCTCTCTCATCCCTGAGATACAAATTAACCAAGATATTGTCAACAAGATTGCTCCTTCGTGAGGCTTGCTGAGTGGCTCTCTGACCCCTTCCCTCTCTCCCCCTTCTATATTCTTTTTGTTTCTTTTCTCCTGTTTTGTTTTGCTGGATGTAAATTGTCGGCGAACAGATATCTCACCCAATCTGTTACTGCAATTCAAAGGCGCCCATTTCCAAAGGTCAAAACCTCCCTCAGGAGCCTATGGGACAACCGAAAATGCAACACTTGTTTTCTGGGGTACTCTTTTATCGTCAATAGTCCTTGATGTGCTTCAGGGGCCTTGGGGGGGCTTCCTGGGCACAGATTGATCCCAATAGGGGTACCGGGGGGTCTACTGGGGCAACTTTAGCGTAGATTGGCATAGACCGAGTACCAAGAATCCCATAGAATCTATTGGTTCATTGGATCTTAATAATTTTGGAGGTGCCATAATCCTTAGTCATTGCATGTACCCATTTTATGCACATTAGAAAAATCTTTTTTTAAGATAGGTATTGTTGCATTATTGTTTCTTTTTTTTCTTCTTTTGTTGTCTCTATGCAATGTCTGTACTTGATACCGCTTTGTTTAAAATTCAATAAAAAACTTTGAAAGAAAAACACAAGAGACAGAAGCATCCGAATGAACAAAAGACTATTTGACAAATTTTTTTTAAAACAAATTTTCTCAAAGAACAAAAATTCGAAAGAATGAAAATTTGAAAATCAGAGAGTCAGAAAATCTGAAAGCATGAAAAACATTCGGATAATTTCATTGTTCGTATTTTCTATTATATAAAAATTATTAACCATTATAATAGTTTTTTTTATTATTATTATTTAATAATAATATGAATAATATGAATAATAAAAACTATAATAATAGTTATAAACGCAATAAATTATAGGTATTGGAATTTCCTTTCAAAATTGGTTAACTGTTAGTGAATGTAACGAATACAAATTTATCTGAAATTATCCAAAAAAAGAATACCGCATCTAAACGGATGGAACGTAATGAATACGAATGAATCTGAAGTTACGAATTATCGAAATAAAAAATGTTGATCACAACCGATAAATGGAAAAAAAAAGAAACGAAAGCTAAAAAAAATAAATTTATATAAATTTATATAAATTTTTCGGCAGTGCACATGTCTACTTTTCATGAACAGGCGCATTGGCTGGAACACTGTATATCTTAAAATAAGGCTAAATAATCCCTATAAATGCTCATTATGAACCTCCTCAGCAAACAATATAAACATAAAACAATGAAGTGATTTCTTACTTTGCCTCTTTTGCAGAAGATGGGATGACTCATATTGATAAATGTTTCAGGCACAAAATCTGGATCTTTAATAACCAAAATTGGGGTATGATAAAAAGCTGCATTGCTAACAGACACCCAGCTTTGGAAAACAAGATCGGCGGTTGGAATGTCTTTTCTCTCGGTAAAGTAGATCTTGTCTTTGTTTGAGTCCGTGTAATGAACATTTCTCACATACATGTGCAGCTTTTCATGGAAGATGGAAATACACAGATAACCATACATTTATAAGAGTTCTAAAATTATATTCTGCTTAAAAAAATACAAAAATTAGTTAGATTCAAGTTACCAGGTGGACTTTCTATAAATGTGAATAGGAATGAATGAATCAGGAGAATCACGTATTCTTCACTTTTTGATTCTATTTAAAAGCTGTCTTCCACTTACAAATTCCAATTAAATTGTAAGCTCCCAGTAAATCCAATTTGGTGAAAATTTGAGCTCCCTGAATATGGCTAAAGAGCTCAGTAATGAGTGGTAGGGGGCACTTATTAGGAATAGTGATCTTCTTCAGGCCATGGTAATCGATACAAGAACGTAAGGATCCATCTTTCTTCTCAACAAAAAAAGAACCCGGCCCGGCAGGATGGGTGAATTAATCCCCTTCTCCAAATTTGAACATAGATTTTCATGTCCTGGGTCTCAGGTAGTGACAGAGGGTAAATCTGGCCTCTAGGAGGGGTAATGTTAGGCAGGAGGTCTATTGGACAATCAAAAATATAATGTTTGGGGGTTCTAAGTCATTTTCTAGCAAAAAAAAATGATTTTAACTTGTAAACAACAAGCATCAAAAAGAGGCCCGGTCCTTAAAGGGGTTGTAAACCCTCGTGTTTTTTTACCTTAATGCAGCCTATGCATTAAGGTGAAAAAACTTCTGACAGTGATCGTCCCCCCCAGCCCCCCCATTTCACTCACCTGAGCCCCTCGTTCCCTCGGCAGAGGCGCACTGTACCTCTCTGCCCGGGGGTTCTGGGCTCTTGATTGGATAGGTTAATAGCAGCGCAGCCATTGGCTCCCGCTGCTGTCAATCAAACCCAATGACGTGGGCTCTGGGGGGCGGGGCCGAGTCCAGAATTCTGTGTCTATGCACGCAAATGCACCCACAAGGTAACCCCCCGGAAGAGCGCTTTTCCCGGGGGACCCCAGAAGATGATGATCAGGGCCACACTGTGCAAAATGAACTACACAGTGGAGGTAAGTATGATATGTTTGTTATTTAAAAAAAAAAAAAACTAAGGTTTACAATCACTTTAAGTGGTTAATCACCTTGCAGGTGGACAGACAGACAAAGATAGTGCCATAGCCAAAACCCGGATGCTGGAATTTGGGGCAGGAGCACTAGGTGCTCCTGAAAGAGCCAGGCCTTCTCGTCCACATCAGTGCCTGACCTCACAAATGCTCTTCTGGAAGAATGATCAAACATCCCCATAGACACACTCCTAAACCTTGTGTACAGCCTTCCCAGAAGAGATGAAGCTGTTATAGCTGCAAAGGGTGGGCCGACTCCATATTAAACCCTACGGAGGAAGACTGGGATGTCATTAAAGTTCATGTGTGTGTAAAGGCAGGCGTCCCAATACTTTTAGTAATATAGGGTAGGTGGCTCCATATATATATATATATATATATATATATATATATATATATATATATATATATATATATATATATACAGTATATAAATATACATGAAATATACTATATATGAATCTGGACTATTTGAATGTAGCTCTTAACATGGTGTACACAAAGAAATTAGTAAGAGAAAAAATCAAAAAGGACAAAAAGTCTAATCACCCCCCTTGCCCCTTATTTTAAAGACCAACCATTTATTTTTTTATCTTTAAAACTGTAGAAGAAAACCCTACATTTTGGTGACTGCAGTTTTCCTGACCACACTGGCAGTGAGAGGGAGGACAGAGATAGTAGTCCATCTCACATACAGGTGAAACTCGAAAAATTTGAATATCGTGTAAAAGTCCATTTATTTCACTAATGCAACTTAAAAGGTGAAACTAATACATGAGATAGACTGATTACATGCAAAAGCAAGATAGTTCAAGCCGTGATTTGTCATTATTGTGATGATTATGGCTTACAGCTCATGAAAACCCCAAATCCACAATCTCAGAAAATTAGAATATTGTGAAAAGGTGGAATATTCTAGGCCCAAAGTGTCCCAATCTAATCAGCTAATTAAGCCATAACACCTGCAAAGGGTTCCTGAGCCTTTAAATGGTCTCTCAGTCGGGTTCAGTAGGAATCACAATCACAGGAAAGACTGCTGACCTGACAGTTGTGCAGAAAACCATCATTGACGCCCTCCATAAGGAGGGAAAGCTTCAAAAGGTAATTGCAAAAGAAGTTGGATGTTCCCAAAGTACTGTATCAAAGCACATTAATAGAAAGTTATGTGGAAGGGAAAAGTGTGGAAGAAAAAGGTGCACAAGCAGCCGGGATGACGGCAGCCTGGAGAGGATTGTCAGGAAAAGACCATTCAAAAGTGTTGGGGACTTTCACAAGGAGTGGACTGAGGCTGGAGTCAGAGCATCAAGAGCCACCACACACAGACGGATCCTGGACATGGGCTTTAACTGTCGTATTCCTCTTGTCAAGCCACTCCTGAACAACAAACAACGTCAGAAGCGTCTTACCTGGGCTAAAGAAAAACACACCTGGTCTGGTGCTCAGTGGTCCAAAGTCCTCTTTTCTGATGAGAGCAAATTTTGCATCTCATTTGGAAACCAAGGACCCAGAGTATGGAGGAAGAATGGAGAGGCACACACTGCAAGATGCTTGAAGTCCAGTGTGAAGTTTCCACATTATGTGTTGATTTGGGGAGCCGTGTCATCTGCTGGTGTTGGTCCACTGTGCTTCATTAAGTCCAGGGTCAACGCAGCCGTCTACCAGGAGATTTTGGAGCACTTCATGCTTCCTTCTGCAGACAAGCTCTATGGGGATGCTGACTTCATTTTCCAGCAGGACTTGGCACCTGCCCACACTGCCAAAAGCACCAAAACCTGGTTCAATGACTGTGGGATTACTGTGCTTGATTGGCCAGCAAACTTGTCTGACCTGAACCCCATAGAGAATCTATGGGGTATTACCAAGAGAAAGATGAGGGACATGAGACTGAACAATGCAGAAGAGCTGAAATCCGCTATTGAAGCATCCTGGTCTTCCATAACACCTCAGCAGTGCCACAGGCTGATAGCTTCCATGCCACGCCGCATTGAGACAGTAATTGCTGCAAAAGGGGCCCAAACCAAGTACTGAGTACATATGCAAGCTTATACTTTTCAGAGGTCCGATATTGTTCTATGTACAATCCTTGTTTTATTGATTGCATGTAATATTCTAATTTTCTGACATTGTGGATTTGGGGTTTTCATGAGATGTAAGCCATAATCATCACGATTATGACAAATCACGGCTTGAACTATCTTGCTTTGTATGTAATGAGTCCATCTCATATATTAGTTTCACCTTTTATGTTGCATTAGTGAAATAAATTGACTTTTGCACGATATTCTAATTTTTCGAGTTTCACCTGTAATTATTGTAAATTGCTAGGATAGGATCGTAGTCGTATAAACACTTATTATCCAACTTACAATGTGCTGGAGTCCACTGGGCTCAGATGTCTTTTTCTCCATGTACATTCCGTGTAGAGCATGGGCCAGAACATTTACAGCCTTGTATGCATAGGTGGGCAGAGCTGTATAAGAAGAAAACATCGCTGAAAGATCTTTTGTATCCTTACAACGTTTTGCAGAAAACCCATAGAGGGACTGAAAATAGACATTTTTGCGTTGGTTTGGACAGAGGCAGCCAAACCCATGAATCCAAATATCTTCCAGTATCGGGTCCTTGAAGCAGCTGTAGAAGGAAACACCATCCTCATACACATTGAGGCCTATTCTTTTGTTTTGTGCCCATAAAAACAATAAGCTGCAGTTGATTGGTGTATAGTTCACATTATATATACTACTTAGTTTAGTCCACAATGGTGGAAGAATAAATGTGATCTTTTCCATAACAGCGGGTATGTTTGAAGCCAAATAAAAAAAGTTAACTGTGAAAGTTCCACACATTATGACCACCTTAGCCTCCGATCTACTAATAATTCTTACTTTTTGAGTAAGCTGCATAATATCTGGAGTGATCTGAATGATATAATCTATGCAGATCCCATGTTGGCTCATCATCCTACTCAGTTCCTGGGTCTCCTCATCACCTCTGCCGTCCCATGATGTTAATATTCCAACCCAGTTCCACCCAAAATGCTGCAAAAGTTTTATAAGGGCTCCATAATGGACTCGATCTTCTGGTGTCATACGAAATAAAGTTGGATACATTTTCCCATGAGTGTCAGTGACCCGATAACTCATCTGGATAGTGCGGTGGGAAATATTTTCATGAGATGTTATTATTTAGACATTGAAATAATAAGAAATGTAATATATAAATATCACACAAAGATCTCTTCATCATAATTATTTTTTATCTTCTAATAAAAAGAAGTACTTCTCAGAAATTACATTGCAGCGCTTTCCCCCGAAGGGGCTGTTGGTAACAGAGAGATTTTCCCTATGTAGTAAGCCACCAGTCACACCAGCACAGTGACAAACAACCACTCAACCTCCTTCACGACCTGACCATTTTTTGCTATTCAGCACTGCCCTACTTTAACTGGTAATTGCTCGGCCATGCAACATTGTACCCAAATCAAATTTATATTTTTTTTTTTCACACAAATAAAGCTTTCTTTTGGTGGTATTTAATCACCATTGGGTTTTTAATTTTTCGTTATGTACAGTGCATCCGGAAAGTATTCACATCGCTTCACTTTTTCCACATTTTGTTATGTTACAGCCTTATTCCAAAATTGTTTAAATTCATTATTTTCCTCAGAATTTTACAAACAATACCCCATAATGACAAGGTGAAAGAAGTTTGTTTAAAATCTTTGCAAATTTATTAAAAAATAAAAAATGAAAAAATCCCATGTACATAATTATCACAGGCTCCACCCATGTACATAAGTATCACAGGCTCCACCCATGTACATAAATATCACAGGCTCCTCCCATGTACATAATTATCACAGGCTCCTCTCATGTACATAATTATCACGGGCTCCTTCCATGTACATAAGTATCACAGCCTTTGCCATGACACTCAGAATTGAGCTCAGTTTCCACTGATCATCCTTGAGATGTTTCTACAACCTGATTGGAGTCCATCTGTGGTAAATTCAGTTGATTGGACATGATTTGGAAAGGCACACACCTGTCTGTATAAGGTCCCACAGACAACAGTGCATGTCAGAGCACAAACCAAGCCATGAAGTCCAAGGAATTGTCTGTAGACCTCGAAGACAGGATTATCTGGGGAAGATCGGGGGAAGGGTTCAGAAAAAATTCTGCAGCACTGAAGGTCTCAATTTGTAAATGGAAGAAGTTTGGAACCACCAGGACTCTTCCTAGAGTGGGCTGCCCCGCCAAACTGAGTGATCGGGGGAGAAGGGCCTTAGTCAGGGAGGTGACCAAGAATGCAATGGCCACTCTGACAGAGTTTCTCTGTGGAGAGAGGAGAACCTTCCAGAAGAACAACCATCTCTGCAGCACTCCACCAATCAGGCCTGTATGGTAGAGTGGCCAGACGGAAGCCACTCCTCAGTAAAAGGCACAATGCAGCCTGCCTGGAGGACTCTCAGACCATGAGAAACAAAATGATCTGGTCTGATGAAACAAAGATTGAACTCTTTGTCCTGAATGGCAAGCATCATGTTTGGAGGAAACCAGGCACCTCCCATCACTTGGCCAATACCATCCCTATGGTGAAGCATGGTGGTGGCAGCATCATGCTGTGGGGATGTTTTTCAGTGGCAGGATTTGGGAGACTAGTCAGGATTGAGGGAAAGATGAATGCAGCAATGTACATAGACATCCTCGATGAAAACCTGCTCCAGAGCGCTGTGGACCTCAGACTGGGGCGAAGGTTCATCTTCCAACAGGACAATGACCCTAAGCACAAAGCCAAGATAACAAAGGAGTGGTTACGAGACAACTCTATGAATGTCCTTGAGTGGCCCAGCCAGAGCCCAGACTTGAACATCTCTGGAGAGATCTGAAAATGGCTGTGCACCAACGTTCCCCATCCAACCTGATGGAGCTTGAGAGGTCCTGCAAAGAAGAATGGGAGAAACTTCCCAGAAATAGGTGTGCCAAGCTTGTAGCATTATACTCAAAAAGACTTGAGGTTGTAATTGGTCACCAAAGTATTGAGCAAAGGCTGTGATACTTATGTATATTGTTTTTTTTTTTAATAAATTTGCAAATATTTTAAACAACCGTCTATCAGATTGTCATTATGGGGTATTGTTTGTAGAATTTTTAGGAAAATACTGAATTTAATCCATTTTGGAATAAGGCTGTAACATAACTGTAGCAAGGTCCCGGGCCTCCAGAGGCCTAATGGTGACTTCCAGAGTTAGGGACAGCTGACATCCTTCAGTGTAGAGTGGGTGGCTAGACACCACATCTGCATGAGTAGGACTGCTGTCTCCTATGGCAACAGTCTTGTAACAGTTTCTAACAAAAGTTGCAATGAACTCCTTCACTTCTTCTACAATCTCTTATTGTATATCTTCACTCAACTGAGCTCTCAGTCTATCACTTAGACTTGCTGATCCACTGCCACTGAATCTCCTGAGCTCTTCCAACCTTCTCACTCAGTATCTTCCTCAAGAGTCACCCCCGCCTCCCTGCTGGGACCCTAGCTTGGCACTCACAGATACTCATCAAGTGTCACCTCCACTGGCTGGGTCCCTGGATTGGCACCTGCTGAAGTTTCCAAATTCTTCACCGTCCCTGGTTGGTGAGAATACTGCTCTGGTACTTGCTTCAGCTACTCACAATGCTCCCTGGTAACAAGGTGGATGGTCCCTTAGTGGCGACAGCTTCCCCTCTATCTCCGACCACGACAGGTTCTCTGGCTGGCAGAACCATTACTTCTGGTTGGACTGCAAGCCGCAATCCCAACCGTATGCTGCTTTCCTGCTTCTGGATACGCTCTCAGACAGCCTAGCAGCCAGATGCCTCCTGGGATAGGCCTCAGGTCTCTGGCCTAGCAGCCCAGGGCAATACGACACACGTCCACCCAGACAGCCATCCAGGTGGCAAAGAACCCCGATCACCTGACTCCACCCAAATAAAAGTTTCTCCCAACAGGCTGAGATACCCCATATACTCCTAATCTGTCCTTGCAATGCCCTTGTCTTATCTAATGTCACCAGGTACCTAGCCACCTAGCGACAGAAGAGAGAAGTGCAGCAATTCCAGAATTAGGGCAAATTCAGTTGACCTCCTAGCTATTGGCCAAGGCAACTATCACTTGGCAAATGCAGGGTGCTACATACACAAAATGTGAAGCACTGTGAATACTTTCCAGATGCACTGTTTATGATAAAATACAGAACCTGAAGATTCCCCATTGTTTTTAGTGGAGGGCTTTTTGATTCCTGTTGGTCAATTTCACCAAAACCTGTATAGTTGTACATTCCTGTTGGTGCCCATGCCTTATGCCCTAAAAGCCATTGCTTCTATACACTGCACTGAAGGTGACCAACACTCTGGAAACAGTTCTATACAGTAAAAGTTTGGATTGCGAGCATAATACGTTCCGGAAACATGCTTGTAATCCAAAGCACTGGTATATCAAAGCAAATTTCCCCAGAAGAAATAATGGAAACTCAGATGATTCGTTCCACAACCATTTATTCATAAGTCCTTCAGTCTGTAGTCCCTATTAAAAGATTATAGCAATGTGACTTCAAGGCAACTTCGAGGCAACTTCCATTAAAGTCTAAAGTGGATCTCCCGCTTATTCATCTCCTCTCCCCTCCAGTGCCACATTTGGCACCTTTCAGGGAGGAGGGGGGAATGGGGACCTGTTTTTGACAGGTCCCCTTACCCACTTCCGGAGATGGCGCTGCAGCAAAAAGCTCCGCCCCCTCCTTCTTCCTCCACCGCTGGGCCAATTAAAAAGTGCAGCGCTCTGGACATGCGCAGTAGGGCTGTGAAGGCTTCACCGAAAGGCTTTACTGCCAGATTCCCTTATCGGCAATGGCGCCGGCAGCACCCGACAGCCGATCCAAAGAATGGCTGTGGCGCCAACATCGCAGGCTTCCTGGACAGGTAAGTGTCAATATATTAAAAGTCAGCAGCTGCAGTATTTGTAGTTTCTGACATTTAATTTTTCATGGGGTGGGCGGACATCTGCTTTAAGACAGCTCCCATTGACTAAAATGGGATTTCACGTGTCACGCTACTTGGAGTCCCACAAGTCCAATCCCAAGTCGCGGAAGTGTGAACCGAGCCTAAATGTTGTACCTTCATTAAATGTAACCATATTGCTACACTTAGGCTCAGTTCACACTGCCGCGACTTGGGATCGGACTTGTGAGACTCCAAGTCGTGTGACATGAGAAATCCCATTTTAGACTTGTGCCCATAGACTTTAATGAAAGTTGCCTCCAAGTCAGATCCTTATCTTAATTGATGTGATTTGGACCTGACATTACAGGAAGATTACCCAGGCATTCCCTGAAGTTGCTTCAAAGTGGCCTCCAAGTTGCCTTGAAGTTGCCTCGAAGTTATCTGCAAAGTCGTGCCAAATTTCAGGTCACGGCAGTGTGAGCCGCCTCTTAGAAGCGCCCCTCTTCTCTTTTATACCCAGATGTGACGTGACACTACTCGTATTGCAAGACCTCGCTTGCTTATCAAGTTAAAATTTATAAAAAAAATTTGCTCATCTTGTAAAACACTCACAGACCAAGTTTCTCGCAATCCAAGGTTTTACTGTTTTTCTTGGGATGAATGGCACTGTAAGCCTGTGCTATACGGGTATCTGTGTTGTAAATCAGCGTCTCTTGATGGACAGATGGCCAGGGGAAATGATTTGCATGGTTTCATCAGCTATCCTAAAAAGAGAAACAATCCCATTGACTTTGTGATTTTATTTAGATGTAGCCAGGTGCTGTCTAACTTACCAGGGACATTTGGCAGCAATTTATTAGCAACATTTGGCAGCAATGTAGTCTGAGAAGCCAGGATTGGCACTGGAGCTGGACCATTGTGGACTACAAGTTCCAGCCAGCTGAGAGGAAGAACAGAATGCTGGCACAGGTGATATATAGCCTAGACCGAGAAGGAATCAGTCTCTTGGGACCACGACAGTCGGAGGAATGCGAGTTGGTGTTGTGGCCTTGGCAGAGAGAGAGAGAGCACCCAGCCTGCGTGCGTGGGGATGCCTCCATACCTACCAGCTTCCCTTTCCTTGGGGACAGCTGGGGGTTGCTCTCATCGCCTGTCCCATTGCATCACAGCACCGCAAAACGTGTGTTCAGAATTCACCATCAGAGTCTTTAAGAGCCTGCTTCAGGATCCATCCCTTTCCTATTTCCTTGAGCCTGGTGTCGTCCGGATTTGTGGGCGTGGGCAGTGGCCCATCCTCTTTGCACCTTAAGAGACACTACATGCAGACACCTTTACCCAAGCACTTTGCACTTAAGTTCTAACAAGTAGACAACTTGCATTTGCTACCTACAGCAAAAAGAGTAATTATACAGAAATCTCTCTGGGCCCTTGTTGAGCTAGCTGAAGACACAGAACATCTACACCACAAGGACTCCTCATATCCCCCCCCACACACACACACTTAAAGGACATGGTTCACATGATCTGCACCCATTAACCACATCCCGCCCGCCGTATGCAGAATGACGGCTGGTAAGTGATTCTGTTATCCTGACTAGGCGTCATATGACGTCCAGCAGATAACATGCCGGCGCGCACAGGACGGCGATCACGAGTGTGGAGTGCCATTCTGACATGCCCCATCTCCGTCAGAGGCTTCTTACCACATGATCAGCTGTGACCAATCACAGCTGATCATTGCATGAACCAGGAAGTGCCGGTAAATGGCATTTCTCGGTTTGCACTGACAGGGAGAGCCGATCGGCGGCTCTCCCTGTAAGAGGGGGGGGGTCTGTGCTGATAATCAGCACATTGATTATCATCACAGCCCCCTCAGTTGTGCCAATCACCTGCCAATCAGTGCTCAGCAGTGTCCCAACAATAAAGTTTGCCAGTGCCCACCACAGTGCCAATCAGTGTCCACCACAGTGCCAATCAGTGTCCACCACAGTGCCAATCGGTGCCCAGCAGTAACACCTGTCAGTAATCTATCAGTACCTCATCATCAGTGCTACCCATCAGTGCCACCTGTCAGTGCCAATCAGTACCGATTATCAGTGCTGCCTGCCAGTGCCCATCACAGCCACCTATCAGTGCCCATCACAGCCGCCTGTCAGTGCCCGTTAGTGTCACCTATCAGTGCCCATCCGTGCCGCCTATCAGTGCCCATCAGTTCTGCATATCAGTGCCGCCTATTGGTGCCCATCAGTGCTGCATATCAGTGCCACCTATTAGTGCCCATCAGTGCTGCATATCAGTGCCGCCTATCAGTGCCCATCAATTCTACATATCAGTGCCTCCTCATCAGTGCCCATCAGTGCCACTTTATCAGTGTCAACTCATCAGTGTCACCTCATAAGTGCCCATCAGTGCTGCTTCATCAGTGCCCGTCAGTGAAGGGGAAAACAAAATTTTATAACGAAAACTAGGGCTGGGGAAAAAATCGATTTGAATCTTGAATCGAGTTGAGAGGTCAAATCGATTCAAATTTTCAGCAAATTGATTTTTTAGATTTTTTAAAAATCTTTTACTTGCGTGCACTATGCTGATGATGGTCTGAGGCCGATTTGATGAGACTGCTTCCCTTGCGGCTAAGTGCCAAGCACCCCTGAAGGTGAAGCACAGGTGCCGTTTAGGGAGATCTGCTGGAAACTGCAGCACAGTGGAACTGGATAGTGGACTGCTGATCTTTCAGGACAGATGACAGGACCTATGTTGCCCCTGGAGATGTAGCGGGACCAGGGCAGTGACCACAGGGAAGCTGACACCTGAGGAACAAGCAGGAACAGGCTGGCAGAACCGGACTGTAGTCAGGATGGTAATCAAAGCCATACACAGGAAGGTCAAACCAGGGAGTAGGCAGGTGCGTGGTCAAGAACAGAGCCAAGGTCATTCACAGGGATCCAGTGGAGCAAGAAGAAGAGTAGTAAAGAGCAAGCTAGGGTCATGCATGGTAGAACAAGAGAAGCTGGGGTGAAAACCAGGGATTAGACAGCAGGTAAGTCCAGAGGCAAGCTGGGTCGGTAACAGGTAATCCAAGGAATACAGGAAACAAAGGTACAAGGAGTTCTAGTAGCTGAAGATCATCCAGCAAAGTCTGAGTTCAGACACTGTCCTTATATAGGACGCTTGGAACCAGTTCTGGCAGCAGATGTGTGTGAACGTGTTCCGGAGCGCATTTCTGTGTAAATGAGCACAGCCATGTAAAGTATTGGCAACTATGCCAGGTCTTTTCCTCAGCACATGCACATTTTTATTCTGCTGTCTCCCTTTCAGCACATGCTCATGTTGGTTTCGAATTGCACGCTGACAGTGTCCCCCTCCCCCCAACGGCCAGCCTCCGTATACCTTATCGAGCCATTTTTTCTGGATGCTTGGCAAAGAATTCCTGGAGCAGTTTGGAAGCATATATACAATGGGTATAGAAAAGAATCACCCCCTTTAAAATAGTCACATTTTGTTGCTTTGCAGCTTGAAGTGAAGACAGACACAGTTTTTGCTTTATTTAGCAGTATTTACTTATAACATCCAAGTGAAAGATATAACATCAACATGTCATAAAAAAAATACAAAAATTCAAAAACAGAATCATTGAGTTGGAAAAAGGATCACCCCCTTATGTCAGTGTTTTGTTGAACCACCTTTTGTTTTAATTCCAGCCTTTAGTCTGTTGTGATTTGTCTCTACTAACGTTGCACATCTAGACGTTGCAATATTTGCCCGCTATTCTTTGCAGAACTGCTCAAGTTCAGCTAAATTTAATGGTGACCATTTGTGGACTGCAGTCTCACAGCTGCTAACATTGTCAAAAAATGTATAGGGGCACTTTTTTGTCTGTAGACAAAGTCTTATTATAGAAAAGGAAAAAAAAACTAAATGGTGGGACTTTAAATGAAGCAGATCACTAAGTTATATGAGCCAATCAGTATACACATTATTTATTGATTGCAGAGTTGATACATACACCTATAGAGTATTACATAGTAAATTGATATAACAATGCATTAACAGGTCTCAATGAGTGGATCTTAAGCAATACATAGTAGTATATGGTAAATTCATTATCAAAAATATGATAATATAACATACTGATAAATATCGATTGGCAAGATCAAAACATTACATATCAATACATAATTAATTCAATAATATACATTGTCTTAAATTAGGTGTGTAGACCCCAATTTTAGCAAAAGCAATATAAAGGTATAAAAAGCAATGGGGGATTGGTTCATTAAAATAGAATATGGTATAATACAAATGTTGGGCATAAATACTGTGACAACACATCATAGGAAAGCTCTATGCATTTCGTGGTTATATTACCACTCGTCAGGAGCAGATGCAAAGTCTTATTATAATTAGGGGACGTTTGTAGGTGTGGCATAGCAGAAGCAGAAAAATGCAGTGCTCGAAGCGCGTTTTAAACTAAGTAAACTAAATATTGGGCGTGGCTTAAAGGGGTGTGGTTAGAGTTTGAGATGAAAGAGGGATGGAGGGAGAAGGAAGAGAGGGATGGGGAGAGAAAGAGAGGGAGAGAGAAAGAAAGAGAGAAAGAAAGAAAGAAAGAGAGAAAGAAAGAAAGAAAGAGAGAGGGAGAGAGAGAGAAAGAAAGAAAGAAGGAGGGGTGGAGGGACAGCGGGCCCAGATCCTATACCACAATAGCAATATGTGTATGCCAGAAAGTTTAACAATCAGTAAGAGCTTTGCATAATGGTGCACATTTTCTTTCCTTCTGTCATATTTATTGATTATTTTCCCTTTGACATATTCCAGTTTTAGCTGCTGCTCAGGTCTGATTTCTAAAGCTAAACATAACAAGAGACGAAAAACATAAATATACAACAGTGTATATATAATATAATCTTAAATGTGTATATATATATATATATATATATATATATATATATATATATATATATATATACACACATACAGTGGGGACGGAAAGTATTCAGACCCCCTTAAATTTTTCACTCTTTGTTATATTGCAGCCATTTGCTAAAATCATTTCAGTTCATTTTTTTCCCTCATTAATGTACACACAGAACCCCATAGTGACAGAAAAACACAGAATTGTTGACATTTTTGCAGATTTATTAACCACTAGGCGTCCGCGCTATAGCCGAAAGACGGCTACAGCGCGGACTCCAATTGCCGGGAGGGCGTCCCTGGACGTCCTCCTGTTTACTTCCGCATTGCGCGCTCCCGCGAGCGCGCATCGCGGAAGTTTTGTGCTGGCCGTGTCCCTCGGACACAGCCAGTCACAGATCACCGTAAACGGCCAATGACAGCGGCCGTTTACGGTGCGATCGGCGGTGCCAATGAGATCCAACATATGAGATCCTCTCTCATCGCCGGCTCTCCCTCCTCACACAGAGACAGCGTGTGAGGAGGGAGAGCGGAACCGCTGTGGCAGTGAGTGTAAAAAAAAAAAAAAAAAGGAAAAAAAGGTGTCCCGCTGTTAACAGTCCCTGCCATCTGCCCTGCTATCTGCCCTGTCATCTGCCCCTGCCATCTGCCCTGTCATCTGCCCTGTCATCTGCCCCTGCCATCTGCCCTGTCATCTGCCCTGTCATCTGCCCTGTCATCTGCCCCTGCCATCTGCCCCTGCCATCTGTCCCCAGTGCCATCTGTCCCCACTGCCACGTATAAGTGCCATCTGTCATCAGTGCCACATAGTGCCATCTGTCATCAGTGCCACATAGTGCCATCTGTCATCAGTGCCATCTGTCATCAGTGCCACCTGTCAGTGTCACGTGCCATCTGTCATCAGTGTCACGTGTCATCAGTGCCACGTATTAGTGCCACCTGTCATCAGTGTCATCAGTGCCACGTATCAGTGCCACCTGTCATCAGTGTCATCAGTGCCACGTATTAGTGCCATCTGTCATCAGTGCCACGTATTAGTGCCATCTGTCATCAGTGCCACGTATTAGTGCCATCTGTCATCAGTGCCATGTATTAGTGCCATCTTTCATCAGTGCCACGTGTCATCAGTGCCACATATCAGTGCCATTTGTCATCAGCGCCACATGTCGTCAGTGCCACATATTAGTGCCATGTGTCATCAGTGCCACATATTAGTGCCATCTGTCAGTGCCACGTATTAGTGCCATCTGTCAGTGCCACGTATTAGTGCCATCTGTCATCAGTGCCATGTATTTGTGCCATCTGTCATCAGTGCCACGTCAGTGCCACGTATCAGTGCCATCTGTCATCAGTGCCACGTATCAGTGCCATTTGTCATCAGTGCCACGTCAGTGTCACGTGTCATTGTCCTGGTGCTCCAGGGCCTTCAAAAGTGTAATAGGTAGTCAACAAATTAGATGTGTAATTTATGCTCCTAGAACACGTGATGGTGCTCCATGCATGTTGGGCCTCTGTATGTGGCCAGGCTGTGAAAAAGTCCCACACATGTGGTATCGTAATACTCAGGAGGAGTAGCAGAATGTATTTTGGGGTGTCATTTGTGGTATATACATGCCATGTGAGAGAAATAACCTATTACAATGACAATTTTGTGGGGGGAAAAAAATAAATAAAAAATATTTATTTTGCAAAGAATTGTGGGAAAAAATGACAACATCAAAAACCTCACCATGCATCTTACTAAATACCTTGGAATGTCTACTTTCAAAAAAGGGGTCATTTGGGGGGTATTTGTACTTTCCTGACTTGTTCGGGTCACAAGAAATGAGATAGGCCGTCAGTGCATCAGATGTGATCAATTTTTATGATTTGCACCATAACTTGTAGACTCTCTAACTTTCAGAAAGACCAAATAATATCCACTAATTTGGGTTATTTTATCAAAGATATGTAGCATTATAAATTGTGGCCAAAATTTATGAAGAAAAATTACTAATTTGAAAAATTTTATCACAGAAACTAAGAAAAATGCGTTTTTTTTCAAAATTTGCGGTCTTTTTTCAATTATAGCGCAAAAAATAAAAAACCCAGAGGTGATCAAATACCACCAAAAGAAAGCTCTATTTGTATGAAAAAAAGGACAAAAAATTCATTTGGGTACAGTATTGCATGACTGAGTAATTGTCATTCAAAGTGTGAGAGCGCTGAAAGCTGAAAATTGGTCTGGTCACGAGGGGGTTTAAGTGCCCAGTTGTCAAGTGGTTAAAAAAGAAAAATTGAAATATCACATGGTCCTAAGTATTCAGACCCTTTGCTGTGACACTCATATATTTAACTCAGGTGCTGTCCATTTCTTCTGATCATCCTTGAGATGGTTCTACAGCTTCATTTGAGTCCAGCTGTGTTTGATTATACTGATTGGACTTGATTAGGAAAGCCACACACCTTTCTTTATAAGACCTTACAGCTCACAGTGCATGTCAGAGCAAATGAGAATCATGAAGTCAAAGGAACTACCTGAAGAGCTCAGAGACAGAGTTGTGGAAAGGCACAGATCTGGTCAAGGTTACAAAAAATTCTGCTGCACTTAAGGTTGCTAAGAGCACAGTGGCCTCCATAATCCTTAAACTGAGCTATCGGGGGAGAAGAGCCTTGGTGAGAGAGGTAAAGAAGAACCCAACGATCACTGTGGCTGAGCTCCAGAGATGCAGTCGGGAGATGGGAGAAAGTTGTAGAAAGTCAACCATCACTCCAGCCCTCTACCAGTCAGGGCTTTATGGCAGAGTGGCCCGATGGAAGCCTCTCCTCAGTGCAAGACACATGAAAACCCGCATGGAGTTTGCTAAAAAAACACCTGAAGGACTCCAAGATGGTGAGAAATAAGATTCTCTGGTCTGATGAGACCAAGATAGAACTTTTTTGGCCTTAATTCTAAGCGGTATGTGTGGAGAAAACCAGGCACTGCTCATCACCTGTCCAATACAGTCCCAACAGTGAAGCATGGTTTTTCAGCTGCAGGGACAGAATGACTGGTTGCAATTGAGGGAAAGATGAATGCAGCCAAGTACAGGGATATCCCGGGCAAAAACCTTCTCCAGAGTGCTCAGGAACTCAGACTGGGACGAAGGTTTACCTTCCAACAAGACAATGACCCTAAGCACACAGCTAAAATCACTAAGGAGTGGCTTCACAACAACTCCATGACTATTCTTGAATGGCCCAGCCAGAGCCCTGACTTAAACCCAATTGAGCATCTCTGGAGAGAGCTAAAAATGGCTGTCCACCAACGTTTACCATCCCCCCTGACAGAACTGGAGAGGATCTGCAAGGAGGAATGGCAGAGAATCCCCAAATCCAGGTGTGAAAAACTTGTTGCATCTTTCCCAAAAAGACTCATGGCTGTATTAGATCAAAAGGAGCTTCTACTAAATACTGAGCAAAGGGTCTGAATACTTGGGACCATGTGATATTTCAGTTTTTCTTTTTTAATAAATCTGCAAAAATGTCAACAATGAATATCCATCCATATTCAGATATGGATGGATGGATGGATTACGTTTCGGGCTAGTCAGCTTACGCCCTTCCTGAGATCCATTGAAGCACATCAATGGATCTCAGGAAGGGCGTAAGCTGACTAGCCCGAAATGTAATCCATCCATCCATATCTGAATCTACTCATGTCTGAAACTGTGTAAGCATTTGTTGCTTTTTGATATTGCTTGAAAGGATTATACTTGCTTTGTAAATCTCTCCTGAAGATATTGTGAAATAAAGCAAAGAAGTTTTTAAGTTCAGCAACCTCTTGGACTTTTTTTCTATATATAAGGTCGGTGGGAAGACCTGATTGCTGGCACTAAACTGTAAGCAGAGTGCGGTTCTCCTCTACAAGTGAATATATATATATATATATATATATATATATATATATATATATATATATATATATATATTTATGGTCGGAGCCCTATGTCCGATATGGACATAGATAACATTTGTAGTTAACATAAAACTTACCATCGGAAATAGACCTGGAAGTGTGGACTTACCATATGAAATGGACCTGAAAGTGTGCCTTGGTCTAATGGCCGGTATGCCAAAATAAGGGGGCATACCCTGGTTTTAAGAAATGATTATTCTGTAGAGAGAAATGAAATGAAATGAATGAATGAAATGAATGCCTTGAAATGGGGATGGGAGGGTGGGTATCGCGCACAGGAAACCGACAAGCACCACAGGTGAGCGGGCTGCTTAAATACCCCCCGGGCTCCTCCCATAAATTCAGGCCACCATACTGGCCTTCCTACTTATGGTCGGAGCCCTATGTCCGATATGGACATAGATAACATTTGTAGTTAACATAAAACTTACCATCGGAAATAGACCTGGAAGTGTGGACTTACCATATGAAATGGACCTGAAAGTGTGCCTTGGTCTAATGGCCGGTATGCCAAAATAAGGGGGCAAAAACATTCAGGTAGGGGTATAATATTTTTGGTTTTCAGGTATTCATTGAGCCAGTTTGGAGAATGCCTGTGCCATCTCTACTTGAGGATTGGGTATATACCGGGCGAAGCAGGCTGATTTCCACCTGCCTAGTCTTTTGATGACGTGGTCTGGAACCCCATGGCGGGATGCTGCGGAGGCTGCTCCGATGCGAAAGGAGTGTCCGGAGTACTGACTGGGGTTAAGGTGAAGATTGCGGAGAAGTATCCTTATGTGTTTTACAAACTGACATGCGTTTAAGGGTTTAACTGGGAATGGTAGAAGAGGACTGGTGTCCGGTTGTTCAGGCAGGAGTGAGAGGAGACGGTTAAGTACGGTGACTGGACACCAGCTGTTATTGGTTCTGTAGAGGTGAATGTCCACTCCAGAGCCTGTTTGCTGGGTTTTAGAAACCTCGAGGTGCAGGATGAAATGGCCTTGGTGGCGAAGCAAGTGCTGTCTGCATAATACTTGGTCTGTGGGGTTGTTATAGGTGAATTCGCCAGGTCGCAAGAACCCATAGTAAGCCAACTATATGGCTGCTTGTAGTACCGTGCTGGGCAGCAGACCGAATGGCGAAGTAGCCAGAATAGTCGACATATCCCTGAAGATGGGCCCGTAATGGGTAAGCGCTTAGTGCTGATCTCTGGTTGTTGTTTCCTGGATGCCCCTTAGGATGGCTCGTATAGCGTGTGATGAGAACAGTAAAGATTTTGTGGGGTCTTCCGGGGTCACGAAATGTTGTATGCCGGCTAGGTATAGCCGAATAGTATTGTACGATAAGGCCAGCTGAGTGTGGCAGTATGAAATGAAGGCCAGTACCTGTTTGACATCTATTGGTCCTTTACGGCAGGATGTGAGAAATTGTGTTATGAGAGAGTGAGTGATTGATGAGCTGCGTTGCTCCTTGTAATTGTTGAACTAGTCCAGGGTCAGTTGTGACCAGGCAGGGATAGGGGCCGACGCTGAATTGGCTCCGGGAATCTGTCTGAAAAGGAGGTGTAGTTAAAACGTGACAGTACGTCAGCAGCTAAATTGTATCTGCCTGGAATAATGCACAGTGTATGTTAAACTGATGCTGTAAGGACAGTTGTACCAATCTGCGCAGGAAGGACATGACTGCTAGGGACTTGGACCTGCCTTTGTCGATGATGTCTGCCGTGGCCTGATTGTCGGTGGTGAAGATTACTGTTTGCCCTGTCCAATGGTGACCCCAGAGTTGTGCCGCTGCCACTATGGGATAGAGTTCGAAGAGGGAAGATGTTTGAATAAAGCCGGGTATCAACAGTATCTGTTGAGGCCAGGGTCCTGAAAACCAATGATGGCCAAAAATTGCCGCGAAACCTGTGGTGGCTGCAGCATCTGTCACCACCTGGGGTGACAGGGCTGAAACCATGGGTATAATTAGGGATATACCATTCCAGGACGGGAATTCGTCCCACATAGATAGGTCCGCTATTGCTGCGGAGTCTAGATTTAAGATCTGATCGGGGTCTTGTGTTTCTGGCAGGAATCTCAGCAGGCGTGGCACGAAGGTGCGGCCTTGTGGAATAATTCGCATGGCGAAATTCAGCATTCCCAGGAGAGATTGCAACTGCTTCTTGGTACACCCCTTGGTGTGGGTGAATTTGTGAAGGACCGCCTTAATGCGGGTTAGTTTGTCGAGGGGGAGACTGGCTTGCATAGCGCAGGTGTCTAAGCTGACCCCGAGAAAGGTGATGTTATGTGTTGGGCCTTCTACTTTGTGCTCGGCGATGGGAACATTGAGTTTTTCCGAATATCGCTCTGAGTTTGTCGAGGTCTCCTGGGGGCTTGCTGGGAGGTTCTATTAGTAGGAAGTCGTCAGGGTAATGGATGACTTCTTGTCACTGAGCCTTGTGTAACAGTATCCAAGCAAGAGACTGAGCGAATGTGTCGAAGAGCCAAGGGCTACTCTTCGAACCGAACGTCAGTTTTGTGGCCTAAATAATATGCCTCCTTCCACTTGATGCCATGCCAGCACCAAAGGGATGGGTGGATAGGCAGGAGCTTAAAGGCATCCGAGATGTCGGCTTTGGAAAGCACCTGTAGCTGCTTTGATGACTGCTTGTATCGCCATGTCTACGGAGGAATATTTTATGGAGAATTCTTCGGAGGGAATCAGGGAATTGAGACTGGGGATATGGGAAGAATGAGGTGCAGACAGGTCGTACACCAAACGTAATTTATTTGTGAATTTGCCCTTGACAAGCCCCAACAGGGCTGACTCTCCAAGTGCTGAGAGGGGGCTGAGTGAAAGGGCCTATAACGTACACTCGGTCTAGTTCTGTTTGTAAGAGCCGATCTATGGTTTGTTCGTCGATGGCTGCTGAACGAAGATTCCCACATTCGTACGTACTGTGGGGTAGTGAAATGAGGCCGGTGTGAAAGCCTACTGTGAAGCCCTGAATAAGGTAGGTGGCCAGAGAGGGGGTGGGATGTGAGGTGAGGTAGAGTCTTAGCCATAAGACGTTGCTTCGGTTTAGTCATGCCCTCTTCTGTTGTTTGACTTCGCACAAGTTCCTTGGGTGCGCTCTTTAGCATAAGGTGCAGATGTGGAGTAGGCGGCACTGACTGACGTTGCAGGACCCATAATTTGTAATTATTGCAGATGGCTGCCCCTCCCACGGTTCGGACTGGGCGTCCGAATTTGTCCACCTGAGGCGTTTGTTCAGGGGCCGACTGACCCTGAAGTGCACCGGAGGTAGAGGGAAATTCGAAAGGACGTTTGAAAGTCGCATTGGCGCACCAGGTGGCAGTGTGGGTGGAGGTCTGGCAAATCGCACCTAGGGGTGAGCGTAAGCCGGAAAAATGGCGGCAGAAGAGCTCTGTGTCCATGAGACTCCAATTTGTTGTTGTTTGGAACTGTGTGAGTCTGGCGGCAGCCTTTGCGGAAAAGGAACGGTGGTACTCGTAAAAGGAAAATCCTCCATACTTGTGGCCCAAGTCTACTACCGTATGGAGATACAATCCAGCTCTTCCGTTCTGCTGGGGGCGGCTGAGCATAGAACGTCTCTCAGCATGCCAAAGGCCAAGGTGGTGACAATTCGTGAAGGGATTGCTAACTAACTTGAAGCAATGATCTGTATGGTGCTTGCAATCTTGTGATAATGAAATGATTCGAAATGTTTGCCTTGATTATGAAATGAATGAACTGCATGACAGAGGTCCGGCCTGGTCGTGTCATGATTTGTTCGACCGTGAACCGGGCTCTGGAGCATGTATTGAAATGAGGCAACTGAAAATATTGGTGCTCCTGGGACGAGTCGGTGCCTGTTAGATGCATCTGGATTCGAATCGGAGTGCAGTATGAAATGAAATGAGAGAAATGATTATTTTGACCGAGGCTCGAATTGGTTGTGCCGTGTTAGCGACTGGCAACCAACCGGGCTCTGGTATAGATATGAAATGCGATCGGAACCAGTGATGCATGCCGTGACGAATCGGTGCACCTCAGATGCGACTGGTTTCGAAACGGTGATGTGTTGTGGGAATGAAATGGTAGAAATTGCATGACAGCGATATGGATCAATCCCCCGATGTCTGTGACTAGCTATGATCCGGACTCTGGAGCATGTATCAGAAATGAGGCCGAGCCCTGGGGCACGCCGTAATGAATCGGTGCATCGGAGATGCGACTGGATTCGAAACGGAGCGCGGTAAGTGAGGGTGTAACATATCGTTTGCCATGACGGAGGCTCGAATCGGTCGTGCTATTGTAGCGACTGACTGTGAATCGGACTCCGGAGCATGTACTGAAATGTGGCCAATCCTGGGCACGCCGAGACGAATCGGTGCATTTTCATGCGACTGAATTCATGTCGGAACGTGATACGTGGAAATGAAATGATAACCATGACAGAGGTACAATGACTGATAAAACGTAACTCTGGAGCATGTATAGAAATGAGGCCAATCCTGGGGCACGCCGAGATGAATCGGTGCATTTTTCATGCGACTGAATTCATGTCGGAACGTGATACATGGAAATGAAATGATAACCATGACAGAGGTACAAATGACTGAGGAAACGTAACTCTGGAGCATGTATAGAAATGAGGCCAATCCTGGGGCACGCCGAGACGAATCGGTGCATTTTTCATGCGACTGAATTCATGTCGGAACGTGATACATGGAAATGAAATGATAACCATGACAGAGGTACAAATGACTGATGAAACGTAACTCTGGAGCATGTATAGAAATGAGGCCAATCCTGGGGCACGCCGAGACGAATCGGTGCATTTTCATGCGACTGAATTCATGTCGGAACGTGATACATGGAAATGAAATGATAACCATGACAGAGGTACAATTGACTGACAATAACGTAACTCTGGAGCATGTATAGAAATGAGGCCGTAATAACTGGGGCACACCGGAACGAATCGGCGCATTTTTGGTGCGACTGGATTCGAATCGGAGCGCGGTAGGTGACTGAAATGAGAAATGATTTGAAATGTCAGAATTGAGTTTAGAAATGTTTCAGAAATGAGAAATGATTTGAAATGTCAGAAATGAGTTTAAAAATGTTTCAGAAATGATTTGAAATGTCAGAAATGAGTTTAGAATGTTTCAGAAATGAGAAATGATTGGTATCGAACTAACTTGCTTTGATAATTTACCACTTGCGACTGGCTATGGCTGTCTATCGATACCGACATGCTAGAAATGAAGCGACGTCAGCGTCGCTGTGCTGTCGAATTTGTAACATATCGAAAGTACGAGCGATATACATTGCAGTTTGTGAGATGCGGGTGAAACGAAATTTGAACTCACGGTTTTGTGACATGATATGAAAACGAAAAGTCCGACGGGACCTTACCTGCGACAGCCAAGCCAGATGCGTGGTACAAACTAGGAACGAAAAACGCGGACTTCGAAAGTTTTGAGTACGGAGTATCGAATACGGGAACTAGCGAGGCAAGAACTTGCGGACGCTGGTATATCGAATAGTCGGCCTAGTGACGTATATCGCGCACAGGAAACCGACAAGCACCACAGGTGAGCGGGCTGCTTAAATACCCCCCGGGCTCCTCCCATAAATTCAGGCCACCATACTGG
This sequence comes from Lithobates septentrionalis, assembly GCA_037952835.1. NCBI lineage: Eukaryota > Metazoa > Chordata > Amphibia > Anura > Ranidae > Lithobates > Lithobates septentrionalis. Next base: position 110,074 of record JBBDGP010000851.1, on the reverse strand, counting down.
CCTTCCTACATATATACACCGTATTTATCGGCGTATAACACGCACTTTTTTCCCCTTAAAATCAGGGAAAAATCGCGGGTGCGTGTTATACACCGATCCCCTGTGATCCGGAGCTGCCAGATCTTCAAAATCGACGACCTCGATTTAAAAATGGCGCCGCCGGCGCCAAAATACACAGAGCCGGTCCTCCGCTCTTCTCGGCCACTTTTGGCTTCACTCGAGCGCCGTCCGAACCTAGCCGAGTGTACTTGGCTAGGTTCGGATAGCTCCGCTCACAGTCACGCCCATCCCGGGCGGGACTACGAGTGGAGCCAAAAGTGAACGAGAGCTGCCGAGAAGAGCTGAGGACCAGCTCTGTGTATTTCGGCGCCGGCGGCGCCATTTTCAAATCACGGTCGGCGATTTTGAAGGCTGCACTGGGGAAAGGCTGCACTGGGGCAAGGCTGCACTGGGGAAAGGCTGCACTGGGGCAAGGCTGCACTGACAAGGCTGCACTGGGGAAGGCTGCACTGGGGAAGGCTGCACTGGGGAAGGCTGCACTGACAAGGCTGCACTGGGGCAAGGCTGCACTGGGGCAAGGCTGCACTGGGGAAGGCTGCACTGACAAGGCTGCACTGACAAGGCTGCACTGACAAGGCTGCACTGGGGAAGGCTGCACTGACAAGGCTGCACTGGGGAAGGCTGAACTGACAAAGCTGCACTGGGGCAAGGCTGCACTGACAAGGCTGCACTGACAAGGCTGCACTGGGGAAGGCTGCACTGACAAGGCTGCACTGGGGAAGACTGCACTGACAAGGCTGCACTGGGGCAAGGCTGCACTGACAAGGCTGCACTGACAAGGCTGCACTGACATGGCTGCACTGGGGCAAGGCTGCACTGAGAAGGCTGCAATGATGGGCATTTAAATGTAAGTTTTTTTCCCTTCAACTTCCCTCCTAAAAGTTTTTTTTTCCTTAAAATTCCCTCCTAAATTGGGGTGCGTGTTATACGCCGATAAATACGGTATATATATATATATATATATATATATATATATATATATATATACACACAGTGAAAAAAAGTGTATGTATATATATATATATATATATATATATATATAAATAGTGAAAAAGTCTTGTGAATGCACACCAAAAAGACAGTCCTTATTGAAGAGTGCTGATGGTACCATTCACTCTCGTGTTTAGTAAACAAGCTCAAAGATTATATTGAACAGCTGCTGTAAACCGCCACACTCCGTTCACTTGCCCGGGTCTGACTCCACATGTAGAAAATAGAGGAAGAAATGGAGCCTCCAATAGTGTAAAATCATTTGAGATATTGATCAATTTAAAATATATATTGCACGTTCATCAAATACAGTTAAAACCAGCCTTTTTGTAACATAGTGCAAGACACGCCAAGCGGCTCTGCGTTGCGATTTCACCACTGCTTAATGCGCTAGACATTAGAAAACCAACCCAGCTTCAACATACAGTCGCCGTGTAGCCACGCACTGATGCGTTTTGTCATTTCCTACTTCGTCACATTGTCTAAAGCATTAATAAGAGCCGTATATGTCTCTGGAAGGCTGCAGAGGAGCAGGGCAACAATATGGTTATCTTTGATGTCCTCTCCGATGGCACTCAGCTGCTCTATGATCCCTAGCATAGCATTCACGTAGTCACACATTTTCTGATTTCCTTCAAGTCTCATCTTGTATACCTTTCATAGCAAAAACAGTTTGCTGTTTAGACTTGAACGCTCATGGAGTTTCTATAATGAAGTCCACATACCTTTGGCTGTTTTCTCTGTTCTTATGTGAATAAGCTGGTCATCTTCCACTAGCAAGCTTATAATCGCGTTTGCCTGTCTATCTTTCCTATCCCAACCCTCCATCCATCTTTCTGTATTTACCACTTGCCACAGGTCATCCATGCTAAAAAGCATTTGTAGCTTAAACTTCCACAGCTGGTAATTGGCATTGTTCAGCTTTGCGATTGCAAACTTCACATCTGAACCTCTTGCCATCTTTCAGTAGCTGTTTACAGTACTCACTGATTCACTGTAAAATTCTTTCCAGTGCCTGGATGCTGCTGGTTGCCTGTAGTATCCTCTCCAATGGCTGGGACCCATAACCTATTAGCAGGTTATTGAATCATGCACTTGGAATTATGCAGACAATGCAGATTATGCAGAGAATGTAGAGAGTCGTATGCAGAGAATACTTTACTTTTATTGAGGATGTCTTTATCATACATGCACTTAAGATAGACAGAACATCCTGTTATTACTTTACCATAGAATAACACACTATCATACTGCAGTGCCGCCTGCTGGATAGAAAGGTATAATGTATATATATATATTTATTGTCAGTTTATATAAGCGACTTTACATTACATATTGTTCTTTCAATAATTACCACCCCCATACTTTACTGTGGGAATTATGTTTTTTGGATGGTGAACTGTATTGGATTTCCACCAGACATATTGTTTGGTGTTGAGGCCACATAATAAAATTTTGGTCTCATCTGACTATAACACCTTTTTTTTCCATGTAGCCTCAGAATCTTTAAGGTGTTATTTGGCGGAGCTCAGTGGTGACTTCATGTGGCCTTTCTTGAGGAGTGACTTTTTTCTTGCACCTCTCCCCCCATACAAGCCACATTTGTGGAGAATTTGTGATATTGGTGTCACATGCACACAATGACCACTCTTTGTCATCAATTCCTATTGCTCCTTCAGAATTGCTGTAGGCCTCTTGGTAGTCTCTCTGACCAGTTTCCTCCTGGATTTTCTATCCAGTTTGGAGCAATGTCCTGATCCAGGGAGGGTCTGTGCTGTAACAAATACCTCCCACTTCTTAATAATAGACTTCTCTCTGCTTCTGGCCCTTGGTAAAGCCTTTGTATCCATCTCCTTACTTGTGCCTGTCCACAACTTTATCCCGCAGATCCTGGTTGTTTCAGTTGCATTACCAGAAACTGAAATGCTCCAGGAAAGCTCTTTTTATGCAGAGTCAATCAGAATGACCACAGCTGATCACAGTTGAAAGTCAAATGGGTTTGTATGCCATTGAGAAGGTGATTAGTTACACCTGATTGAGATTACAAGTCATTTTTAGGAGGGGGTGATCCTTTTTCCGACTCAAGTGATTTTGATTTTTTTTTCTGACGTGTTGGTGTTATAGCTTTCATTTGGATGTTATAAGTTGCACTTAGTAAATACAACAGGATAAAACAAAATTGTGTCTGTCTTCAATTCAGGTTGCAAAGCAACAGTATGTGATTATTTTAAAGGGGGGTTCTTTTCTATACCCACTGTAATATTCTCAGGTTCCTAGGAATTTTCTTCATATATGGTCCATGATGTCACAGTTAAAACCCTCCCCATTGTATATATCAGCTGTCTTTCATTGCATGGGTGACAAGTGAAGGAGCAGGACGTGGAGGGAAAAGTGTCCATGGAGAGTATCAGGAGGAAGTGGGAGGAAAGGTGTCCATGTAGAGTACCAGGAGGAAGTCGGGGGAAAGGTGTCTATAGAGAGTACCAGCAGGAAGTTGGGGGAAAGGTGTCAAACTGTCCTGTGATAGTATAAGCTCATATCTCCCTCACTGGAGAGTGGCCAGTGTATATTGGAAGGAGGCATTTGATGGTGCTGTGACCATGTGAGTAAATGACCCCAGTGCTGGAAGTTAGGGACTCTGTACAGTTTTTTGTCCTTTGGCAAAGTCCTAGTCACCTGTTAGCAATCTAGAGAAGAGTCCTCAAGTTCATTGTTCCAATAAAACCCTAAAAAGATATTCCTAGACTGTTCTTATCCAGCATGCCATAACATCATGGAGGCATGTGATTGGCCCCAAGTTTATTCTGTAGCAGTACAACCACCCCAAGCATACAGTCAATGTCATTAAAGAGGAAGTAAAGGCAAAAAACAAAAAAAAAAACCAAAAAAAAAAAAACCTGCAAGACAAAGGAATAATGAGCTAGTTGTTGTATATGTTGTAATATGTTCACCGATTTATGTGGGACATTATATTATTATATGTATGTACACATACAGTCAATATTGACCAGGCCAGAATTCAATTGACAATGGTTGATTTGTCCAAGTCAACTGAATTTTAACATATCAAGGGGACAGCTGAAGACTCTTTGATGTGTTGATCTTATGCTAGTCTACCTAGGTGTGTGAGGTGAGGTATGGTCTGGAAACCTAATTGAACTTTTCAAAGGGTACATTGTTTAAAGGACCATAGAAGAAGTATTTATTGATAGTAATTAGACTTGAGGGGGTAACAATAAGATCAAAGAGTATTTTGGGTTGACCTAGCAGAAACTCCCTCCTAGTGGACTAGTATTTCAGAGAGGACATTCAAGCTGGCATTTAGTTTTAGTATAGGCTTGTCTGTGTATGAAGGCACAGACCTAGGAAATGGGACTCTGAATTATATACTCTGTCAGATTTTTTTGTCATCTGTGGACTTTGGACTTTGTTCTGTGTTGGAAGTCAATAAAGTGCATCTCTCTGGAAGAATTGTGTTGCTGCGGAAGAGTACTTACTAATTAATTATCATACCCACGATACTACTACACATATAATTATATCACTACACTAGTATGCATAGCATATGTAATACTCACCTCCGATCGAAGCCCCCGCAGCCGTCCTTGTACACCGCTCGTGCGGCCGACATTGATTTTAGTAAATATTTCCTAAACCGTGGAGGTTTAGGAGCTATTTCAAGCACCTACAGGTAAGCCTTAATCTAGGCTTACCTGTAGGTTAAAGTGGCTGTAAAGGGTTTACAACCACTTCAAGAACTATCTTCAGCACCAAGTCCCTCAGTCAGCTCTCACAAGAACCATGAGATGCAGCTTCAATGTTTCAGGCCCTCAGTCAACCACCTGAGACTGCATGACAGCCTGCACTGAGGAGGGACGACAGCTGGACCTCTCTCTCTCTGCAGAAGACCCAGAGCCCATGTGCTCTTCAGATATTAATATAGTCACCCAGCATGCTCTCACCTGCAAGGTTTCCTCCCACTGTCTAGTATATCCCATAGCTACTAGACCAGTGTGAAGACATCAAGACAGCATGAGCAGCACCAGAGCACACTGAACAGACTCTATAAATCAATCACAGCTCTCTGTTAAGCAGGCAGCACATAGATTTTCCCAGCTGTCTCCCTGTTAAGCAGAGAAACCAAAAACTACTGTATATACACTCACTCTAGCACCTGCCTAGGAGGGCACTACATCCACCCCCCTCCAAAAATAAGCCATGTCCTTAGTGGCTTGGGCAGCCGCCCCTGCAAAAACGTTGTCCACAAATCTATGCGGCATATCCCACAAATTTGGAAAAGGGGGAAAAGGGAAATAACAAATGAACAGGGCCATGGGGCATATCCCATATATGGTTAGTGGATACAATAAGTTATAGTGAAAAAATATGTACAATATATACATGTTTAAGGTAGAACTCTACCAAGTGCACTTTTGTTTGTGTACCCCCCACCAAACAAAGAATGATTGGTAGGGTAAAATAACCAAACACAACCTGACTAACTATGCTAAACAATATAGTACAGTCACATATTTACAGCCTATCACTGCTGAGGCATAGGAACTCCTTGCAGTCCTGCAAAGGAAAAGAGAAAAGTACACATATACATAATTTTTACACATCCTGAGCAAATTAACAGTCGGAACATCCTCTCCACAGAGGCGACCTTCCCACCTGACATGCATCTACTGCTAGCATTAACGTAGAGGCAAATTCTGTGAATCCTGCCCCCTAAGGGCAACTCTTGACATGTCATCTCCTTGTAGCCCTGCAAGAGACAAAGAAAACATCCTACCAATCTAACTGGCTAGGCATGTCTAGCAATAACTTTAGCAAATAAGACTAATGCCGCGTACACACGATCGGTTTTCTCGTCTGAAAAAGATGATGGCTTTTCCGATGGGATTCCACTTAAGTTTGCCTTGCATACACAAGGTCACGCAAAAGTTAGTTGAATTTACGACTGCAATTAAGTGACGTACAACACTATGACGAGCCGAGAAAATGACGTTCAATGCTTCCGAGCATGCGTTGAATTGTTTCCGAGCATGCGTAGGGATTTTTACTGCTCCCAAAAAAACGGACGTTTTTTTCGGGAGCAGTGATTTTAATAATGCTGAAAGTGAAACAATAAAAGTGTAATATTCCTTTAAATTTCATACCTGGGGGGTGTCTATAGTATGCCTGTAAAGGGGCACATGTTTCCCGTGTTTAGAACAGTCTGACAGCAAAATGACATTTCAAAGGAAAAAAGTCATTTAAAACTACTCGCGGCTATTAATGAATTGCCGGTCCGACAATACACATAAAAGTTCATTGATAAAAATGGCATGGGAATTCCCCACAGGGAAACCCCAAACCAAAATTAAAAAAAAAAAGGTGTGGGGGTCCCCCTAAATTTCATACCAGGCCCTTCAGGGTCTGGTATGGATATTAAGGGGAACCCCGGCCAAAATTAAAAAAAAAATGGCGTGGGGTCCCCCTCAAAATCTATACCAGACCCTTTTCGAGCACGCAACCTGGCAGGCCGCAGGAAAAGAGGGGGGGATGAGAGAGCACCCCCCCTCCTGAACCGTACCAGGCCACATGCCCTCAACATTGGGAGGGTGCTTTGGGGTAGCCCCCAAAACACCTTGTCCCCATGTTGATGGGGACAAGGGCCTCAACCCCACAACCCTTGCCCGGTGGTTGTGGGGGTCTGCGGGCAGAGGGCTTATTGGAATCTGGACAGTTTTTGACAATTCCTTTATTTAAATGCTTTTTCTTTCTTCTATCTTCTTTGTTCTATCTTCTATCTTCCTTTGGTTTCTTCCTCCATCTGTGTGATGCTTCTCATCTTCTGACGGTTCTTAAATAACAGAGGGGGGGCCACCCGGTGACCCCGCCCCCCCCCGATGCACGGGGACTTGACGGGGACTTCCCTGTGGCATTCCCCATGACATCAGAGGGGGCGGGGTGGCCCCGCCCTCCGTTATTTAAGAACCGTCAGAAGACGAGAAGCGTCACACAACGGGAGCCTCCCATCATGGTGGATGCGGAGCGCCCTGAGAAGAAGAAGGGAAGAAGACGTCACAGAGGAAGATGTCGGACGAGAACACCAGAGGAAAAACCAGAAGAACCGGAAGAAGAAGATGGAGGAAGAAACCGAAGGAAGATAGAAGATAGAAGAAAGAATAAGCATTTAAATAAAGGAATTGTCAAAAACTGTCTCTTGTCATTTTTAACATTTTTGACACTTTTTTTGTGAAATGGTAGGGGTACTTTTGTACCCCCTTACCATTTCACACAGGGGGGGGGCAGGATCTGGGGGTCCCCTTGTTAAAGGGGGCTTCCAAATTCCGATAAGCCCCCCCGCCCGCAGACCCCCACAACCACCGGGCAAGGGTTTTGGGGATGAGGCCCTTGTCCCCATCAACATGGGGACAAGGTGTTTTGGGGGGGCTACCCCAAAGCACCCTCCCAATGTTGAGGGCATGTGGCCTGGTATGGTTCAGGAGGGGGGGCGCTCTCTCGTCCCCCCTCTTTTCTTGTGGCCTGCCAGGTTGCGTGCTCGGATAAGGGTCTGGTATGGATTTTTGAGGGGACCCCACGCCATTTTTTTAAAAAAATTTGGCACGTGGTTCCCCTTAAAAGCCAAACCAGACCTGAAGGGCCTGGTATGAAATTTAGGGGAACCCCCACCTCATTTTTTTTTTTAATTTTGGGTCGGAGTTCCCCTGTGGGAAATTCCCATGCCGTTTTTATCCATGAACTTTTATGTGTATTGTTGGACCGGCAATTCATTAATAGCCACGAATAGTTTTAAATGACTTTTTTCCTTTGAAATGTCATTTTGCTGTCAGACTGTTCTAAACATGGGAAACATGCACCCCTTTACAGGCATACTATAGACACCCCCCAGGTACGAAATTTAAAGGAATATTACACTTTTATTGTTTCACTTTAGGCATTATTAAAATCACTGCTTCCGAAAAAACGGCCGGTTTTAAAACTTTTTTTGCATTGATCCATGTCCCCTGGGGCAGAACCTAGGTCCCCAAACACTTTTTATGACAATACCATACATATAAGCCTTTAAAATGAGCACTTTTGATTTATCCCATAGACTTTTAAAGGGTGTTTCTGCGGCTTTCGAATTTGCCGCAAACACCCCAAATTGTTCGCTGTTTGGCGAACTGGTGAACAGCCAATGTTCGAGTCAAACATGAGTTCGACTCAAACTCAAAGTTCATCCCTATTGGCAAGTATGAGGCAGCTGCTTTGGGTCCCACACCAATGATAGGGCCCAGGGCAGCTGCCCCTTTTGCTCTGCCTTAAAGACGGCCCTGGCGAGCAACTACCCTCTGACATGGCAGCAACTCACACAACTTGACTTTGTGACAGGTAGTGACCCACTGGCCAAAGGATCTTCGCAAAGTGTCCAGCAATTAAAGAATCTTCGCAAGGTGTCAATCCATAAAGAATCTTTGCAAAGTGTTCCTTTAGCAAGAAGCAACATGGGGTTTTCGCCCTCCAGGTAGCAGCGACTGGATGAAACAGGAGAAGTCCTCTGCAGCAGAAGCCCCTTTCTCCCAGATGATAGAGCCAACTCAAGATGCCCCTTTTTTTAATTTGCAAGGATAGATGGGAGAGGTGATTTAGGAATGGGGGATTGTCCCCGGCAACAACATTAGCAGACTTTAATCAGGTGATTTTTTTCCCCAACAGCTGCTCAAGCACAGCAGCGGTGGAGGAACTGGTACTCTTCTTTCCTTTTTCCAGAGGCTCCCAGCACAGTAGCCTCTGAACTCAACAAAACTTTCTCAACAGCAAAAGTTCAGCTACAGTAGGTAGCAACACTTAGGCATGACTCAACAGTAGAAATCTGGGTGAGGTATCTGGACCATTTTCCTGTCAGGACACCAAATATTACTGGACCACACCAGATTCTTCTTCCCAGGCCGTCTGATCACAACTAGGTCAATATGGATGGATATTCTTAGACGCCAATTTTCCCTGACCGATAAGAACTCCTCCCAAAGCTGAGACTTGGATTTGTTGCAATAGGATTTAGGGATGTACATAAAGTCCCAGAGTGCTTCCTCACACCAGGAAACCCTCTTGGCCTCTATCTCCTTCATGATCTCTCTGGGCGCATAGGGGTAGTCATACCCATACTCCATGGCTACCTTCCGCTGAACAAGCCTTTGAAATGAGAGAGTTTTGGTAGCTTCTGCCTGTCACCTCTCCCAGACGAAGCGTACGAGGTCTCTGCTTTCTTGATTAGCAAGGTATAGGCTTTGTTCTGAGCTCAAGCCCAAGCATAATTACAGGGATGGGAAAGATCAGGTACTCTGTTAGTCTAGGCCTCACAAAATCCCACGCTTTTGGCACACTGTATGAGGGTGGCATCTTGCTCACCATCCTCATTGCACAGGTCAGAGCAAGATATGTATCATCTAGACCTGTTGGTCATTAAGCCTTTTTGACTTGTATGACGTATGTCATCTCAAGTCAATAAGTTCTGGTAAGCCTCTTGATGCCTTCGGTGATGGCTTCTGAATCACCAACAGTTCTCCTGCTCACCTTTGGTGTTTTTACACTTCTACTTACCTGCCTGATCTAGTTGATCCCTTTTATTGTAACTTTTAGGTGGACTTCGGTCCTCTGCCTTTGGTAAGCCTCCATAGACCCCTGGTGGCGGATTTTTTTCACTTTTTTTCTTCTCTTTTTTACCACTTCTGCAATCAACATTTGTGGACTTTTCTGATAACAACTCTTAATGGTGTCAATTCCATTGGGCTTCCTTTTGGACTTTATCTTTGTTCTTTATACACCATTTTTTATATGTATCAAATTTTTTTGTGGTACTCTAAGTAATAGTTTTAGTTCACAGCACATCACTTTGTTTTACTTTGTATTCTAATTGATACATCATAAGCTTGTAATATCAGTTTATTATACACTTTATATTGCTTTATTTACTAAGGTGTTTTTGGGGTTTATAGCGCTACACTTTTTTGTATATTGTCTTTATCCTGGGTCTATAGGTGTGTTGGCTGCTATTTATTTCCATCCTCTAGCGCAGCGCTGTATATATGCATATTCTTCTACTAATTTTGAGTAGACATTCGTTACGGCTGCAGCGCATATTACATCCCCTAATATGGATGTTTTTGAATATCGCGCATCTAGGGTAGTTAATACTGAGGGTGTGTTCGTAGCTACTTCCAGTGACATGGAAATTGGTGGGTTGTTCCTGAGACTGAAAAACATCATGGTCTCTGAACTTCACCTTCAATGGGATTTAGCCTTTTTAGAACAATAAGTGTCAGAGGGCATGATCCCACGTAGTCTTAGGTGGGATGCTCACCCACAACAAGGTGAAACCGATCTTGATTCCTGGTTTAAATATTTCAACAATGCTGGTATTGATTTCCTTGGCTTCCTTATCACTAGGAAACGTAATCGTCTTTTAATTTTGGATCGGGAGATCAAGGAACTAAAGGATAAATTGCTAGTTTACAAAAATTTGGTTGAATATAATGCCCTGTCCTCTAATTTACAAGCACACCTTGTGAAAGAGGACAAGAACCAAAAGACCAAGAAGCATAAAAAATATTCCCATGACATAGGGTATTATAAGGCAGGTAAAGTATTTGGGTGGCAGAAATCTACCACCATGCCTGTCTTGGATCCAGCAATGGAAACTAACACTCAGAATCAGAGTAATTCAGCTCCCCCCACGGATCTGTCTGTACGTCCGAAACCCTCTATGGATAAGGGACAGCCCCATGGAGGAGATTCCCTTCCACATAGGGGTCGACTTCCAAGTATACATACTCCTAAAAACCTCCAAAGGGGGAGGGGTCACCATTCTAAAAGTAGAGGTAGAGGTGGTAATAAGGGTAATTATTACAATTATGGGGAATACCATCATTATGACCGGGAGAATTGGGGGTTCCCCGGTATGTCACCAGGATCCCCCCTACTATTCTCACCATCCTAACCCACCCTACTACAGACATCCACCGGTATCCACGTATAATAGGTATTCCCCTTTACGTGACCAACACAATGAGAATGTCTATCCATTTCCCAATGCTGGGTATGATCCATCCCCCTACAGACACTCTCAACCCAACTCTAGTTTCTGGGCTGCTCTGGGTTTTCACGAGGACCCTCAAGGCAAAAAAAGAGGTCCAGAAACAAGAGAGGGTTCCGAGCAGGGAGGAGGATCCAGAGACGAAAAGAGAAAGCGAACTTAAAGTGGGGTTCCACCCAAAAAAAAAAAAACTACATGAAAAATCCTAAAAAAAAATACAAAAAAAATTTGGATATATATATATTTTTTTACTTACCTCTAAATGCCTGTTGCTGGGTGGTCCCTTGTAGTCTGCCTCTTCCAGTGCCTGGGCTGGTGACATCACTTCCCCCTCGGCACAGGAAGGGCTCAGCTCTGCTCCCTCCCTCCTGTCAATCATCTGGGACCCATTACAGGTCCCAGGTGACTGAGCGGCCAATCACGGCGCTCGCGCATTCGCCCACCGTTGCAATGCCGGCTCCGCTGAACGGAGGGGGAGACGAGCGGGGCTTCGATCCCCTGCATCGCTGGACCCTGGGACAGGTAACTGTCCAATTAAAAGTCAGCAGCTGCAGTATTTGTAGCTGCTGACTTTTAATTTTTTTTTTTTTTAATGGACCTCGGGTGGAACTCCTCTTTAACTTTTCAGGAGGTGTTCAACCTGAGTGACACGGTCCTAACTCAGAAAGAAAAAGTCATTTTGAACAAGGGCCTAAAATTCGCCCCCCTTGTAAGTTTAATAAGTTCGATACATTTGTGGACATACAAAAGTTTATTAGAAAGATTAACGTTCAAAGATATATTATTTCTAATCCAACTAGAAACGTGGCCAGGGCGGCAACGTTTGGAACGGTCCACTCAGGTTTATCTAATCCTTCCCTTTTCAATCCTCCAACACAACTCCCACCAACTATTAATATGTTTAGGGATTTAGTGCTAAGGGATTTGGCCAAAATCCCGCCCAAATGCAAATTTTATAACCCTTTACCGTTAATGGGTTTGAAATCTCTATGTGATAACAAAAACCTGGTTATTCGCCCCGCCGTCAAAGGAGATCACGAAACTTATATGGAACTACCTAGTAATCCCACTTGCAAATATAAAAAGGAATTACAAAATTTGATATCCATGGGTTTTGATACTTTTATTTTAAATAAGAAAGAGAGATCATTTCTTGTTCCCCTTGCCCCACGTATCCCCATTATTTACTACTTGCCCAAGGTCCATAAGGACCCCCTTCACCCTCCCAGTTGGCCTATAATTAGCGGGATCTACTCTGTTACCTCTAAAATAGGGAAATATATAGATTTTTTCTTACAGCCATCAGTGCAAAACATGTCATCCTATTTGAAGGATACTAAGGATGTGATAAGACTATTGGTTCCTATTCAGGTGACCTAATTATGGCCACTGCGGATGTGGCATCCTTTTATACCTGCATTTCACACCATAAAGGTGTGGATGCGGTACAGTGCTTTCTCAATAGAGATGCCTCACTTGCCTCGCCCCAGGTTAAGTTTATTGTTGATTTGATTGAGTTTGCCACACAACACAACTATTTTTGGTTTGACGGACGGTTTTATAGACAGCATAAAGGTGTGGCAATGGGAGCAAAGTTTGCTCCCAGCCTGACCAATTTGTTCATGTCCAAATGGGAGGTGGATGTCATCTATGCCATGGATAACTCACATCTCCTGCTGTGGGCCCGGTACATAGACGACATCCTCCTCCTGTGGACTGGCACCCACGAGGGTTTAGAAAATTTCTTTCAGGTTCTTAATGACAATGATAGGGGTATTACCCTGACTTTTGAAGCAAGTAAGTCTTCAATCCATTTTTTGGATCTGGTCATTGAGCGAACCGAACAGAAATTTGTATTTAGTACCTATTTCAAACCAACTGACAGGAATGGATATACCAATAGACAGCTGCCACCACAGATCGTGGATCAGGTCAGTCCCTAGGAGCCAATTCCTGCGGCTGCGCAGGAATTGTACGGATTTAGATACCTTTAAAGTTCAGGCTAATATCTTAAGAGAAAGATTTCTTGAAAAGGGTTATGACCCTTCTGATATAGATAGATTGCCAACACCTGTGTTACTGACCGCTCTCTCACTGTTGGAGGATAAACCTCGACAGGAAAATGATGACTTTAAATGGTCTTTTTTAACATCTTTTTCTATTCAGTCTAAACAGATCAAGAAAATCTTTGAACATCATTGGGATGTCCTAAAGACGGATAAGGTCTTGGGCCCCCTATTGCCTGAAACTCCTCAGGTGGTTTTTAGGGGTGTACCTTCACTCCGGGAATAAATTGGCACCCAATGTTATCAACCCTCCGAAAAAAACTTTTTTTTTCCATGATTGGATTGGATTCCATCCTTGTAGAAAGTGTTTGGTGTGCCAGTTCAACACGTGTGGTAGGGGAGCCAGTCATAGCTTCCTTTCCACTGTAACCGGCTGTTCATATAAGATAAAACAATTTTGTACCTGTGCCACTACAGCAGTAGTAATATCTGCTGACTTGCCCGTGTGGCAAACAGTATGTGGGCCGGACTATCAGATCCTTTTTGACGCGAGTCTCTGAACATATAAATCTAATCAAGGCGGGTAGCACTAAGCATACTGTTCCTCGGCACTATAGGGAATTTCACGATCGGAACCCTATGGGCACACTGTTCTTTATCATCGACAGATATGTTGCTCCATGGCGGGGTGGGTCTATTTTAAGGGGTGTCTCCCGTTTAGAGACATACTGGATATATGAGTTGCAGTCCCATTTTCCACTGGTGATTAATGTGAAGTGGGACATCAACTCATTTATCAATCAAGCCTAAAATGAGTGTTTTCTCTCTTTCTTTTTTATTCCCCCTTTTTATTGCTCTTATTTTAATACATATTTGATATCTATGGTTATTGTTAATATTCCCTATCGATACATTATTTGTTAATGGTATTGTTATGCTAATCATTAGTGACCCCTACTGGCTGTGTCATCTAGCTATTTTTGGGACCCCTAGTGAATTTAGATTTTGGGGTTTTTAGTATTTATTTTGTCTGGAGTATATTCCGATATAAGTACTATTTCATAATATAACCATATTATCATTTAAATACACTATTCCTAATTTTTGGTTTCCAGCTCCGGATGTGTTTACATCCAATTGCTGGATCTAATTAGTAAATTAATTTTTTATGGATTTTCTAATTATAATTTAATTATATTTATAATTATAATTTGTTGTCTCAGTGAACATTACAGTTAATCTTATGACTAATTTTAAAACGAGGCTTGGCTTGTTTCTTGTGCGGGCGCCGTCACGCCGCAGTTGTGACTAGTGATGTCACGACATACTGCGTGGATGCTATTCGCTTCCGCTTGCTGTTCTTCCTGCACGCTTGACACGTCAGCGTGTCACGTGACTGACCTCAGTTCGAGGCTTGGTCCAATGTGTGGAACGCTGCGACGCTGCACTATCTGTGCGGGTCGTGACATCACACCGCCGTACAGGAGCGAGGCCTGGTTTGTGCAGCCTCGTATTACCTGTATGGTAATGAGGCTTGGTTCCAGTTTTATCTAATTACGGTTACGGCCAGCTTCTTTCGATATCTAGTATATATTTTTTTGATTATATTTTTATTGATTATTTTTCTCTTGTGGGATAAAGACCTCCTGAGTTTCTTCATTTATATATGAGCCAGATAACAAACTAGAGGTCTCTCCAAACCGGAAGTAATACAACCCCATTGCACTTCCGGTATTATGACACTTTCATGAGGGGTCATTATTGGCTTATATAGCGGTGAGGTGGGGGGGTTCCGCACCCCAGATGACAGCTCTTTAGCTGAAACGTGTCGGGTGGGTCCCTCACGATTACCGCTACTTGAATTTTGTGCTTTTATGATCTTCTAACGTGAGTTTAATTTTATTATTATTTTAATAAACCAGTGTAAACATTATCACGCTATGTGAGTTTTTTTTTTTTTATTTCTCGCATGGCATATGAATGTTCGTATGGCCTCTATTGGACTGTTTATGCTGTGTGGATAACTGTGGAAGTCGTATTACCATCTCCATTTGCAAACTATTGAAGACATCCGAAGAGACGTATCATCTAGACCTGTTGGTCATTAAGCCTTTTTGACTTGTATGACGTATGTCATCTCAAGTCAATAAGTTCTGGTAAGCCTCTTGATGCCTTCGGTGATGGCTTCTGAATCACCAACAGTTCTCCTGCTCACCTTTGGTGTTTTTACACTTCTACTTACCTGCCTGATCTAGTTGATCCCTTTTATTGTAACGTTTGGGTGGACTTCGGTCCTTTGCCTTTGGTAAGCCTTTTTTTCACTTTTTTTCTTCTCTTTTTTTACCACTTCTGCAATCAACATTTGTGGACTTTTCTGATAAGAACTCTTAATGGTGTCAATTCCATTGAGCTTCCTTTTGGACTTTATCTTTGTTCTTTATACACCATTTTTTATACGTATCAAATTTTTTTGTGGTACTCTAATGCCGCGTACACACGAGCAGACTTTCCGGCATTCTTGGTCCACTCTGCTAACCTCTGCCAGACAATCCGACCGTGTGTAGGCTCCGGTGGACTTTTCCGGGGGACTTTTTCCCAAAAGCCCGCTGGACCTAGATTTGAAACATGTTTTAAATTTTTCTGTCTGACTCAGTTTCTGGCAGAAAGTCCGCTCGTCTGTGTGCTGGTCCGACGGAAAGCCCACTCGTCTGTATGCTGGTCCAACAGACCAGATACGATGCAAGGGCAGGGTATTGCATTTCGCGCTCACTGCAATAGGAAAAGCAAATTTTCCTATTGCGGCAAGCGCGGGGCATACCAGGCCCTTAGATCTGGTATGGATTTTAAAGGGAAGCCCCTACGCCGAAAAAACGGGACTGTGACGTTTTAGGGGGCGTGGTCACTGGGTGATGTTGACCACGCCCCCTAAAACGTCACAGTCCCAGCATGCCCAGGGACTGTGACATAATAAGGGGGCGGGGTCTCCGCCTATATAAGTCACAACGGAGCCCTCAGAGAGCAGTCCAGCCGGAGAGAGCGTCGTGTCAACATCTGGAGAAGAGAAGAGGGAAGAAGACAAGAAGCCCAGAAGTCCGGACCAAGGAGTCAGCTTGTCTAAGGACATAGGCGAAATCGAATTGAGCTGGATCTCAAATTTTCCGATAACAAAATCCGTTCTTGTAAATTCCAATCGTGTGTAGACAATTCCGGCCCACAAAATTCCACGCATGCTCGGAATCAAGCAGAAGAGCAGCACTGGCTATTGAACTTCATTTTTCTCGGCTCGTCCTACGTCTTGTACATCACCGCATTCTTGACGTTTGGGATTTCCGACATTTGTGTGACCGTGTGTATGCAAGACAAGTTTGAGCCAACATCAGTCGGGAAAAAAAATCAAGGATTTTGTTGTCGGAATGTCCAATTGTGTGTACACGGCAGTACAGGAGTGAATTTCCCTTCCTAGGGGTAGATTTCCTCTCACTTCCTGTTGTCACCCTCCGTTTGTAAGTAGGAGTTGTTTGTAAGTCGGATGTTTGTAACTAGAGGTCCTCGTATACAAAAATTTGGGGTTTTTTTGTGCAAAAGTCTCTCCAATGTTTTGTCTCTTAATAGGATTTGACAGTGTTTTTTGATCATTTATTGTAACATTTTGCATTGTCTATGGAAACCTGAAATACTGTAAAGGCTTGTTCTTGCTGTTTCTGATTTTTTTTGTTACACTGCAATGCCCCGTACACACGATCGCACATTCCGACAACAAAATCCATGTTTTTTTTTCTGACGGATATTGTCTCAAACTTGTCTTGCATACACACGGTCCCACAAATCTTGTCGGAAATTCTGAAAATCAAGAACGCGGTGACATACAACGCATACGACGAGCTGAGAAAAATTAAGTTCAATAGCCAGTGCAGCTCTTCTGCTTGATTCCGAGCATGCGTGGAACTTTGTGCCTGGGAATTGTGTACACACGATCGGAATTTACGACAATGGATTTTGTTGGCGGAAAATTTGAGATCCAGATCTCAAATTTTGTTTGTCGGAAATTCCAGCGGAAAATGTCCGATGGAGCCTACACACGGTCGGAATTTCTGACAACAAGCTCCCATCGAACATTTGTTGTCGGAAATTCCAACCGTGTGTACACGGCATAATAGTTCCTCTCTGCCCAAAATTTTTACCATTCTTTTACATCTCTATATGGTGGGATATAGTTACCCTTGAAAAATATATAAAGGAAAGAATTACACCTCAAAGACTCAGACAGAACTTTGGTCCAAATGATGGTTTAGATTATATGGACCTAAAGGGAGTCACACAAGGCTGGACCCAATAAGACCTTTAACAACTTCAAGCATTCACATTCACCACTTCCCAACCGTCTGCCGTACATATACTGCAGCAAGGCAGCTCTATTGCGCAAAATCGCGTACCTGTACGTGATTTTGTCAATAGCCACTGGGGGGGCTGTGACAGACCTAGCTGGGAGAGAGACTTTTGGAGGGCACTGTATGCTAGCCTCTTGCCGATCGATCGGGGGCCTTTGCATTTGGGGGAACGGTGCTCTTTGTGAGCTGTATGCCTGGGGACCCTTGAGGTGGTATTACTGTGGATTCAGGTCCTGGTCCCCCAGGACACACAGACTCTGGGGACCCTGGATTTGCCATATTGGAATAGTGGCTGATTCATAATGCTGGGACAGATACTGTTAGGAGATGCTGATGTAAATTCCAGCACCTGTCTGTCTGTTGTCTGCTAAAATGTGTATTGTAAATAAGTCTATAGTATGGGATCTAAGAGTCATTAGATCCCCATTGTTGTTTGTGCTAATTAACTCTGCTATTGTGTGAAGAAGAGTCTATGTTGATTGTGATAATGTTAATTGGATTTTCTGAGCTACAAGACGGCCAGTCTGGCCTAAAAGTCATGTCTGAGTCATCTAGGCTGTCTAAAGGGATTAGTTAATTAGCTCATGTTAACTGGGTTAATTAGGGTACAGCTGTATTGTTAGAGTAATATGAGCAGGAGGTCTGCACCTCCACTTTTAGTGTATAAAAGCCTGTATTTTGCAATAAAGTGAGATTCCTGTTTGAACTTACATACAGCCTGCCTGGTGTTTGTTCTGAGCTATCACAACTGGGTTAGAACGGCACAGAGCTGTAGTTATAGTCCCGGAGTATCGGATGACCGAACAATCAGATGTTGCGATCTGCAGTCTGATTCTAAAGCAGCAGAGGAGTGTCGGGAGAGTGGTACCGAGCGAGCAAGGGGCTCGTTACATTGGTTGGCAGCCGTGGGATTTGCTCTCCAGTTACTGGGACACTCCAAACCAGCCTGCAGGAGAGCCACGCTGAAAGACTTACTTGAGAGCCATGGAGGGAATGGTGGGATCGTGCTTCCTTGCTGTGAACACATCCAAACCATCACCTGGATCCAAGGTAGCAGGATAGCAGGAGAGGAGAGATACCAGCCACCATGGATGAGGAATTCAGAAGGAGGTTGCGAGAGAAGGAGATACAGCACAGAGGACCAGTATCAGAGCAGGTCCTGCTAGGATGGTTTGATTCTTTAAGCTGTGAACTCTGGAAGGAAGCGCTAGCCCGTGAGCAGCGACACCAGGGAAAAGTTCTCCCCTCCATCCATGTGAGGTACTGGTCGCAGTATGAAGTGCGAATGCTGTTTTTGGGGGAACAGCCAAACCAGGAGTGGACAGCCGAGTTAAGCAGGCTGATCCGGGCAGAAATGTGGTTGGACGAGAGCTACAGAGCCTTTTCAGTGGTATGTAGCCCAAGTGTACCCATGGACAGCGGATGACAGCCCCACAGAAGGCTTTGACTACAATGGCCTGGGATTGTTATACTGGAGGCTGTCCAGGGACCTTGACTTTGGAAGTGATGGGGAGTGGCGTTTGGAGGAAATAATGGAGCACAGAGAGCGGAGACTGAATGTCTCAGAAGTGCACTGGGTACTGGAAGATTTGGAGTTTCTGGCCGTTCAGGAATGGGAGTTGGAGATCACCTACAAACAGCTGTTAGGCTCTGCTCAGCAGCAGGGTGGTGCTCCCTTTGCCTGGGACTATCATGAAATACCAGTTGACAACTCTGAAATCCTGGCTGAAGAGTTGACAATGTGGCAGAGTAACGGTGTGCTTTGCCAACCTGCCCCCGCAGCTATGGAGGCGGAGGTCTTATGGCGGATGCAGCAAGTGCTGACTGACCTTGATGAACCTGTTTCTGCATTGGATGATCTTGGATGGAGGAATGTGCCTGTCCAGCAGAATGCCAGAGAATCAGCAGTGGAAAATCTGAAGATTCCCGTCCCCAAACCTGAAGTGCTGACAACAGGGCAGAGCTCTGCTAACCTCTTCCCAGCACTGATAGCATCTTCTGGGTTCCACGGAAAGGAGATGGTGAACCTTTATTCCCAGACACCAGTTGCAGAGACAGGGGATTTGATAGACTTTTCTGCTAAGGAAGAACAACCTGGTGAGCCTCCAGCAGAAGAGGAGCTGTTATTAGGGCCAAACTTCACTATGCTCTGCCCAGCACCAACAGAAGTATCTGTGAAGTTACAAAGAATTTCCCCAGCTGAAGCGCTGGCAACCGGACTGAGGGTCCAAGATCTCTGCTCTACACCTGCGGCGGTTCCAGAGGCTCAGGGTGAGAAGGAGGTGGTCACTTCCCAGCAGCAGATCAGGATATAGGGGGAGAAGGGAGAGGAGGTGTTCGTCGTCCCACCCCAACAGTTAGCCGGAGCAGATGGTGTGGGGTTTCCAGCAGAAGGGCTGGCAACAGGGCCGAGTACTGCTGGACTCTGCCCCCAACTAACAGAGGATGGATGTCCTTTGAAGGTGGATGGGACTTCAATCTCCACCTGTATACCCCAGGGATGCTGGGCAGTCGGCCCAGATCCCCAACAGCATGACGGAGTGAGCCCAGACACCCTGTCTTCTCTCCAGAGGCAGAAAGGACTCCAGGGAGAAGGGCCAGTCCAGGCCTCTCCCCAGCGGCAGATATGTTCTCTGAGAGAGCCAGAGGTTGGCTGGGTGAGTAATGCTTTGTGTGGAACAATTTGTTTGGAGTACTGTGTGGGTACAGGCATTAGAGGACTGGAACTACTGACTAACTTCGGAGTCAACCTGTCTGGGGTCTCCTCCTGTGTTCGTCTCCTGCCGAAAGGGGAGAAATGTGACAGACCTAGCTGGGAGAGAGACTTTTGGAGGGGACTGTATGCTAGCCTCTTGCCGATCGATCGGGGGCCCTCGCATTTGGGGGAACGGTGCTCTTTGTGAGCTGTATGCCTGGGGACCCTTGAGGTGGTATTACTGTGGATTCGGGTCCTGGTCCCCCAGGACACACAGACTCTGGGGACCCTGGATTTGCCATATTGGAATAGTGGCTGATTCATAATGCTGGGACAGATACTGTTAGGAGATGCTGATGTAAATTCCAGCACCTGTCTGTCTGTTGTCTGCTAAAATGTGTATTGTAAATAAGTCTGTAGTATGGGATCTAAGAGTCATTGGATCCCCATTGTTGTTTGTGTTAATTAACTCTGCTATTGTGTGAAGAAGAGTCTATGTTGATTGTGATAATGTTGATTGGATTTTCTGAGCTACAAGATGGCCAGTATGGCCTAAAAGTCATCTCTGAGTCATCTAGGCTGTCTAAAGGGATTAGTTAATTAGCTCATATTAATTAGATTAATTAGGTTACAGCTGTATTGTTAGAGTAATATGAGCAGGAGGTCTGCACCTCCACTTTTAGTGTATAAAAGCCTGTATTTTGCAATAAAGTGAGATTCCTGTTTGAACTTACATACAGCCTGCCTGGTGTTTGTTCTGAGCTATCACAACTGGGTTAGAACGGCACAGAGCTGTAGTTCTAGTCCCGGAGCATCGGATGACCGAACAATCAGATGTTGCGATCTGCAGTCTGATTCTATAGCAGCAGAGGAGTGTCGGGAGAGTGGAACCGAGCGAGCAAAGGGGCTCGTTACAGGGGCGCACACGCAGAGACAGATCGGTGGTCTGCCAATGTAAACAAACAGACCGCCGTGCTGTCAGGCATGGGCACTCTGACCTAGTGTTTCTGTTAATCAGGAACACGGATCAGAGTGTCCAGGCAGTGAGCCCATCCCCCCACACACAGTTATGCCATGCAGACACGAGCGGACTTTTTGACCGGACTGGTCCGACGGTCTATGCGACGGAATTTCGGCGGACTTCCGACGGACTTTCCTAACAAATGGACTTGCCTACACACGATCACACCAAACTCTGACGGATTCGTACGTGATGACGTACACCGGACTAAAATAAGGAAGTTGATAGCCAGTGGCCAATAGCTGCCCTAGCGCCATTTATGGTCCGTCGAACTAGCATACAGACGAGCAGGATTTTTGGACTGGACTCGAGTCCGTCGGAAAGATTTGAAAGATGTGTTACTTCTAGGTCCGTCGGACTTTTGGGAAAAAAAAGTCAGCTGGAGCCCACACACGATCGAATTGTCCGACGGAGTCCGGTCCGCCAGACCAAGTCTGCCGGAAAGTCCACTCGTGCATACGCGGCATTAGAAACACACTAAGGGAACACAGTTAACCCTTTAATCGCCCCTGATGCAAACTCCTTCCCTGCCAGTGTCATTTATACAGTGTCAGTGCATATTTTTAGCACTGGTCACTGTAATAATGTCACTGGTTCCCAAAAAAAGTGTCAAAAGTGTCAGCTAGGTATCCGATCTGTCCGCCGCAATGTTGCAGTCCAGCTAAAAATCACTGATCACCGCCATTACAGGTAAAATAAACAAATAAATAAATAAAAATGCCATAAAAATATCCCCAATTTTGTAGACGCTATAACTTTTGCGCAAACCAATCAATAAATGCTTATTGGGATTTCTTTTACCAAAAAAATATGTAGCAGAATACATATTGGCCTAAATTGATGAAGAAGTTAGATTTTTTTTTTTATTGGATATGTTTTATAGCAGAAAGTAAAAAATATTGTTTTTTTTTGTTTTTTTTTTTCAAAATGTTGTTTTTTTTGTTTAAAGGGCAAAAAAAATAAAAAAACGCAGAGGTGATCAAGTGTCGCATGACTGCACAATTTTCACTTAAAATAACGCAGTACCGTATCGCAAAAGATGTCCTGGTCTTTAAGGGGGTAAAACCTTCTGGGGCTGAAGTGGTTAAAGTACAAAAGATGCTATATTACAAAGTAAACTATCCAATAAAGCAAAGAAATCCATGTCCCAAATTAAGGGTCTTGGACCCAAACTTACTTTTTTGCAGACAAGATAGTTCCCCCAGTATGATAAAGATGCCATGTTTAGCTTAAATGTAGCACTGTCCCCATAGGGCATTCTGAGTGTTGAATTCATAGGTCTCTCCCTGGTTACCTGCAGATGGTTGCCAATGGTTCCCACTTAGGTGCAGAGGGTTCCCGCTCTGTTGCTGAGGATTTCCCACTATGTTGCTAGGGTTTCTCGCTTGGTTGCTGAGAGCTCCTGCTTGTTTGCCAGGAGCTCCCACTTGTCCCACCCTTACTCCTGCTTGATTGCTGAGAGCTCCTGCTTGTTTGCTAGGTGCTCCCACTTGTTCCACATTTACTCCCGCTTGGTTGCTGAGAGCTCCTGCTTGTTTGCTAGGAGCTCCCACTTGTTCCACCTTTACTCTCGCTTGGTTGCTGAGAGCTCCTGCTTGTTTGCTAGGAGCTCCCACTTGTTCCACCCTTACTCCCGCTTGGTTGCTGAGAGCTCCTGCTTGTTTGCTAGGAGCTCCCACTTGTCCCACCCTTACTACCGCTTGGTTGCTGAGAGCTCCTGCTTGTTTGCTAGGAGCTCCCACTTGTTCCACCCTTACTCCTGCTTGGTTGCTGAGAGCTCCTGCTTGTTTGCTAGGAGCTCCCACTGGTCCCACCCTTACTCCCGCTTGGTTGCTGAGAGCACCTGCTTGTTTGCTAGGAGCTCCCACTGGTCCCACCCTTACTCCCGCTTGGTTGCTGAGAGCTCCTGCTTGTTTTCTAGGACCTCCCACTTGTTCCACCCTTACTCCCACTTGGTTGCTGAGAGCTCTTGCTTGTTTGCTAGGACCTCCCACTTGTTCCACCCTTACTCCCGCTTGGTTGCTGAGAGCTCCTGCTTGTTTGCTAGGCGCTCCCACTTGTTCCACATTTACTCACGCTTGGTTGCTGAGAGCTCCTGCTTGTTTGCTAGGAGCTCCCACTTGTTCCACCCTTACTCCCACTTGGTTGCTGAGAGCTCCTGCTTGTTTTCTAGGACCTCCCACTTGTTCCACCTTTACTCCCGCTTGGTTGCTGAGAGCTCCTGCTTGTTTACTAGGAACCCCCACTTGTTACACCCTTACTCCACCGCTTGGTTGCTGAGAGATCCTGCTTGTTTACTAGGAACTCCCACTTGTTCCACCCTTACTCCACCGCTTGGTTGCTGAGAGCTCCTGCTTGTTTGCTAGGACCTCCCACTTGTTCCACCCTTACTCCCGCTTAGTTGCTGAGAGCTCCTGCTTGTTTCCTAGGAGCTCCCACTGGTCCCACCCTTACTCCCACTTGGTTTCTGAGAACTCCTGCTTGTTTGCTAGGAGCTCCCACTGGTCCCACCTTTACTCCCGCTTGGTTGCTGAGAGCTCCTGCTTGTTTGCTAGGAGCTCCCACTTGTTCCACCCTTACTCCCGCTTGGTTGCTGAGAGCTCCTGCTTGTTTGCTAGGAGCTTCCACTTGTTCCACCCTTACTCCCGCTTGATTGCTGAGAGCTCCTGCTTGTTTGCTAGGAGCTCCCACTTGTTCCACCCTTACTCCTCCGCTTGGTTGCTGAGAGCTCCTGCTTGTTTGCTAGGACCTCCCACTTGTTCCACCCTTACTCCCGCTTGGTTGCTGAGAGCTCCTGCTTGTTTGCTAGGAGCTCCCACTGGTCCCACCCTTACTCCTGCTTGGTTGCTGAGAGCTCCTGCTTGTTTGCTAGGAGCTCCCATTGGTCCCACCCTTACTCCCGCTTAGTTGCTGAGAGCTCCTGCTTGTTTGCTAGGAGCTCCCACTTGTTCCACCCTTACTCCCGCTTGGTTGCTGAGAGCTCCTGCTTGTTTGCTAGGAGCTCGCACTTGTTCCACCCTTACTCCCGCTTGGTTGCTGAGAGCTCCTGCTTGTTTGCTAGGAACTCCCACTGGTCCCACCCTTACTCCCACTTGCTCATTACTCAAAGACCAGTACAGAGTATTTGGGTTTTTGTATGTTATTTGGAACTTGGATGGGAGAAGGGATGAGTTGGATACTCCAACTAGAACTATTCACAAAAAATAAGGACAACTCTCACTTGAACTCACAGGATTATCTGTGGAAGCAGACACACTACTTTAACCATACAGCCACATGTATGGAAGAATTAAGTCTTCTTGCTCTCACCAACAGCAGACTTAATATACTAAATTATCTTCAAGACGCTCTCTAGCATCCCCTTTACTCACACCCGTTCACTGACCCTTGTAGCTGAAGGGGGCGGCCCTCACTCGACAGGCCCCAAAGACACAGATCTGTACTTACAGTAGGCAGAATCAGATCCTTCCTGGTGTCTCCCTTCCAATCAGCTCTGCAGGACCTCTGGGTTCAGCTTCTCTCTCTCTCTCTCTCTCTCTAGGCCCCTGGGTGTACCACCCAAGGCCGCACAACCGCCTCCGTGGAGGAGAGGGCAGCCACCCCTCTCCCTCCTGGACTCTGTTCCCCCAACTCAACTGACTCTGAGCACATGTACTCTGGCCTTATATACAGTGTCCCACAATGCAATGCAGCATTTTACTTCTGCCAATTGCAAGGGGTGTAACAAGGCCTGTGCACCCACTTGTCAGCAAAGGTGTGCACAGCCTATTGCATCAAGGTGTACACCTCAAAGCTTAAACACATATGGGTGTGTGCATGTGTTTATATGTTTATATACTGACGGTCTCAGAAGAGCAGTGGGCGGTGTCAGTAGGGTAGTGGATGGTGTCAGTAGTTTTTGTTTGTATCATTTTATTTAAAAAAATTTTTCCCTACAATTTTTTTGGAGCCCCATTAGGGGGCTTTGGTGAAATATCAGGGGTTTAAACAGGGGGAATCTGCCCAGGCACACCCGACACACCCTGTACGCATGCCTATGCTTGTCAGGTCCTCTCCCACTGTTCAATATGCCTTCCTATTGGACCAGTGGGGGACAGTCAGAACAAGCTGAGCTGAACCTGAGTACAATGAGCAGACCTAACCAATAGATCCTGCTCCCTGTTAGGCAGAGAGCACTCTAAGTTTTATCTGACCATCTCCCTGGTAAGCAGAAAGACCAAAAACCATACTCTCTTCTAGCACCTATCTAGGAGGGTGCTACATAAATAAGAGTTGGGCAATCCAAGACCCGCTCCATGCTGTGGGGCAACTCCAAACAAATCCAAAGTACAAAGTACCCCCAGTGTGGGGCGGGCCTCTTCCCCACATCCCCAGGCACATCCCCCGGCTCCCACGAGGACTCCAAAATCGCATCAGGAGCTGATCTGCGCATGTCCAGATGCTGCATGATCTCGGACATAATCGTCACTTCCAGAACTGCATTGGACTGTGGACCGGAGATGACTACAAGGGGCTGGGGCGAAATAAGGACTGGGCCCGGATGTTGTTGTTGGTTCCTTATTCTGCTCCAAGGGCAGCTGCCCTTGAAATGCCCAGCTCTTATTTAAGCCAAACATGGTGTCTTTATGCTGTGGCCTATGCTTGAGGGAATACATGGTCAGACTGGGGGTGCTCTTTTTTCTGCACTTACAGTTTGGGCCCAAGACCCTTAATTTGGGACATAGGTTTCTTTTCTCTATTGGATAGTTTACTTTGTAATATACTATCTTTTGTACTTTAAGGTGAATGCTTGAAGTTGTTAAAGGTCTTATTGGATCCACATTGTGTTACCCCCTATTTTCCATCATTGAAGTGGCCTGCACATATACAGTATTGGCATGCCTGATACCTATTAAAAATTGGGTTTATGCTATTACTTTACTTGGTAAGAGAATGTGTTTATTTACATAGCTTGCATAAACTATATCCAATTTGAATTTAATGATGACTTACCTTCAATCCCTACACACTACTAACAAGCATTTACTATTTTTTTTTTGGCTTGCAGATGCGGGTTTATCCCATGGGCTGGTAGGTGCAGCCTTTTGAGACAGTTCTTTTGGTTATAGTGGATTTTTTATATATTTACCTTTCTAATTGAGGTACAATTATATTTCTCATGGAAATGTAAAATACATTGCTCAAAAATAATGAAAGGAACACTTTGAAAACACATCAGATCTCAATGGGGAAAAATATCATGCTGGATATCTATACTGATATGGACTGAGTAATGTGTTAGGATGGAACAAAAGGACGCCACATGGAAATGAAAATGATCAACCTACAAAGGGCTGAATTCAAAGACACCCAGAAAATCAAAATGAAAAAATTATGCAGCAGGTTAGTCCAGTTTGCTGAAATTTCATTGTAGCAACTGAAAATGGTGATCAGTAGTTTGTACTAGGACACCTGGACCAGGGCATCACTGAGCTCCTGAACAGACTGAGGTGCAACCTGGCGGCGTCAGATGGACCAAAACATAATGACCCTATTGGGTTTAGGTCAGACGAGCGTGGGGGCCATTCAATGGTATCAGTTTCTTCATCCTCCAGGAACTGGCTGCATACCCTCACCACATGAGGCCGGGCATTGTCGTGCACCAGGAGGAACCCAGGATCCACTGCACCAGTGTAAGGTCTGACAATGGGTCCAAGGATTTCATCCCAATACCTAATGGCAGTCAGGGTGCCATTGTCTAGCCTGTAGAGGTCTGTGCATCCCTCCATGGATATGCCTCCCCAGACCATCACTGACCCACCACCGAACCGGTCATACCGAACGATGTTACAGGCAGCATAACATTTTACTTGGCTCCTCAAGACCCTTTCACATCTGTCACATGTGCCCAGGGTGAACCTGCTCTCATCTGTGAAAAGCACAGGATGGCAGTGGTGGACCTGACAGTTCTGGTGTTCAATGGCAAATGCCAATCGAGCTCCCAGCACTGGACAGTGAGCACTGGAGGACGTCGGGCCCTCAGGCCACCCTTATGAAGTCTGTTTCTGATTGTTTGGCCTGCTGGAGGTCATGTACAAATAAGCAGTCTATGGTCTGTAAATGGTAAAAATACATAACTCCGGTGTGTGTTGGTGATCTCTGTAGACAACGAGGACACAAGCTTCTAGGCAGTTGCTGGAGATCAGGCAAAAGCATCTTCAGGTATAGATTCTTCTGTCTGGTACAGACCTTCTTCTTTTGTGTTAGGGCATTATGATGTCCTCCTGAAAACTTATGCCTGATGACCATTTATTGGTAAGTTTCAGGTTGTAAAGGTTTTGTTGACTATGGTTACAAACTTGTTTACGGTAGTTACTGTAAGCGAATTTCACCTGAGACCACACTCTGGAACAAGTTAAGAAGTTTTCTTTATTTGACTCATACGAGGAGACAAGTTACAACAAAAGGACAGATATTTGCCTATCGGTTCTGACCCCTATGACCCGTGCAATAGAGCACCATACATAGAGTTCAGCCTTATGAGCTCCTATCTGACTTGTCTGTCTAACAATTGTAGAGCTTGCATTTATATACCCTTTTACAAGCCTTATCTTAACCATCTTTCCTAGATATGATTGGTCTCTAAGATCTACGTCAATGTAACTAACTATAAATCTGACACCTGTTCTACAACCAGATAAACTTAATTATTCCCAGAATTCTTATATGTTTATTAAAGTTATTTATAACTGTTTTTGTCCAATTAAAAACACCTGTAGAGACAGTCTGGCACCCAGCTGTGTTAAATCAAACCCTCCTCATCTTGATAAGATTTAACTAACTTCAAGAATTACACATTTACGACTTTGAGAGAATGAACTTTCCATAACCCCACCAGATGTGCTATATATGTTACTATATAATCTTATGTGTATGTATACATACATATTAGTTTCACAAACTGTATTATCTACATATTAAATAAACATATATATATATATATATATATATATATATATATATATATATATATATATATATATATATATATATATATATATATATAAACATACACATACATACAAATACATCAGTGTTATCCCATTCAATGCATTTGAACAGTTTTAATGAGGGCTCTAGCAGACCTTTGTTTGACCCTGTCAAACGTAATTAATGTACTTGTACTTAACTTTAATTATTTCTAAACCATCTGAACAAGATGTTTTTATCTTATCAGGCTGTATTTCACTGCTGTCGAAAGTTCTCTCTTCTTCCAATTAGTAACTAAAAATGAACTATCCTATCTCTGTGATTTATATGCATTTCAAGGACTTGAGACAATTCTATATAACTTGAATCTATTCTAATGAACTTTCACCCAGTAAACTATAAAGGTATGAGAAAGAAACAGAGAGGTCATCTAAAGTTCAACATTTTCTATATCTACAAAATAACATACATTGGTTAATATGAAATTCTACTAATTTTAAGCAATCTTTTGTAAACAAACATAAATGATTATAAAATAAGAATCTAAATTCTCTAAAAGTTACAGAACAACAGACTGCTCCAACTGTCCATGCCCACATGGATATGGCCCCTTTCCCAATACGTGTGTTTCAATTATAGAAGCATTCTCAAATTCTACCTCAAGATGGCACTCTGGTGCCATACATGCCATAGGTTATATACACTATATTACCAAAAGTATTGGGACACCTGCCTTTACACGCACATGAACTTTAATTACATCCCAGTCTTAGTCCGTAGGGTTCATTATTGAGTTGGCCCACCATTTGCAGCTATAACAGCTTCAACTCTTCTGGAAAGGCTGTTCAAAAGGGTTAGGAGTGTGTCTATGGGAATGTTTGACCACATCAGTGCCTGACCTCACAAATACGCTTCTGAAGGAATGGTCAAACATACCCATAGACACACCCCTAAACCATGTGGACAGCTTTCCCAGAAGGGTTGAAGCTGTTATAGCTGCAAAGGGTGGGCCAACCCAATATGGACTAAGGGGGGTGGTAGTTGCGCTGTGATAGGGGAAGGGGGAAACTACACTAAAGTGCATGTGACAGACATGCCAAGTGACCTACAGAAGAAATGTATAAATAAAACAACCAAAATATATAGACAGCACACTGATAAGTGTGTGTAGTGAATAACTAGAAAGGCACACTGACTAGTGCATATAGTGAACGAATAAAAAACACTAAATAGTGTAAGCCTGAAAGCAAAGTGGTATTAAATCGCATGGAGGTGAGCAATGCACATGATGAACGGGGCAATCAAGCTGATGTAATATAAACAATAAATGCATATGACATAAAATGCACAAAGGAACAAGTGAAAAAGGGATAACAAATGATCTAATACATAAATCAGAAATACTTGACCAATAAAAAAAAACAAACAAAGTGCAACGTAGAAATGAATACAATGATAATATCAGGAGGAAAAGTATAACAAACATCTAAAAAAATATAAGAAATATATATATAAAAAAATATATAAAAAAATGGTGTTGAATATAAGAAAGTCCCGCCACCAAGTATAATGATGCTGAGTCGCAGTCCAATCGAGACAACAAATAACAGGGGAAGAGGGGTGGTCTTCGATGGGGGCACCTCAGTGAATACAGGCCCCTTACCTTACAGCTGTAAGGTATACAGCATATATATAGGACGCCCAATAAGAGATGGAATCCAGAAAATTGCAGCAGGTGGTATGGCTCACAAATGCAGTAGTATCACATGCGAAAAAAACACATGAACAGCATATGGTGTAATACCGTATAAAAAAGGGGGGCTGAAGGAGGGGGTGGGGGAGGGAGGTTGCACTCACTTGTGACAGATGAGCGCAAGCCTCAAACCACGAGTGCCGAACTCGTACAATCCACACCGCTGGCCGAAAGAACCTCCAGCATCTCACATCTCCTGTAGCTCACCACCCGTCATACGTCATATAAGTGATGTGGTATCCGGACAAAAGAAACCGCATATAGCGTAATCCCGTATAAAAAGCACACTTTTATTGTATAAAAACACTAAAAACTTACAAAAGTAGACAGCTGGGGGGTAAAACTCCACGAGCGCCGTGCTCGTAACATCAGCTGTTGTGTGGCAGCGTCCCGTGCTCCTAACGTGTGTCGTCACGTCACTTCTTCAGAGGATCCTCTTCATGGATATCACATCACTTATATGACGTATGACGGGTGGTGAGCTACAGGAGATGTGAGATGCTGGAGGTTCTTTCGGCCAGCGGTGTGGATTGTACGAGTTCGGCACTCGTGGTTTGAGGCTTGCGCTCATCTGTCACAAGTGAGTGCAACCCCCCCTCCCCCACCCCCTCCTTCAGCCCCCCTTTTTTATACAGTATTACACCATATGCTGTTCATGTGTTTTTTTCGCATGTGATACTACTGCATTTGTGAGCCATACCACCTGCTGCAATTTTCTGGATTCCATCTCTTATTGGGCGTCCTATATATATGCTGTATACCTTACAGCTGTAAGGTAAGAGGCCTGTATTCACTGAGGTGCCCCCATCGAAGACCACCCCTCTTCCCCTGTTATTTGTTGTCTCGATTGGACTGCGACTCAGCATCATTATACTTGGTGGCGGGACTTTCTTATATTCAACACCATTTTTTAATATATTTTTTTATATATATATTTCTTATATTTTTTTAGATGTTTGTTATACTTTTCCTCCTGATATTATCATTGTATTCATTTCTACGTTGCACTTTGTTTTTTTTATTGGTCAAGTATTTCTGATTTATGTATTAGATCATTTGTTATCCCTTTTTCACTTGTTCCTTTGTGCATTTTATGTCATATGCATTTATTGTTTATATTACATCAGCTTGATTGTCCCGTTCATCATGTGCATTGCTCACCTCCATGCGATTTAATACCACTTTGCTTTCAGTCTTACACTATTTAGTGTTTTTTATTCGTTCACTATATACACTAGTCATTGTGCCTTTCTAGTTATTCACTACACACACTTATCAGTGTGCTGTCTATATATTTTGGTTGTTTTATTTATACATTTCTTCTGTAGGTCACTTGGCATGTCTGTCACATGCACTTTAGTGTAGTTTCCCCCTTCCCCTATCACAGCGCAACTACCACCCCCCTTAGTACTTATGCGTTTTTTGTCTGTTTGGAGCAGTCTTATAGGTGTTGCAGCAGTGTCCCTCTGTTAGTATAGGAGTCCGCTAGCAGCGCAGGAGTTTCTCGTTTGTTTTTTATACAACCCAATATGGAACCCTAGAGACTAAGACTGGGATGCCATTAAAGTTCATGTGCATGTAAAGGCAGGCGTCCCAATACCTTTGGTAATATAGTGTGTGACGGACTTCGGACACCCTGTTGGCTTCCCAAGTCCTGGAACACAAGACCAATGGATCTGGCTATAGTACCCTCCAAGAACCAGATAACACCAGTCTTGAAGTACACCAGAAATAGAACTGTTTTATTTTGAAATCTCACACAAATATACTGTATACATCAGGATGACATTCCCACCCCAACAATACAACTGTAAACAGAAACCTAATTAACTAGTCATTTAAACCAGCCTAGGTGTCTAGACTTCTTGGCCCCTACCAGAGTGAATATAAAGGACACAGCATTACAAGTATAAACACAGCTCACAAGGTTTGCTAGCAGACAGACAATAGCAGAGTTATTTAGCACAAATAACAATGGGTGAAAGACCCTTAGAAGTAGGGATGAGCTTTGAGTTGAACTCATGTTCGACTGGAACATTGGCTGTTCGCCAGTTCGCCAAACACCGAACAATTTGGGGTGTTCGTGGCAAATTCAAAAGCCGCGGAACACCCTTTAAAAGTCTATGGGAGATATCAAAAGTGCTAATTTTAAAGGCTTATATGCATGGTATTGTCATAAAAAGTGTTTGGGGACCTGGGTCCTGCTCCAGGGGACATGTATCAATGCAAAAAGAAGTTTTAAAAACGGATGTTTTTTCGGGAGCAGTGATTTTAATAATATTACTACTAATAATAAGTGAAACAATAAAAGTGTAATATTCCTTTCAATTTCATACCTGGGGGTGTCTATAGTTTGCCTGTAAAGGGGCGCATGTTTCCCGTGTTTAGAACAGTCTGACAGCAAAATTACATTTCAAAGGAAAAAAGTCATATAAAACTACTTGTGGCTATAATGAATTGTCGGTCCGACAATACACATAAAAGTTCATTGATAAAAACGGCATGGGATTTCCCCACAGGGGAACCCTAAACCAAAATTTTTTAAAAAAATGGCGTGGGGGTCCCCCTAAATTCCATACCAGGCCCTTCAGGTCTGGTATGGATATTAAGGGGAACCCCGTGTCAAATTTTTTTTAAAAAATGGCGTGGGGTCACCCTCAAAATCCATACCAGACCCTTCAGGTCTGGTATGGATTTTAAGGGTAACCCTGCGCCAATTTTTTTTAAAAAAATGGCGTGGGGTCCCCCCAAAAATCCACACCAGACCCTTATCTGAGCACGCAACCTGGCAGGCTGCAGGAAAAGGGGGGACGAGAGAGCGTCCCCCTCCTGCACCGTACCAGGCCACATGCCCTCATTATTGGGAGGGTGCTTTGAGGTAGCCCCCCAAAGCACCTTGTCCCCATGTTGATGAGGACAAGGGCCTCATCCCCACAACCCTTGGCTGGTGGTTGTGGGGGTCTGCGGGCGGGGGACTTATCGGAATCTGGATGCCCCCTTTAACAAGGGGACCCCCAGATTCCGCCCCCAGTGTGAATTGGTAATGGGGTACAAGTGTACCCCTACCATTTCACAAAAAAGTGTCAAAATGGTTAAAAAACACAAGAGATGGTTTTTGACAAGTCCTTTATTAATTTCTTCTTCTTTTGGCTTCTTCTTCCATCTTCTTTCTTCTGGTGTTCTTTCGGTGTTCTTCTTCTTCCTCCATCTTCTTCTTCATCTTCTTCTTTTCCATCTTCTTCTTCCTCCACTCTTCTCATCCCGCATCTTCCTCCAGGCTTCTTCTCCGCTCCGTCTGCACGATCCGCCTCAGTGGGAGTCTTCAGCCGTGTGACGCTTCGCTTTTTCTGACACTTCTTTTACAATGGAGGGCGGGGCAACCCAGTGACCCTGCCCTCCTCTGATGCATGGGGAATTCATGGGACTTCCCTGTGGCTTTCCCTGTGTTGTCAGAGGAGGCGGGGTCACCCGGCGGGTCTGGTATGGATTTTTGGGGGGACCCCACGCCATTTTTTAAAAAATTTTGGCGCGGGGTTCCCCTTAAAATTCATACCAGACCTGAAGGGCCTGGTATGGATTTTGAGGGGGACCTCCACGCAATTTTTAAAAAAAATTTTGGCGCGGGGTTCCCCTTAATTAATATCCATGCCAGACCTGAAGAGCCTGGTATGGAATTTAGGGGGACCCCCACGCCATTTTTAAAAAAATTTTGGCACGGGGTTCCCCTTAATATCCATACCAGACCTGAAGGGCCTGGTATGGAATTTAGGGGGACCCCCACGTGTTTTTTTTTAAATTTTGGTTCGGGGTTCCCCTGTGGGGAAATCCCATGCAGTTTTTATCAATGAACTTTTATGTGTATTGTCAGACCGACAATTCATTAATAGCCGCAAGTAGTTTTTAAATGACTTTTTTTCCTTTGAAATGTCATTTTGCTGTCAGACTGTTCTAAACATGCGCCCCTTTACAGGCATACTATAGACACCCCCAGGTATGAAATTTAAAGGAATATTACACTTTTATTGTTTCACTTTAAGCATTATAATGCCCCGTACACATGATCGGACATTGATCGGACATTCCGACAACAAAATCCATGGATTTTTTCCGACGGATGTTGGCTCAAACTTGTCTTGCATTCACACGGTCACACAAATCTTGTTGGAAATTCCGAACGTCAAGAACGCGGTGACGTACAACACTTACGACGAGCTGAGAAAAATGAAGTTCAATAGCCAGTGCGGCTCTTCTGCTTGATTCTGAGCATGCATGGCACTTTGTGCGTCAGAATTGTGTACACACGATCGTAATTTACACAAACGGATTTTGTTATCGGAAAATTTGAGAACCAGATCTCAAATTTTGTGCGACGAAAATTCAGATGGAAACTGTCCGATGGAGCCTACACACGGTCGGAATTTCCGACAACAAACTCCGATCGCACACTTTACGCCAGAAAGTCCAACCGTGTGTACACGGCAGTAAGGTCACTGCTCCCAAAAAACGGGCGTTTTTAAAACTTTTTTTGCATTAATACATGTCCCCCCAAACACTTTTTATGACAATAACTTGCATATAAGACTTTAAAATGAGCACTTTTGGTTTTTTATGTTAGTGTCCCATAGACTTTAACGGGGTTCTGCGGCTTTCGAATTTTCCCCGAACTCCGCATATTGTTTGTTGTTCACCGAACATCCGAACATCTAAAGTTCGGCCCAAACTTATGCTCGGGGCCGAACCGTTCGCCTATCCCTAGACATGGACTTGAATCAAAAGTAACATTACTCCAAGGGTCCCCAGGCATACACCTCACAAAGAGTAGTGTTTCCTTAAAATCCAGGGCCCATAATCAGTAGGCAAGAGGCTATAGCATTCAGTCCCCTCCAAAAGCCCCTGTCCTGGGTGAGTCTATCACATATTGTATGTCAGAAAAGCCAAGCTATTTGCCCAGGATACAGACTTGTTTACCGTAGTTACAGAGACAATAAAGACATTTGAAACTGTTTCTAAGACCAGCTACTAAATAGATTTTTAAAACCAGCCTGGTGGAAAAAATCATTCATATAATAAATATATATTTATACCAAACGCAACACAACCTGAAATATTCAAATTTCTGTTAATTCTGATCTGTAATGCTACAAATATTCCACCTAGACGTTGGAATTAATCTATAAGCCATCAACTGAACATATCATACATAATATGATAGTGATACTGAAGTGATCACTTACCTGTGTATACCGATACAGACTAAGTAACTGGGCCATGGCATGATTTGAATGGAAAGAACTATCACCAATAAAGGCGGCCACCTCTCCACGTTCCTTACAGTAATAATTAGGAGCTTCCTTTTCCCCAGACAATATCCTGACGATGTATCCCAAAGTGTTCTTTGGATCATTACAAGTGCTAAATATATGAAAGCCCAGGGTCACATTGGGCAGAAGATAGGGGTCATTGTTAATATCATTGACATGTAATATCATCACCAAGATGCTTTTGTATTCTTCGTTGTCAACGCTGCAGAATATGAAAAGATTTTAATACTACACAAAAAAACGGATCCTTCTGAGATTTCAATTTGGCCACGGCAGGAAACCCCAGTGGAGTCAGAGGGGGACAGGGTCACCCGTGACCCCATGGGGAAATGCAGGAAACCCCCGTGGCGTCAGAGAGGGGTGGGGTCACCTGTGTACATCATGGGTGGTCCCACCCTCAGCTATTTAAGAGCTGTCACAGCGGATGTAGTGTCATTTGATGGGAACCTCCCATAGAGGCGGATCGTGGCGGCACTTTTTTTTGTATCCTCGGGTCGAGAATGGATTACATTGCTGGAATTTTTTTTTTTCTTTTTTAATAAAGGACTTGTCCAAAGCTGTCTACTGTGTTTTTTACCATTTTTGACATTTTTTTGTGAAAAGGTACCCCGTTACTAATTCACATAGGGGGGCTGGGATCTGGGGGTCACCCTTGTTAAAGGGGGCTTCCAGATTCCGATAAGCCCCCCGCCCGCATACCCCCACAACCACTGAGCAAGGGTTGTGGGGATGAGGCCATTGTCCCCATCAGTTGATGGGGACATGGTGCTTTGGACTCCAAAACATCCTCCCTATGTTGAGGGCACGTGGCCTGGTACGGTTCAGGAGGGGGGGCACTCTCTCGTCCCCCCTCTTTTCTTGCTGCCTGCCAGGTTGCGTGCTTGGATAAGGGTCTGGCATGGATTTTTGGGGGGAACCCCACGCCATTTTTTTTAAATTTTGGTGTGGGGTTCCTCAGAAAATCCATACCAGACACTTCAGGGACCGTCAGAAGAGGAGAGCCACACAGCGGGAGCCTCCGGAGAAGAAAATGAAGAAGAGAAGAAGATGAAGAAGAAGATGAAGAAGAGAAGAAGATGAAGAGAAGAGCGGGAGCCTCCCCCATGCCATGGGTGCGGAGCGGCCCGAGGAGAAGAAGATAGAAGACGCCGCGGAGGAGATGCTGGATGAGAACACCGGAGGAAGAACCAGAAGAGCCAGAAGAACCAGAAGATGAAGCAAGATAGAAGAAAGAAGAAGCATTTAAATAAAGGAATTGTCAAAAACTGTCTCTTGTCATTTTAACATTTTTGACAGTTTTTTAGTGAAATTGTAGGGGTACCTTTGTACCCCCTTACCATTTCACACATGGGGGGCCGGGATCTGGGGGTCCCCTTGTTAATGGGGGACCTGAAGGGTCTGGTATGGAATTTAGGGGGACCCCCATGTCATTTTTTTTTAAAACTTTGGCCGGGGTTCCCCTTAATATCCATACCAGACCTGAAGGGCCTGGTATGGAATTTAGGGGGACCCCACGTCATTTTTTTTTTAATTTTGGTTCGGGGTTCCCCTGTGGGGAATTCCCATGCCGTTTTTATCAATGAACTTTTATGTGTATTGTCGGACCGGCAATGCAATAGCCGCAAGTAGTTTTAAATGACTTTTTTCCTTTGAAATGTCATTTTGCTGTCAGACTGTTCTAAACATGGGAAACATGCGCCCCTTTACAGGCATACTATAGACACCCCCCCAGGTACGAAATTTAAAGGGATATTACACTTTTATTGTTTGACTTTAAGCATTATTAAAAGCACTGCTCCTGAAAAAACCGACGTTTTTAAAACTTTTTTTTCCATTGATCCATGTCCCCTGGGGCAGGACCCAGGTCCCCAAACACTTTTTATGACAATAACTTGCATATAAGCCTTTAAAATTAGCACTTTTGATTATTCATGTTCGTGTCCCATTGACTTTGACGGTGTTCGCGTGTTCGAACAAACTTTTTTCCTGTTCGTATGTTCTGGTGCGAACCAAACAGGGGGG
This sequence comes from Lithobates septentrionalis, assembly GCA_037952835.1. Taxonomy (NCBI): domain Eukaryota; kingdom Metazoa; phylum Chordata; class Amphibia; order Anura; family Ranidae; genus Lithobates; species Lithobates septentrionalis. The sequence continues at coordinate 72,765 of JBBDGP010000851.1, read as the reverse complement.
ATGTTCGGCTCATCCCTAGCAGCCACTTGTGCCCATCATATGCAGCCACTTGTTCCCATCATATGCAGCCACTTGTGCCCATCATATGCAGCCACTTGTGCCCATTGACATGGAAATTTCTCTATACACTACGCATAATCCATGTCTCCTGCGCTAATTCAGCCTTTTGATATAATGCATCTTAGTAAACCCCTGTTTCTTGAGTAAAACAGACATGACCACCATCCTCACATCCTTAGCTCCACCACCAGACTTTCTAAAAATTGGAGCAATCTTTTATATAACAATAGAGCTTGGTTGCTTCACAATTGACCAATCAAGCACATGCATTCCTTCAAACAGGAGGAGTTATGCATATCTCAACCAGTGAACAATGACTAGGGGAGTTTGTGGGCATGTCTGGGCAGGGTGTATGATTCCCCGCCCCTTGCACCACATGGCTGGCCTAAGGACTCATAAACACTGCCCCTGACCACAACGCACACAAAGACTACCGGTTTTACGGTTGGCGTGAATCCTTATTCTGCATTGCATTGCATTCTGCATTAAGAGAACAATGCAGACCTGGATTATACTACCATTCCTGTGGATGGGAGATTATCTGCAGGAACACACCATAGCCCTCCTACGTGCTGATCATACACACAGAGACAACACGAGCGTACATCCCCCATAACCAATGTCTTTGCAGAGTGAACATCTCCCCTCCCCCATTGCACAGGGGCCCTTCACTGGCGGACATATCCCCACTCTGCAAACACTTCTCTGCATCCTCAAGAAGCTTTCCAATATGAAACTGGTTTCAACCAGTGTCAGTCTGCCCCTGCTCGCTCTTTAGAGAGGGCTGCAGGAGAACTAACACTGGGAGACACTGTGACAATACATATTAAATACATCTTAATAAAATTTCCACAACAGCATCATATGCAGCCACTGTGCCCATCAAATGCAGCCACTGTGCCCATTAAATGCAGCCACTGTGCCTAACATATGCAGCCACTTGTGCCCCATCAAATGCAGCCACTTGTGCCCCATCAAATGCAGCCACTTGTGCCCATCATATGCCACTACTTGTGCCCCATCAAATTCCACCACTTGTGCCCATCAAATGCAGCCATTGGTGCCCATCAAATGCCGCCACTTGTACCCATCAAATGCAGCCACTTGTGCCCATCATATACCGCCACTTGTGCCCATCAAATGCTGCCACTTGTGACCCATCAAATGCAGCCACATGTGCCTATCATATGCCGCCACTTGTGCCCCATCAAATGCTGCTACTTGTGCCCCATCAAATGCCGCCACTTGTGCCCCATCAAATGCCACCACTTGTGCCCATAAAATGCCACCACTTGTGCCCATAAAATGCCACCACCATCTTAGTGATGGGTCGGGCAGTGGGTGACGGCGGTGAGCTGTGGGATGGCTCCTGTGTCCTCCATGCTTCCCCCTCCTTTGTTGTTTCCATTTTGCTAGTCATCCAATTGGAGTGCCTCTGCCTTCAGCCAATCAGGTAACAGGTATTAGACCCACGCTACCTGATTTGCGGAGAGGCGGTTCAGTGTCAGAAAAGCAAATATTAATTTGCTTTTCTAACACATCTGGGTGGACTGGGAGCGCAATGCTCTGCGCTCCAAGTCCACCTTTTTTGAAGCCTATGGCTCTAATCAGGTGTTTCAAAAAAACACCCCCACAGCTGTAATTTAGGCACCCGGCATCCTAAAAGGGGCCGGACACCTTAATAGGGGGTGGCAGCGGCAGCCATGGATAGATTCATGCAATGCATGAATCTATATAGACACAAAAAGAGATCGTGCAAAACCCAAAACACATCAATACATAATCGTGCAAACACAATATACAATCTATCAAGTGAATAGGATAATCAAAAAAATGATTAATTAATTCATTATTATTGTGTTAAATAAAGTGCAAACACAATATACTATACAGTATATCAAGTGAATAAGATAAAAAAACTGATTAGTTAATTAATTATTATTGTGTTAGATAGAGTCCCAAACAACATAAAACAACATAAGATAGAAGGGTATAAACTTATGCCGTGTACACATGGTCGGACTTTTCAGCAACAAAAGTCAGATGGCTTGTCCGACAGACTTTTGACGGACTTTTGACGGACTTCCGATGGACTTACTAACGAACGGACTTGCCTACACACGATCACACCAAAGTCCGACGGATTCGTACGTGATGACGTACACCGGACTAAAATAAGGAAGTTGATAGCCAGTAGCCAATAGCTGCCCTAGCGTCGGTTTTTGTCCGTCGGACTAGCATATAGACAAGCGGATTTCTGGGTCCGGCGGAGTTACAACGTAAAGATTTGAAGCAAGTTCTAAATCTAAAGTCCGTCAGATTTGCGACTGAAAAAGTCCGCTGAAGGTCCGGTGAAGCCCACACACGATCGGATTGTCCGCCGGATTTGGTCCGTCGGACCAGTCCGGTCGAAAATTTCCAACCGTGTGTACGCTGCATTAGGATAAAAAACTCCACACGGAATATGTTTGTTTAACCACTCCCCACCCGCTCTATAGCCACAAAAGACGGGCTTAATTGCCAGGAGGGCGTCCATGGACGTCCTCCTGTTTCCCTGTTCCCCACACGCCGTCGTGGGCACGCATCGGGGAAAATCTGTGTTGGCCGTGTCCCTTGGACACAGCCAATCACAGATCATGGTAAATGGCCAATCACAGCGGCCATTTACCACTCGATCAGAATGTTCAATGAGAGATGATCTCAAATGTAAACATATGAGATCATCTCTCATTGCCGGCTCTTCCTCCTCACACAGAGACAGCTTGTGAGGAGGGAGAGCTTCGTTGCTGCAGATCTGTGAGTGCCAACTGTCTTGACAGTCAATTACAGTGAAATCACAGTAAATACAGAGCCCAAATATTGCCCATACAGTGCCACATCAGTGCCATCGGTGTGACACTGTTCACCGGTGTAATTGTGCCCATTGGTGTCACAGTGCTCATCACTGTTAGTGTCACAGTACCCATCATTGTCATCAGTGCCATCTGTCATCAGTGCCATCAGTGCCATATGTCATCAGTGCCATCTGTCAGTGTCATCTGACATCAGTACCACCTGTCAGTGTCACCTGCCACATCAGTGCCACGTTTCTTCAGTGCCACGTGCCATCAGTGTCACATCAGTGCCACGTGTCTTCAGTACCACATCATTGCCATGTGTCAGTGCCATCTGTCATCAGTGCCACCTGTCAGTGTCACCTGCCACATCAGTGCCACGTTTCATCAGTGCCACATCAGTGCCATGTGTCATTAGTGCCACATCAGTGCCACATGTCATCAGTACCACATCAGTGCCATCTGTCATCAGTGCCACATCAGTGTCACGTGTCATCTTTCATCAGTGTCACGTCAGTGTCATCAGTACCATTTTATCAGTGCCACATCAGTGCCACATGTCATCAGTGCCATCAGTGTCACCTTTCATCAGTGTCAGTGTCACTTGTAATCAGTTCCATCTGTCATCAGTGTCACGTGTAATTAGTGCCATTTGTCATCAGTGTCACGTGTTATTAGTGCCTTCTGTCATCAGTGTCACCAGTGCCCACCAACAATGTCTAGAAAATCATTTTCAGCTGAGGAGGCGTACAATATTCTTGCGGCCGACGAGAGCAACAGGGAGCTCTCTGCTTCGGATTCCTCCTTAAATTCAGATTCTGAGTCTGACGTTGACTACGAGTCTATCCAAAACAGTGGAACACTGCCAGCCTCAGAGGAGGATGATAGTCCACCCGCCAGACAAAGGCGTTCTGGTGAGGAGGCAGTGCCATCCACCAGCACCGCAGTGCCATCCACCAGCACCACAGTACCTCAGCAAGAAAGGCCAAGTACCAGTGGGGTGTCACCTCAGTCCCAAAGGGTTAGTTCCCATGCCAGCCTTCCCTACTCCCTTCAGAACCCCTTGTGGCTTCCTCCTAATTCAGGAGAAGCTAACATTCCCTCTTTCACTGCCCAGCCTGGAGTCCAGGTGGACACAGAACATTTTTCACTGATAGATTTTTTCCACTTAATTTTTACTGAGGACATGCTTGCATTAATTGTGGCCCAGTGCAACCTGTATGCCCAACAATTCATAACAAGTAACCCAACGTCCTGTTATCCGCATCCCTACGAGTGGAGAGCCTTAACAGTGGAGGAGTTTAAGATTTTTTTGGGCCTCACATTCTGTATGGGACTAACCAAAAAAAATGAATTACGTTCATATTGGTCATCCCTCCCCATCCACCACATGCCCATCTTTTCCTGAGTAATGCCCAGAACCAGATATCTCATGATTATGAGGTTCCTACACTACAATGACAATACCCAGTGCCCTCCCTGAAATCACACAAATTATGATAAGCTCTATAAAATTCGGCCACTACTAAATTATTTTTTTTAAATCTTCCCCCAGTTGTTTACCCCAGACCAACATGTATGCGTGGATGAGTCCCTTATGAAATTTACTGGCAGGCTGGGCTTTAAGCAATTTTTTCCCACCAAAAGGGCCCGCTATGGGGTGAAGCTGTATAAATTGTGCGACCGAGCCACAGGGTATACGTATGCCTTCATGGTATACAAAGGAAAGGACACCCAGCTGCATCCCCCTAATTGCCCAGACTACATAGGAGCCAGCGGGAAAGTCATTTGGGAACTCATAAACCCACTCCTGGAGAAAGGCTACCATTTGAATGTGGACAACTTCTATACGAGTTTTCTGCTGTTCCGCAACCTTCACAGGAAGAACACTCCAGCATGTGGCACCATAAGGAAGAACCAGAAGGGCTTTCCTCAAAGGCTCGCCAATCAGGAGTTAAGAAGAGGGGGACGCCGAGTTTGCGGAATGAGGAAATTCTGGCTGTGAAGTGGAGGGACAGCAAGGATGTCTACATGTTGTCTTCAATCCACAATAATACCTTTGTGGAGATCACCAGGAGGAATGGCTGAATCCAAAAGCCAACATGTATCCATGAATACAATATGTTCATGGGGGGTGTCGACTTCAACGACCAAATGCTCGAACCCTACCTAGCCACAAGACGAACATTCCAGTGGTATAAAAAAGTATAAATGTATTTGTTTAATTTGGCCATATACAACACCTATATAATCTATCGCAACTCCACCGAAAGCCCCAAACCCTTCCTTGGCTACCAGGAGGAAATCACCACTGCCCTTATATTCCCAAACGGCCCACCAGAAAACATTTGATCCGATGTGATTAGCCGACTCTCTGAATGCCACTTTCCCGATAAAATCCCTCCTAGACTAACAGGCCAAAAACATCAGAAAATGCCATGTGTGTTCCAGAGGAGGAGTTAGAAGAGACACCACTTATTATTGTCCCCAATGTCCTTCAGAACCAGGCATCTGCATAGGTGACTGTTTCCGCCATTACCATACTTCAGTAAATTATTAGTGAAGTATGTTAACCATAACCCTCACTTCCTGCCATTTACCTTCACACCCCTTATGCCTCTGCTTGCTCTGTAACTGACCCTGGCTTGTTATTCAATCATGCTTCTGCCTACCGATTCTGTTTATATCTCTGCCTGATCTGGAACTGACCCTGGCTTGTTATTTGACCACACTTCTCTCTACCGATTCTGGGAGAAAAAAGGGGAATGTGGGACTTTAAATGAGGCATGAATACGTGCCTCCATCCCTATATTTGGGTGCATAACCAGGAAGGTGGGACTTTGAATTGAAACGGTTGAAATGCGGAGGTGGTGGTATATATATGAAACATGGGGGCGTGGCCGGGATGTGATCGAGGCAGGACGTGTGTGCTCTGAGCTCCTGCATACCTCTGGTATTTTATCCTGTCTACGGCCGATTTTGGGGACTAAAATCCTACTGAAGGTGTACCAGGGTGAGCGGAACAGTCTGGGTGGCTTACTATGCCGTCCTCGGCATCCAAACAACAAAGAGCGTCCCGTTCTCAGCCGCCGAAAGCACAGCAAAATCTCCGTTCTAGGAGCAGCATGGCGTCTAGCCCCGCCCACTCCTCTTCCGAAGCAGCTCCTGTGAACACATCTCAGCGCGCCAAGACAAGCAAGGTAAAGATGGCGCAGCAGGATATCTCCTCTGCAACGCAATCCGAGGATAATCCTCCCTCCTTGGCAGAAGTAGAGCTGGACACGGCAGCCATAACTGGTCCAATCATAGAGGCTATAGCGGCCTCTAAATCTGAGTTAATGGGGCGCATTGACTTATTGGCCTCGGAATGCAACCTTATCCGCCATGATTTGGACAAGATTAGGGGTAGACTAACCACCGCGGAGGATCGTATTTCTGAAGTGGAGGATGTCTCACACAATCAGGGATCGCAACTACGGGAGCTGAAAGAGATGGTGGGGGCCCTGCAACGCCGTGCAGACGACGCTGAAGACCGCCAGAGACGAAACAACGTACGAGTGGTCGGCCTACCGGAAGGAGCCGAGGGCGTAGACACGACTGCGTTTGCAGAGCGATTCTTCAAAATGTTGCTGTCTCTGGGCGATCTCCCCCCTACCTATGTGGCTGAAAGGGCTCACAGAGTCCCCACGGGAGCCAGACCATCAGGTGCCCCACCAAGGCCATTTCTGGTACGGTTCCTCAATTATAGGGACCGCGACATGCTGCTGGCGGAGGCCAGGAAGCACAAAGAGCTAAAATTTGAGAATGCCCGTATTATGTTATTCCCCGACTTCTCGGCAGAAACCCAGAAAAGACGCCGCTCATTTATGGATGTCAAGAGGCGGCTCAGGGAGAAAGAATTAAAATACAGTATGCTCTATCCCAGTCATCTCCGGGTACAACATAAAGGTACTGTAAAATTTTTTGAAACCCCGCAAGATGCTAGTGATTGGCTAGATCAAAATCTGTGACAACATCATCATTTGCAGGAATGTTTTACAGTGAAGTTTTTCTTTTTGTTCATTTTGTTTTCCCTCAGCATATAATTCCTGGTTTTAAGCTCAGGCCTGCTTCATTTTTCTTTTTTCTTTTTCCCTGTTGTCGCCGTGTGTTATACGGCAAAAATCATTATCTGACTGCCCTGATCACTTGGGGAAGGAGATCCCCTGGAAGGTGGAGAGGGGAGAACGATAACTCAGGCCTGCTAATGCTTATGGGAGTCATCCACAGGTTGTATCACTTTTAGTCTGCGAGGACTCATCCGCCATACGGTAATCATTAGTTGGAGCTGAGAGACCTACATGGTTGTGTAACAACAGAGTGCTTATCATCATTGGTGCACCATATTCGGCAAAGTCAGATATAATCGGCTGTATCTCTCCATGGAACTTATAAGGAGTCTTCAGAAGCACAAGAAAGAAAAGAGTTTTTCTTCTTTTTTTTATGCCGAACTATCGACACTTTTGGTTGAGCTCTTTTGGAGCTTTTTGTTACAGGGTGAAAGCTGCATACCAGACTTTTTTGGTTTTTTTTGGTTTTTGTTTTGCTCTAAAGTTACTAGTTTCTGGTATAACAGCAGGGGGGGGGGGAGGTTAAACAGCAGTCATATATGTTGCACACCGATTGCAGCAATGGTTCATTACTTAAGTACACTCTCAGACGTATATAGCTTGACTATCACTGTGCTAATGTGGGGGAAATGTGGTGCTTTAGTTATATCTTTTAATATAGATGGCAAATAAGATAAAAATCATCTCATGGAACGTTAGGGGTCTAAACAACAAATTTAAAAGAGCGGCTGTGTTTCAATATCTTAAACAAGTGAAGCCACATGTCGTTCTCCTCCAGGAGACACATTTGGATGGAAACAAAACACTTGCATTGCGCAGGCCCTGGATACAGAGGTCCTTTCACTCCTCATACTCAACGTATGCTAGAGGCACAACCATTTTGATCAGTAAAGCGGTTGCATGTAATATCCATCAGGTGTTCACCGATCCGGGAGGGCGATATGTGGCACTGGTGTTAGATCTGGCTTATCAAAAAACACTGCTGGTAAATGTTTACATTCCTCCGCCATTTAAAGTACAGTTGTTATATGATCTGTTAACCATACTAGCTCCATATCTACATCTACCTACGTTATTTATGGGTGACTTTAATAGCATAATGGATTCTACATTAGATACCTCTAATGCTGTTAGAACAGCCTCAACAGATCTCTGCACGTGGGCTTCGATGGCGAGCTTGACGGAGGTGTGGAGATGGAAAAACCCGGGGGTCGTGTCGTATTCACATTTGTCTACCACCCACAAATCATCAGCTAGAATAGATTTAGCATTTGGGAATGCCCAACTCCTGCATAGTATATGTGCATCTGATTACCTAGCTGGAGGGACCTCAGATCATAATCCTCTGTTGGTCACAATGACATATCCCACCAGAGGACACAAGGGGGGTTGGAGATTAGCACCGGGATGGTTGCAGGAGGAGCAAGTAGCCACGCCTGTTCAGGTTGCCATTGAAACCTTCTGGGTGACAAATGTGGATACGGCTGATCCGACCATTGTTTGGGATGCTTTGAAAGCGGTCACAAGGGGTGTATTTATATCAGCAATTAAAGCAGCAAGAATGGAACATAATCATGAAAAGGAAACTCTTATAGCTAGGGAAAGGGAATGTGCACAGCTCCAGGCGAACTCCCCTTCGGAGACTAACTATGCCTCCATGCTACATAGTAGAAGAGCAATAGCAGTCCATTTCACAGAATTAGCTCATACCGAGGCAAGAAGATGGGAAGGAAACATTTTCACTGAGGGGGACAAAAATGGCAAGTTGCTGGCAAATCTAGTGGCAGACCAAAAGATCCCTGTCAGTATACAGGTAATAAGGAATGAAGCAGGGACTTTGTTATCGGATCCGGGGGAAATTTTGGAAGAATTTGTGAGATTTTACAAGGCCCTATACTCCCCAATACAGTCATATGATGTGGCTGAACTGGAGGACCTTCTCCGGAGCCTTTCTATGCCTAAATTAACTGATACTGATGCCACCCGGTTGGAGGCAGATATCTCTGTACTGGAGGTTGAGGCAGCTATACTTTCCTTCCCCCCAGGTAAAGCCCCTGGCCCAGACGGCTTTCCCGCTGACTTTTATAAAGCACACATGTCACAACTAGCTGCTAGATTAACATTAATGTTCAAGTACTGCTGGGATAATGGTTCCTTGCCGGCTTCAATGATGGAGGCCTATATGATACTTCTCCTGAAGCCAGGCAAGGACCCGCAATTGTGCTCGTCTTATCGCCCAATAGCTTTACTTAACTCGGATCTTAAAATCCTTGCAAAAATTTTAGCCACAAGGCTGGCCACGGTCATCTCGACTCTGGTTGACATTGATCAAACAGGTTTTATACCTGGTATGTCCACGGATACAAATTTGAGAAGGCTATTTACACATATTCAAATAGAAAATGCTGAGTACCCGGCAAAAGTGGTTGTCTCCATAGATATCGAAAAAGCTTTAGATTCAGTGGATTGGCAATATATGCACAAGGTTTTGGAGGGCATGGGATTCGGTCCTGGTTTTCGTCGCTGGGTCGGCTTACTTTATAGTGCGCCGAGGACGGCGGTGAGGCTGGGTTCCATGGTCTCTGATTTTTTCTGTATAGGTAGGGGCACTAGGCAGGGGTGCCCGCTTTCGCCATTCCTTTTCGCCCTGATAATTGAGCCATTGGCTAGGGCCCTCCGGCGTTCTGAGGGGGTGCAGGCAATTCGGGTGGGATCAATCAACGAGTGTATTGCATTATATGCCGATGATCTGCTTCTGTTTCTTAGAGACCCAGGTCCGTCTCTTAGGGCGGCGTTGGAGATTTTGGACAGGTTCGCCACTTTTTCGGGGTTACGTGTTAATTGGAGTAAGTCATCCATATTACCATTAGGAAAAGAGGCAAAAAAACTGGCTGACGATTCCCTACCATTGCAATGGGTATCCTCAATCACATACTTGGGGGTTAGGGTCAGAGCTAATGTCCACGATTATCTGTCCCTGAATCTCCTACCCTTAATTAGTAGGCTTAAACAAAAAACAGCGGTATGGAAAACCCTCCCTCTTTCCTTGGTTGGGCGGATCAGCCTAATAAAAATGAAATATCTGTCAGTGATCCTATATTTTCTACGACACTCCCCGATATGGATTCCCAAGGGCTATTTTAAAACACTAAATAGTATCATTGGAACATTTATATGGTCCCCAAACTCCCCACGTATAAGTATCAAAGTATTGCAGGAACCATGGGGACAGGGGGGGTTGGCACTGCCGGACTGGCAGAAATATTTTCTTGCCGGACAGATGGTAGTTGCTAGGAGATGGTTGACGGCGGACTCTGGTGATTCTGCCACAGTAGTGGAGGCTGCACATCTAGGTTCATACGAAAGTTTAAAGTTGGCTTTGTATAGAGGCCCGAGATCCTGTCTTCCTCTGACAGAGTCTATGAAAACAACAATTAAGGCCTGGGAAGTAGCCACTACATTAATGTCTTCTAGTTACATAGGAATTACACCCTCAGCTCCCATATGGATGAACCCGGGGCTTCCGCACTTTCTCTCACTCCCTGACCCTATGATTTGGGCGTGTAAAGGCATTAAGACTTTGCAGGACATTACATGTGAGGGGGAATTATGCACATTTGATCAGTTAAAGGCTAGGCATGACCTTCCGAATTCCTTCTTTTTTCGTTACTTACAACTGAGACATGCTTTTAAGGAACAAACTAGAGAGCAAAGGGTCGAATATCTACCTTCATCATTGGAGTCCATGTTAACAGAAGAGGACCTGGCTAAACCGTTGTCCACGGTGTACAAATCCCTATTTAATAAAACTCCCCCAGGAATTACTAAGTGTAGGGAGAGATGGGAAGGAGAGATTGCGGATATCCAGGGGGAAGACTGGGATGACATGTGGGACCATCCATTCAAACACCTAGTCTCAGCCAGGGATCGCCTAATTCACTTCAAATTCTTGCATAGGATATATCTCACTCCGGATAGGTTGTCCCGTATCTACCCATCAGTGAGTAGTCAATGCTGGCGATGCTCACATGCCCCAGCGGGCGCAGAACACGTCTTCTGGAGCTGTGCACACATTCAAAGATTCTGGTCAGAAGTAACAGAGTGTCTAGCAGAGGTGTTGTGTATACCAATTCCATTAACACCTAGAGTATGTTTGATAGGACTGGTAGAGGAGGTGGTCCCGACTCGGGCGCATCGCACCCTACTGAATATAGGATTATTTTATGGTAGAAAAGCTATATTACTGAACTGGAAAAAAACTAATGCCCCTACTGTATTATTTTGGAAAAAACTGATAAATTCAGTTATCCCTTTATACAGAGCAGCATATCACGCCAGAGGTTGTCCTAAGAAATTCTCGAAGGTTTGGCAGGCGTGGCTGGACTCTACAGCTACAGTGAGTTAGAAAAATACGCAAGTATAGGAGGGTAGGGAGTGATATGGAATAACGTTCCATGCTGGTTGTTGGTCGCTATTATATGTAAATTCCATCTAGGATTCTATGTTCTACAATGCACTGTAATCATATACATGGGGAGCTGAGAGAGGATGGGTTGTTTAAACTTAAACGTATGATGCACATTTTCATTCTGCTATGTGCTGCTATATGACTGCTGTTTGGGTGGTAGTGGGTGGGGGGAGGGGTAAGGGGAGGGGGGGAATTTAAGGCTGGTTAGAGGTTTTATATCGGCCCTGCGTGGTCGGCTTGATTGATATGTTGCCAATCGAAGATTGTTTGTGAATGTATGTTTGTCTATAAAATTAATAAAAAGAATTTAAAAAAAAAATATATATATATGAAACATTTTTTTATTATTTGTATAAAATTATGAAATTGCTTAGTTACATGTATACACAAGATATGAACACGGTAATACAAAGGTATGAAGCATATAACTGAATAAAACAAATTCATGACAATCAAGTAGAGAGTAGTATACAACAGCAAAACGGCCCCAGCAAGCCAAATGAAGCATGCCCGGCACCTGTGTAAATGATCACATGGTAGATATCTAAAATGGTTGGGTTCGCAAAGGTAACAGTGAATGTGTCTGTAGCATCATATAGCTCTACGCGTTTCGTGGATTCGTTTCCACTCGTCAGGAGCGGATGCGACAGATCCCTGTAAATATAGTAATAGGGTAAACCACACTTAGTTTGAAGATGAAAACTATTGATTGAATTTGAAAGATTTAACCCAGTACACTCACCAACCCCGGTAGTAAGTGCAGCATGGGGCGAGCGAGACATGGCAAATCGAGGACATGGACCACACCACGGGAGCTGAGGCGGCGTATAAATGCACCACTGACTTGGGAAGATGTAGGAGTGCCTGTGAGGGTTTCCATGTGCTGGAGTGCTGGCATGTGATTCTGAAATGGAAAATGTTTGGGAACAAATGAAAAAATTGTACTGTGAGATGGAAGGTATATGAAATAAATTAATGTGAAAAAAACACATGAAATGTGTGAGGAGTGACGTGGTGAATTGGGTTGTATATAAATACACCCAATATGTCCACGTGTATTGAAGGTGGTAAAAGAGGTTGTGATGAGTGAGTGAAAAGGGGTATGGGTGTAAAAAGTAGAGTGAATGATGCTGTGAAAAACTGAACTCAGTGATGCAAACAAAGCCTAGGAGTGTGGGTAAAATTATATGTGAACACAACCGTGTATGGCATTGGGGGCAAACAGGAGTGGACCTAACTCCAGGGACACTTACCCAAGTCGCATGCCATGCAGCGCCAAGCGTTGGAGTGGCTGGCGTGCAGGAACCCCAGGCGGAGACCAGTGAAGTGAATGGCCGGCTCCGACTGAAGGTGTGGGGTATGTACGCCGCCAACGCCACGTGCGTGAACATGGGAGGGGCGAGAAACAGCGTCCGTACCCGAGCCGGAGTGCTCGGTGATTGGCGCCGAGACGTCCCCACATGCATCACGCAGATGGTGCTCTCAGCGGCAGTGTGATGACGTCATCACCGGCGTCAAGCGCTGGACGTGAGGACCGTGGAGCCGATGCACGAAGGGGCGTCCGCCCGATCCTCAAGACACAACTGTGCGGGGAGAAAGGGGGGGGCCCACGAGGTGCATCGCAGCTCCCGCGGATGTGGAAAAAAGCCCCCCACATACCACGAACAAGCCCAAGAACCCCAAACCCGCACGCACCACCAGTGCGGCAAGAACACATGGGCACAAAGATCAAAAAGTTGTATGAGAGTAAACAAAGTAAAAAAGGAGGTTGAACCAATTTGTTGGTGCCGGGAATGCCATAATGTTGTTGTCACTAGAAAGGCAGGTAAATACATACGACAATGTACCCAGTACTTCTTGACTAACTCAAATGTGCGAGTCCCTGTACGGGGAATACACACATCTGATATTACCCCTCACGCGTGGATAGCAGGGGAGCACTGCTAATCCAACTTTCCAACCGCTTCCATCCCTATATTTGGGAGAAAAAAGGGGAATGTGGGACTTTGTCTGCAATATAAGCCCTACCCCCCAAATAAGCCCTAGTTAAAGTCCTTGTAGGTCTTATTTTCAGGGTAGGGCTTATTTTCAGGGAAACAAGGTAGGGCTTATTTGTGGAGGTAGGGCTTATATTGCAACCATCACCGACAATCACGCTAGGTCTTATTTTCGGGGAAACAGGGTAGAAACACTGAAGACACTGGGGGTCACTGAAGACACAGGAGACTGGGGTCATTAGAAGCACTGAAGACACTGGAGTCACTGGACAGCACATGGAAACCCTCACAGGCACTCCTACATCTTCCCAAGTCAGTGGTGCATTTATACGCCGCCTCAGCTCCCGTGGTGTGGTCCATGTCCTCGATTTGCCATGTCTCGCTCGCCCCATGCTGCACTTACTACCGGGGTTGGTGAGTGTACTGGGTTAAATCTTTCAAATTCAATCAATAGTTTTCATCTTCAAACTAAGTGTGGTTTACCCTATTACTATATTTACAGGGATCTGTCGCATCCGCTCCTGACGAGTGGAAACGAATCCACGAAACGCGTAGAGCTATATGATGCTACAGACACATTCACTGTTACCTTTGCGAACCCAACCATTTTAGATATCTACCATGTGATCATTTACACAGGTGCCGGGCATGCTTCATTTGGCTTGCTGGGGCCGTTTTGCTGTTGTATACTACTCTCTACTTGATTGTCATGAATTTGTTTTATTCAGTTATATGCTTCATACCTTTGTATTACCGTGTTCACATCTTGTGTATACATGTAACTAAGCAATTTAATAATTTTATACAAATAATAAAAAAATGTTTCATATATATACCACCACCTCCGCATTTCAACCGTTTCAATTCAAAGTCCCACCTTCCTTGTTATGCTCTCTACCGATTCTGTACATACCTCTGCCTGATCTGGAACTGGCCCTGGACTGTTTGACCGTGCCTTTTGCCTACCTCTTGGACTGATCTTGTACCCTGCTACTGGACTAGTGGGATTCATAACACAGGGGTCTCACATATGTGAGGGGCTCCAGAATTATTTTTCTGGATGAAGAAAACTATTTTTTTGTTTTCTCATTCCTAGATTAGGGTCTGTAGAGTCGGAGGATTCAAAGAGATTTGGGTGGGAGAAGCCTCTAATTCTGTGCCCATTCTGTCCTGAACGAGGCCCTACTTCTGCCTGCTGCCTGTAGGACTTCTGCCATCATGCCTCTGCCTGTCGCATGAACTGACCACACCACATGGACCATGTTCCTGTCTACTACCAGGACCAATATTTTGGCACTGCTGACAATCTCTGCCTGCACTGATCCAGGACTGTATATGGACAGTATCTCTGCCTGATGACCTTTGCTAACTATGGACAGTATTCCTGCCTGTTGCCTGGACAATTGCGTTCACTTTTTCTGACCAAGTCCCTGCCTGCTGCCTGGACCAGTGCTATCCTCCTGTGAACAACTGTGCTACTAAAACCACAGGTAATCTTTTGTTTACCCTTTACTCAGCAGAATGTATTTTGGGGTGTAATTCTTGGTATGTGCATTCTATGTGTCCCTAGAACACCTGACGGTGTTCCTTGCATGTTGGGCCTCTGTATGTGACCATTGTCCTGGTGCTCCAGGGCCTTCAAAAGTGTAATAGGTGGTTGAGAAATGAGATGTGTAATTTATGCTCCTAGAACACCTGATGGCGGTCCCTCCCATGTTGGGTCTCTCTTTGTGGCCAGGCTGTGTAAAAGTCTCACACATGTGGTATCGCCAAACTCAGGAGGAGTAGCAGAATGTATTTTGGGGTATCATTTTGGCTATGTACATGCTATTTGTTGGAAATATCTTATAAATGGACAACTTTGTGTAAAAAAAAAAAATGCGTTTTCATTTTTTTCCCACATTTTCCAAAAACTTCTGGAAAAAAATTAACCTTTCAAAAGACTCATTATGCCTCATAGATTATATGTTGGGGTGTTAGATTTCCAAAATGGGGTCATTTTGTGGGCGTTTCCATTGTCCTGGTGCTCCAGGGCCTTCAAAAGTGTAATAGGTAGTCAACAAGTTTTATGTGTAATTTATGCTCCTAGAACACCTGATAGAGAGGCCCAACATGCAGGAAGCACCATGTGGCCAGGCTGTGAGAAAGTCCCACACATGTGGTATTTCCATACTCAGGAGTAGCAGAATGTATTTTGGGGTGTCATTTGTGGTATACACATGCCATGCGAGAGAAATAACCTATTACAATGACAATTTTGTGGAAAAAAATAAAAAAAATAAAAATAATCTTAATTTTGAAAAGAATTGTGGGAAAAAATGACAACATCAAAAACTTCACCATGCATCTTGCTAAATACCTTGGAATGTCTACTTTCTAAAAGAGGTAATTTGGGGGGTATTTGTACTTTCCTGTCTTGTTGGTGTCGCCTGAAATGAGATAGGCCACCAGTACATCAGGTGTTATAATTTTTTTATGATTTGCACCACAGCTTGTAGACTCTCTAACTTTCACACAGACCAAATAATATCCACTAATTTGGGTTATTTTTTACCAAAGATATGTAGCAGTATAAATTGTGGCCAAAATTTATGAAGAAAAATTAATAATTTGCAAAATTTTATCACAGAAACAAAGAAAAATGTGTTTTCCTGACAGACTCCATGGCAGCAACGTGTGCGTTAGCCCCACCTCCATAACTACCCTATAGGACACCTCTCCCATAAATCTTTGCTCTAGGCTGCTATCCGTGTTCCTTTTTTGTCCTCCTCCGTAGGACCATGTTGTTGGTTCTTCTACCTGAAGATGACTCCCCTGCAATCAGGATTGGCCGAGCGCCAGGTTGTGTTCCTCCAATAGGCCTTGTCTGTAAAGCAGGGTATGGAGTGTATATGCAGAGTAACACTGAAGAAGTTGGAAGCCTGATCATCAGAGCGCGAATGGCCTGTTTGCCTATTGTTATCGGGTGGCCATTATCTGCTATAAAGTCCGGTGTGTGTCTGTTCCCTCTGCCCAGGTGATCGTAGGTGAAGTGGTAAGATTTTTTATCTATATGCATGGCAGCAGTGTTTGTATGTTGTAGTGTACCTTACTTCTCCTTGTTTTTCTGTTTCCGGTGTATGGCGCTGGCTCCTCCTGCGTTCCAGCAGCCGCTCTCTCTCTTCCGGGTCCCGGCGTGCGCTCTGTGCATGCGCAAGGCCCGAAACGAAGACGAGGCTTGGTTCGCGCATGCGTGCAAGCGTCTTGTGTCTGACATTGTTGGTGATGTCACTCTGCGCCACCTTTAAATCCTGGAGAATGAATCTGGGAATGATCGTGGGCTCTGCGGCGACTTCCCCGGGGTTCTGGCTTGGCGTTCCAGGTAAGCACTGGCTCTATTGGATGAGAGTAGGTTCCCTGCCTGGCAGCCGATTCTTATTGATCCCTGCAGTATCCTGCTCTGATACCATGGATCCTTCACTGCCTCCTGGTGGCCAGCCCTCTTGTAGCAGGTATGTTTGCAGTTTTTATACCTTTCTGCCTATTTAAGGGGGGAGAGAGTAGGGTATTAGGACACCAGCTGATTCCTGTCTTCTTTCTTTCTGCTTTCTTTTCTCACAGCCCTTCTAGGTCTGATCCACAACAAAGTTCCTGTAAGGGGAGTGGGTCCTCAAAGTCACACCACCGGCAAGCTTCCTCCAGGTCCAGCTATCATAGATTTCCTTCCAGATCCAAACAGCATAGTAGAGATCTTCCTCACCCCACCTCATCTCTCTCTAGCAAGAGGCCAGAAAAATCATGCTGGGGGTGTAGGGCTCCTGTTCCGGTCGTCAAATCTCTCTGTGATCACTGCTTTTCTAAAGCTGCAGATGAGAGGGAAGGTGCAGACCAGGACACACAGGTCCATGGCCAGCACCCAGCAGGACCCACAGGTCCATGGCCAGCTCCCAGCAGGACCCACAGGCCAGCTGCCAGCAGGAACCACAGGTCAGTGGCCAGCTGCTGGCCACTGACCTGTGGGTCCTGCTGGCCACTGACCTGTGGGTCCTGCTGGGAGCTGGCCACGGACCTGTGCACTTTCAGCCCACATCCATTATATAACTATAGGTTGAATATGTTTTGGTACATACCTGGGACAAATATTATTATTGCCCATGCTTTAGGAGCATAATAGGCATTGCACTTCATTTTGCAATGTTTACCATTATGCGGTTTAATAGTGTTTTTTTGTAGGGGATTTAAAATTATTACGTACATTTCAACTATAGCCTTAAATTAGTATTTTGAAGGGCCAACCCTTGTTAGTAGTTTTTCATGGGAGTAGGGCAAAATCAGCTTTTCTTACAGGACAAGCTAGCTCATTATAGTTGGCCCTTCAAAATGCAAATATTTGTCTATGGCTATGGGTCATGTTAAAGGGACTCTCCAGCTTCCTTCTCGGAAGTACGCCTAGGGACTTTTTTGCATCTTTAGAAAATTCTGTAGTTGGACTGAAACATTGACGCTCAAATGTATTGTATATTGCAAAAATAAAACATAGGTGAATTTGTAACAAGAACTCTCAAGTGCATTCTATTCCTGAAATAAAAATAATTAATAAAAATGTGTGTGTTTATATATATATAGATATATATCTCTATATCTATATCTATATCTATATCTATATCTATATCTATATCTATCTATATATATATATATATATATATATATAAATAAATAAATGTATATCTATATGTATATATATATATATATATATATATATATATATATATATATATATATATATATATCTTTATATATCTTTATATATATATCTATATATTAGGGCTGTTACTTATTAAAATTTTCGTGTTCGATTAAATGATTTTTTTTAATCGATTAATCGACTCATTTTGATTAATTATAATGCACATACAGATCCAACTACTTTTATCTCCTAGCATTGCAACTCTGCATTAGTCAGTGGTAAATGTGGTATACACTATATACAATCACCCGACACTAGTTAGTTTCCACAATCCATGACTTAACTTCACAGTTCACACAAATACGTTTTAAATTCAAACTGTAGCACTGACGTAAGTATTTTTTTTTCCACAGTAGCGTGACAATCCCTCCACCTCCGGTCTAACTAATCACTCTCACCTTATGGCATGGACCCCTGTGCAAACAGGTGGTCATGCAAGTGGGTATCAAAAGGGTGAACACGGACCATAAACTTCTCTCACGTCTCCTTAGATCTCAGGAAGGACGCCAGGTCATGGGTAGAAAGAAAAGATCTAAGTGCTCACCGCTTAAGTATAAGATTTAATTTTTGTGTTCAAACACAAACTAATCACATAAAGATGATAAAAACACAGCATGTAAAGCCGACAATTGTGTTAGTTCCATAGGGCAGCAGCGGGTGACATCATGCGTAGCTCCTCCCTCGAACGCGTTGCGTTCAATCACAATTTCAATGTCACCGGACTCCTCCCCCCTTCCCTTAGTTAGCAGACGGAGGCACTTGGGAAAGGGGGGAGGAGTCTGGTGACGTCGATGTCCGTGACGTCACCAGATCTCCGACGGAACTCCTTGAAGAACCGGAAGTCAGCAGAGAGGTGAGTACCTCTCTGAGTAAAAATTAATCGAGGAATTAATCTTTAATTTCCACAGCCCTAATATATATATATATATATATATATATATATATATATATATATATATATATATATATATATATTTGGATTTTATAGTTGGCCCCCCTACTTTGGTCTCTGTCCCCCCATGTGCCCCCCCTAAATATGAAAGCTCCATTTCTGGGTGGAACTCCGCTTTAATGCATTCTATGCATTAAGATAAAAAAGCCTTCTTTGTGCAGCAGCCTCCGCAGCAGCCCCTAATACTTACTTGAGGCCCCCCTCTGCCCAGCGATGTCCACGAGTGTCTTAGCTGTCTGAGATTCTCCTTCCTGATTGGTTTAGACACAGCAGCGGGGCCATTGGCTCCCGCTGCTGTAAATCAAAGTCAGCTAGCCAATCAGGAGAGAGAGGGGGCAGGGGCCTGGTTGGGGCTCAGCTCGGGTGCCCCCATAGGAAGCTGCTTGCTGTGGGAGCACTGAGTAGAAGAGAAGGGCCAGGATCACAGATAAAGGACCCGAGAAGAGGAGGATTCAGGCTGCTCTGTGCAAATCCACTGCTACAGAGCAGGTAAGTATAACATGTTTGTTATTTTTACAATCACTTTAATGCATTCTATGCATTAAGGTGAAAAACCTTCTGTGCTGCAGCTCCCCCCCACACCCCCCTTTCCTTACCTGAGCCCATCCGATCCAGCAATGTGCATGAGCGCAGAGGCTCCCACCACTGTCTCTCTCCTCATTGGAGAGGCCCAATATCTGATTGACACTGGGTCAGAGGTCATGGAATATGATTTCTATGTACAGGATTTGAAGTCCCAGAACAGCTGGACCCCTGTTGGATGTCTCTCCAAGCAGCCAGAAATCTACCTATATTGGTTGAAGGCAAATCAAAAAAACAGGTGGTAGAACAGGTCAGGGAAGTTGTAACCTGCAGACCAGTTAACCCTGCAGTGTCCATGGTGCTGGGCATGAACTAGTCATGTGTAATTTGTTTTGTTTTGAATTTTTTGCATGTTCTTACTAATTTTTTGATGTACACTATGTTGCCAAAAGTATTGGGACATCCCTCCATATCGTTGGATTCAGGTGTTCCAAATCACCTCCATGACCACAGGTGTATAAAACCAAGCACCTAGGCATGCATGCAGACTGCTTCTACAAACATTTGTGAAAGAATGGGCAGAAAAGGTCTGACGGAATCATTCCGTCGGACATTCCGATCATGTGTGGGCTTCATCTGACCTTTTCTTTCGAAAATTCTGATGGACCTTAGAAATAGAACATGTTTCAAATCTTTCCGATGGACTCAATACCTATTGAGAAAACCGTTCATCTGTATGCTAGTCCGACGGACCAAAAACAACGCATGCTCAAAGCAAGTACGAGACGTAAGCGCTAGATGTGGTAAAACTAGCGTTCGTATTGGAGCTAGCACATTCCTCATGCTGCAGATTCTGTGACTGTTCAATGCAGCACATTTGTTTCTTCTTTATGTAGCGCTGAGATTTTTGCCATCTAATGTTATGCAATAATGTAATGTTATTAGATTAGTGTTCGGCTCCCTCTAGTCGCCAGAGCATCTCTGTGAAACAGAACTTTGTTTATTTACACATCAGTGTATGCAGGAAGTGACTTAAAGTTTATATGGGAAAGACTTACCCACAGTGCCTCATTTACCTACCCATGAGGCCAAGTGAAAGAACTGCATGCTGGGTAGTGAAATAAAAGGCCCAGCGTGGCCATGCTTTTTCTCTTCTTCCCGGGACGTGAGACCTGCCTGCAGGGACCTTTGTGGGTGTGTGTTTGGAAGAGCCGCGGCCTGCTTGGCGCGGAACGGAGTTGATGCCACCGGAGAGGATCCAGGACGCCGAAGATGTAACATATGTTAATGTCTATTGACCTTTATAGTGTAAACTAGATGCTCTCTACTGCCTCCTGCTGTGAATGCCTGAGATATTCATCCATTTATGTTTGCTCTGCTTTTTGTTAATTTTCTAGATGAAATATCCATTTTGACCAATTGTCGTTACCCCTGAAGAAGAGGTCAACCCCTTTTGCTTACCTCGAAACGTCGGGTTCTACGATCATTGGTTCTTTACTACCTGTATCATTGCATTTGGTCATTTATTTGTAGAATTACCTTTTCCCATTTACATGCATCCATTTTATTGTATATATGGTTAGGTCATGTGTAATGATTTTTAGATGCTAAATTAATAAACTACAATACTTTTATACAAAAACTATAAACTTCTACTACTTTCTACTTTATTAGAGGTAACCCCGTGAAAAAAGTCCCGCTAGAGGAATCGCACTCCTTCAGGGGGTGCTTAGGTTTGGCAAAAATTGGGATGGGGGCTTACCTCTAGAAAAATATACATTGCCTACTGGGATGACACCTCCCTCCTTTCAGGACGCCTGAAGGAGCCTGACCATAACCATCGTTCAACGGACGGAGCGGTGCGTGTGTCGGAGAACAACCTGGAAGCGGGACTGAGGTCACAGGAACGCAGCAGGACAACTGTCCGGGCCTGGTGTGGTGAGAGGGCCGTTGCCCAAGATTTATATGAAGCACTTAACACGGTATAGACTAGCGCGGAGTGTTGCTGAGACCTGTAGTTCTACGGAACGGTCTCAGTCAAATAGACTGTGTTTAACCAGGCCTCAAAGCCTGTACTCCACTAGACAGTGACTGACGGTTGCATTCTCACAGAAGAAAGTTAGAGTGTGTTACACAATTGAAGTTCACCATTATCTACCACGTTATATTACTTTGTCATCTGCTCTCTCAGTGGAATACAAATACTGCAGTATAATATGGCTAGCTGAAGAAAGAAGACAAGAGACTATACCATTTACTGTAAGGCCTTCTGTTCCCGTTACATGCAAAGAATTGCATTACACCGCAGGGGGAGCTATTGAGCAATTATACTGTGTTGTATTGTTTTGTATTGTTTGTTCTGCGGGTTTAGGGTATTTGCACGGCCGTACTGGAAGTGGGAAATTGCCCAGTTTCAAGGTCTTACCACCCTGAGCATCAGTCCCACTTGGAGACGCGCCCGCAGGTATCATTTGAGTAATCTTTGAGTGATAATTATTTACATACACCTAGTTTATTACTGTTCTAAATCGGTGTACCGAATTTGTTATTGTAATTACTGTCTTAAAACCAGCCTTCAGTAAACTTACAGTCTGGTTAAAATATAACTGGCGTGAGACTTTGTTCATTCTCATAGCAGATGGAGCAACGGATACCCAGGTAACGATAGAGGTACAATATATGTATATTGCTATTGTAGGGTTGTTCCTTGTTATTGGGTTTCACACCAACACTATTACACAGCTGTGTCAAGTGGGCTGAGCCAATTCATTGGGGGTGGAAAAGCAGAGTACAGGCCCGATCAATTACCAGCAGCTCCTTAGGGGGTAGGTACTACATGTAGAATGCTAGAAGAATGAAGTTGTTTTGCTGCTCTTATTCACACAGAGTTCTCACAAACTGATTTCTGGATTATTTCTCCAGATCTCATGAATAATATTGTATTTTTTAAAAGCATTTTTTATTTTTATAGTCATCTTTTATTATTTTTTATTTCATCAAGATCTTTTTTTAGTATTATTTTAAAATTATTTTCTAGTGATCTTCATATTTTTTGTGTGTGTGTGTGTCAAGTTACCACAATAACATTATTATTTTTATTTATTTTTTAACCTCAAGAAAGTTGGTGTCCCTTGTTAATTAGACATTGTCTTTTAGAAATGTATTTGAATAAAAACACATAGGCAAATATTTTCTGAAAATAAAATATCCATTTATTCTGGGTAAAAAATCAAGATGAAGGCAACGCTAGAGAAACTTTTTGAATTTGTGAAGCCTTTTGGCCTCAGGGCACACATCAAGTCTGTGGGAAAAAAATTGGGATCTTGAGGAGTCCATATAATAGGGAGCCCAAACTTTTCCAGGAATCCCAGAGATCAGGACCAGCAGCAGATGACATGTATGTCCCCAGGCAGTGGTACTACACGAGCCTGTGTCTTCTGTCATACCAGACTGAACCCAGGCCATCACTTTCTTCTCTTCGCTGAAGCCTTCCCTCCACGCTGCCCTGCAGCCTTCCCTGCAGCTTTCCTTGGAGGCTGTGGCTTTGGTGGTGGAATTGTGGCAGGAGGAGAAGGAGGATGGGTGAGATCAGATATGTATCTGTTCTCAGTTATCTGGCCCCTCAGCCCCTTCCGAAGGGCCTCAGCAAAAAGTCCCTCACAGAGGAGGCATTGGCCCTTCTCCAATTCAAGCAACCTGGTGGCTAAATAGCAGCTATAGGCCTCTTCAGCATCGGGGGGGGGGCCCCTCAGGACATCCGTTGCTTCTCTAATGAGGCGCAGTGATGCCTCCTCCATCACCGTCCCCTTCCTGGGCCTTTTCTTTGAAGGCGGAGGGGAGGCACCTGGGATTGTGTGAGGCTCCTACTGGGCCCACCCACCTCCTGCCTGCCACTTTCCAGACCTTCCTACTGGCTGAGCTCATCCTGTGTATAAAAAAAAGGGACATAGTTTTAGTTTTTGGGTAATCAATCACACACAATTTTCAGCTCATGACTTGCAAATTCAATGTTAATACATATAAAGGAGTATCATTCTGACCCCAGCATTTTTTCAAGCTGGTGACAAACATTTTTGGCCACTACTGTCAATTGATATGTATACATCATTTTTGGATAAAATCCTTAATAGGTAATCAATTATAACATCTAGTTAACATTATTAATATTAGGACAATAAATCTGTAGAAAAATATACCTGGCTCCAGCTGGGCGCATCCAGTTCTTCCAGGATGGAAGGCCCAGGTTGTTCCTCGTCAGCCTCTGCTGGGGTGGATGGAAGGGTGGAGGGAAGGCTGCAGGGAAGGGTCGAAAGAGATTCCCTGGCTTCAGTCTGGTCATCCAGAAACCGCAGTGTTTGGAAGTACCACAGCTGGGGTACATATACGTTATCTGCTGATGCTCCTGATCTCAGGGAAGCCTGGATCTTTTTATGGTCCTTCCTATACATGTTCCTCAAGATCCCAATTTTAAGTTCCAAAAACTTCATGTCTGCTTCTGGGATCCAAGTCTTCACAAATCCCAGAAGTTTCTCCAGTGTTGCCTTCCTTGATTGTTTATTGTAATATGTACTGTGTTTGACCTCCCACAGATTCCTCATCTCTCTATACTTGTCAATAAATGCGGACAGAAATTCTGGGTTCTTAAACTTATTATTCATTTTTTCTGTAAGACAATACACAAGACAAAAACACTAATGTCAGCCTAAACTCTCATAATCCTATCCCAATATAGGCCTCAATCTTTAAGCAGTATAGGCCACTAATGTTCCAAAATTTTTTAAATTTTCCTTAGTTTCGGACGCTCGCAACTTCCGTTCCTCTTTCCTCCGCGCACAGAACTTACGTACGTACGACACGTGTTAGCTTTATATACACTACGCATGCGTGAAACTCCACCCGTGTTGCCCACCCCTGACGTTCTTTTTCACGAATATTCCCCGCCCCTTCTCTCTACGGTGCGCAGTAGGACAACATGGCAGAGACACAGCAGATGTGTGCTAATAATTCCAGTAACGAGGAAAGCCCGGAGCCCGAAACATCCCGATCCCGGAAGAGGAGATTTAATACCACCAACATGGCCTTTGATGAAATGGTGGAGATGGTGGAGATCTTGCGCAGGGAGGATTATGATAGGAAACCTGGTCCGTACACCCATCCCAATTTGCGAAAGGACGAAATCATGACTGCAGTTGTGAACACTCTGGAGTACAAGTTTGGGGTACGACGGTCCAATAAACAATTAAGGAAGCACTGGTCCAACATAAAACTGAGGGAGCTGGATCAGTATCGCAAAATCAAGAAGGTGCTTCAAAACGTATTGTGTGTTCCTATTATGATTATTAACTTGCATGCTGCTCCATGTGCTTTTCTTTACACAGTAATGGTTTGTGGGAAAAATAGTTAGTAGGAAACATTGTTAGTAGGAAACATCTTTTGAAAATATATACGATATATTTAGTTGATACAGGGTTTTAACTATATTTTGGTCTTGCTAACTTGTCTTATTAAAAGAAGTTTAGGACATTGTTGTCTAGATGTCTTTGAAACTTGAATGAATTGCAAACTTGATTCAGTGTAATGTAAGGAGAGGACACTCAGCAGCTGTTTACACATTTGGACTCAGGAGCACTAGTGTGGGGCACCAGAGCACATTTTTTAGGGTAACTCACACAGGTGCTCCAGTGGATACTTGGGGTGTTTCCATCTGTGAAACATGGCCAAAAAAGGTAAGTATTGCAGTTTGGTTAAAAGGGATTTTTAATCATGTCTTCAACTTGGATCTCTTACTAAATAGACAGTTGTAAACTTCAAAGCAATGTTTCATATTCATATTTCTGGGCTCAAATATCTGTGTGCTAAGTATACCTTTTGTTTCATTCTCATAGGGGAGAAAAGACTCAGACAACAGACTCCCAGGGACCCCCGATCTCACCAGCCTGAATGGGTAGTTGGCCCCAGCCCCCCCCCCCCCGAGGATGTGGAGGAAGGAGAGGTGGAGGAAGTGGGCGACATGGGCACCCCACCAGGTGAGTGTCTGACATCCCAGCTTCAGATAATCAATGTATGCCTGCATATTTCTAAATACATGTTTTTTCATCTATTTTAGGTGATGTTCTGGTTGTGGAAGGGGAAGCGGCGGAACCATTTACACGTGGCAGCGCCAAAAAACTCATTGCCCAGATCAATGCCATGCGCAATCACCTGGACAACATGCAGCAGGAAATAAAGAACATGATCAATGTTTTGGGGAGAATCTAATCCCTTTTTCCCTAAAATGAAATCGACCGTGTTCATTTCCTTTTTAGACGACCACATTCTGGGATTTTAAATTATTTAAATTTTAAAAGCCAAATTTTGAAGATGCACACGGTGTGTCAACATGTGCTATCTGCCATCAAGGGATCTCAATGTACACGTTTTGTGGGTGGAACCCCTTCCTCATAACACTAGTAGGTGAAAGGAAGGGATTGCACCCACAAAACACGTCCATTGATCCCCCACTATAATGTCTGATATTGTCTTCATTTTATAGATGTTGAACTTTGTAAGTTCCAGAGTTGTGTGTATGTTATGTTTTAAAACATGCCTGTTTATAAAAAAAAGATAAAAAAAAGATATATATATATATATATATATATATATATATATATATATATATATATATATATATATATATATATATAGTTAAAAAAAGAAATATATATTAAATATATTTTTTTTACATAGTTACATAGTAGGTGAGGTTGAAAAAAGACACAAGTCCATCAAGTCCAACCTATGTGTGTGATTATGTGTCAGTATTACATTACATATCCCTGTATGTTGCAGTCATTCAGGTGATTATCTAATAGTTTCTTGAGCTATCAATGCTCCCCGCTGAGACCACCGCCTGTGGAAGGGAATTCCACATCCTTGCCGCTCTTACAGTAAAAAACCCTCTACGTAGTTTAAGGTTAAACCTCTTTTCTTCTAATTGTAATGAGTGGCCACGAGTCTTATTAAACTCTCTTGTGCGAAAAAGTTTTATCCCTATTGTGGGGTCACCAGTACAGTATTTGTA
The DNA here is from genome assembly GCA_037952835.1 of Lithobates septentrionalis. Lineage (NCBI taxonomy): Eukaryota > Metazoa > Chordata > Amphibia > Anura > Ranidae > Lithobates > Lithobates septentrionalis. The sequence goes on along the minus strand of JBBDGP010000851.1, from coordinate 46,037 downwards.
AATTGAAATCATATCCCCTCTCAAGCGTCTCTTCTCCAGAGAGAATAAGTTCAGTGCTCACAACCTTTCCTCATAACTAAGATCCTCCAGACCCTTTATTAGCTTTGTTGCCCTTCTTTGTACTCGCTCCATTTCCAGTACATCCCTCCTGAGGACTGGTGCCCAGAACTGGACAGCATACTCCAGGTGCGGCCGGATCAGAGTCTTGTAGAGCGGGAGAATTATCGTTTTATCTCTGGAGTTGATCCCCCTTTTAATGCATGTCAATATTCTGTTTGCTTTTTTTAGCAGCAGCTTGGCATTGCATGCCATTGCTGAGCCTGTCATCTACTAGGACCCCCAGGTCCTTTTCCATCCTAGATTCCCCCAGAGGTTCTCCCCCCAGTCTATAGATTGCATTCATATTTTTGCCACCCAAATGCATTATTTTACATTTTTCTATATTGAACCTCATTTGCCATGTAGTCGCCCACCCCATTAATTTGTTCAGGTCTTTTTGCAAGGTTTCCACATCCTGCGGAGAAGTTATTGCCCTGCTTAGCTTAGTATCGTCTGCAAATACAGAGATTAAACTGTTTATCCCATCCTCCAGGTCGTTTATAAACAAATTAAATAGGATTGGTCCCAGCACAGAACCCTGGGGAACCCCACTACCGACCCCTGACCATTCCGAGTACTCCCCATTTATCACCACCCTCTGAACTCGCCCTTGTAGCCAGTTTTCAATCCATGTACTCACCCTATGGTCCATGCCAACGGACCTTATTTTGTACAGTAAACGTTTATGGGGAACTGTGTCAAATGCTTTTACAAAATGCAGATACACCACGTCTACGGGCCTTCCTTTATCTAGATGGTAACTCACCTCCTCATAGAAGGTTAATAGATTGGTTTGGCAAGAACGATTCTTCATGAATCCATGCTGATTACTGCTAATGATATCGTTCTTATTACGAAAATCTTGTATATAGTCCCTTATCATCCCCTCCAAGAGTTTACATACTATTGATGTTAGGCTAACTGGTCTGTAATTCCCAGGGATGTTTTTTGGGCCCTTTTTAAATATTGGTGCCACATTGGCTTTTCTCCAATCAGCTGGTACCATTCCAGTCAATAGACTGTCTGTAAAAATTAGGAACAACGGTCTGGCAATCACCTGACTGAGTTCCCTAAGTACCCTCGGATGCAAGCCATCTGGTCCCGGTGATTTATTAATGTTAAGTTTCTCAAGTCTAATTTTAATTCCGTCCTCTGTTAACCATGGAGGTGCTTCCTGTGTTGTCTCATGAGGATAAACACTGCAGTTTTGGTTACTGAAGCCCCCCGATTCACTCGTGAAGACTGAGGAGAAGAATAAATTCAATACCTTTGCCATCTCCCCATCCTTTGTAACCAGATGTCCTTCCTCATTCTTTAAGGGGCCAATATGGTCTGTCCTCCCTTTTTTACTGTTTACATACTTAAAGAATTTCTTGGGATTTTTTTTGCTCTCCTCCGCTATGTGTCTTTCATGTTCTATCTTAGCCGTCCTAATTGCACCCTTACATTTCTTATTGCATTCTTTATAAAGTCTGAATGCTGAGGATGATCCCTCAACCTTGTATTTTTTGAAGGCCTTCTCCTTTGCTTTTATATGCATTTTTACATTGGAGTTAAGCCATCCAGGATTTTTGTTCGCTCTTTTAAATTTATTACCCAATGGGATACATTGGCCAATGCCCTTATTTAATATGCTCTTAAAGCAAACCCATCTCTCCTCCGTATTCTTTGTTCCTAATATTTTATCTCAATTTATGCCTTTTAGCACGGTTTGTAGTTTAGGGAAGTTGGCTCTTTTGAAATTTAGTGTCTTTGTGTTCCCTTCATGTTTCCTATTTGTGTGATTTATACTGAAACTAATTGACCTGTGATCGCTGTTACCTAAATTGCCCCGTATTTCCACATCTGTGATCAGGTCTGTATTGTTGGTAATCAGTAGATCCAGTAATGTTTTATTTCTAGTTGGTGCATCTACCATCTGACCCATAAAATTGTCCTGCAAGACATTAAGGAACTGGCGAGCCTTAAATGAATGCGCGGTTCCCTCCGCCCAGTCTATGTCTGGATAATTAAAATCCCCCATTATGATAACACTTCCCATCCTTGCTGCTAATCCAATTTGTGATAGGAGATCCGTCTCCACTTCCTCCCTCAGGTTAGGGGGCCTATAACATACTCCCAGTATTATTTTCCCTTTAGCTTCATCCCTTTGGAGCTCTACCCATAAGGATTCCACCTCCTCTCTAGCTCCCTCAGTAATGTCATCTCTCACATTCGCTTGTACATTATTCTTGATATATAGGCATACCCCTCCCCCTTTTTTACCCTCTCTATCCTTGCGGTATAGGGTATACCCTTGAATGTTTGCCAGCCAATCATGAGAGCTGTTGAACCGGGTCTCTGAAATTCCCACAAAATCCAAATCCTCCTTGTACAACAGTATTTCTAGTTCACCCATCTTGTCCGCCATGCTCCTGGCATTGGTGAACATGCCACATAGTTTAGACCGGTCGCATATTGTCCTCGTATTGGGTGTTTCAAGATTGCAACTAGGACTTGCTACTATACTCACCTTGTGTTTTTGTGCTTTGGTTAACCTACCACTAATGCCCCCAATACTACCCTCTGGAATATTTTCTGCGCTGGCTATCACTGTCTCTGGATCCTCCCCCCCCATCGCCTAGTTTACAAACCCCTCTAACTTTTTGGCCATCTTCATTCCCAGCAGATCTGCACCCTCCTCATTTAGGTGCAGTCCGTCCCTTCTATAGTACCGGTTACCGACTGAGAAGTCGGCCCAGTCCTCCAGGAACCCAAACCCCTCCTTACTACACCAGCTCTTCAGCCACTTGTTTACTTCCCTAATCTCCCTCTGCCTTTCTGGTGTGGCTTGATGTACCGGTAATATTCCTGAGAATACTACCTTGGAGGTCCTTTTCCTCAATTTAGCACCTAAGTCCCTAAAATCGTTCTTTAGGACACTCCATCTGCCTCTGACTTTGTCATTGGTGCCAACGTGCACCATGACAGCCGGGTCTTCCCCAGCCCCACCCAGTAATCTGTCCACAAGATCCGTGATGTGCCGAACCCGAGCGCCCGGTAGACAACATACTGTTCGGTGCTTCAGGTCTTGGTTACAGATTGCCCTCTCTGTCCTTCTAAGAATTGAGTCCCCTACCACCAGAATCTGTCTTTCCTTTCCCTTTGCTGCCCCCCCACTCTCACTGGAGGAGTTCTTCCCCTGGCAGCTAGGAGAGTCCCTCATCTCCAGCAGTGCTGGTGCCTGACTGGTTTCACCAATGTCACTCAATGGAGCGTACTTATTGGGATGCTCCAGTCCTGGATCGGCCTCTCTGGCACTTCCCCCTCTACCCCTCCTGTCACCCATCTACTCTTTGCTAGTGCCTGAACCTCTTTGTCTCCACCCGCCTCTGTGCTGGCCCCTGCCGGCACCTGCCGTGTATGTTCCTGGCTCTCCTTTAGTATGGAGGGACTTCTCAGTGCTGACAGTTGCTTCCCCAGATTCAGAACTCTCTCGTTCCCCCTCTTTTCCTGCAGCCTGCCAGGTTGCGTGCTCGGGTAAGGGTCTGGTATGGATTTTTGGGGGGACCCCACGCCATTTTTTTTCTATTTTGGCGCGGGGTTCCCCTTAAAATCCATACCAGACCTAAAGGGTCTGGTATGGATTTTGAGGGGACCCCCACGCTATTTTTTTAAAAATTTTGGCACGTGGTTCCCCTTAATATCCATACCAGACCTGAAGGGCCTGGTATGGAATTTAGGGGGACCCCCACACCATTTAAAAAAAAAAATTTGGTTCAGGGTTCCCCTGTGGGGGAATTCCTTGCCATTTTTATCAATGAACTTTTATGTGTATTGTTAGACCGACAATTCATTATAGCCGCGAGTAGTTTTAAATGACTTTTTTTTACTTTGAAATGTCATTTTGCTGTCAGACTGTTCTAAACACGGGAAACATACGCCCCTTTACAAGCATACTATAGACACCTCCCAGGTACAAAATTTAAAGGACTATTACACTTTTATTGTTTCACTTTAAGCATTATTAAAATCACTGCTCCCGAAAAAACATTTTTAAAACTTCTTTTTGCATTGATACATGTCCCCTGGGGCAGGACCCAGGTCCCCAAACACTTTTTATGACAATACCATGTATATAAGCCTTTAAAATTATCAATTTTGATTTCTCCCACAGACTCTTAAAGGGTGTTCCGCAGATTTCCAATTTGCCGCGAACACCCCAAATTGTTCTCTGCTCGGCGAACTGCCGAACAGCCGATGTGGGAGTCAAACATGAGTAGGGACTCTACTGGGGACACCTGATGTAAGGAGGGACTCTGCTGAGGACACCTGGTGTAAGGAGGGACTCTGCTGAGGACACCTGGTGTAAGGAGGGACACTGTGCTGAGGACACCTGGTGTAAGGAGGGACTCTGTGCTGAGGACACCTGGTGTAAGGAGGGACTCTGTGCTGAGGACACCTGGTGTAAGGAGGGACTCTGTGCTGAGGACACCTGGTGTAAGGAGGGACTCTGTGCTGAGGACACCTGGTGTAAGGAGGGACTCTGTGCTGAGGACACCTGGTGTAAGGAGGGACTCTGTGCTGAGGACACCTGGTGTAAGGAGGGACTCTGTGCTGAGGACACCTGGTGTAAGGAGGGACTCTGTGCTGAGGACACCTGGTGTAAGGAGGGACTCTGTGCTGAGGACACCTGGTGTAAGGAGGGACTCTGTGCTGAGGACACCTGGTGTAAGGAGGGACTCTGTGCTGAGGACACCTGGTGTAAGGAGGGACTCTGTGCTGAGGACACCTGGTGTAAGGAGGGACTCTGTGCTGAGGACACCTGGTGTAAGGAGGGACTCTGTGCTGAGGACACCTGGTGTAAGGAGGGACTCTGCTGAGGACACCTGGTGTAAGGAGGGACTCTGCTGAGGACACCTGGTGTAAGGAGGGACTCTGCTGAGGACACCTGGTGTAAGGAGGGACTCTGCTGAGGAAACCTGGTGTAAGGAGGGACTCTGCTGAGGACACCTGGTGTAAGGAGGGACTCTGCTTGGGACACCTGGTGTAAGAAAAAGGGGGGCTGAGACAGACCAAATAGCGCTGACCCTATCTACAGCCCTCCTCTGCTCCCCCCCGCAGGCTCTGTGTGCGGGTAGGTACGTGTAGGATGCCAGGTACCTGATGGCCAGCAGCGGCAGCACCGAGTCTCCCTCTTGTCCGGGGGTGCTCTCGCTGCTCCTGTTTATCACACTGGGTGCACAAAGCATATCAGGAGCTCTGCCATTCACAAAGAATCCCCTGAGAAGGGGATGCCCATGACTGTCACAAGTTCTGAGCCGCTTGAGTTGGTGACCATGAGCTTCCTGACAATTTCCAGTGCACCTTTCATCTATCAATAGGCACTGATCTTCACCGACTACATAACTAAATTTGGGGTGGTGGTGCCCACCAAAGTCCAAACATCTGTTACCACTGCTGAACTCTTCTAGGAGCACATTGTTCAACCCCATGGCTGCCCAAAATGAATCCTTTCAGATCAAGGTACAAACTTTGAATCCATGATCATGATTGAATTGTACTTCCTCAGTGGCATCCAAAAGTCCCACGCCACCCCCTACCACCCTTGGGGGAATGGAGTTTGTGAATGGTTCAATGGCACCCTGCTGGGCATGCTATGGACTTTAGAACGGAGCCACCAGGACCATTGGCATCAACACGTTGGGGCAGTGGTATGGGTCTATAACAAAGCCATCCACTGGTTCACTGGGCATACACCCTTCTTCCTGATGTTAGGGTGATAGTGATACAGCCAAATGCTCATGGATCTTCTGTTGGAAACCCAGTTTGTGGGTACAGGAGCACTGGGAGCAAATGCAAAAGGCCAAATGATTGGTGAAGGACAAGCAGAAATAGATGGCTTCTGAACCTGGAGGAGCTGTCATTGCAACCAAGGGACTGGATGTTGAACAAGAACATCAATCATGCTAGAGGGAGCAAGCTAAAGCCCCGTTCAGTACCAGACTGTACTGACTCACCTAAGGATCTATTCATGGGCTCAGGTGAAGAGAAGGCAGAAGGTACATCTGACCGCTTTTCATCTGAGGACCCCGAGTCACCACTCAGCTATGAAATAATAATCTCTGCTTCATCCACCTCTACCCACAAATCCGTCACACCACCTGTATCTTGATTATCTAAGGACTTTAGTTTCTAATACAGTACCGTCCCTTTAGTAGCATTCCTATGTGGTGATTGGCGTGTGTATGGGGTATGATTGGCCGCGGCTCCGTTGTTTTTAATGATAACGTTATCAATTTTAATCTGGGTCTATGATTTATTCCCTATCTTTGCCGTTTTTGTTGTTATTGTGTGGTGTTTTTTAGTACCAATAAAATTCACTGTTTTTGCAGATAGTGTTTGGGTGGTGTTTGCCTTCTTGGGAGAATTCTTTTTTCTCTTAGTTGTTTTTTTTTTTTTTTTCAAGGATCAAGGAGGCTGACATCCTCTGCGATTGTTTATTGCCTGTCTTAATGTTCATCGTGATTCTTCATCTTTGCAAGTTATTATTAACAAGTTTCGATGCTGAGGATCAGCATCTGTTAAAAAAAGGGGCTGTAGGCAGGTGCAGATTATTTTCTCCACATCAGGTGACATTTAACTACGGTGGCTCTGCAGCTGGAGAGGAAGTCAGGAGGAGTCTGGTTCCTCTATGGTTTCCTAGTTCTGTTGCCCCATGTGACTCTGGCAGCCATCTTGGGTCAGGCACAGCCTATTTAAATTTCTGGTTCCTGGGTGCAGCACGCTTTTTGCAATTGGGTAGTGCAGGGAAAGATACCCCGTCTGATAGTGACAGCACTAGCGGTAGGGAAAGGTTCCTGACCAGGAGCGAAAGCGTATGGTCGCATCTCTCCATTGGGCATGAAATGGGCAGGCTACATTCTGCCCTTATTTACAGATGTTGTCATTCCAGCTGGAACCCGCTCTGTTCACATGTGAGTGCACCAGGTTGGGCAGTCTTCCCGCTGGGATTATTGTAAACTGTTGGTGCATTGCTTCAATACAAGTTTATAATTGCACCTGTCGGTGTGAATCATTGCTACCGCACCACACTACAAATATTCAGGCTGATTTTTTGACTCTCCCACCCACTATATTCTATAATGCCGCATACACACGAGCGGACTTTATGGCAGACTTTGCCCGGGGGATGGGATTTCGTCGGACAATTGGATCGTGTGTGGGCTCCAGCGGACTTTGTTTTCTCAAAAGTTGGACGGACTTAGATTTGAAACATGTTTTAAATCTATCCGTCAAACTCAAATCCGGTCAAAAAGTCCGCTCATCTGTATGCTAGTTCGATGGACAGAAAGCCACGCTAGGGCAGCTATTGGCTACTGGCTATAAACTTCCTTGTTTTAATCCGGTCGTACGTCATCACGTACGAATTCGACGGATTGTGTGTAGGCAAGTCCGTTCATTTGGAAAGTCCGTCGTAAAGTCCGTCGAAAAGTCCGCCGGGCAAAGTCTGCCGTAAAGTCCGCTCGTGTGTACGCGGCATAAGTCTCCAGAAAACAGGTGGAAGAAATCAAACTTGCAGCCTGCAGGTGGCAAAGCAGCCTAAAGCAATCACATGCTGCTCTGCTGATTACAGAAGAGCCACAAAACTAAATTTGCCTAACCAAACCTAGCAGTCTATCTGGGAGGGTGCTATGTCTACAACATAAATTACAAAACAGTAATCTGCTAATGGTATCCAGTAAACATGGTAAAGTTGCCCAATTTAGAAATCGCTATAGCTCAGTGCCCTGTGGCAAGAGGAGTGCAGAGGGGGGAAGGGATGAGCAGTGCTAGAAGATGGTTGCAGGAGGTGCAGAGGCATAGCTCCCAACTGTCCCTGATTTGGAGCAATGTCCCTCTGTCCCTCATTCCTCCTCATTTGTCCCTCATTTTGGTCTGATCTATATAGATGTATATAAAATGCAATTTTTATCTATCACAAAGTGTTTCCCAGTGCTAAACCTTTCACCTGATTTCTAAATTGCTGCATTTATAAATTCCAAGAGCCAATATAAAGGAATAGTAGTGGTAAAAAAGCACTTGTGGGTTTTACCAATCTTGTTTTTTTGTACAATTCTCCTTTTAGGGGGCGTGGCAAGGGGTGTGTCTTATGCCTGCATACTTTTGCTGATAGATGTCCCTTATTACCATCTCAAAAAGTTGGGAGGTATGCAGAGGTGAGCAGTATTTGGAGAGGGGTGCAGGCGTGCAAAAAGTGAGCAATTTTGTAAGAGTGCATGCGGTGCAGAAGGGAGCAGTGTTGGAAGAAGGTTGCATAGGTTGCAGGGGTGAACAATGTTGGAAGAGGGGTGCAGGGTTGATCAGTGTGGAAAGAGCATTGAAATGGGTGCAGATGGGAGCAGTGCTTGAAGAAGGTCTCCGAGGTTGCAGGGGTCACCTATAATTGAAGAGGGTTGCAGCGTAAATGATATCTAAAGGTTTGTTTAAATAAAATAACAAACATGTCATACTTACCTCCTCTGTGCAGTTGTTTTTTTCACAGAGTGGCCCTGATTCTCCTCTTCTGGGGTCCCTCAGCGGTGCTCCTGGCTCCTCCTCTTCTCAAGTGCCCCGTTGGAGAGTCGCTCTCCCTAGAGGCACTCGTGCGGGCGCGCTCCCGTGTCCTGCTGCTGCGCCTATTGACACAGACAGGACTCGGCCTGCCCCCGGCTCCCGCGTCATTGGATTTGATTGACAGCAGCGGGAGCCAATGACTGCTATCAATCTATCCAATCAGGACCCAAGACAGCGGCTGGATCTGGTGTGCTCGTCTCTGTTGCTGGAACGACCGGGTTCAGGTAAGTAAAAGGGGGGCTCTGGGGGGCAGCTGCATCACAGGTGGTTTTTCAACTTAATGAATAGAATGCATTAAGGTGAAAAACCTTCAGTCTTTACAACCCCTTTAAATTGAATAGTGTCAGAAGAGGGTTGCAGGTAAGGATGAGATCCGGCGTGTTCGCAAACCCCACGTGCAGAGCCTGCCGGGAAGTCGGCACTGCGCTAATCACAGGGAGACATTTCCCGATCTTTGCAGCCACGCATCGGGACAATGTCTCACTGCCTGTGAGTGGTGCAGCGCAGTGCCGACTTCCTGGCGGGCTCTGCACGTGGAGTTTGCGAACACGCCTGAGCTCATCCTTAGTTGCAGGTAGAGCAGAACTAAGCAGTGTTTAATTAGGGCTCCAGGAAGGGCAGAAATGAATAGTGTTGGAGGGCGGTTTCCTAAGGTTGCAAGGGTGAGAAGCATTGGAAGAGAGTTGTAGGAGTGCAGGGTTGAGCAGCCATGGAGGCAGATTGCAGGTGGAGCAAGGGTGAGAAGTTGTGGAAGAGGGTTGTAGGGGGTGATGGGGTGAGTGGTATTGGAGGAGGGTTGCAGGGGGTGCTGGGGTGAGCAGCGTTGGTAGATTGCTGCAGGATGTTCTGAGGTGAGTAGTGTTGGAGGAGGGTTGCAGGGGGTGCTGAGGTGAGTAGTGTTGGAGGAGGGTTGCAGGGAGTGCTGAGGTAAGTAGTGTTGGAGGAGGGTTGCAGGGGAAGCTGAGGTGAGTAGTGTTGAAGGAGGGTTTCAGGTGGGATAAGGGTGACCACTGTTGGTAGATTGTAGCAGGGGGTGCTAGGGGTGAGCAGTGTTGGTAGATTGCTGCAGGATATGCTGGGGTGAGTAGTGTTGAAGGAGAGTTGCAGGGGGTGCTGGGGTGAGCAGTGTTGGAGGAGGGTTGCAGGGGGTGCTGGGGTGAGTAGTTTTGGAGAAGGGTTGCAGGGGGTGCTGGGGTGAGTAGTGTTGGAGGAGGGTTGCAGGGGGTGCTGGGGTGAGTAGTGTTGGAGGAGGGTTGCAGGGGGTGCTGAGGTGAGTAGTGTTGGAGGAGGGTTGCAGGGGGTGCTGAGGTAAGTAGTGTTGGAGGAGGGTTGCAGGGGGTGCTGGGGTGAGCAGCGTTGGTAGATTGCCGCAGGATGTGCTGAGGTGAATAGTGTTGGAGGAGGGTTGCAGGGGGTGCTGAGGTAAGTAGTGTTGGAGGAGGGTTGCAGGGGGTGCTGAGGTGAGTAATGTTGGAGGGGGGTTGCAGGGGGTGCTGGGCTGAGTAGTTTTGGAGGAGGGTTGCAGGGGGTGCTGGGGTGAGTAGTGTTGGAGGAGGGTTGCAGGGGGTGCTGGGTTGAGTAGTGTTGGAGGAGGGTTGCAGGGGGTGCTGGGGTGAGTAGTGTTGGAGGAGGGTTGCAAGGGGTGCTGGGGTGAGTAGTGTTGGAGGAGGGTTGCAGGGGGTGCTGAGGTGAGTAATGTTGGAGGAGGGTTGCAGGGGGTGCTGGGCTGAGTAGTTTTGGAGGAGGGTTGCAGGGGGTGCTGGGGTGAGTAGTGTTGGAGGAGGGTTGCAGGGGGTGCTGGGGTGAGTAGTGTTGGAGGAGGGTTGTAGGGGGTGCTGAGGTGAGTAATGTTGGAGGAGGGTTGCAGGGGGTGCTGGGGTGAGTAGTTTTGGAGGAGGGTTGCAGGGGGTGCTGGGGTGAGTAGTGTTGGAGGAGGGTTGCAAGGGGTGCTGGGGTGAGTAGTGTTGGAGGAGGGTTGCAGGGGGTGCTGAGGTGAGTAATGTTGGAGGAGGGTTGCAGGGGGTGCTGGGGTGAGTAGTGTTGGAGGAGGGCTGCAGGGGATGAGTAGTGTTGGAGGAGGGTTGCAGAGGGTGCTGGGGTGAGATATGTTGGAGGAGGGTTGCAGGGGGTGCTGGGGTGAGTAGTGTTGGAGGAGGGTTGCAGGGGGTGCTGGGGTGAGTAGTGTTGGAGAAGGGTTGCAGGGGGTGCTGGGGTGAGTAATGTTGGAGGAGGGTTGCAGGGGGTGCTGGGGTGAGTAGTGTTGGTGGAGGGTTGCAGGGGGTGCTGGGGTGAGTAGTGTTGGAGGAGGGTTGCAGGGGGTGCTGGGGTGAGTAGTGTTGGAGAAGGGTTGCAGGGGGTGCTGGGGGTGCTGGGGTGAGGTGGGTTGGAGAATGGTTGCAGGGGGTGCTGGGGTGAGTAGTGTTGGAGGAGGGTTGCAGGGGGTGCTGAGGTGAGTAATGTTGGAGGAGGGTTGCAGGGGGTGCTGGGGTGAGTAGTGTTGGAGGAGGGTTGCAGGGGGTGCTGGGGTGAGTAGTGTTGGAGGAGGGTTGCAGGGGGTGCTGGGGTGAGTGGTGTTGGAGGAGGGTTGCAAGGGGTGCTGGGGTGAGTAGTGTTGGAGGAGGGTTGCAGGGGGTGCTGAGGTGAGTAATGTTGGAGGAGGGTTGCAGGAGGTGCTGGGGTGAGTAGTGTTGGAGGAGGGTTGCAGGGGGTGCTGGGGTGAGTAGTGTTGGAGGAGGGTTGCAGGGGGTGCTGGGGTGAGTAGTGTTGGAAGAGGGTTGCAGGGGGTGCTGGGGTGAGTAGTGTTGGAGGAGGGTTGCAGGGGGTGCTGGGGTGAGTAATGTTGGAGGAGGGTTGCAGGGGGTGCTGGGGTGAGTAGTGTTGGAAGAGGGTTGCAGGGGGTGCTGGGGTGAGTAGTGTTGGAAGAGGGTTGCAGGGGGTGCTGGGGTGAGTAGTGTTGCTCACTTTAATGGGGTTTGCATAAATGTTTTGCCTGTTTGCATGTTCTGGTGCGAACCAAACCGGGGGGTGTTCGGCTCATCCCCATTCTTCTCTTTTACAAATAGGGGTGGATTTACTAAAGGTAAATAGACTGTTCACTTTGCAAGATGGCCAAAATGGCCAAAGGTTTCTGGCAGGGCGCCTTACAGGTCCAGGGAAGAGGCCTCCTTTAACTAGGAACCCAGAACTCTAAAGGTTGGCACAATACTACCCGCCGTGATGGGTGAAGGTTGGATCTGTCTGGTCCTCAGCAGTATCCTGCGGCGGGGATAAGGTAAGTGAAGACAACCCTGAGAAATTCCTGGGATTCTCTTCTGTGAGTAGTTGCATGTATTACCTGTTTTCCGCCACTAGAGGGAGTAAAGAGACATACCTTTTATTTTTTACTTACATGCTCTCCAGGGTGAAAGCTCAGTGAAGCCGGTCTGTGGATCTGCTCACACTTTCGGCTTCAGGCTCTGCCACAAGTATTAAAAGGGGGGGTCCCACGTTGTCTAGGGTCCCACGGCGGTCCCCCCCGGATGAGGTCCTCTCTCCCCCATCTCCCCCTACGCGCGTGCAGGGAATGTGCTTCTCTCTATGGGAACAGCGGGGGGGGGGGGGGGGGGGGCATAGTTGCCGTTAGCGTGCACGTGTGCTGTGCACAGCGAGCTACAGCGCAGGGCGGGTGTTCTTTAAAACCCCAGATGCCAGAGACCTGTAAAGCAGTGGGACACAGAAGCTTTTGGGGCACGTAAGCACCTTTTGTGGATTGGATTCAGGCATACTAAGACACCTACTCAGCATTAGGCCGTGCAAATTAGCAGGCATTTTGTTTTGCCAGACTAGGCTCAGCAGTTAATGCACTTGTGGTGGTACCTCTGCTTTTGTGCTCAGGACTATGTCTCCCCGTAGAAGGGGTTCAGGGGCAGGGAAAGAGGCACTAAAGTGTCGCCATCTGGGGGTTCTAGACATGCTTGCATGATACCAGCCTCCCCTGAGAGACCTGAGGCAGCCACACAGGATGAACCATTGCCCCTGTCAGGCATTGCAGCCTCTCCCAACATGGCAGCTCCTGCATATGTCACTGAAGATGCTCTAGCAGCAGCATTAGTTGGTTTAAAAGGGAGGTTAGCTGCTTTAATTTCAGCATCCTCACAGAAGAGCAGATTACGGGGTAGGTCCCCTTCCTCTGCTTAGGGGTCCCTGCCAGACGATCAACAATCTGATGGAAATGATGATGTTGATGAATCTGGGGACCAGGATCAGGGGCAGTCGGATGAGTCAGGGGATAAGGAGGAGATCCCTTCTTCCTCTCAGGCTTTCAGGATGCAGGTGCAGTACTATACAGAGGTTGTGCGTGATGCGTACAAACTGCCCTCCACTGAGTCAGCCGAGTCCCTTATTCCCTCCTTGGGGTCTTTAAAATCCCCGCGGGCAGCATATACCTTCCCAGTCCATCCGTTACTGGAAAAGCTTATGTATGCTGACTGGGACCATCCAGATAAGCTGTTTTCTCCTCCCAGGAAGTTCCCTTCTTTATCCAATGGAGAAGAAGTTCACCAAGAAATGGAGTTTGCCAGCAATAGACGCAGCCATTTCTTCCGTGAATAAAAGTTTGACCTGTCCTGTGGACAATGCTCAGGTATTTAGAGATCCAACTGAGAAAAAGCTGGAGTCTTTGTTTAAATCCTCCTTTGTCATGGCTGGCGCTGTTACCCAACCCGCAGTTGCGGAAATTGGTATGTGTCAGTTCTTAAAGGATCAGATGAACCAGGTGATTAGAATCCTCCTTGCTGAACAGGCCAGAGATTGGTTGGACCTACCTAAGGCCTTATGATTTGCGGTGGATGCTATTAATTATTCTATTCGGCAAGCATCTCGCCTTACTCTCCTGCTGGTTCACATGCGCAGGATTCTTTGGCTAAAGCGCTGGTCAGCTGAAGCTTTGTGCAAAAAAGCTTTTGGCCGGATTCTCCTTTCATGGGGCATGCCTATTTGGGGATGATCTGGATAACTATATCCAGAAGATTTCTAGTGGTAAAACCTCTTTGTTGCCAGTTAAGAAAAAGAGTAAAGATCCCTCTTTTAAATGTTATCTTTCCCCAGCCCCAGGAGCTACAGTCTCCAGGCAGTGGCGACGGCTTCACCAGCCAAGTGCAAGAAGAAAGGGCTAGGCCCAGGGGCAAAAGAAATCTTGGGGTCAAAGTTCTGCAAAGCAAAACCCCAAAGCCTCCTTATGAAGAGGCGCCCCCGCTCGGCTGAGTGGGGGGAAGATACCTGCGATTTTCAAGAGCTTGTATCAGACTCCTACTTACCAGACCGGTGAGTCCGCTTTGGGCAGAGAGTAGGCTCCCTTACGCGTCCGACTCGCGGCCCCTGGTAAGGTAACAGGAAGCACAGGAGTGCGGAGTGGTATGAGAGCCTGTGAACTAGAGTCCAGATGCTGGTGGAATAGCAGTCTATGAACAGCAGGTGCAGGCTGGAACACAGGCGATGAGACTGAGCAGGATGGTCAGGAGACAGGCTGGGTTCGGCAACAGACGGGCAACAAGGTACAATAGGAGCAGGCAGAAGCGGAGTCAAACAGGCCAAGGTCGGGTACAGGCAGCAAGAAGGGGAATCCAAGAGCAATCCGGGTCGTCAGGAGATCAGGTAAACAGGAAGACAAGACAGGAAACAGGAACTACGGCACAGGAAGCTGATGATCAGGCAGCATTGAACAGAGTGCCTGACAAACTTAAATAGGCCGGCTTGCTCACAAGCACTCCCTCTGGTGGCCAATCCCATGACCAGCAAGGTGAGCTCTCTGACAGTGCCCCCTCCCTAAGGGCAGCCTCCGGATGCCCAGCCGGGCCAACCTGGAGGCATGAACATTTCTGAAAGTCTGCAAAAGTTCCGGGGCATGCAAATTGTTTTCTGGTTCCCAGGAATTGTCCTCCGGACCATACCCCTTCCATTTGATAAGATACTGTATTTGATTGTGCCTTTTCCTACAGTCCAGGATAGCTTCGATTTCAAACTCCTCCTCGTTATTGATCATAACAGGCTTAGGAGGACTGGTACTACGGTTGGGGAAAGGATCAGGAGCGACCGGTTTCAGTAAGGACACATGGAAAACCGGGTGTATTTTGAAGGAGTCCGGCAGACTGAGCTCGTACGCTACGTTGTTTATTTTTCTTCTCACCGAGAAGGGTCCCATGAATTTAGGCCCTAGTTTCCTAGAAGGGCAAGCCATTTTTAAGTTAGTTGTGGACAGCCATACTTGATTGCCAGGTTCCAGGATAAGCTCCCCGCGCCTCTTCTTGTCGAACGTCTTTTTATAAGAAGCCTGGGATTGGGCCATTGTTTCCTGCAGAAGTTTGTTGTTGGTAGAGAAGAATTCCAATGTCTCGGTCACTGCAGGGAGAGAACATTCAGGTATTGAGCTGGGTAGAAAGGAGGGATGAAATCCATAATTGGCAAAAAATGGCGTCTGGTTGATGGCTGAGTGCAGGGAGTTATTGTATGAAAACTCCGCAACTGGTAGCAGAGAAACCCAGTCATCCTGGGAAAAGGCAGAGAAACAACGGAGGTATTGCTCCAAGGTTTGGTTGGTTCTCTCCGTCTGGCCGTTTGTCTGAGGGTGATAGGCTGAAGAGAACGCTAACTCAATTTCGAGGGAACCACACAATGCCTTCCAGAACCTGGAGGTGAATTGGACACCCCGGTCCGAGACGATATTAGAGGGAACCCCGTGTAATCTCACAATTTCTTTAATGAAGATCTTCGCCGTTTCCACGGCTGAGGGTGTGCCTTTCATAGGCAAGAAGTGAGCCATTTTTGACAATCTATCAATTATGACAAAGATGGTAGAGAAGCCTTCGGATGGGGGCAGTTCCACAATGAAATCCATTGCGATCATTTTCCAAGGTCTGTCAGGGATGGGCAAGGGTTTCAGTAAGCCCCAGGCCTTCGTCCGAATATTCTTGCTTCGGGCACATGTGTGGCAGGAACTGACGTAATTCCTACAGTCCTCGGCCAACTGTGGCCACCAAAAGGTGCGCTGCACCAGTTCGGTTGTCTTCTGAGCCCCGAAGTGCCCAGCCAACTTGTGGTCATGGCAAAGCTCTAGTACTGGTACCCTAAGGCTCTCAGGAACCATGATCTTCTCCTTATGCCAGAGTAAACCATCTCTTAGGCTGGTCTCAGTGGGTTGGGGTATAGTTGTGGAAGCTTGCCTTATTCTGGAGATTAAATCCCCCTGAAGTAATAAAAAATTTCCTGCAGGCAGGATAGTGTCCGGAGGGACGGTTTCTTTGGAGTCATGGAACATTCGTGAGAGAGCGTCCGGTTTGATGTTTTTGGAGCCGGGTCTGTAGGTAATATGGAATTGAAAGCGAGAGAAGAAGAGCGCCCATCTGGCTTGTCGCGGTTTTAGTCTCTTGGCAGATCTCAGATATTCCAAGTTCTTGTGGTCCGTGTAGATTAGAATAGGATGTACAGCACCCTCCAAAAGATAGCGCCACTCCTCCAGAGCCGTCTTGATGGCCAGAAGCTCCCGGTCTCCTACATCGTAGTTTCTTTCAGACACCGATAATTTGCGAGAAAAAAAAGCTATTGGAAACAGAAGGGCCTTGGGGCCCTGACGTTGGGAGAGTACAGCTCCTACTGCGACCTCTGAGGCGTCAACCTCCAACACGAATGGCAAGGCAGAGTTAGGGTGTTTGAGGATGGAGGCCGACGTGAATAATCCTTTTAATTTTTCAAAGGCCAATTGAGCCCTAGGGGTCCAGCAGAATCGGGTTCCTTGTCTTGTTAATTCAGTAATGGGGGCGATGATCTTGGAAAAGTCTCTGATGAATTTCCTATAGAAATTGGAAAATCCAACGAAGCGTTGGACCCCCTTCTTGTCCGTAGGTGCGGGCCAGTCCAGTATGGCGGACACCTTTTGAGGGTCCATTTTAATACCTTCCACTGAAATGATGAGCCCCAGGAATTGGATGCATTGGAGTTCAAATTCACATTTATCGAGTTTAGCATACAGCCCGTGTTGCCTGAGCCGGGCGAGGACATTTCGGACGTGCCTGCGATGATCAGTCAGTGATGATGAGAAAATGAGAATGTCATCGAGGTAGACGATGACGTAGAGATCCAAAAATTCCCGGAAGATGTCGTTCACAAAGTGTTGAAATGTGGCTGGGGCATTGCATAGACCGAAGGGCATAACGCAATACTCGAAATGCCCAAAACGAGTGCGAAAAGCAGTTTTCCACTCGTCCCCCTCCCGGATACGGATTAAATTATAGGCTCCGCGAAGATCCAGTTTTGTGAAGACGGTTGCCGTTCCTAGCCTCTGGAATAATTCAGGCACCAGGGGTAAGGGGTAGCGATTCTTGATCGTTATCCGATTTAATTCCCGGTAGTCGATACATGGCCGAAGGGAATGATCTTTTTTTTCCACAAAGAATATGCCTGCGCCGGCCGGAGATGTGGATGGGCGGATGAACTTTTTCTTTAAATTCTCATCAAGGTATTTTTTTAGTGTATCCAATTCCTGCTCAGTCAATGGAAAGATCCTACCGAAGGGTACTTCGGTTCCAGGTAGCAGCTCTATAGGGCAATCATAAGGCCTGTGTGGCGGTAGAGTCTCAGCACCTTTCTTGCTGAATACATCAGAGAAATCTCGGTATTGTTCTGGGATGGCTTGGTGTGAGTTGGTTTCAGGGTGTAGGCCGAGGAGTTGAGGTATCTCATGGGCCATTCTTGGCAGGCAATGTTGTTGGCAATAATCAGACAGAAACTCCACTTTCCCAGAAACCCAGTTGATATGGGGGTTATGGCCCAGCAACCACGGCATGCCCAGGATGACAGGGAACAGAGGAGAGGAAATGACATCTAAACGGAGGAATTCCTGGTGTTGAGAGTTTATAGTAGCTAATATAGGGATAGTCTCTTGAATGACAGGACCGGAACGGAGGGCGGAACCGTCTGCAAGGTGAACCGCCAGGCTCTGGGTCTTGGGTCGGAGTGGGATATCATGCTGAGCTGCAAAGGCCTGGTCCACGAAGCAGCTGCATGCTCCGGAATCAACGATGACTGGAACTTGGATAGCCTTTCCGGGAAGCTGCAAAGTGACAGAGATGGTAAGGTGAGTACTAGGTTTTGGCATGATAGTAGCACATATACGAGCAGAAGAACGACACTTACGCGTCTTGTTGGGGCAGACGCTGGCGTAGTGCCCAGGTTCCCCACAGTAGAGGCATAGGTTAAGGTTACGTCTTCGTAACTTCTCTTCGGGAGTCAAGGAAGGACGGAGCAGACCAAGCTGCATAGGCTCTGATGTGTCGAAAACTGGAGAGGTTGGAGGAGCCAAAGGCCTACTAGGAGGACTGGGAACCTGTGGAAGCATCCAAGTGGGTCGATAGGCACTGGTAGACCTTTCGGTGCGTCGCTCTCTCAGACGACGGTCAATTTGGATTGAGAGGTTAATTAATTCTTCCAGGGTCTGAGGTATCCCAACCCGTGCTAACTCGTCCTTGAGTGGATCGGACAAACCCATTCTAAAGTGATGACGCAGAGCCGCGTCATTCCATGTCGTATCGGAACTCCAGCGCCTAAATTCAACGGCATAGTCCTCCGCTGCCCTGCGGCCTTGCCGAAGGGAGTGCAGGGAAGCTTCAGCAGAAGCGGTTAGTTGAGGATCCTCATAAAGTTGAGACATCGCCAAGAAGAAGGCGTCCAGACTTTCCAGGGCATCCGACTTTTGTTCCAGAAGGTGATGGGCCCAGGTTTGAGGCTCACCGGACAACAGGGAAATAACAAAGCCCACTTTGGTGGCTTCT
Organism: Lithobates septentrionalis; assembly: GCA_037952835.1. NCBI lineage: Eukaryota > Metazoa > Chordata > Amphibia > Anura > Ranidae > Lithobates > Lithobates septentrionalis. Next base: position 27,543 of record JBBDGP010000851.1, on the reverse strand, counting down.
AGGGAGAAGGTCCGAGGCTGCAGAGCAAAATAGAGACTACATGCATTCCGGAATGCACGGTATTTACTACGGTCTCCAAAAAATCTCTCCGGTATAGGTACTTTGGGCTCTGGAGGGAGCATGACTACGGAGGGTGCCCCGGTTGCAGACGAAGTCCCCTGAGGATTGGTAGGTGCAGACAGGGCCTGAACACGTTCCTCTAGTCGGGTATAGCCATCCTGTAAACTTTTGACTGCTTGGGTTAATCCTGCCAAGTGTCTGCAAAGTTCGTCCATAGGGGAGGCCCCCTGCCCGGACTCGGTCATGGCTGCCTGATACTATCAGACTCCTACTTACCAGACCGGTGAGTCCGCTTTGGGCAGAGAGTAGGCTCCCTTACGCGTCCGACTCGCGGCCCCTGGTAAGGTAACAGGAAGCACAGGAGTGCGGAGTGGTATGAGAGCCTGTGAACTAGAGTCCAGATGCTGGTGGAATAGCAGTCTATGAACAGCAGGTGCAGGCTGGAACACAGGCGATGAGACTGAGCAGGATGGTCAGGAGACAGGCTGGGTTCGGCAACAGACGGGCAACAAGGTACAATAGGAGCAGGCAGAAGCGGAGTCAAACAGGCCAAGGTCGGGTACAGGCAGCAAGAAGGGGAATCCAAGAGCAATCCGGGTCGTCAGGAGATCAGGTAAACAGGAAGACAAGACAGGAAACAGGAACTACGGCACAGGAAGCTGATGATCAGGCAGCATTGAACAGAGTGCCTGACAAACTTAAATAGGCCGGCTTGCTCACAAGCACTCCCTCTGGTGGCCAATCCCATGACCAGCAAGGTGAGCTCTCTGACAGCTTGGCAGGAACAGATTCAGGACAAGTGGGTAATCTCCACAGTGTCTATGGGTTACAGACTGGAATTTCAGGGGGCTCCCGCCATCCCATTTCCTAAGGTCAAGTGTTCCAGAGGATCCAGTAAAAAGAGGGCCCTTGTTCCTGGCGTTGGATCACCTGTTATCCCAAGGGGTAATCGTAGAGGTTCTCTCAGAGGAACAAGGCTCAGGGTTTTATTTGAATCTCTTTACGGTTCAAAAACCAAACGGAGATGTCAGACCCATTCTAGATCTTAAAGATCTGAATCAGTTTCTGAACATTCACTTTTTTCGCATGGAGTCGACCAGCTCAGTGGTCTTCACCCTACAGGGGGGAGAGCTCCTGGCGTCAATAGACATCAAATACGCATATCTACATGTGCCAATTTGTCCCGCTCACCAAAGATTCCTAAGGTTTGCAGTAGAACAGCGCCACTTCCAGTTTGTGGCTCTACCCTTTGGTCTAGCTACTGCACCTCGGGTATTCACCAAGGTTGTAGCCCCGCTCCTGGCAAATTTGAGGGCGCAGGGCATAGCAGTAACAGCGTATCTAGACAATTTACTACTGGTGGAACAGTCGGTTGCACAATTAAACCACAATGTGCTCAAAATGGTGAAATATCTAGAGCACCTAGGCTGGATACTCAACCTAGAAAAGTCATCTTTGCAGCCCCTAAGAAGGCTGGAGTATTTGGGTATGGTCATAGACACAGCCCAAAGCAGGGTATTTTTACCCGAGCCAAAAGTCAAGGCTTTAAAAGAGTTGATCCGTGTGGTCAGAGCAAAGAGGGAACCTTCCATTCGCCTTTGCATGAGGTTGTTGAAGATGGTAGCTTCATTCGAGGCTGTCCCTTTTTTTTTTTGTTTCATAAAGTTTTTATTGATTGAACAAATAAATGTAATACAACATTGTCATACAAATGAAATATAACATAATCACATAGTCATCTGAGTAACATTTGGGTTATAGTGGATTTCACAATCGATAGTAATGTCAAGGTGATTTGGACAGTTTTAATAACTATATTTAGAGCAAATACATATTATATATTTAAACATACTTGCTTAATGAATATTAAGGTGAGTTAACTCACTATAGGAGCGAGGGGGGGTGAGAAGAAAAAAAAAAGGGTTGTGGAGGGGAGAAGGTGAATAAAGACTATTTATTTATTATAGTAGTCTAGTGATCTCTTTGGTTTTTCTGTATGATTTGTTTTGGTGCAGGAATCCTATTATTAATTAACCACTTGCTTACTGGGCACTTAAACCCCCCTCCTGCCCAGACCAATTTTGAGCTTCCAGCGCTGTCGCACTTTGAATGACAATTGCGCGGTCATACAACACTGTACCCAAATGAAATTTTTATCATTTTTTTCCCACAAATAGAGCTTTCTTTTGGTGGTATTTAATCACAGCTGGGGTTTTTATTTTTTGCTAAACAAACAAAAAAAGATGGAAAATTTTGAAAAAAAAAAAAATCATGTTTAATAGTTTGTTATAAAATTTTGCAAACAGGTAATTTTTCTCCTTCATTGATATGCACTGATGAGGCGGCACTGGTGGGCACTGATAGGCTGCACTGATGGGCACGGATAGGCACAGATAAGGCGGCACTGATAGGCACAGTTAAGGCGGCACTGATAGGCACAGTTAAGGCGGCACTGATAGGCACAGTTAAGGCGGCACTGATGGGGACAGTTAAGGCGGTACTGATGGGCACAGATAAGGCGGCACTGATGGCCACAGATGGGCGGCACGGATAGGTGGCACAGATAGGTGGCACTGATAGGTGGCACTGATAGGTGGCACTGATAGGTGGCACTGATGGGGGGGCACTGATGGGGGGCACTGATGGGTGGCACTGATGGGCAGTGATGGGTGGCACTGATGGGCAGTGATGGGTGGCACTGATGGGCACTTATGGGCACTGGTAGGTGACACTGATGGGCACTGATAGGTTGCACTGATGTGGGTGCTGATGGGTGGCACTAATGTGGGTGCTGATGGGTGGCACTGATGTGGGTGCTGATGGGTGGCACTGTGGGCACTGATGGGTGGCACTGTGGGCACTGATGGGTGGCACTGTGGGCACTGATGGGTGGCGCTGATTGATGGCACTGTGGGCACTGATGGGTTAATATGGTGGGCACTGGTAGGCAGCACTGCTGCCTATTGCTTCTTGTTGTAAGATCGCCGTGATCGGGACTGATGTCCCGATCACGGCCGCCGGTGATCGGGTTTTTTTTTCCTCCTCACGCTGTCAGCGCGAGGAGGAAAAATAGCCGATTACCGGCTCTGTTTACATCACATGATCAGCTGTCATTGGCTGACAGCTGATCATGTGGTAAGGGGTTGGGACCAACCCCTTACTCTGATCTGTGATCAGGCGAGTCTCATAGACTCGCTGATCACCGAGCGCGCCGCGCGCGCCCTGCAGGGGGCGCGCAGGCCGCTCGTGCACGGGACGACGTCAATGGACGTAGTCCCGGCAATTCAGATCCGCGCTGTTGCCGTCATTTGGCAATGGCCCGGATCTGAAGCAGTTAATTATTAATAGCTTTGTAAGACTGTGAATTTTTGAATTCAAACCAGTTGTACCATGTTGATGTAAATTTCGAAATCTTCTCCTGAGAAATACTTATAAGTTCTTCTATCTTTTCTATATTGTTTATTCTCCGGAACCATTCTTTTTTCGATGGAATAGAGTTTGAGCACCAGTGGCATGGGATACAGTGTCTTGCTGCATTTATCATGAACATGGGTAAAGATTTTAAATATTGTTTTTTGGGGATTGAATTGTAGTGTAGGAGGTATTGTGCTGGATTAAAACTTATGTTCTCTGAAGTGAGTGAGGTAATGGTTTCATGAACCATTTTCCAGAAGTTTTGTAAATATGGAGCATAGAGCCTTCTTCCTGTTTACATCTCCAGCATCTGTCTGAAATACATGGAGAGAATTTGTGCAATAGGGTGGGAGTTCTGTACCACCTGGTAATTATTTTGAAGCCACACTCCTGGGTGGCTACATTAAGAGATCCTTTATGAGCATACATGTATATTGTTTCCCAGTCTTCTTCTGTAAGAGATATATCAAGCTCTTGCTCCCACGCTTGGCACGACGCACTGGAGAACTCCGTTTTGTCTTCAAAAAGCGAATTGTAGAGAATAGATATAATGTGTCTTTGTGGGGTTTTTCTTGTGCAAAGTTCCTCTAACGTCGTGAGGTGTCTTGTCCATGATTGGGCTGTCTCGTTTCTGGTCAAAAAATGTCTGATTTGTAAATAGTTCCATTGTGAAATTTGGTTCGGGTTGATGTTTTTGTTTAGTTCATCTCTGGACAGAAGTCTCTTACTTTGAAAGAAACCACTGACCAGGATTTCCTTATGCGGCCATGAATTTGCAAGGAAATTTTGTTCTAGCCCCGGGGGGAAGTCTGGGTTGTTTCTAAGCGGTGTAAGGGGGCTAAGCCAAGGAGAGGGATTCATTCTTTTAAAGGTGTTTCCAAAGGTTTCTAATGTGGGGCCTATTAGGGGGTGGGTTTTGATATCTTTTGAATGATTTTTTGGATGAATCCATGGAAGAGATTTAAGCTGTTGGGAGAGTTGTTTTTGTTCTAAAGATACCCAGTCTTTCACTGTGTTATGGATGTTCCAGTCTACTATTCGAGCTAAGAGGGCAGCCTGGTGATATTTCTTTGGGTCAGGTAATGCAATTCCCCCCTTATTTTTGGGTAGATTTAGTCTAGTGAATTTGATTCTGGGAGATTTGCCTTTCCATATGAAGGTGGAGCAAGCTTTGCGAAAGGATTCAAAAAATGACGTTGGTAGTCTGATGGGAATTGTTTGCATCACATATAGAAATCGGGGCAGGATTGTCATTTTTATTAGGGAAGCTCGTCCAAACCACAATACGTTTAAGGAGTTCCATCTTTTTAAATCGTCATGTGTTTCTTTTAGGATAGGGGTGAAATTAAGTTTAAAGAGGTCATTTAGATTTGCAGGTATTTCAATTCCGAGGTATGTAATACTGTGTTTGGCCCATGAGAAGGAGAAGTTTTTTTGGCAAATTTCTACTGAACTAGGGGGTAGGGAGATGTTGAGGGCGTTAGATTTGGAGTGATTCATTTTTTGATTTGATAGTGTTCTAGGTCTTGTACAATATTGGGTATAGAGATGTGCGGTTCTGAGAGAAAAAGGAGCATATCATCCGCAAAAGCTGCGACTATATGTGTGGTTTTGGATTTCTATTTCCTTAATGTCTGGATTTGATCTGATTTTATTTAGTAACGGTTCTAGTGTGAGGACAAACAAAAGTGGAGATAAGGGGCATCCCTGTCTAGTACCATTTCGTAAGTGGAAGGTGTTCGACAGGTGGCCGTTGACACGAACTCGTGCTGTTGGATTTGAATATAATGCTCTAATGTATGATCTCATTAGAGGCAGAATTCCTATATGTTTTAATACTGCGTCAATGAAGTCCCAGGCCACTCTGTCGAACGCCTTCTCAGCATCCAGGGAGAGAAAAAATCCTTGTTTCTTATTGGATGTTAACCAATAGTTTATGTTTAATGCTTTGATTGTATTGTCGCGTCCCTCTCTCCCTGGGATAAATCCCACCTGATCCAAAGAGATAAGGGAAGTTAATAGGGGTAAGAGTCTGTTAGTTAGTATTTTGGCATATATTTTTACGTCCACATTGATTAATGAAATTGGTCTGTAGTTAGTAACCAGATTAGTGGCTTTTCCTTCTTTGGGAATTACAGTTATGTGTGCTTCTAGTAATTGTTTTGGGGGCTGTTGTTCAGTATGTAGTGATTGGAAGGTTTTCAGAAATCTTGGTTTCAGTATATTGGTGAATGTCTTGTAATATTGTAAGGGTAATCCGTCTGGTCCTGGGGCTTTGCCTATTTTCATATCCTTTATAGATTTGTCAAATTCTGGGCCTTATATAGGAGCTTCAAGCTCTTGAGCTATATTTTCTGCTATTTGAGGGGGGCTATATTTCTCTAGGAAGTCTTGAATGAGTTTTGCTCTCTTGTCTGTGTTATGTGGGCATCTAGGATTGGAAGGGATGTTGTATAAGGATTGATAATAATTTTCGAACTGTTTAGCAATCTCCTCATTCGACAAGTATGGTGTACCTTGTTTATCTCTTATTTGATGTATTGTGGAAGCAACTTTCTTATTTTGAACTGCTTTTGCTAATAATTTCCCACTCTTATTTCCTTGTTCATAATATATCTTATGTCTTAGGATATGTTGTCTTTTGGTTTTCATGTTAATTTCTTCTGATAGTAGTGTTCGTGCTTTTGTTAACTCCTCAAATGTTGAGAGTGCAACAGTTCTTTTGTGTGCCATTTCTAATTTGTGGATTTGTTCTATCAGTGATTTTATTTTGGATTGTTGTTCTTTCTTTAAATTGGCTAGTTTTTTGATAAATTCTCCTCTAATAATGCATTTGTGCGCCTCCCATTGTGTGATTACAGAAGTCTCATCATTTTCATTTTGTGAGAAATATTCTTTTAAGGTATTATTAAAATCTAATACATCTATGGGATCTTTTAGTATGGTGGTGTTAAGTCTCCAAGTTTTAGTAATCGTCTTTTTTTCCAGAAAGGTCAATGTCAAGGTTATCGGGTGATGATCAGAAAGCGTCATGGTTTCGATTGTGGAATGTGTCAATAAGTCGAGGTCAGGTTGTGAGAGAAAAAAATAGTCTATTCTAGAGTATTTTTAATGGACAGAGGAGAAATAGGTGTAATCTTTAGTTTTCTGGATTTAGAGTTCTCCAGGCATCGTGCAGCATCAGTTCCTGAAATTGAATTTTGATTTGTTTCAGTGCTTTATAGGGAAGGCTCGATGTTCCACTTGAGGTGTCAATGAGGGGGTTTAAAGGAGTATTGAAATCTTCCCCAAGGATAAGAATGCCTGATTTGAAGGTCGTTAAGAGATCTTTTATCTTGCGAAAGAAAGCCACCTGTTTTGAATTGGGGGCGTAAACATTTGCTATTGTTATGGGGTGTGGCCCTATCTTACCCTTCAAAAATATGTATCTTCCCCCCGGATCAAGCATTGTATCATGGACCTGGATTGGTGTTTGTTTAGATATCAGAATTGACACTCCTTTAGTTTTCCCTTCTGGATTGGTGGCGTGAAAAGCTGTTGGAAATCTTTTGTCTTGTATTTTTGGAATTTTGTCAGATTTAAAGTGGGTTTCTTGTATGCAAATGATATTTGCTTTCTGTTTATGGAATTCATTAAGAAATTTGGTTCTTTTTTCCGGTATGTTGAGTCCTTTTGCATTTATTGAGAGTAATTTTATTGTTGATGAAATTTTCTGTTGATTTTGGATAGGCATTTTGGAGGTAGTTTTTCGGTCTTTCGAAAAACTGGACTCTAAGATGTTGGTATTGTGGTAATGATCTATGTTATGGAAGATCTGGTTATTATATCTGTTCGTCTTTATGTTAGTCTAAAAAGAGTACTTAAATTTGGGGAAGGGAAGAAAAAAAAAAAAAAAAAAAAAAAAGGGAAAAACCCCAACTAGAGGGGGAGTAAATGTTCCGGAGGTAGGTTAGACCAGCTAGTCTACTCTAGTCTACTCTAAACAAAAAAAAGAAAAAAAAATCCGGTAGGGTCAAAGGGTAGAAAGATTTTCCTACCCTTTGTGTGGGTTCGAGGTCTAAGTAGGGCAAGATGAATTCTTATAATGTTTCTCTTTCTCTTTTTTTATTTTTAATAAGCAGTATGAGATAAAACAGTCCTTTCTTACTTGTTACTATTTTCTAGCACTTCGGAGCAGCTAGCATAATATAATGTTTTAATAATTCAGGAATCTGGTATATTTTATTAAATTTCATAAAGGATACCATATTAGGTTAATTAAAGTTTAATATACTTTGTAGGCTAGGGTGTGTTGAACTTTTGTATGTTTATGAGGTAATATATAAACCTATGTCTTACTATGAGTAGAGTTCAGAAATTATTGATATCAACTTTTACAATTATGCCTTTCGGCCACTAAAGGGATCCCTTGTATTCAATAACATAGCTATCTTGTAAATTCAAGAAGAACAAAAAAAAAAGGGTTAGAGAGAGGTCATAAGTTTTCAGCAAATTATACCATAATGATTAGGCAACTGTTTAATCTTCTATTGAGTGTGTCCAATAACTGTAACTACTTGTATTTCTATTTTCATCAGATACAAATAAAAGGTATCACAGTGGTCTAATGAGATGCATGTTGTTTTAATATATTTGATACCTCTAATTGATTGAGGATGTTATCATCGAGTTGTATAGCACATTCCCCTATGTGTTCTTTGAGGGAGTGATTGAGTGCCTTTGAATTAAATATCATGGACCTTGGATTTTTGAAGGCCTTTAGTATAATCCACCTTGATACAATTCTTTTGCACTAAATTTGATCGATCAACAAAATGAAGTAATATTAACGTAAGCTGTGCCTGAACAAACTAAATGTAACTTTAGCTGGGATCTGCGAACTATATCACAAGCTACTAATAACTCTTCTCTTATTTTTGTAATAGAGGATATTCCACATCAAACTTTGATTATGTTCATTTAGATTTTTGTTTTTTACCTGGGGAGTCCAGTATATGTAGATATTGCAATTTTTGGAATATACAGCATGTCTGATACTGAGGTTGTGAATACTGATTTTTATTTTTTTTTTTTTATTTTTTTTTTTTGTATATTAAATTTTTTTTTTTTTTTCCTATTTTCCTTTCTTCTCAGATTATCCGAGTATCAGAGTGGTAGCATAAATTACAATATTTACGAACATTGGTCATTTCTTATTCAACATACCATCAAAATAATGTTTTCCCCAAAGTAGTTGTAAATATTTGAGTATTTTAGAGGATGGTATACTTGCCTTGATTTTAGGTATGTAACATAAATGTAAATGGGTAGAAAAAAAATACGTGGGGATAGATAAAAGTTAACAGTCAATCCTTTTTTTTTTTAACTTAAAACTTGGATCTCTGTGTTTGGATAGAAGTCTGTTAATTTTCTTGCTTCTGTTTCCTCTGAAGGGTGTATCAACATATTATTGTAGCTTAGTTGAAGATGCCTATTTGGGCAGAGGGTAAAAGACATCAGGGCTATAGACAGATAAAGTTCAGGTGTCCATATGATCCTGATGGTCCATGCGGTCCCTGCGTCTGGGTGGTGAGATTCCAGGGCTCCCTTGATTTAGTCTTCTTCTGTTGTGTTGAGCTGATGGCGGTCTGCGACAGCGATCTCGGTTCCTTTGGGTTCTGGGAGTATAGTTGTTGGTTACTTTAATCCAAGAGTTGTTTATCATGAATGAATTGTACCATTCTGGGACCTCGATTGAAGGGATATTTAATGTGTCACAGAAGGATTGAAGATCGTCGGGTGTGCGTAGTAGTGCTGTGTGTCCTCTCCATGAGACTGATAGACAGAATGGGAATTTCCATCTATACGGTATTCCTCTGGTACGCAGTTGATCACGAATTGGACACAGAGCTCTGCGTTGATGTAGTGTAATATTTGACAGGTCTTGGTATAGCTTAATTTCATTTCCATTGAATAGGACTCTGGTTTTTTCCCTTGCTTTTTTTAGAATAGCTTCTTTCAGAGGGAAGTTTACCAAGCAACAAATAATATCTCTAGAAGGATCAGTGTCCCTTCCTCTCAGTCTGAGGGCTCTGTGAACTCTTTCAAAATCAATGGGAGTGTCTGGGGGTCTGTCTAGCAGATCATAAAAAGATTGCTGCAGCAGTCTGTTCTATTGGGTTTTGATCTGCTAATTCTGGGACTCCTCTTACTCTAATGTTATGTCTTCTTCCTCTATTATCGAGGTCCTCCAGGTGATGGTGAATCTCAATAATATGAGAGAGGTGCATATCTGAATTTTTCTGTACTTGTTTGATAGCTTCTGCATGGTGTGCTGTAGCCTACTCCACTGATCCCACCCTTGCTGCTACAGCCTGTATATCAGTTTTGTGATTTGTAACGGCTGCTGCTAGGGTTGCTTTTATGTCAAGGGGCACAGCTTGCAAGTCTGCTAGGCATAGGGCTTGAGGTTGTTGTGCTGGGAGACCTGCTTGCATTGCAGTGTTGTGAGCGCCGTCCGCGGCAGGGCTGGGGCCGCCGAGCGGGACGGGATGTTTAGGCAAGGCCGCGGCTTTGAGGCCTTCACCCTGCGATGTTCGGAACATCGCAGGGATGTTACTAACCTGCTGCTGGTTTGACTCCTGCGGATCCCGGGTAGATGAGGAGCTCCGGTCACCCTTTACCATGGTTAGGTAAGCGTTGTGGGATCCTGATGCTTAATTTAGCTGCTCCTGTGTGCTGGAGAGCTCGGTCTAAGCGTCCATCTTGGTCCGTAGTTAGGCCACGCCCAGCTGCTGTCCCTTACACCCAGTTTCATTCAAGACCATTGCAAAACAGCATACTGTCTGCTTGGAACAGGAGAGTATAAGCCTTGGATTTACCAATGAGGCTGGTGTCAGAATTGAGCCAAAGTCTCAAATTGGTGGTTGCTAACCAAGAATTTACAGAAGAGAAAATCCTTTGTCCCAGTTTCCTGGAAGGTGGTAACTACAGATACCAGTCTTTTAGGCTGGGGCACAGTTCTAGAGGGAGCTACGCTCCAAGGAAGATGGTCCAAAGCGGAAAAGATTCTGCCCATCAATATTCTGGAGTTTTGTGCAGTACGTTTAGCTCTCAGGGCCTGGACACACAGGTTACAGGGCTGTCCCGTTGGGACAGTCCGACAATGCCACAGCAGTGGCCTATATCAATCACCAAGGGGGCACCAGGAGTCTGTGGACATTTTTGTGTGGACAGAAAGGCATGTTCCTTGTATCTCGGCGGTCCTCAATTACAGGGGTGGAGAATTGGCAGGCGGATTATCTGAGCCACCAGTAACTGTCTCCGGGAGAGTGGTCCCTGCACCCCAACATATTTTTGGCCATATGCCAAAGATGGGGTACACTGGATGTGGATCTACTAGCCTTCAGGTTGAACATGAAGTTGAACAACTTTGTTTCAAGAACAAGAGATCCACTAGCATCCGGAACGGATGCATTGGTAATTCCGTGGAATCAGTCTTCTCTGATCTATGCATTTCCTCCAGTCTCAATCCTACCATGACTCCTTTGCAGGATCAAGCAGGAAAAGAAACCGGTAATTCTAGTGGTCCCTGCTTGGCCCAGAAGATCCTGGTATGCAGAGATCGTAAGGATGGCAGTAGGAAGGCCATGGCGTCTTCCACTACAATCAGACTTGCTCTCGCAGGGACCAGTATTCCATCCTTCCTTACAAAGTCTAAATTTGACGGTTTGGCTGTTGAGACCTACATCTTGAAAGGTCGTGGTCTCTCGGGTCAAGTTCTCTCCACTCTGGTTAATGCAAGGAAGCCGGCCTCCAGGCTCATCTATTACAGAATCTGGAAGGCCTATGTTTCCTGGTGTGAATCCAGGGGTTGGCATCCTCGAAAGTATGTCATTGGTAGAGTTCTGGCCTTTCTACAGTTGGGTGTAGAAATAAACTTGGCCTTGAGCACCATTAAGGGTCAGATCTCAGGCCTTGTCAATATTTTTTCAAAGGCCACTTGCCTCTCATTCCTTGGTTTGGGCCTTTATTCAAGGAGTGTTGCGTTTAAGGCCACCAGTTAAGTCTCCCTTGTGCCCTTGGGATTTACATTTAGTTTTGTCTGTATTACAAAAACAACCTTTTGAACCAATGCACCATATTCCTTTGGTTTTGTTGACAAGAAAATTATTTTTTCTAGTTGCTATATCCTCTGCTAGAAGGGTATCAGAGTTAGCAGCTTTCTCCTGTAAATAGCCCTATTTAATTATTCACATAGATTGGTATTACGTCCCCATCCAACTTTTCTGCCTAAGGTGGTTTCAGGATTTCATCTGAATCAAGATGTGGTCCTACCGTCCTTTTGTCCAGATCCTCATTCCGTGGAAGAAAGATTGTTGCATTCTCGGAATGTAGTAAGAGAACTCAAGTTCTATCTAAGAGCAACGGCTCAGATACGGAAAACTGATGTTTTGTTTGTGCTGCCAGAAGGTCCAAGAAAGGGCCAGGCAGCGTTGAAATCCACTATCTCTAAGTGGATTCAGTAAGTTATTGTTCAGGCCTGTGGTGCACTCGACCAGAGCAGTAAGTGCTTCATGGGCAGTGAATCACCACACCTCTATGGCTCAGATCAGCAAGGCTACAACCTGGTCTTCAGTCCATACATTCACAAAATTCTATCAAGTGGATGTAAGAGGGCATGAGGATACCGCCTTCGGGTGCAGTGTGCTGCAGGCGGCAGTATAGATCCTCACGTCCGATGGCGGTCTGCTTTTGATCTGTGTCTCCCTCCCCTCAGGTTAAGTATTGCTCTGAAACATCCCATTAAGTAATTAACAGAGCTCTGTGTCCCCTGATGTACAAAAAAGAAAAATAGGATTTTTTAAACAGCCTACCCGTAAAATCCTTTTCTTGGAGTACATCATGGGACACAGAGCTCCCGCCCCTCTTATTTGGGATATATATATATTTATTTTGGGATACTTATTACTTTGCTACAAAAATGGAGGTACTCTCCATATGGGAGGGGTCATATAGACGGGAACTTCTCTTGTGATTAGGGTGTGCCAGTGTCCAATCACCTGATGGTGACATATAACCCACTAAGTAATTAACAGAGCTCTGTGTCCCGTGATGTACTCCAAGGAAAGGATTTTACAGGTAAGCTGTTTAAAAAAAATCCTATTTTTCTTTAGTCAATGTAATGTGGTAAAGCTTCACTTTGTAAAGAATACCCAATCAGGTGCAAAAATAAATTAAAATTACATTTTTGTTTGCATACGATTGAATGATGGAAGTGGGTGCAACTGCATTTGCAAAGTGCACACAGTCTATTTGCCTTTATTAAATCAACTGTTATGAGTTTATTTTTTGAGATTGAACTGCCAGACCCAAACTCTATACATAATCCATAATTCCTGCTATGATGGAGTTACATTTATAACATGCGGTTGCACTAATGTATAGGAAAAAAGGGGGATAAAAGGGGAGTGCTGTAAAGGTCGTTTTATTAGATATTGAGATTACAACCCATAATTAGGGCAGACATTGTATCAAAAAATACTACGTGTTTGATTTATTAAAGTCAAATAGACTATGAACTTTGCAAGTGCAGTTGCACTCATTTTTCCCAGACCTTAGTAAATGCTGTAAAGAATACCTAATCAGGTGCAAGGATTTTTTTTTAAAAGAACATAATTTTTGCTTAATTATGAGTGGGTGATATACATCAGCAGAGCTTCCCCTAATTTACTAAACTCTGGGGAAAATTAGTGTAACTGCACTTGCAAAGTGCACAGTCTATTTGCCTTTAGTAAACCCTGGCTACCTCAGGAAGAAATAAATTTCACTGTTTTGTCATTGACATACAGATTTTAGTGAATTGGGGCTCCCCAGACCCCAGTATGGTTAAATGCAGCAGTGGAATGATCAGGGATATGTGATGTACTGAGTGCTGTGGCCAGATGCAGGTAGCATGCAGAGCAATTTACATAAATATGTAATATAAAATAGTAAGGGGTTATGTACTGGGAAACACTTTTCCAATGCTGGTCACCCCTGTACCTCCTGCTGCCCTCTTTGTACGAAATGTCTGATACCCATTCACATGGGGGGTGCAGGATCTGGGGGTCCCCTTGTTAAAGGGGGCTTCGAGATCCCAATAACCCCCCCGCCTGCAGACCCTCAAACCACCGGGCAAGGGTTGTGGGGAAGAGGCCTTTGTCCTCATCAATATGGGGACAAAGGTGTTTTGGGGGGGGACCCCAAAACACCCTCCCCATGTTGAGGGCATGTGACCTGGGATGGTTCAGGAGGGGGGGTGCTCTCTCATCGCCCCCCCCTTTCCAGTGGCCTGCCAGGTTGCGTGCTCAGATAAGGGTCTGGTATGGATTTTGGGGAGCCCCCACGCCATTTTTTATTTTTTTATTTTGGCGCAGGGTTCCCCTTAATATCCATACCAGATGCAAAGGGCCTGGTAATGAACTGGGAGGGGGGGGACCCATGCCATTTTTTTCAATGATCTTTATTTATATTGCCGGGATCCGACAATACATTACAGCTGCAAGCAGTCTTAAATGACATTTTTTCTTTTACAAATGTAATTTTGCTGCTCTCATGCATTACACTATGTACGGCCGCTATGTAAGCAGCCTTACATATAGTGTGGGGCATGGACTCTGGCGAATGAGCGAACATCGGGCTCATCCCTAGAGAAGAATACTGTATATGGTCAACGATTCCATTAAAATGTAAATACAGTGGAACCTCGGATTACGAGCATAATCCGTTCCAGGAGTGTGCTCGTAATCCAAAGTACTCGCATATCAAAGCGAGTTTTCCCATTGAAGTCAATGGAAACGAAAATAATTAGTTCCGCATTGACTTCAATGGGATGCAATATCGCATGCGACCAGAGGCGGGGGGCGCCTCGGAAATGGCCCAAAAAGCCTGAGCACACTTCGGCGGACCTCGGCAAACCTCGGAAAGACTCCATTCACGAGCCTTTCCGAGGTTTGCCGAGGTCAGCCGAACTGTCCTCGGGCCTTTCCATGCATTTCCGAACGCCGACGACTGGGCGCTGTTCGGCTCCGGCGCCCCCCCACCTCATGCCAAAAGTGGTACTGCCCATCCTGCTCGTTTTGCGAGACAACACTCGTAAACTGAGTTAGGAATTTTAAAAAAACAGTGCCCGTTTTGTGGAAGGCTCGTTAACCACGTTACTCGAAAACCGAGGTTCCACTGTACTACTTTATTATTATTATTGTATCACAAATAATGTATCACATCCACTCTCACGCTGTTAATAAAATTACAATGTTGTCAATGAATCCTAAAAAAAAGCAAACACCCTATAAAGCTCAGCAATTGTTACAATAAACTGAAATATTGCCCATGACCATTTAACCAGTTACTGATCTTCCCATAGTATAAATACAGCTGCCATAACCCCCGTATGTTTTTTTTACTATGGGCGATTCTGTGTTAGATAAAAGTGGTCCTGCAGGCACATTCACCACACTTTTAGAGGCGGCGGGAGAGGAGCCCCCTGCTTTCCAGTCGTTTCCGGGCTTATCAGAGCCATCGATAAAGCCTGGAAGCAATCCGATGCGGCCACTTGCTGGGCAGCAAGTCGAGTGAGGGCAAGATGGCTGCCACTCAGATTTATGCCCTTGGAGCACTGGAGCAACCTCTGACATTACTACCGGTTTTTGGGCATAAACAATTTTTTTCTTTTTTTAAAGTCAAAATGTAAAAATAAAAAATATTTTGCTTTTAAAAAAGGTAAAGAAGAGATTTGGGGTCTTTTTGACCCCAAATCTTTCAATAAAGAGGACCTGTCATCCTTATTTCTATTACAAGGGATGTTTACATTCCTTGTAATGCCACGTACACACGAATTTCCATCGGAAAAATCTTGCATGTTTTTTCCGAAGGAATTCCGCTCAAGCTTGCCTTGCATACACACGGTCACACAAAAGTTCTCTGAACTTTCGACCGTCAAGAACACGGTGACGTTCAACACTACAACGAGCCGAGAAAATGAAGTTCAATGCTTCAGAGTATGCGTCGAATTGTTTTGGAGCATGCATAGGAAATTTGCGCGTCGGAATTGCTACAGACAAACGCATTTTTGGATAGGAACTTTTTCCGACCGAAAAATAGAGAATTTGCTCTCAATCTTTTGCTGGCAGAAATGCTGCCAGCAAAAGTCCGATGGAGCGTACACATGGTCGCATTTTCCGACCAAAAGCTTACATCGGTCTTTTGCTGGTGGCATTTCCAATCGTGTGTACGCGACATAATAGGGATAAAAGTGATACAAAAAAAAGCGACAGTTTAAAAATAACAAGTAAAATAAATAAGAATTTTTTTAAAGCACCCCATTCATGTTCGTGCGCAGTAGCAAATGCATACATAAGTCGCACCCGTATATGTAAACGGTGTTCAAACCACACATGTTCTAGCACTAGACCTCCTCTGTAACTCTGTAATTTTAAAGCGTGACATGTTAGGTTTCTATTTACTGGGTGTAACGTCATCAGTGCCCCTTATCACTGTCATACCAGTCACAGTGTCCCTGATCACTGTCATACCAGTCACAGTGTCTCTTATCACTGTCATACCAGTCACAGTGTCTCTTATCACTGTCATACCAGTCACAGTGTCCCTCAACATTGGGAGGGTGCTTTGGGGTAGCCCCCCAAAACACCTTGTCCCCAAGTTGATGAGGACAAGGGCCTCATCCCCACAACCCCGGCCGGTGGTTGTGGGGGTCTGCGGGTGGGGGGCTTATCGGAATCTGGAAGCCCCCTTTAACAAGGGGACTCCCAGATCCCAGCCCCCCCTGTGTGAATTGGTAAGGGGGTACTTTTCCTACCATTTCACTAGAAAACTGTCAAATATGTTAAAAATGACAAGAGACAGTTTTTGACAATTCCTTTATTTAAATGCTTCTTCTTTCTTCTATCTTCCTTCATCTTCTTCTTTTGGTTCTTCTGGCTCTTCTGGTTCTTCCTCTGGCGTTCTTGTCCAGCATCTCCTCCACGGCATCTTCTATCTTCTTCTCCGCACCCATGGCAAGGAAGGAAGCTCCCGCTCTTCTCTTCATCTTCTTCTCTTCTTCATCTTCTGCTTCATCTTCTTCTCTTCTTCATTTTCTTCTCCGGGCCGCTCTGCATCCATGCTGGCATGGAGGGAGGCTCCCGCTGTGTGACGGCGTGTCATCATTTGACGGTTCTTTAATAACGGGGGGCGGGGCCACCCGGTGAACCCGCCGCCCTCTGACGCACGGTGACTTGACGGGACTTCCCTGTGATGTCACGGGGAATGCCACAGGGAAGTCCCGTCATGTCCCGTGCGTCAGAGGGGGGTGGGGTCACCGGGTGGCCCCGCCCCCCATTATTTAAGAACTGTCAGAAGAGGAAACGCGTCACACAGCGGTAGCCTCCCTCCATGCCAGCATGGATGCGGAGCGGCCCGGAGAAGAAGATGAAGAGATGAAGAAGATGAAGAAGAGAAGAAGATGAAGAAGATGAAGAGAAGAGCGGGAGCCTCCCCCCATGCCATGGGTGCGGAGAGTCCCGAGGAGAAGAAGATAGAAGACGTCGCGGAGGAGATGCTGGACGAGAACGCCAGAGGAAGAACCAGAAGAAGATGAAGGAAGCTAGAAGAAAGAAGAAAGAAGAAGCATTTAAATAAAGGAAAATGTCAAAAACTGTCTCTTGTCATTTTTAACATTTTTGACAGTTTTTTAGTGAAATGGTAGGGGTACTACCCCCTTACCATGTCACACAGGGGGGGGGGCGGGATCTGGGGGTCCCCTTGTTAAAGGGGGCTTCCAGATTCCGATAAGCCCCCCGCCCGCAGACCCCCACAACCACCGGCCAGGGTTGTGGGGATGAGGCCCTTGTCCTCATCAACATGGGGACAAGGTGTTTTGGGGGGCTACCTCAAAGCACCCTCCCAATGTTGAGGGCATGTGGCCTGGTACAGTTCAGGAGGGGAGGGACACTCTCTCGTCCCCCCTCTTTTCCTGCGGCCTGCCAGGTTGCGTGTTCGGATAAGGGTCTGGTATGGATCTTTGGGGGGACCCCACGCCTTTTTTTTTTTTGGCACAGGGTTCCCCTTAAAATCCATACCAGACCTGAAGGGTCTGGTATGGAATTTAGGGGGACCCCCACATAATTTTTTTTTAAATTTTGGTTCGGGGTTCCCCTGTGGGGAATTCCCATGCCGTTTTTATCAATGAACTTCTATGTTTATTGTCGGACCAGCAATGCAATAGCCGCGAGTAGTTTTAAATGACTTTTTTTTTCCTTTGAAATGTCATTTTGCTGTCAGACTGTTCTAAAGACGAGAAACATGCGCCCCTTTACAGGCATACTATAGACACCCCCCAGGTACGAAATTTAAAGGGATATTACTATTTTATTGTTTGACTTTAAGCATTATTAAAATCACTGCTCCCGAAAAAACTGCCATTTTTAAAACTTTTTTTTGCATTGATCCATGTCCCCTGGGGCAGGACCCTGGTCCCCAAACACTTTTTATGACAATACCATGCATATAAGCCTTATAAATTAGCACTTTTGATTTCTCTCATAGACTTTTAAAGGGTGTTCCGCGGCATTCGAATTTGCCGCGAACACCCCAAATTGTTCGCTGTTCGGCGAACTTGCGAACAGCCAATGTTCGAGTCGAACATGAGTTCGACTCGAACTCGAAGCTCATCCCTACCAGTCACAGTGTCCCTGATCACTGTCATACCAGTCACAGTGTCTCTTATCACTGTCATACCAGTCACAGTGTCCCTCAACATTGGGAGGGTGCTTTGGGGTAGCCCCCCAAAACACCTTGTCCCCAAGTTGATGAGGACAAGGGCCTCATCCCCACAACCCCGGCCGGTGGTTGTGGGGGTCTGCGGGTGGGGGGCTTATCAGAATCTGGAAGCCCCCTTTAACAAGGGGACTCCCAGATCCCAGCCCCCCCTGTGTGAATTGGTAAGGGGGTACTTTTCCTACCATTTCACTAGAAAACTGTCAAATATGTTAAAAATGACAAGAGACAGTTTTTGACAATTCCTTTATTTAAATGCTTCTTCTTTCTTCTATCTTCCTTCATCTTCTTCTTTTGGTTCTTCTGGCTCTTCTGGTTCTTCCTCTGGCGTTCTTGTCCAGCATCTCCTCCACGGCATCTTCTATCTTCTTCTCCGCACCCATGGCAAGGAAGGAAGCTCCCGCTCTTCTCTTCATCTTCTTCTCTTCTTCATCTTCTGCTTCATCTTCTTCTCTTCTTCATTTTCTTCTCCGGGCCGCTCTGCATCCATGCTGGCATGGAGGGAGGCTCCCGCTGTGTGACGGCGTGTCATCATTTGACGGTTCTTTAATAACGGGGGGCGGGGCCACCCGGTGAACCCGCCGCCCTCTGACGCACGGTGACTTGACGGGACTTCCCTGTGATGTCACGGGGAATGCCACAGGGAAGTCCCGTCATGTCCCGTGCGTCAGAGGGGGGTGGGGTCACCGGGTGGCCCCGCCCCCCATTATTTAAGAACTGTCAGAAGAGGAAACGCGTCACACAGCGGTAGCCTCCCTCCATGCCAGCATGGATGCGGAGCGGCCCGGAGAAGAAGATGAAGAGATGAAGAAGATGAAGAAGAGAAGAAGATGAAGAAGATGAAGAGAAGAGCGGGAGCCTCCCCCCATGCCATGGGTGCGGAGAGTCCCGAGGAGAAGAAGATAGAAGACGTCGCGGAGGAGATGCTGGACGAGAACGCCAGAGGAAGAACCAGAAGAAGATGAAGGAAGCTAGAAGAAAGAAGAAAGAAGAAGCATTTAAATAAAGGAAAATGTCAAAAACTGTCTCTTGTCATTTTTAACATTTTTGACAGTTTTTTAGTGAAATGGTAGGGGTACTACCCCCTTACCATGTCACACAGGGGGGGGGCGGGATCTGGGGGTCCCCTTGTTAAAGGGGGCTTCCAGATTCCGATAAGCCCCCCGCCCGCAGACCCCCACAACCACCGGCCAGGGTTGTGGGGATGAGGCCCTTGTCCTCATCAACATGGGGACAAGGTGTTTTGGGGGGCTACCTCAAAGCACCCTCCCAATGTTGAGGGCATGTGGCCTGGTACAGTTCAGGAGGGGAGGGACACTCTCTCGTCCCCCCTCTTTTCCTGCGGCCTGCCAGGTTGCGTGTTCGGATAAGGGTCTGGTATGGATCTTTGGGGGGACCCCACGCCTTTTTTTTTTTTGGCACAGGGTTCCCCTTAAAATCCATACCAGACCTGAAGGGTCTGGTATGGAATTTAGGGGGACCCCCACATAATTTTTTTTTAAATTTTGGTTCGGGGTTCCCCTGTGGGGAATTCCCATGCCGTTTTTATCAATGAACTTCTATGTTTATTGTCGGACCAGCAATGCAATAGCCGCGAGTAGTTTTAAATGACTTTTTTTTTCCTTTGAAATGTCATTTTGCTGTCAGACTGTTCTAAAGACGAGAAACATGCGCCCCTTTACAGGCATACTATAGACACCCCCCAGGTACGAAATTTAAAGGGATATTACTATTTTATTGTTTGACTTTAAGCATTATTAAAATCACTGCTCCCGAAAAAACTGCCATTTTTAAAACTTTTTTTTGCATTGATCCATGTCCCCTGGGGCAGGACCCTGGTCCCCAAACACTTTTTATGACAATACCATGCATATAAGCCTTATAAATTAGCACTTTTGATTTCTCTCATAGACTTTTAAAGGGTGTTCCGCGGCATTCGAATTTGCCGCGAACACCCCAAATTGTTCGCTGTTCGGCGAACTTGCGAACAGCCAATGTTCGAGTCGAACATGAGTTCGACTCGAACTCGAAGCTCATCCCTACCAGTCACAGTGTCCCTGATCACTGTCATACCAGTCACAGTGTCTCTTATCACTGTCCTACCAGTCACAGTGTCCCTTATCACTGTCCTACCAGTCACAGTGTCTCTTATCACTGTCATACCAGTCACAGTGTCTCTTATCACTGTCATACCAGTCCCAGTGTCCCTTATCACTGTCATATCAGTCACAGTGTCCCCGATTACTGTCATACCAGTCAGTGTCCCTTATCACTGTCATACCAGTCAGTGTCCCTGATCACTAGGGATGAGCCGAACACCCCCCGGTTCAGTTCGCACCAGATCCTGCGAACGGACCGAAAATTTGCGCAAACTTTAGAACCCCATTGAAGTCTATGGGACTCGAACGTTCGAAATCAAAAGTGCTAATTTTAAAGGCTAATTTGCATGGTATTGTCCTAAAAAGGGTTTGGGGACCTGAGTCCTGCCCCAGGGGACATGTATCAATGCATAAAAAAGTTTTAAAAACGGAAGTTTTTTCGGGAGCAGTGATTTTAATGATTCTTAAAGTGAAAAAAAAGTGAAATATTCCTTTAAATATCGTACCTGGGGGTGTCTATAGTATGCCTGTAAATTGGCGCGTGTTTCCCGTGTTTAGAACAGTCCCTGCACAAAATGACATTTTTAAAGGAATAAAAGTCAATTAAAACTGCTTGCGGCTTTAATGTAATGTCGGGTCCTGGCAATATGGATGAAAATCAGTGAGACAAATGGCATGGGTAACCCCCAGTCCATTACCAGGCCCTTTGGGTCTTGTATGGATATTAAGGGGAACCCCGCACCTAAATTAAAAAAAAAGGAAAGGTGTGGGGCCCCCAGGCCCTATATACTCTGAACAGCAATATACAGGCGGTGCAAACAAGACAGGGACTGTAGGTTTGATGTTAAGTAGAATCGGTTTGTAATTTTGAACTGGTACATTTTTAACGTGTTTTAGCTCCAGCCAAAAAATCTATTTTTAAGCTTTTTGGAAAACATAGGGAAGGGTTATCACCCCTGTGACATTTGTTTTGCTGTCTGTGCTCCTCTTCAGAAGATTTCACCTCACTTTTTGTCCCAATGACAAATGTTTTTTGAAAATTTGGGGTTTTTTTTTTTTTTTTGTCACATCAGTCGACCATTTTGAGAGGCATAAATCAACTTTGTAGTTCATTTAACTTCCATCCCTCTCTACTTTGTCTCATCATCGTGACTCATTGCCATATCAAAGATAATGATTTAAAACCAGATATATATCCAATCCAATGAGATTACTTAACCTCTCGAGAAGTCGCACATGACCGGTTTACAGTGTTTTTTTTTTAATTTATATCCCCCCCACCCACCTTTACCTCCCCACCCTCCCTCTTACCCCACATCCCCATCTCTCCAAGGTCTAATGTGTCCATCTCTCCTTCTCTACTCCATGGCTTTCAGTTCTTTGGCGTAGCACCACGTTTTTTTAAATTTTTTCCAATGTTCCCACTCCCCTAAGTTCACGGCTCCCGTGTCTTCTACCAAGCTTGCCCCTGTCTCCATGCTATATGTTTCCTCCACTGCGTCTATCCACTCCCAGATTTCAGGGCTCTCCCTCCTCTGCCAGCTCTTCGGTATTATTCGCTTCTCAGCGTTTAGTAGATGGGGGACTAATGACTGCCTGTATTTGTTTATGTCACCTTCCCCCCCATGGAACAGGACCTGTTGGGGTTTTTAGTGAAATAAGGATTGGTGATAAAGCATCAGTGGAAAGGAGAAATGTTTTTCCTATATTAACTCTTACAGGAGAGAATTTTCCTTCCTAGGGGTAGATTTCATCTCACTTCCTGTTGTCTCCTTCCATTTGCAAGTAGGAGTCGTTTGTAAGTTGGATGTTTGAAAGTAGGGGCCTGCCCTATATACTCTGCAGAAATTGGGGCCTTAGGTGTTGTTGTGGCCACAACACTGTAAGCCCTCCCAGGGCCCTGCTGTGAAATATTAGATCAAGAATTGTAATTACATGTCCCTGTTGAACAGGGGCAGAAAAATTGGGCCTTAGGCACTGGTGCCACAACACTGCAACCCCTCACAGATACTCTAGTTGAGTGCAGGAATGAGCCCTGCTGCAAAGTATTGCATCAAAAATTGTAATTAAACGCCCCTGCTAAACAGAGGCTGAAAAATTGGGCCTTAGGCACTGGTGACGGCGCCCAGAACCAAAAATATTCTTACAAGCTATCAGTATGATCATTGAGGAGGAAGAGGATAGTCACTCAGCATAACAGGATAGTCACTCAGCATCAGCATAGGCAGTCTTGAAGGGATCTGACATTTCAAAAAAAATTATTCGGTTACATCAGCATCAGGTGCTTGGTAGCTGGTGGTGATCCAAGATTCATTTTTATGAAGGTCAGTTGATCGACCGAGTCGGTGGACAGACGCACCCTGTGATCGGTTACAAAACCTCCAGCAGCACTGAATGTGCGTTCCGAAAGAACGCTGGATGCAGGACAGGCCAGTAGCTCAATTGCATACTGTGCAAGCTCTGGCCAGTGATCCATCCTCAAGACCCAGTAACCCAGAGGATTTTCGGTGGGAAAGGTGTCCAAGTCAGATCTTGCCCCTAGGTATTCCTGCACCACGTAAAACAGACGCTGACAATGGTTGCTGGAACCGATCATACCTTGGGGATGCGGACTAAAAAATTGTCTGAAGGCATCGGTCAGACGACCACCTTCTCCACCGCTCCTTCTTTGACTGACCGAAGCCTCAGCAACACCTTGTCCAGGAACAGGAGTTTGTAACCTCCTAGTCTCTGGGAACGCGTTGCACAGACCTTTCTGCAAGGCCTCCCGAAGATGTTTTATCCTCTGCTCTCTCTGCGACAGAAAGATAAGGTCCGCAACCTTACCCTTGTAACGTGGATCAAGGAGGGTTGCCAGCCAGTATTGATCCCTCTCCTGGATACCACGAATACGAGGAACCTTCCGCAGGCTTTGCAGGATCAGGGAGGCCATGCAGCATAGGTTTGTTGAGGCATTCGGTCCGGAGTCCTCTGGGTCACTAAGGATGACATGATCCACAGCCACCTCCTCCCAGCCACGTACAAGTCCATGGGTTTCTTGGGACTCTAAATGATCCCTTAAAGACTGCTGCTGATTCTGAATGCCAGGCTCCACCTCCATGCTGACACAATCCTCCTCTTCCTCCTCCTCGTCCTCTTCCTGTGTGATCGGCGGACACGCAGGAGCACTGTCTGGATAAAGTGGGCCTTGAGAGCTAAGGAAGTCCTCCTCTTCCTGCCTCTGTTCTGCCTCAAGTGCCCTGTCCATTATTCCACGCAGCGTGTGCTCCAACAGGTGGACAAGGGGGACAGTGTCACTGATGCATGCACTGTCACTGCTCACCATCCTCGTGGCCTCCTCAAATGGTGACAGGACAGTGCATGCATCCCTGATCATGGCCCACTGGCGTGGGGAAAAAACAACAAGCTCTCCTGACCCTGTCCTGGTGCCATAGTTGCACAGGTACTCATTGATGGCCCTCTGCTGCGTGTACAGCCGCTGCAGCATGGCTAACGTTGGGTTCCACCTGGTGGGCATGTCACAGATTAGGTGGTTCTTGGGCAGGTTAAACTCCTTTTGGAGGTCTGCCAGCCGAGCACTGGTATTATATGACCGGTGGAAATGCACACAGACTTTCCTGGCCTGTCTCAGGACATCCTGTAAGCCCGGGTACCTGCCCAAGAACTGCTGCACCACCAAGTTAAGGACGTGAGCCAAACAGGGCACATGGGTCATTTGTCCCTGTCGGAGGGTGGAGAGGAGGTTGGTGCCATTGTCGCAAACCACCATTCCTGCCTTAAGTTGGTGTGGCGTCAACCACCTCTGAACCTGCCCCTGCAGAGCTGACAGAACCTCTGCCCCAGTGTGGCTCCTGTCCCCCAAGCACACCAGCTCAAGCACCGCATGGCATCTTTTGGCCTGCGTAGTTGCATAGCCCCTTGAACGCCTACGGAGCACCGCTGGTTCCGAGGACAAAGCACAGGAAGAGGCCATGGAGGAAGAAGAAGAGGAGGGGGTGGAGGAGAGAGGTGTGTCAGAATCACTAGTAGTGGCATTTTGGAGGCGTGGTGGTGGAACAACCTCCAACACTACTGCACCTTGTCCTGCATCCTTCCCAGCTGCCAGCAGAGTCACCCAATGCGCCGTGAAACTTAGGTTACGTCCCTGTCCATGCCTGCTAGACCATGAGTCAGCGGTAATATGCACCTTACCGCTGACCGCCCTGTCCAGCAAGGCCAAGACATTGCCTTCCACATGCCGGTAGAGAGCCGGTTTCGCCTTCCGTGAGAAAAAGTGGCGTTTGGGTACTTGCCACTGAGGAACCGCACATTCCACAAACTCACGGAAGGGGGCAGAGTCTACCAACTTTAAAGGTAGCAGTTGAAGTGCTAGCAATTTTGCCAAGCTAGCATTCAACTGCTGGGCATGTGGATGGCTGGGAGCAAACTTCTTTTCTGCGGTGCAGCAGCTGGGGCAGGGAAATCTGCCTGGTACAATCTGACGTCGTTGTACCAATAGAGGATTGCCCAGAAGTACTTGGCTGTGACACACCTAATTCTACACCTTCATTCCTCTCAGTGCAGGTCTCATAGAGGACTGAAGGTATAGTGGGGTTGGAGATTTCAGCTGATGAGGAGCAAGGAGAGGTCCTCTTTGTTCTTTGGTGTGGGTCTTTTAGGTACGTTTGTCAACGAACTGCATGGCAGGTCAACATATGTCTGGTCAAGCATGTGGTACCCAAGCAGGAGATGTTTTGGCCACGCGAGATACGCTTGAGACATATGTTGCAAATAGCAGCGGTGCGATCTGATGCACTCGTCTCAAAAAGGGCCCACACCAAAGAACTTTTGGAATAACGCACAGAGACAGCAGCGCCCGGCACATGCAGAGCTTTGCGGTGTGATGCAGTCAGTGTGCTGCACTTAAGCTGGCCCCTGGAGGGCATCCTGCCTCGTTGGTGATATACCTCCTCCTTCTCCTCCTCTCTCCTATTAGGCACCCACATTGAGTCAGTGACCTCATCATTCCCTCCCTTCTCATCACTGGAGCAAACCTGGCAGTATGCTGCAGCAGGGGCAACATGACTGCCAGATAGCTGTCCTTCTTGGGCACCCCCTCTGTCTGGGCTCATGTTACTGCCTTCCTCTAGCTGAGTATCATCATTGGAGCCTTCTAAACGCTGGGCATGCTCCTGGAGCATGTACCCAACACTGTGGTCAAACAGTTCGGGGGACTCCTCAGGAGGACATGGTGGGGCTAGGGAAGGAGTCACTGATTCCATTGAGCTGAGGGAAGAGGCCGGGTTGGCAGCTGCTTTGCCAGACAAAGTACCCTGAGCATGGGTGAGAGGATGAGGAGCATGGGAACGGCTTGGTCATCCACTTGACCAAGTCTTCCGCATGTTACGGCTCAACATGGCCAGCTGCGAAAAAAAGACCAAGCGTGTCCCACGGCCACGTGCTGATGAGGATGCACCGTCTCCATGACCAGCACTGTTGCCTCTAGACACAGAGCCTGCTTGCCCTCTTTTATTGGCTTGTGACTGTCAGCCTCTCCTTGTTGGCCTTCCAGACTAGGGATGAGCTTCGAGTTCGAGTCGAACTCATGTTCGACTCGAACATTGGCTGTTCGCAAGTTCGCCGAACAGCGAATAATTTGGGGTGTTCGCGGCAAATTCGAATGCCGCGGAACACCCTTTAAAAGTCTATGGGAGAAATCAAAAGTGCTAATTTTAAAGGCTAATATGCAAGTTATTGTCATAAAAAGTGTTTGGGGACCCGGGTCCTGCCCCAGGGGACATGGATCAATGCAAAAAAAAGGTTTAAAAAGGGCCATTTTTTCAGGAGCAGTGATTTTAATAATGCTTAAAGTCAAACAATAAAAGTGTAATATCCCTTTAAATTTCGTAGCTGGGGGGTGTCTATAGTATGCCTGTAAAGGGGTGCATGTTTCCTGTGTTTAGAACAGTCTGACAGCAAAATGACATTTTGAAGGAAAAAACCCATTTAAAACTACCCGCGGTTATTGCATTGCCGAAAATACACATAGAAGTTCATTGATGAAAACGGCATGGGAATTCCCCAAAGGGAAACCCCGAACCAAAATTTAAAAAAAAAAAAAATGACGTGGGGTTCCCCCTAAATTCCATACCAGACCCTTCAGGTCTGGTATGGATATTAAGGGGAACCCCGGCCAAAATTAAAAAAAAAAAAAAAAAAAAAAAAAAATGCGTGGGGTCCCCCCAAAAATCCATACCAGACCCTTATCCGAGCACACAACCTGGCAGGCCGCAGGAAAAGAGGGGGGGACGAGATTGCGCCCCCCTCCTGAACAATACCAGGCCACATGCCCTCAACATTGGGAGGGTGCTTTGGGGTAGCCCCCCAAAACACCTTGTCCTCATGCTGATGAGGACAAGGGCCTCATCCCCACACCCTGGCCGGTGGTTGTGGGGTCTGTGGGCGGGGGGCTATCGGAATATGGAGGACCTCTTTAACAAGGGACCCCCAGATCCCCGCCCCCCCCCTGTGTGAATGGTAAGGGGGTACTTACCCCTACCATTTCACTAAAAAACTGTCAAGAATGTTAAAAATGACAAGAGACAGTTTTTGACAATTCCTTTATTTAAATGCTTCTTCTTTCTTCTATCTTCCTTCATCTTCTGGTTCTTCTGGCTCTTCTGGCTCTTCCTCCTGCGTTCTCGTCCAGCATCTCCTCCGCGGCGTCTTCTATCTTCTTCTCCTCGGGCCGCTCCGCACCCATGGCATGGGGGGAGGCTCCCGCTCTTCTCTTCTTCTTTTCTTCTCTTCTCTTCTTCTCCTCCTCTTCTCCTCCTCCTCTTCTCCTCCTCCTCTTCTCCTCCTCCTCTTCTCCTCCTCCTCCTCTTCTCCTCCTCCTCTTCTCCTCCTCTCCTCCTCCTCTTCTCCTCCTCCTCCTCTTCTCCTCCTCCTCTTCTCCTCCTCCTCTTCTCCTCCTCCTCTTCTCCTCCTCCTCCTCTTCTCCTCCTCCTCTTCTCCTCCTCCTCTTTCTCCTCCTCTTCTCCTCCTCCTCTTCTCCTCCTCTTCTCCTCCTCCTCTTCTCCTCTCCTCTTCTCCTCCTCTTCTCCTCCTCTTCCTCTTCTCCTCCTCTTCCTCTTCTTCTCCTCCTCCTCCTCCTCCTCCTCCTCCTCCTCCTCCTCCTCCTCCTCGTCTTCTC